>CM022881.1:20166114-20208809 GCA_012654025.1 Pachypsylla venusta | reverse complement strand
TGTTGATTGTAAATTTCCTTCCTCTTTTTAATTAGATGGGTATCAGATTTTCTTTTTTGTATCTTTTATATATAAGTTAGTCCTTAAGAATATAATGTTCATTCTTGATAATGGAGTAAAATCCGAAATACGCGTATCGAATAATAAATTAAAATTTGTAGAACATAGGGTCAAGTGTTTTAATCATTTTCATTTCTTGTATAAAAATAAAAATGTTTTTGTTGCATCTTGAGAAAGATTAAACATAAAAATGGTTTACGTTGCAGCTTGGGAAAGAGTAAAAATAAATTTTTTTTTTTTGTTGCAGCTTGAGAAAGTGTAAAAATAAAAATGGGTTTTGTTGCAGCTTGAGAAAGAGTAAAAATAAAAATGGTTTTCGTTGCAGCTTCAGAAAGAGTAAAAATGAAAATGGTTTTCGTTACATTATTTTATAGTATTTTCACTGAGTGGGAAGGAATTAGCCTCCTCCCGTGAAATTTACGAAGTGTGACTTACGTGGTCAGCTAATTTTATTATTAGGACGGCAAAATATTGTTAATCACATTATGCATGTAGTTCATTGAACCCGACAAAGAACTTTCTATGCTGCATGCATTTTGGAAAATACATAGATGAAGTGTACCAAAAGTGGACCCCCATTTTGAATTCTCCTAATAAATCTTGGAAAGTATAAACAAATATGCAAAAAAAGGAATGCAAATGAATATATTTATGTTTTTGTTAAATTTCTCAAAATTACGGTTTTAAAAACAGTTGTCTAAAAGTGGACCCCCATTTGACTCCTAATGTGGACCCCTAAGTTTCCTAAATTGGACCCCTATGTTTTTCAATTGAGTGGTGAAATATTTGAGCAATAAGAAAGTGGGATCTTTTTCAAATTTATTCTAGATTAGAGGGGTCCACATTTGGAACATTCAGGGGTGGACTTTTGGTGGACGAAACAATTTTTTTCACTGACATTTTAAATTAAAAAGCTTAAAGAAAATAATATCAGAAATTGAAGTAAAACAATGTACTTTAACACGTATATATTCTACTTATAAACACTTACCAGAGAAAATCCCAATATACTATCCTTGAAAACTTTTCAAAATCACAATAATCAAAATACAAATCTAAAATCAATACTATTACAACTGAAACTGTGACCGAGTCAGAGATGAGATTTCCAACAATAAACAAATCATTTCCCCTCCCGCTCCTTCTCTCAAGTTACGTTATGTGAGAAATAGGTTAGGGGTCCACTTTAGGGGGAGGGGTCCACTTTTGATACACTTACTCTAATACATGGCTAAATGAAATTAGTGAGAAGTTCACACCAAATTTTTTATAATAGTGTGAATATTTTAGGTTCAGAAAAGACTATGATCAAAGAACAATAGCTCCATTTTCAAAATATTTTAAAGACACTTATCGACCGACAATTCTCAAGAACGATTTTGCATTGCAAAGTTTACTGTTACTTGCCGAAATTGAGGAAAATCTGAAACATAAATATTCGGCTATTCATGTCTGTCTTTGTTTGAGCGCAGTCCTAATAGATGCGTCAGATAGTAAGATGGACCAGATCAAAACTTCAGGGCCAAACTATCCACCATTTCAGTATTTCGAATATTATGCGGGTAAGTTTATTGAAGTTGAAAAAAGAGAGAAGGATAGGAAAACAACAACAAAAACTATGAACTATCAAAACTTTCCCCGAACCCAACATTACCTTTCACACGGTAGGGTGTTTCAAAAAGTAATCCATAAAAGAGAGAAGGAAAGGAAAACAACAACAAAAACTATCAAATATCAAAACTTTCCCCGAACCCAACATTACCTTTCACACGGTGGGGTGTTTCAAAAAGTAATCCATAAAAGAGAGAAGGAAAGGAAAACAACAACAAAAACTATCAACTATCAAAACTTTCCCCGAACCCAACATTACCTTCCACACGGTAGGGTGTTTCAAAAAGTAATCCATAAAAGAGAGAAGGAAAGGAAAACAACAACAAAAACTATGAACTACCAAAACTTTCCCCGAACCCAACATTACCTTTCACACGGTAGGGTGTTTCAAAAAGTAATCCATAAAAAAAACACGTATAGTAGAGCTCAAATAAAGGCATTTTTGCCTAATAAACCCCTATACGGAAATGGACCCCAAGGTAGCTAGGGCCACCCAAAGTTGGCACTTAAAAATCAAAAAATAATTATTATAAATCGAATTATTTTGCGATTGACTTTATTTTTTGTATAACGTCTCCGGTTGTTATAATGCTTCTTTGACGAATATTTGGCACTTTCCCCCCGATCAGGGCCGGTTATGGGGGAGTCATGAAATGAAAGTGCCTAAAACATTTTGATGCGATTTTTTTTTTTTTTTTGGTGNGAAAATGCCTAAAACTTTTTGATTTGGTGTTTTAAGGTATGACATGTCTTCTAAAATTTGTTTTGCTACACAAAAGACCGGAATAGCTCTTGTCTAAAACCAACCGTTGACTTTTTAAATTCACAAAATTGAGCGTAGGACGATTCTCATTATTCAAAATTTTCTCCAGGGACGGCGATCCCGACCTCCCTGTGCCTGTGGGATATTCCATACCCTCCAGAATTATCCCCTCCCTAAGTGCTGCACAGCCCCTATCTTGAGGTCCATTTCCGTATAGGGGTTTATTAAGCAAAATGGCTTTTATTTGAGCTCTTCTAACGTGGTTTCTTTTTTGCATAACCTTTTGAAACACCCTGTACAGATAAACGTCAGCACAAGAGATTCCTCGCCGTTTCACCTCTGAAGAACAAATTTAGCCTGATTTTTTTCATTCTTGAACAACATCAGACACAACATAATGATTAATAACTCAATAATAAAATAAATCTTCTTGATCTCCTAGCGGCAATGAAGAAAAAATATGTAGCCTGATAATATGTAGAGTTTGTTAAAAATATGTAGCCTGATAATATGTAGAGTTTGTTAAAAATATGTAGCCTGATAATATGTAGAGTTTCTTAAAAATATGTAGCCTGATAATATGTAGAGCTTGTTAAAATTTAGTAGCCTGGTAATATGTAGATTTTGTTAATAATATCGGTAAAAACCGATAAAAAATATAGACTATCCAATACATTTTTAAAATATCGATATAATATTTCAAACCCTAATAATGAACATTGAAAATTGTGCCTCTAACGCGAAATGCATCATCCTGTGAAAAAATTCACATCTCTTATTTAAATAGAAGCTCAAATAAAATAAGGTCTGACTTATATTTGCATACAAAAGAGTGAAGCTAGATACGTCTAATATTACTATACTCGTAAAACCTAGGACTACCTAATGATTTTTTTTTTTTTTTTTTTTCAGCTACTATAAGAATATTATTTAAAGATAAATCCGGATTCATCTTCCTGGAACCTGGTATGAACAATCCATACCCGATAATAATCATTCGGGATGAAGAAAGTAGTGGTAAGTTTATTATGAGGTACCAAATGAACTTTATCAGGGGGTATATTAATTTTGAGAAGAAAAAAAATCGGTGGCGGGTGGACAGAGGTAGACACTAAAACTATGCGAATTATTTCTAAAAGTAGGCGAACTGTCTAAAACTAGGCGAATTATGTCTAAAAAGTAGGTTCCTCAACATTGGTGTCCTATGCAATTATTCAATATCCCATTGCAAAAAATTTGCCTAGTTTTAGACACTCTTGGAAGTCATATCTTGGAAATTTCAAATGGTCGCCATTTTGAAACCAAACACGCTAGGCGTGTAAATTTTTTTGAAAAGTACTTATAATTCTTTCTGAAAACGTATTACTAGATTGGGGTTTGTATTTAAAAAACAATAGTTGGGCCCCCTGGGTGCAACATGGGATCCTCCCCTGAAAAATTGATCACACCATCAGGTGGTTTTGAGATATAATACCATGCAAAATTTCAAAACTCCACATAAAGCCGTTCAAAAGATATTCAGGCGGTCTCAGACTTTTGGGACACCTTGTATATACAATTATAGATATTTGATACAAGGACCTTCTTGTCGTGATAATTTCATTTGATGGGGTTGATTCCGTCAGCAATGACTCCGAACATAACAAAATTTCGGAGATTATATTATAATGACTACATACACCCAACAAGTTAAATAATAAGAGAGATTATGTTGAAATTACTAACTAGATTAGGCCACAAGTTAAATAATAAGAGAGATTATGTTGAAAATACTAACTAGATTAGGTCACAAGTTAAATAATAAGAGAGATTATGTTGAAAATACTAACTAGATTAGGCCACAAGTTAAATAATAAGAGAGATTATGTTGAAAATACTAACTAGATTAGGCCACAAGTTTTTGGACCCCCTCTATGATACCTATTGATTTTTTATTTTTTTGAAATATCCCAATCTTAATAACGGCACTAATTTTGACAATTATCGCTTACCTCTACGAGTATGTTATATATTGTGGTCACAGTTTTTAATTATTTTTTACAGGTTTGTTATATGGTACAAAAAACAAACAAATGAAGTTAGAGTTTTTACCTGAAAATCGCAACTATATTCTTATGCAAGACACCTCCACTCTGGAATATTCCAGAACCCAAGTGATCTATGTTGGCAATCCGTACTGTTCTCCCTTCCATAATACCGAAAAGTTTAATCTTTTAAGTCAAACGAAATATATATACAAACGAAACAAGAACGGTATTTTCGTGTCTGGATTAGAACTTTGGATTAATCCCATTGAATGGGCCAAGAGAATTCAGAAAAAGAATCCTTCATTAGAATTTCCGTCCGTAACGTTGTTCTTCAAGGACCAAGAAACTGGTGAGGAAATAAACAAGGATATCTCAATACATAAACAATTTGAGGATGAGGTAATTGTTATTTAACACATCTCCCATTCGCGATCTCATAATTATATTAACCCTAGCATTGCCAAGGGAGGGGGGGGGGTACAAAGTACCCGCGTTTTAGCAAAAAGCTTATATTAATCAATTTATGATACTTATTTTAATGAGACCTTTAATAATTGTAACAATCAATATTTTCCATCATAGTATATAAAAATATGTATGCTCTAAGCCTTCTAAGGGATGATATTGAAGCCAAACTTTGGGCGCGGGTACTGCGGGTAATGCATGTAACCAATACATTGATTGTCTAAAACTACCATTGAAAGCTACCATAAATTGTCTAAAATGTCTAATTATGTATCACCTGCAAGAAATAAGTGTGTGTAAACACTGTCAAAAGACATTTGTCTGTGTGGGATGTCAGGAAGGACAAAGTTCTGGTTCAGAATAGATTTACTAGGGTCTAGCGATTTTTTTTTTTATTTTCATTTACATTATTTTATTCCTGGGATTTAATTTTATTTTTATATAAGATAATAATTGATTTAGTTTATATTTTTTTAGTGTATAATAAAGTATTAGCGACTTATTGTAATAAAAAAAAAAAATCATTTTATCCTTTATTTTGTTTGCGGGTACTTTGTCCCCCCCCCCCTCCCTGGGCAATGCACGTAATTGAATAGAGCTTCGAAATCCTAGGGTTAAGCTTAAATAGAACTCTTATTCGGTCGCATGGGGACTCCCGATTCAACAGGTCCCCAATGTGTCACGCACTCTTTGCTATGGATTTTAAATTTAGGTAGGCACATCATTTTGGTGTGAGATGAATTTGGCACTGATATGATATCACTTCTTTTGTGACCATACTTTTAGGAGAGATATTGGGCCACTTGAATTTTTGGCTATTCGGTAGAGACATTTTCTTGGCGTCTTCTTGCACAGGAAGTGTTTTTTTTTGGAGGGGGAGGGATATTATTAACAGCAAAAAAGATTATTCTGGATGATCCAGAAACATACTGACAACGGCCTAGAGGTGATCTATTAGACCATTCCCAACAAATAGTTTGATATTTTGAAAGTACGTAGAATCCAATAATCTAATAAAACAATTCTTACGGATAATACAGTAGGTTCTTCTTGCTTTCTGCATGGTTAATGGAAATTTTGACAGGCTTACTTTGGTGCCGACTTGATAAATATAAGATTACGTACGAGTCCGCAACAAATTGGAACATTTTATGTCTTTACAAATTAAACAAATAGGTACAACATAAAATTCCAATAGATAAACAAAAGAAAAATGTGAAGTTAATACTAGACCTTACTTCGTTCGGTCATGAATATATGCATAAGGTTATTAAACAAAGACGAAAATGTCCGAGTTTTGGTAACGTTCTTCGGTAACGCTTTTCGATTCTATGTGCCAAAGCAAAGACATAAAATGTCAAAATTAACCATATTCCAAAAAATAGGTGTACGCGCGTGAGAAGTTATACTTCTTTTTAAAATTAAATTTAAAATTATTTTAAAAAAAACGTGAACTTTTTTGCTGTCACCCATCCATTTTTTGCCCCTGCCCGGTGTAGCTTAACATTAGAGTTGCAAAATATGTCCCAAATGAAGGAGTAAGATGTCACCTAAAACTTTCTCGCTTTCAGTTGATAGAGAAAAAATGTCATTTAGGTCAAAAAACGTAAACTTTTTTGCTGTCACCCATCCATTGTTTGTCCCTACTCGGTGTAGCTTAACATTAGAGAGATGGGACCTAGACAAAAATCTTCCCAGGAATGCTCCCATCAACTGTGCCAAATAGGTCGTTGCGAAAAATTTCGAGAAAGAATGTTATTAAGTCGAAAAACGTGAACTTTTTTGCTGTCACCTATCCATTGTTTGTCCCTACTCGGTGTAGCTTAACATTAGAGAGATGGAACTTAGACAAAAATCTTCCCAGGAATGCAGCCATCAACTGTGACAAATAGGTCGTCGCGACAAATTCCGAGAAAAAATGGCATTTAAGTCGAAAAACGTGAACTTTTTTGCTGTCACCCATCCATTGTTTGTCCCTACTCGGTGTAGCTTAACATTAGTGTTGCAAAATGTGTCCTAAATGAAGGAGTAAAATGTCACCTAAAACTTTGTCGCTTTGATTTGATATGTCGTCGCGACAAATTTCGAGAAAAAATGTCATGTAAGTCGAAAAACGTGAACTTTTTTGCTCTTACCCATCCATTGTTTGTCCCTACTCGGTGTAGCTTAACATCAGAGGGATGGGACCTAGACAAAAATCTTCCCAGGAATGCACCCATTAACTGTGCCAAATTTAATTGCAATCGGAAAAGTGTTTTCAGAATGCTTACAGCTTTGTGGGTGAAACAAACGTCGTGGGTGAAAAAAAAACTCCCGGTGAAAAAAATCTTCCGCAAAAAATAAAATTTCACTCTCAACAATTTTTCATAACGCGCCTAAAGAAGTATAACTTCAATATACCCCTTGGATTTCCAAACCCCCACTCACAATTAAGAAAATTGACGAAGAACACGTCTGGACCCTGCAAGTGTGCTCTGTGTAAGAAATTTTATTTTTCAGAGTTTGTCCCTATCCAAAGAAGAGCTGACGTTTGTCGAAAGAGTTGGAAATGCAATCGGACTTGAAAATGGTGAACTTTACAGTAAGCTAACGGAAATCAGCAATATAATGGATTCGTACTATCTAAAGGAAGTCGACAAATGTAAAATTGATTCAAGAGCAAAATCTATACCCAAGGCTACATCATGTTGGCCCTTTTCATTGATAAGAGATACATTTAAAAAACGTTGGCTTACATTACGCTGAGGTATATACCTCAACGCAATTACTTAATTGGTGTAAAATGCTTTTTGGTTAATTTTTCAAAAGAAATTAATTTTTGATTTTTTAGTTTACCTATAATACCTAGAATTCTCAATAGTATTATTAGGGGTTCCTCGTAAAAACGATAAAAATAAATGTTTCAATTTCCAACTAGGGTCCTGAGGGACACTTTAAGATTCCTCACAAAAATATGGAGACTCCTGATGGAGCCGTCTAGTTTGTCTGTCGATGTTGATTGTCAATAATTGATTGCTGGATAACAGCAGTTAACCCTAGGATTGCCAAGCTCTATTCAATTAGGTACGTGCATTGCCAAGGGGGGGGGGGGTACAAAGTACCAGCAAACAAAATAAAGGATAAAATTATTTTTTCATTACAATAAGTCGCTATTTCTTTATTAAAAACTAAAAAAATATAAACTAAATCAATTATTATCTTACATAAAAATAAAATTTAGTCCCAGGAATAAAATAATGTAAATGAAAGTAAAAAAAAAAAAAAATCGCTAGACCCTAGGAAATCTATCCTGAACCAGAACTTTGTCCTTCCTGACATCCCACACAGACAAATATCTTTTGACAGTGTTTACACACACTTATTGTTTACAGGTGGTACATAAACATAATTAGACATTTTAGACACTTTGGACAGTTTATGGTAGCTTTAGACAATCAATGTATTGGTTACATGCATTGCCAATGGGGGGTATAAAGTACCCGCGCCCAAATTTTGGCTTTAATATCATCCCTTAGAAGGCTTAGAACATACATATTTTTATATATTATGATGAAAAATATTGTTTGTGACAATTAATAAAGGTTTCATTAAAATAAGTGTAATAATTTGATTCCTATAAGCTTTTTTCTAAAACGCGGGTACTTTGTACCCCCTTTGCTTTTCTAGGGTTAATTTGATTTCAACTAGAAGTTGCATGTTTGGTTCGTGGCATAAAAATTACATACATACCAAATTTCAAGTCTCTAGTTGCTAGCATGAATATTCTGCTTACAATCAAATCCACAGACAGAAATACACAGGGATCCATGTTAGAACTTCAAGATTTGTGCACCCCAAAACGTGTTTTTATACACATTTCCACAGCCACAGGAAAAGGACTCAAACGAAGTTGCGGACAACAGCCAAGAGTTAGATACATATCTGCTTATACAGGGATCCGAGATTTTTTTTAGATAATATCAAAATCGTTTCTGGGGATCAATATAAGACCAAAATTTTATATAAACGAAATCCCGAAAATGCTTTCTAACCAAAAAATGATAAATGAAGCAAAAAAGTTTTATGAGTGTTTTTTAAAATACAAGTGAGTCTCGCCGTAAGTATATAATACCGTGGCAGAGTGCGCATCACACTCGGCTTGCACCAAGGTTCGATTCTTGGACGGGTCGAAAATTTGAAAAAGTTTTTTCGAATTTTCTACTTGGTCTGTTTGTGTTTGGGGATATAACTCAGCCTTCTGAGGACAATTGAGAAGCTATGGTAATAGCGCGAAGTGGTAGCATTATAAGTTGAAAACTGTTAAAGTGTAGCTTAGGTTTAGTAATAGGTATTGGAGTGAATGTTGAAAATACCTTGTAATGCTATGATGCCTACAAACATTGTGACATAATAACACAAAGAAATATACATTTGCATAACCATTCTTTGGACCATGTGCGTACTGTCCGGTGCACTGATCACTGGGATTTGAGACAAATAAAATACACGCATTCCCAAAGAATGCTCAGAAATGCATTGACGATAATTTGCTGATGATAATTAATTATTATGAATATTGTCAAGCCAGTGTCTATGCACTTTGAATACACCAGTTCCCGATAGATCACTGAATTTAAGCAACGTCCAGCGAGGTTGTGCCATGTGGTTGTCCACGTGGGTTCGTACCCTCGTGATGCCGGCTAATTTTCCGGCCCAACCCAGGCTGGGTGAGATCAATGTTGGTAGCTGGTTTGCAAGTTTCCAGCGAATGGAGGGTCTTGGATGACCAATAAATGCTATATAATAAAAATGAATAAATATTGTCAATTGTGATGGTTATAAACTTAATGAGTCATTTGTCACTGCAATGGTAAGGTTTTTAAAATATATTAAACAAAAATATACATTTAAAAAAAAAGGAATTTGCTCATGAAATATTAGTCTTATATCCCTATTCTGGAAATTTTCTAAAAAAAAACTCGGACACCCTGAAGAATCAACACTTAAAGTTAGTGTTAGTGAAACTGTGTCAGGTTGAAAATAAACTTGCAACACCATTATTAAGATTGTTTCACTCCAGGTAATGGAATGGCGAAGAAAATAATTGTTCTAAACACCGAAATCTACAGCAAACTTGAATGATTCTAAAAGCTTTAAGATTTATTACATTTCATGCTCCCTTCGATTAAATACAAAAAAAATAATAATGAACTAACTGCACAATACTTTCTTCACTCAGTTTTTTTTTTTTTTTTTTTTTTTTNTTTTTTTTTTTTTTTTTTTTTTTTTTTTTTTTTTTTGAAAAGTTATAGGTATTTATTAACAAAATAAATTATAATATTAAACATCTTCTAAGAGCCTGTTCACACTGTCCGTTTATTTACTGGAATCCCGATCCGTTTTTTTTTTACTGTGGATGTGATTCATATTTTTCACTCCTGTTCAGGGGCGGATACAGGTCTTAATTTGAGGGGGGCGATCAAGCGTTGAGCTCAAATCTGATGTCATAGGAATTTTTTTAAGGAAATAAGTCTATACAAGATATTCAAAGAAAATAGCTCGAAAGCTCAACTATTAACTAACAGACTTCGCAATTAGCCATATGCATTAATGAAATTGATAATTTTTTAGTATGAATAACATTATTCTATATACTTGAAAAATATAATTTACAGATTTTGAGCTTACTCTTAGGTTATTGAAAATAGAAATAACTTATGGTATGATAATTCAACATCAATGTCAATCCTTGCTCTTAGCTTATTGAAAATAGACATAACTTATGGTATGATAATTCAACATCAATGTCAATCTTTGCTCTTAGGTTATTGAAAATAGAAATAACTTATGGTATGATAATTCAACATCAATGTCAATCCTTGCTCTTAGGTTATTGAAAATAGAAATAACTTATGGTATGATAATTCAACATCAATGTCAATCCAAATAAAAAAAAAATCGCGAAATTGAAGCATGAATGCGTTTTCTTTTAAACACAAATATCTAAAGTCTGTTTACGAGGGGCGTGGGGATAAGCTGAGGGGAGCGATCGCCCCTACCGCCCTCCCCCTGTATACTCTATTGCTCCTGTTCACACTATCCGTTTTTTTTACGGATCAAAAGTGTCCGTTTTTTTCTCTTTCTTTTCAAGGCTGCTTTGCAAGATGGGCGTGTTGGACGATGACGAAGTTATGGTCCTCTGGTATTTTTACAATAAGCGGAAAAATCGCAGAAAGAAAAGAAAACATTGGGTTCATCCAATTTGTCAAAAAAGACTCTCGAATGGAGTTTTTCATACATTGATCAGTGAATTAAGAAGTGACGAGTCTAAGGTTTTCAATTATTTTAGAATGTCTATTTCCTCCTTCAATGATTTACTGAAAAGAGTATCAGAATCCATAGCTTATAATAACACAAATTTCAGGGATTGCATCGGGAAAGAATAATGTGTGGCTATATTTTTAATACCCTTTTTCACAGAGCAGAATCAAGAGCACTACTGATTGAAATTAAAAGTGTAGCCGTAAAAAAAGAGGATGGTGTGAGCAGGATCTACGCATCCGATCTGTTTTTTTACTGGATTGCTGTTGACAGCGATCCC
Source organism: Pachypsylla venusta (assembly GCA_012654025.1). NCBI lineage: Eukaryota > Metazoa > Arthropoda > Insecta > Hemiptera > Aphalaridae > Pachypsylla > Pachypsylla venusta. Next base: position 20,197,303 of record CM022881.1, on the reverse strand, counting down.
GTAAAAAGAATTACCGTCCGTTTTTAAAACGGATCGGATGCAATGTGAACAGCTCCATTTGAACCAAGCTGCCACTGGGCATCCAGTAAAAAAACGGATCGGGCATCCTGCAAGTAAACGGACAATTTGAACAGGCTCTTATTTTCTTTGAAGAATAGTAAAAAGCTATATGCTAGGGAAATAAATAAAAAAGAAGAAATTATTATTTTATTACTTTACTAGCTGTTTTCCCGTGCTTCGCTACGGCTACAAAATTCAACAACAATTTCGAAAACGCGAAATTAAATCTTCTCAATTTTAGATTTTCGGTGGAACCGACCACCAGAGTCAACACGACTCCTATTTAGAAAATTCAATATTTAACTCAAAGATATTACTTTCTGCACTGCGGAACACCTTCGTATAAAATTTCAGCTTTCTCGCTCATCCCGAAGTGATACTTCTCAATTCCGTAATGATGAAAACTGTCCAAAAATCGGGGAAAAACCGGAAATTTTCAATTTTTTTTATGGGGTCCTTATATAGTATATACTATTTTGGGGGGTCTATTCTCGGTCATTTTTCGTTATCTCTTTTAGTTTGCCCAGAAAAAAAATTGCAAAAAGATCCGCTAAATAGCGTCATATTTGGCGGTAACTTGCTCCCATTTGAACTTTCAATTTTTTCCTTTCTTATTACGCACCTACATACTAAAAGGGATCTGTGTGCCAAATTTCAAGTCTCTACGTTTAGCCATCGTGGAGCTACGTTGATTATCAGTCAGTCAGTATACCAACTGGGCTTTGCGATTTATAAGTACCTATAGATTTCTAGATAGCTCCGTTAGCTACATTGGTCAGAGAGGAGAGGCCCCACCGTTACACCTTACACCCCGTATCCTTCTGTTCGGACATTCTCTTTTTAGATAAGTTTTAATAGTTTTGAGAACGTGCTTTTGATTGTAATATTTTTTTATTAATATCTACGTGCTTATAATTCCAATTCTTCTTATTTTCTCTCTATCATTCAATTGAAATTGTGCACGCTATGCAAGAAGTCTGTGTATAAGCAATAGTGATCGAAATTTTATGCTAAAGCTAAAGGGTACCTTCTTACTTAACAGAAAAAATATTTTTGTAAAAATATGAAATTCTTGCCAAGTTTAACAAATAATAAACTAGAAGTTATTTGATCCACTTTAGGCTTTGGACCATCATGAGTGGCCTAGAAGGCCAATAAAATCAATAGAACTTATATTGGAAAATAATAACAATTTTTTTTTCCCCAGATTTCGGCTGAGGTATTTAATTCATAATAATAATTCGACATCTCCGTGGCAGAGTGCGCATCACACTCGGGTTGCACCAAGGAGATTCCGGGGTCGAAAATTTGAAAAAGGTTTTTTCGAATTTTCTACTTGGTCTGGTTGTGTTTGGGGGTAACTCAGCCTCCTGAGAACAATTAAGAAGGTATGGTAATAGCGCCAAGTGGTATTAGTATTATAAGGTAAAAATTGTTAAAGTGTAGCTTAGGCTTGGTAATTTGGAGATTGGAGTGAATGTTGAAAATACTTTGTAATGCTATGATGCCCACAAACATTGTGTCACAATAATACAAGAAAATATACATTTACCTAATAATAATTCTAATAAATTCTTCAACCTTACTTCATTCGGTAAATAAAAAAAATATTCACAATGTTGACATTTGTGATCTTTTGATCTATGTCTCTCAGTTCAAATCAGAATCATTGAAAAGTTTAAGGAAACTGCTCTAAAAATTCCCTTTTGCCGTTTCAGTGCAACCAACAACAGCTATTCAGATGTCTTCATGAGGATGGCAACCCAAAACAGCCCAGTTGTCCCCGGACGGACTACAAACCATGTACTAAACATGGCGAAAGTTTGACGCATGGCATTTAAGAAAAACGCCCTGTCATTACGGAGTCATGGGGTTATTTATTATTATTATTTTATCTTTGAGCAAAATTCAATTTATCATGATGGACATAAATAAAGCTGGAATGGAGCGGGGCCACCAAATTGAAGTGAGTACGCACAATGTAATTATTAATCAGGGGAGGAAATGGGGGAATCCCCCCAGGCCCGGGATTTCCTAAGAAGTCGGTCAGAAAATTATTATAATGAAATTTTTCAAGTTTTTTTCTGAATAATAAATGAATCAACTTAAAAATTTTGAAATTTTTTCAAACACACAGTCAGAAGTAGGCTAATATGGACAATGGCGACCTTTCAGATTGCACGACAATCATACATTTTGGTATATTTCGTAAACATTAAATCTGAAAATCGAATTATTTCTTGCCAAAAAGAATCGTACACACCTTTTCACATCAATTAAGTGAATTGCCTACTTTTACTACTGCCCATGCGATGATTTTAGATGAAAGAATAATAGAGGGGCCCGTAAATTTTTCCCCCCGCCCGGATTTTCCGTCTACGGCCCTAAATTATTTTATATGTTTTAATCTGCATATGAGTTCCATTCTATTCTATAAAGATAACATTTTTTGGTCGACCCTGCGCGGGGGGGGGTTCATTTCCGGATACATGTTTATGAAGCAAAGTCCCCTTTATTTGAGTTCATTTAAAGGATTATAATTATGTTCTCTTGTGACATCCTACATAATCGTGTAGTTAGATTTGTGTGACATCCTACATAATCGTGTAGTTAGATTTGTGTGACATCCTATATAATCGTGTAGTTAGATTTGTGTGACATCCTACATAATCGTGTAGTTAGATTTGTGTGACATCCTACATAATCGTGTAGTTAGATTTGTCTGACATCCTATATAATCGTGTAGTTATATTTGTGTGACATCCTATATAATCGTGTAGTTTGATTTGTGTGACATCCTATATAATCGTGTTGTTAGATTTGTGTGACATCCTATATAATCGTGTAGTTAGATTTGTGTGACATCCTATATAATCGTGTAGTTAGATTTGTGTGACATCCTATATAATCGTGTAGTAATAGATTTGTGTGACATCCTATATAATCGTGTAGTTAGATTTGTGTGACATCCTATATAATCGTGTAGTAAGATTTGTGTGACATCCTACAAAGTCGTGTAGTTAGATTTGTGTGACATCCTACGAAGTCGTGTAGTTAGATTTGTGTGACATCCTACATAATCGTGTAGTTAGATTTGTGTGACATCCTATATAATCGTGTAGTTAGATTTGTGTGTCATCCTACATATGTAGTTAGATTTGTGTGATATCCTACATAATCGTGTAGTTAGATTTGTGTGACATCCTACATAATCGTGTAGTTAGATTTGTGTGATATCCTACATAATCGAGTAGTTAGATTTGTGTGACATTCTACAAAGTCGTGTAGTTAGATTTGTGTGACATCCTACATAATCGTGTAGTTAGATTTGTGTGACATCCTACAAAGTCGTGTAGTTAGATTTGTGTGACATCCTACGAAGTCGTGTAGTTAGATTTGTGTGACATCCAACGAAGTCGTGTAGTTAGATTCGTGTGACATCCTACGAAGTCGTTTAGTTAGATTTGTGTGACATCCTATATAATCGTGTAGTTAGATTTGTGTGACATCCTACGAAGTCGTGTAGTTAGATTTGTGTGACATCTTACGAAGTCGTGTAGTTAGATTTGTGTGACATCCTACGAAGTCGTGTAGTTAGATCCCTCGCCGTTACTGAACAGAATTCACCAACAAACAGAATGTTTACTGGGGAAGTTTTTTGTTTATTAGGATCCCCAGAAAATTGGACCGTTTTCTAGTTGCGATCAATTTTCCAATTTTTTCAACCAAATTCTCCGAATTTTCGCCAATATCTTAAATTTCGTAATAACAACATGTCACTTAAAACTTTCTCGCTCCTTTCCATGTTCCAATCCGGTATAAGGCAAAATTAATGTATCAATTTTCCAGCCAACTACGAATATTCTTCAACTATTAAATGCTTTGTGAAAGGCAAAACTTACAGGATTGATGAGGAAATACTCTCAGAGAAAAGATCCTGTCAAGCTGCATGTGTATGTAAAAAAGTGCTGAAGTTGTATGTGCAATTATGACGTGTCCAGAAGAAATGGATATTATTCCATTGATTGAGGGGGACTCTCGCTATGTGTGCACTCTGGACCGATGCTGCGCTACGGAATACCAGTGCGATGACATATCTACATAAGTTAAGGACAGCCAGCTCCTGGAGGGTTCAAAGTATTATCCAGAAGATTACTCCTGTTCCCGATGTGGGTGCTCACAGAACTTTGGCGGGACACATGATTCTTGGTGTCGGAACATATCCTGTGATACGTCTTTAATATTTAACATATCCTGTGATAAGTATTTAACATATCCTGTGCTACGTCTTTAACATACAACAGGAAGGTTTTAGATATGTGTGCTGATGTGGACTGTACCCCTGAAAATCCGCCTTACGTCACTTGCCGCAAATCCTCCCTTTAATCGATTTACTTTCATCTTTATGTTCTAAATATATCTTTAATTAAGTTTAGCTGAACGATAAGACATATTATTTGGATTCTTCAATTTTACCCTATGTTAGTGAGATAAAAGACCTGGGAATTTTCTTTGACAAATCTTTATCCTTTACAAATCAAATTAGCAAACTTTCCTCAAAATGTCATCCCTTGTTAGGATATGTTAATAGAAATTCGAAAGGTCTTTCACATGAAGCTTATTTATTGCTATGTAAAACGCTAATTCGTTCAATTTTAGAGTATGGTTGTGTGGTTTGGGCTCCGCATTATGATGTTCATATTAAAACTCTTCAAAGAGTACAGAATAAATTTAAAGGTAATTGCCGTTTTCGATTTGCCCGAGAATTAACAAATCTTGAATCGCTCGTTGATAGACGTAAAAATTTTAGACACTAAAACTAATATGCGAATTATTTCTAAAAGTAGGCGAAGTGTCTAAAACTAGGCAAATTATGTCTACAAAGCAGGTTCCTCAACATTGGTGTCCTATGCAATCATTCAATATCCCACTGCGAAAAATTCGCCTAGTTTTAGACACTCTTGGAAGTCATATTTTGGAAACTTCAAATGGCCACCATTTTGAAACCAAACACTCTAGACGTGTACATTTTTTTGCAAAGTACTTCTAATTTTATTGTCTTCCTGAAAATGTATCACAAGATGGGGGTTTGTATTTAAAAAACAGTAGTTGGGCCCCCTGGGTGCAACATGGTATCCGCCCTTGAAAAATTGGTCACACCGTCAGGTACTTTAATTTGGGATATAATACCATGCAAAATTTTAAAACTCCACATAAACCTGTTCAAAAGATATTCAGGCGGTCTCGTACTTTTGGGACACCCTGTATAATGTGTTCGGTAGATTCATCAAGTCTTTAACAAATTGTGCATTTTTTATGTTCTTTTTTTAATGCTTGGTATGTTGTGCCTATTGTTGTTGAAACTTGGTGTTGCGAACCACTGCTCTAATCTTTCTTTATTTTTGTTACAAAAAATGAAGATAGAAAATAGATCAATTGACAAGCTCCCCAGGGAATGTATGGCAACCATTTCTGAAAGATATTCCTCTTTAATCTCTTCCCAGTTTCTTTTATTTCTTCATGACTATTTCCTTCCTTGTTTGTTATGGAGCAAATCTATAGACATCTCATTCAAAAGAATTACAGTCAATTTAAATTGACATTTTCTTCTGTCGTTCTTCTGTTGAAACATAATTACATTAGGCTGTTTGCTGCTTTGAGAGTATTTCGGTTCAAAATTTAAGGTCAAGTACTGCCAGCGTCTATGGCACTTTACATACAACAGTTCCCGTTAGATCACTGTACCATGTGGGTGTCCACAAGAGTTTGCGCCCTCGTGATGCTGGCTATTTTTCCGGACCAACCTAGGCTGGGTAAGGTCAATGTGGGTAGCTGGTTTGCAAATTTCCAGCCAATGGAGGGTGAAACCCCCGTCTTGAATGCCCAATAGATGTTTAAAGAGACGTTAAGTCAAATTAAAAAAAAAAGGTCAAGTACAACAAAAGATAAAATGTTCAACTTTTGAGTACTTACGTAATACGTGAAGGTATATTTATACAGGGTGTCCATAAAGTCTCACCCCATCCCCCGTATCTCGAGAATGGCTGAAAATATAAGAAAACGCAAAAACACGTATTCCTTAGATTTTAGGGGGATTAATTTTAGACTAAAAAAATGTTGGCCTCGGCCAGCCGTTTAGCCTGGGCATCGACTGGCTTCAAAATCTTAAATGAGAAGTTATATCAAGTGCCACCTTGTTTTAAAGATCTCGTTAATACGAGTTCATTACAGAAAACCAGAGCTCTCTAGGATCTACCGTTCACGAATTACAAGGTGGAAAATGTGACATGGACCCTTTGCGGCCGCACCGAAATGGTAGGTAAAAATGCCTAGAAATATTTTTTTTATTATCCCAAATAAGTAATTTAGTAAAAAGTACAGCTAAGTGTAGTTAACACTGGACAGAAGGTTGTGGAATGATAGAATTGGGGAAGACAACGGCGATCTCAAATATAATTGGGAAAATATTAAGTTAAAGAAGGACTAAATATACTAGATCGCGGATGGGGGATTTAAAAGTACTGCGAGTGATCTCCGAAATATAAATCAAAATGTAGAGCTTTCCAAGCCAACAATCATACCACGTTAAATTCACCAGTTCCCGTCAGATCACCGAAGTTAAGCAACGTCGGGCGTTGTCAGTACTTGGATGGGTGACAGCTTGGGAACACCACGAATCGTTGGCTCTTTTTTCCGGGCCAACCCAGGCTGGGTGAGGTCAATGTGGGTAGCTGGTTTGCAAGTTTCCAGCGAATGGAGGGTAAAAAGCCCATCTTGAATGACCAATAGATAGATGTTATAGAGATGTTAGGCCAAATTAAAAAAAAAAAGAGCTTTCCGAATCTGGGGCTTCTTTTGACGCATCCTTTATAATCCTTCATTAATTATACCGATCAACATGCATATACATAGCTCACTTCATTAATTATATATGCATATACATAGTTCAAATTTAGGACCTTTTCCTTTTGTCTTGGAATGAAGCATTTCCTACTATTTCCTATTATATCTTCATGTTATCATCCTTGTTAAGGTAGGCACCGACAATAACCCAGTTAACAATAAACAATGACCAGAAATCATAAATAATATTTACATCACATAAAGGGTGTTCCGAGAGAATAGCTATAGGTAGGTATACTTGAATTATAGGAGGTTAATTTTCCGCCATTTTCTGGTGGACATTTTGTCTCCATTTTGGCTCACATAATCTCATAGCAAATACCTTTGACAGTTTTGTCCGAGTTCAGCACCATTACAATATTCACAGACATTCAACAATTCCCACGCAAAACACCATTTGTCAATGGGTTGAAATTGAAACAATTTGTAGACGTTATATTTTGACGACCAAAGACCACCAGGAGCTTCCCGAACGAGTCCTTTCTTTCTTACCCTGTATAACGTGCTACAATGTGTTGCCCTTTATTTAACTTGTCACAATGAATTCCACGATCTTTAACGTGCCGCAACGAATTTCACCTTATTTAACGTGCTACAATGAGTTCCACATTGTTTAACGTGCTACAATGAATTCCACATTGTTTAACGTGATACAATGACATCCACCTTGTTTAACGTTCCACAATGACTTCCGTATTGATTAACGTGCCACCATGATTTCCACATTGTTTAAAATGATACAATAATGTCCACATAATGTATAACGTGCCATAATAACTTCCACATAGTTTAACGTTCCACTATGACTTTTAAATTGTTCATGACTTCCACCTTGTTTAACATTCCACAGTGACTTTCAAATTGATTAACGTGTAACCATGACTTCCACATTATTCAACGTGCCCCAATGACTTTCACCTTGATTGACGTGTCACAATGGCTTCCACATTGATTAACGTGCCAGAATGACTTCTGCCTTGCGAAAGTTTCCACAATGACTTCCAACTTGATTAACGTGCTACAAAGGCTTTCTCATTCCCTCACCCTGTTTTGTTCACGCTCATTTCTATTCTCTCTCATTCCTCTATTGATTTCTTATCTTTACATTTATTTTTGTCACTTGATTTATATTGTTTCCTTCTTCGTTTTCTTTTTCGCCTTTCACTTTCCACGGTTTATCTGTCTCTCTTTATATTTTTTAAATGAAAAATACGGGAAATTGAAGTATTGAAATAAGGAAAAAATTTAATGTCTTTTTATTATATTGTGCAAAAGTTTAGCTATAAAAAATAGAAAAACTTTTATTTTGACTTTCCGAACATAAGTTTACGATTTCTTCTCGTAAACTTATGGCGGGAGGAATGGGCTACTTGCAATATTAAATTTCAATTCCACTTACGGGGTTTATTGTGGACGTGTCAAAAACAGGTTCATCAAGTGGCACATACAAGTTCCGGGTCCGCCCCCCCCTCCCGAATAAAAAAAAATCAATTTTTTATTTTTTTAGTGATCGAAACGAATATTAACTTTCGGTGACTATTTAAGTCAAAATAGCTTCCTCACCGTTTCACCTCTGTAGAACAAATTATTTAAAACAGTTTAGTGGAATTCATATCTAGATATTTGTTGGAAGGTCTTAACTTCAACGCCCCCTCCACCCGCCCATATTTTGAATGCGCCAGACAGGTGATTCTAGGTATAAGTATGACTGTATTGAAGATATAACCCCCCCCCCATGTTTTGCCCGACTTGACTTGCGATTTTAGACAAATATAGATATGATTGTACAAAAGAAGACACGTTTGCCAATTTGCCATACTCTTAATATCCCGGGTTAAGTGGGTTGACCGGTCATTCTGGGACACGATGTATACTTACCACATAAAAGCTTGTCAGGAGAAGAATACAAACAAAGTAAAACCGATCCGTTCTGATATCCATTTGTTTCATACTAAAGGCCAATGCTTTTTTACTATTCCCAGGGCTTTACAAAACTCTGACTTTCAAAGCCGTTCAAAAGTTAAGGGAGTTGACCGGTCATTCTGGGACACTCTGTATACATAGGCCACGACAAATGATATCGAGACATTTTGTTCACAACACACGGAATAATGGCTGAAACTCGAGATTTGGCTGTGGAGACCTCAAAACGTGTTTTGGCGTTGAAAACCCGACATCGAAAATTTTAGCCCATTACAATACTTTCTAAAAGAGTTTCAAGTTCCAAATAAACTTATAAATCTTATAAAGATGTGTTTGACAGAGACTGGTGTCCGAAGTAAAACATCGAAGTGTATTTCAGAGAAGTTTAAGATTACGACAGGTCTCAAGATGACCTGCTATGCCCGTCCTATTCACGATGACCTGCTATGCCAGTCCTATTCAAGATGACCTGCTATGACAATCCTATTCAAGATGACCTGCTATCCCAGTCCTATTCAAGATGACCTGCTATGCCAGTCCTATTCAAGATGACCTGCTATCCCAGTCCTATTCAAGATGACCTGTTATCCCAGTCCTATTCAAGATGACCTGCTGTGCCAGTCCTATTCAAGATGACCTGCTATGCCAGTCCTGTTCAAAATGACCTGCTATCCCAGTCCTATTCAAGATGACCTGCTATCCCAGTCCTATTCAAGATGACCTGTTATTCCAGTCCTATTCAATCTTCTTCTGGAGAAGACAGAAATTGAATTTGAAAAGAAAATAGATAGAAATACTTGTACGTATTTTTCAATCTTTAAATAACATGCTAATTATAAGTGTTAAAAAAATATTAACTTTTAAATAAATTAAAACAAAACACTTATAATTTATGAGAAAACTAGTTTCGAATGATTCGATTCATCATCAGTCTAAAGATGGAAGTAGACTCTTAAAATAAATTTGGTTTAAAATCTCTTTGGTAAAGTTTATGATTTCAATAATTTCGTTACTATTAAATTTATTATTACTGATTAATACATCATTAAGTATATAGCAAGGTTTGTACTCTCTAGTTGTCCCATAGGATTTAACATGTAAATTTAGACTTATGGCTGGCATATCCTCCCAGTATGTCACAAAATAAAAATGATAGTGATTTTCGGTGTAGTTTTTTTACCAGCATTTCAATGAAACCATTATAACGAAAATCGGACCTACGGTTCTGGACTTAGAAGCGATCTAGTGGACTAAGATTTTTTCATAGAATAATGGATAGAGGAAGTGTACCAAAAGTGGACCCTCCCCCTAAAGTGGACCACTAGCCTATTTCTCACATAACATAACTTTAGAGAAGGAGCGGGAGGGGAAATGATTTGTTTATTGTTGGAAATCTCATCTCTGACTCGGTCACAGTTTCAGTTGTAATAGTATTGATTTTAGANAGTATAGACTGGACCCCAAACCAGCAGTCCTCCGAGTACGGGATGGAATAGAATTGTTCAATGTACCTCACTATTTTATTCTTACTTCCTCATTTCATCATCTTCAGTATAGACTGGACCCCAAACCAGCAGTCCTCCGAGTACGGGATGGAATAGAATTGTTCAATGTACCTCACTATTTTATTCTTACTTCCTCATTTCATCATCTTCAGTATAGACTGGACCCCAAACCAGCAGTCCTCCGAGTACGGGATGGAATAGAATTGTTCAATGTACCTCACTATTTTATTCTTACTTCCTCATTTCATCATCTTCAGTATAGACTGGACCCCAAACCAGCAGTCCTCCGAGTACGGGATGGAATAGAATTGTTCAATGTACCTCACTATTTTATTCTTACTTCCTCATTTCATCATCTTCAGTATAGACTGGACCCCAAACCAGCAGTCCTCCGAGTACGGGATGGAATAGAATTGTTCAATGTACCTCACTATTTTATTCTTACTTCCTCATTTCATCATCTTCAGTATAGACTGGACCCCAAACCAGCAGTCCTCCGAGTACGGGATGGAATAGAATTGTTCAATGTACCTCACTATTTTATTCTTACTTCCTCATTTCATCATCTTCAGTATAGACTGGACCCCAAACCAGCAGTCCTCCGAGTACGGGATGGAATAGAATTGTTCAATGTACCTCACTATTTTATTCTTACTTCCTCATTTCATCATCTTCAGTATAGACTGGACCCCAAACCAGCAGTCCTCCGAGTACGGGATGGAATAGAATTGTTCAATGTACCTCACTATTTTATTCTTACTTCCTCATTTCATCATCTTCAGTATAGACTGGACCCCAAACCAGCAGTCCTCCGAGTACGGGATGGAATAGAATTGTTCAATGTACCTCACTATTTTATTCTTACTTCCTCATTTCATCATCTTCAGTATAGACTGGACCCCAAACCAGCAGTCCTCCGAGTACGGGATGGAATAGAATTGTTCAATGTACCTCACTATTTTATTCTTACTTCCTCATTTCATCATCTTCAGTATAGACTGGACCCCAAACCAGCAGTCCTCCGAGTACGGGATGGAATAGAATTGTTCAATGTACCTCACTATTTTATTCTTACTTCCTCATTTCATCATCTTCAGTATAGACTGGACCCCAAACCAGCAGTCCTCCGAGTACGGGATGGAATAGAATTGTTCAATGTACCTCACTATTTTATTCTTACTTCCTCATTTCATCATCTTCAGTATAGACTGGACCCCAAACCAGCAGTCCTCCGAGTACGGGATGGAATAGAATTGTTCAATGTACCTCACTATTTTATTCTTACTTCCTCATTTCATCATCTTCAGTATAGACTGGACCCCAAACCAGCAGTCCTCCGAGTACGGGATGGAATAGAATTGTTCAATGTACCTCACTATTTTATTCTTACTTCCTCATTTCATCATCTTCAGTATAGACTGGACCCCAAACCAGCAGTCCTCCGAGTACGGGATGGAATAGAATTGTTCAATGTACCTCACTATTTTATTCTTACTTCCTCATTTCATCATCTTCAGTATAGACTGGACCCCAAACCAGCAGTCCTCCGAGTACGGGATGGAATAGAATTGTTCAATGTACCTCACTATTTTATTCTTACTTCCTCATTTCATCATCTTCAGTATAGACTGGACCCCAAACCAGCAGTCCTCCGAGTACGGGATGGAATAGAATTGTTCAATGTACCTCACTATTTTATTCTTACTTCCTCATTTCATCATCTTCAGTATAGACTGGACCCCAAACCAGCAGTCCTCCGAGTACGGGATGGAATAGAATTGTTCAATGTACCTCACTATTTTATTCTTACTTCCTCATTTCATCATCTTCAGTATAGACTGGACCCCAAACCAGCAGTCCTCCGAGTACGGGATGGAATAGAATTGTTCAATGTACCTCACTATTTTATTCTTACTTCCTCATTTCATCATCTTCAGTATAGACTGGACCCCAAACCAGCAGTCCTCCGAGTACGGGATGGAATAGAATTGTTCAATGTACCTCACTATTTTATTCTTACTTCCTCATTTCATCATCTTCAGTATAGACTGGACCCCAAACCAGCAGTCCTCCGAGTACGGGATGGAATAGAATTGTTCAATGTACCTCACTATTTTATTCTTACTTCCTCATTTCATCATCTTCAGTATAGACTGGACCCCAAACCAGCAGTCCTCCGAGTACGGGATGGAATAGAATTGTTCAATGTACCTCACTATTTTATTCTTACTTCCTCATTTCATCATCTTCAGTATAGACTGGACCCCAAACCAGCAGTCCTCCGAGTACGGGATGGAATAGAATTGTTCAATGTACCTCACTATTTTATTCTTACTTCCTCATTTCATCATCTTCAGTATAGACTGGACCCCAAACCAGCAGTCCTCCGAGTACGGGATGGAATAGAATTGTTCAATGTACCTCACTATTTTATTCTTACTTCCTCATTTCATCATCTTCAGTATAGACTGGACCCCAAACCAGCAGTCCTCCGAGTACGGGATGGAATAGAATTGTTCAATGTACCTCACTATTTTATTCTTACTTCCTCATTTCATCATCTTCAGTATAGACTGGACCCCAAACCAGCAGTCCTCCGAGTACGGGATGGAATAGAATTGTTCAATGTACCTCACTATTTTATTCTTACTTCCTCATTTCATCATCTTCAGTATAGACTGGACCCCAAACCAGCAGTCCTCCGAGTACGGGATGGAATAGAATTGTTCAATGTACCTCACTATTTTATTCTTACTTCCTCATTTCATCATCTTCAGTATAGACTGGACCCCAAACCAGCAGTCCTCCGAGTACGGGATGGAATAGAATTGTTCAATGTACCTCACTATTTTATTCTTACTTCCTCATTTCATCATCTTCAGTATAGACTGGACCCCAAACCAGCAGTCCTCCGAGTACGGGATGGAATAGAATTGTTCAATGTACCTCACTATTTTATTCTTACTTCCTCATTTCATCATCTTCAGTATAGACTGGACCCCAAACCAGCAGTCCTCCGAGTACGGGATGGAATAGAATTGTTCAATGTACCTCACTATTTTATTCTTACTTCCTCATTTCATCATCTTCAGTATAGACTGGACCCCAAACCAGCAGTCCTCCGAGTACGGGATGGAATAGAATTGTTCAATGTACCTCACTATTTTATTCTTACTTCCTCATTTCATCATCTTCAGTATAGACTGGACCCCAAACCAGCAGTCCTCCGAGTACGGGATGGAATAGAATTGTTCAATGTACCTCACTATTTTATTCTTACTTCCTCATTTCATCATCTTCAGTATAGACTGGACCCCAAACCAGCAGTCCTCCGAGTACGGGATGGAATAGAATTGTTCAATGTACCTCACTATTTTATTCTTACTTCCTCATTTCATCATCTTCAGTATAGACTGGACCCCAAACCAGCAGTCCTCCGAGTACGGGATGGAATAGAATTGTTCAATGTACCTCACTATTTTATTCTTACTTCCTCATTTCATCATCTTCAGTATAGACTGGACCCCAAACCAGCAGTCCTCCGAGTACGGGATGGAATAGAATTGTTCAATGTACCTCACTATTTTATTCTTACTTCCTCATTTCATCATCTTCAGTATAGACTGGACCCCAAACCAGCAGTCCTCCGAGTACGGGATGGAATAGAATTGTTCAATGTACCTCACTATTTTATTCTTACTTCCTCATTTCATCATCTTCAGTATAGACTGGACCCCAAACCAGCAGTCCTCCGAGTACGGGATGGAATAGAATTGTTCAATGTACCTCACTATTTTATTCTTACTTCCTCATTTCATCATCTTCAGTATAGACTGGACCCCAAACCAGCAGTCCTCCGAGTACGGGATGGAATAGAATTGTTCAATGTACCTCACTATTTTATTCTTACTTCCTCATTTCATCATCTTCAGTATAGACTGGACCCCAAACCAGCAGTCCTCCGAGTACGGGATGGAATAGAATTGTTCAATGTACCTCACTATTTTATTCTTACTTCCTCATTTCATCATCTTCAGTATAGACTGGACCCCAAACCAGCAGTCCTCCGAGTACGGGATGGAATAGAATTGTTCAATGTACCTCACTATTTTATTCTTACTTCCTCATTTCATCATCTTCAGTATAGACTGGACCCCAAACCAGCAGTCCTCCGAGTACGGGATGGAATAGAATTGTTCAATGTACCTCACTATTTTATTCTTACTTCCTCATTTCATCATCTTCAGTATAGACTGGACCCCAAACCAGCAGTCCTCCGAGTACGGGATGGAATAGAATTGTTCAATGTACCTCACTATTTTATTCTTACTTCCTCATTCCATCATCTTCAGTATAGGCTGGACCTCAAACCAGCAGTCCTCTGAGTACGGGATGGAATAGAATTGTTCAATGTACCTCACTATTTTACCCTCTTATATTTCGTATTCATCTCACAAACTTTACTACAATTTCTTTTATCTCCCCCCTACCCTAATGTTCCAAGTCTACTTTTGTTTTCGCCCTTCTCTCCAAACAAATATACAGAGCGCAACAGCAGAAAACCCTCTGCCAATGTTCATTATTTTACTGGCAAGAATTTATTACACGAAGAAATGAAGAAAATTGACTGATGCTCCATTCTTAACAATGATGAATCTACCGAACAAAAACTTACCGAGTTTAATAAACAGAATAAAAAAATCCATTAGGCCGCTGCCCTCCATAAGAGTCTCCGCCAATTGACACATGGGTTTATTATTTTACTGACTGAAAAAATTACCCCCCCCCCTTCTATTTTTTGGTCAAATCGGTCACTCAAACCTCAGCGACCCCACAAATTCAAAATGGCGGCCTAAAAAGGGAATTAATAACTGGTTCTGGGTAACAAACAGAGTCATTTTCAATGTGTTTCGGAGTCGTAGATTCCGTAATATATCATTCAGATGATCGTTCGTCTTATGTTTGACCCCAAAAACCAAGATGGCGGCCAAAGTGACCTCCCCCCCAATTTTTTTTAAAAAAACTACCTCATAAAGGCGTGTGATGTGACTAGAATATGTGTTTTGTGTCGTAGAACTCGAATTTCGGGTCAAATGGGTCCCTAAACACTCCTGCACCCCCCACCCCAAACTGTAATATTTTGGCCAGAATGGCCGTTAAAATTATGTACTAAGCGGAAAAAGGATCAAAATTCGCTATAGGTATCGAAAAAAGAGTCAATTACTATGTCTCAAGGCAGTAGATTCTAACAAAACCATCCAGTAAATACTGCGGATCACACCTGCCCCGGAAATTCAAAATGGCGGCATTTTGAATCAAAGATAACATTGAAAGAAACATCGACAGATCTACCAAGATGCCCAACATATGTCCCCTTTTTACTTTCTCTTCCATAGAAGATAAANTCTTTTTAAAATAATGGTCAACATCTACAGAAAATAGAAATATAACAATAACTAAAAAACTTAAAACTTTAGAAGAACAACATCTGCATTCGGTGGTAGTCTGATGGAATGATTAAGGAAGAGAAAGTCTAGTACGGTTTTCCGTACCATTTATTTGTATTTCCAACAGTTTCGGGGATATTTCGAGTGCGTCAATTAAAATGGACCACCCTGTACAATCGCTCTGTATAAGAAGAACATCTCATTATATCTAATAGACATATCATTTTATATTAACAATTTATATTTATAAAATACACACATCTTAATACATACGAGTATGTTTGTGGGTTTGCCCGGAAAGGTAAGACTTGGGCTTGGTTTAGGCTGCCCAATTCTTACATGTGGACCAATCTATTAGAAATTAGTTCCCTCTCTACCACAGTTCCCCGCATGACATGGTCCATCTTATATACTGTGCGGAGAACCTTACCATACAAAACATGCTTGATAAGGAGCCAGTGGATGATAAGCGACTGCTAGTTACTCGTACGAGAATCAACAACTTAAAAGATTCCGATTAAAATTAAAGTTAATAGAAAGAAAAAAAATATGTAATACTCTTTCGAACTTTAAAAAAAAAAATCAATTGAAAAAAGGAACTCAAAAATTACGGCTCTTTGTCTAAATTGTAATCAAACTGAAATTGCGTTTTGATTTTTTATATGCAAAAATAATCCACCAAGACCTTCCATAAGGACCAAATTTTGAGTAGTAGCCCAGTCAATGAAGGGCTTAAAAAATGAATTAAATTATATAATTCTGAGATTTTTAAAAGATGTTCCTTGGACCTTCGTTTAAAAAATATCCAAAACTATTTTTCATTTTTGTGGCACTATTTGGTAATTCATTGACTGGGCTATAGATCTTGCGGGGAGAACAAAACTGATTCTGAAGTCATTTTCGGTTGCAACTCTACACCATAGGTTTTACAACCATTAAAAATAATCATCCAACAATGACGATCAATCTCGCTGAGAGTTTTAGTTAAGTAAACAATCAAGTTACTTTGCAAACACAAAAAGCTCAGTAGAGGCTTATAGCGTTAAGAGGTATTCAGCTGGCGAACATACGACTATGTACACTAATGTTGCTCCAATGCTTATCATTACTATGGGCCATATGTTATTGAAGCTTCGTTGTGGACGTCAGTAATGTTGCTTTTATTCCCGAACCCATGTCTGTTCATTTATCGTGGAGCATATTGAAAAGTGCCAAAACCCAGTCCTAGTCCACGGTGTGTGTGCGTAGCTAAGCGAGCTACTTCATACTGACTCTCCATGGAGTTGAACATTTCTTCCTGTTTCTTTATGAGATCTGTACCACCCGAAGATGATTTTTGTTCAACTGCGGTTTGGTTTTGAGTAGGCTGAGAAGAACCTGAAAGAAGAAGCAATTCATATCTTTTAATAAAATCATTGACTTACGGTCCAATATCAAACATAATACACAATTTGTCCATCGCTTTTGACTGTGCAAGAGCTAATGCGTTTTTACTGCAATGTCCATAAATATGAGTAGGTAATTGTCGATAGAGGTATTTTTTTAGGAATACCTATATTCCTCACCATTTCACCTCTTATTAAAAAAAATAATGTAAATGTATATATTTCATTGTGTTATTATGCACAATTTTTGTAGCATTGAAAGGCTACACTTAACCATTTCCCTATCATGCTACCACTTGTCGCTATTCTATGTAATTAAAATTCTATTTAATTATTGTCGATAGAAATAGGTATTTTTTTTTTAAATATAAATTTTTAATACTCAAATTAATTTACCATCAGTGTGTTTAATTCCCATAAGACGTTGAAATTTCGACGTCATTTTCCCATCCTGATCACCGGAGAATGTTGCTCCTTGCCAGATAGTGTTGGTTTTTGATGTTGATGAGGTTGAACTTGATGTAATAGGAGTTGATGCAACAGCGCTCGGTGTGATAACAGTAGAAGTAGCTACAGTAGTAGGTGTCTGAAACAAAGAAAAGTCTGCAATGCTGAGATAAACAAGGAAAAATAATGGAAAAGCATAGGAGAACCATAAATTTTCATCACAAGACATTCCTTAAAAAAATAAGGAGAAAGTATGGCAATGGGCTGAAATTTCCGATGCCGAGTTTTCAATGCCATAACACGTTTTGAGGTCCCCAGAGCCCAATACTCGAGTTTCAGCCATTGGCGTGTTGTGTGTGTGTTTTAGGAATACCTATATTCCTCGTGGCTTTGTGTCCGTGAACAAAATATCTCAAGAACATTAGGAAATGTCGATTTCTATTTTGACATACTTACAAAATTGCTAGGTTCTAGCAATTACCGTTCTCCTTTAAGACAGCATTCGTAAAAACTGCCAAAAAGAAAGGGGCAAGGAAAGTTGTGTGATTGTGGTATTGAATTTTGTATTAAAAAAGAATTATTTTTTGCTTTATTTTTTTCGATTTGACCTTCAGTTTTTGAGATAATTTTTACCTCGAGTAACAGATAATCTAGCATATGAAGTATATATTGGTACGTCCATTTTCAAATATTTGGGTATTAATGGGATAGTTTTAGTGAAAAATCAAGAGTTTATGCAAAAATATTTACAAATAGGCATGCTCCACACATGTTAGATATCTCTTTATTAAGTAAGTACTTTTTCATTACCTGTTTGTTGCCCCACAAGAGTCTTCTCTTTTGAATTTGTTCAGCATATTTGGTTGGATTAATGGCCATAGGATTATAATATTTCGGTAACTCAATCCCCGTTTCACTTTTGACTTTTTCAACTTGAGCAGCTAGAGTTTTCTGTAGTAAATCTTGGGGTGAGACAAGATTATTTGTTGAATTTAGATTGACTGGAACTGTTGCAGTTTGAGAGTTCGAATTTTCAGGAACTTTAAGCTCTATGCCTAATTTTTCTAAAACTGAAAAATAGATAGTAATACAAATAAGAGTTAAATTTAAGCCAGCGTCTATGGCACGTTGGATACACCAGTTCCCGTAAGATCACTGAAGTTAAACAACGTCCAGCAGGTTTTAGCCTGAGTTTGCGCCCCCGTGATGCTATTTTTTCAGCACAAAACAGGCTGCATGAGGTCAATGTGGGTTTTTAGGTTTCCAGCGAATCAGGGTGAAAATCACGTCCCGAATGACCAATAGATGTTAAAGAGACGTAAAGCAAATTTTTAAAAAAGTTAAATTTATATGGTCATCTGAAAAGAATGGGCAAAAGTAGATTAACGTAGAGATTTTTTTAAAAAATTGAATGGGGTCTACAGTTAATTAAACCAGCGGTGTCCAACCTTTTGTGAGCCGTGGCCCCCCTGACTTTAGTTTGCAATTCCCAAGTTGGGAACCTTACGATTTTTTTGTACTTGATCAGCAAAAATCGTAAGATTTTTTTTGCACTTGATCAGCAAAAAAATAGTAAGAATTGGTCAAGTTTATTAAGCGAAAGTGTTCTAGGATTTTGGAAATTCAACCCGGAAATATGCATGCATCGGATAAAACATATCAGTAATACTAAAGTCGTCCCATTATTCACATTTTTGGCGCAGCTATGAACGGATAACTACCGAAAAATGTGTGAATCACTACAATATGATGAGATGCATCAGTGCATCAGTAACAAAAAGAAAGAAAAGAAAAAAAAAAAAAAAAAATNAAAAAAAAAAAAAAAAAAAAAAAAAAAAAAAAAAAATTATAAGAAACATGCGTACCTAATACCTACAAAAAAAATTACGTGTTAAACTTATCTGGTCATATCTCCACCACAAATGAGAATAATGAGACGATTTTGGTGTCATTTAGCAGTTTAGGATGCTAATACTCGTATGTTTTATTCGATGCGTGCCCATTTCCGGTTAGATTTTTTTTGGACCAAATTTTAGTGCATAATACTGAAGAAAGAATGAAGTAAGTGTTTGGGAATATAATTCAAAATCGACGTTAGACAAAAAAAAAATTGTAACAGTATTTACGAAAATTTCATACTTGTTTCGATGGTTCAAATTATATTTTTTCTATCCTGAGCAAAAATAAAATGTTATAAACAATTTTGTGGGGTAAGGTCAAAATTTACTGTCGCTATGATGAAAGCGAAATAAAAATAGCATATATACTTAACAGATTAGTTTGTGTTGGAAATGTCATGCTCTACCTTCCCTAGCCCTGTGATAACGATACTCTGTTTAACAGAGTCAAAAGAAATTACATTCACTTACTCTGCAGCTTATTTGGTTTCTTCTCATAGGGTGCATAGGGTCTCGGCAGGTCACCAAGTCCTGAACTCGAGTCTCTGTCGCGGGATCTGCAAAATGACAATATGCATTTTAGGGTTCCGTAACCAAAAGAGGGGATCATACGGCTACTGCTCATAAACCTAAATTGACTCTTACCATGTACCCATAATCACACATGTTTGCCTAAAATCCTTGTAACTTATAACCTTAAGCGCAAAAACTGCCGCACATATTTTCATCGTAACATTTTTTCAATATTTTTAATAGTACGATGCAAAAGCTACGGTGACACTGTTGTGCGCTTATGGGGAAAAAACGAAACAAACCTGTGAGTTTTGATATGTTTTTTTTAACGCTTATGGGTATCTAATATCCTGATTTTTGGGGGGTATTTTTCGATTTAACTCTTTGAAAAACTTATCAAATTAGATCAACAACAATATAAACTGAACATACTTACAGATTTTCCTTATCTTATCTTGTTATTTTATTTTTTGCTCATGATTAAGACATTCAAGCCAGATCAACAAAAATATACTCTGAACTAATTGAATTTTTTTAATCCCACATATTTACAGATTTTCCTTATCTTATCTTGTTATTTTATTTTTTGCTCATGATTAAGATCTTCAAAAATGGCCGTCATTTTGAAATTTGGGAATGGCTTTGTCTGCCAGTGTGAAAGACAAGCTTTTGGGAAAGGAAGACGGTTAATCAACAACAAAACATACGCAACATGGCAAGATCCCAAGGACCAGGAATAGTCACTATCAGAATAAAATGCTTTGAACTTTGTCTGCCTAAGTTTCCCGACGAACTACAACTAGTTTCTTGCTTTCGATTCGGAAATACTTCGGTAGAAAGAAAACATCATAGTCAAATGAGTCAGAAGTTTGGCCATCCCAAACTTGAATGTTTGACTAATTGATATAACTGCGGTCACGTCGTGACGGTGACCCATGTGTTCACCCCAAACTTTAATGTTTGACTAATTGATATACCTGCGGTCACGTCGTGACGGCGACCCATGTGATTTCCGGTGACGGGAACGGTACGATCTTGATCGTGAAGATGAACGACTCCGACTGCGAGAGCGACTGTAACTTTTAGATCTCTGTCGGCGGCTTGATTTTCTAAAAAAAAGCAAAAGAAAAAATATTTTAATTATAATGTTGTTAACTTTCTCAACGACTCTCACCGTGTCTCCAAGCAAGAAAGGCGGCCTGTCCAACAGGATCTGTCCATAATGCTGACGGCTCTAGATTAGTTGGGTTTGATGGACAGTTGCTGGCTGCTCATGATTTACATCAAGAGCAGCCAGCATATTTAGATGACAACCACAGATACTTCAGGGTTTAGCAAGGATTTATATACCAACTCTTTGAGGAAGTATCTGGAGCAGCACGGCTGGGTCCAACGGAGGAAAAACACAGTGAGTTGTCGTCGGGACGGTGTGGATGGTCTTTGGCGTGCCCGAGAGCACGAGTAGCCCCGGTACGAAGGACCAACCATCTTGGGGGCCATTTTAATTATAATAGTTCCAGGCGGTCCTAACAAATTCGAATGCGTCAATTCTCTCCGTTTTCCTATTAGTAAATAATGGAAATATTATTAGGACTCTGTGCTTGCACTGCGAAAAGACATCTTTTTGGTGGTAACAGCCTTCCAGCTGAACTTTTGTTTCCTTCCTTATTTTATACGCAGAAAAAAACTGTGTTCCACATTTCAAGTTTTTATGCTTAGTCATCGTTAAGTTACGTTGAATATTTGTCAGTCAACTAGACCTTGTATTTTATAAGTATGCAGATATTCCTAATTATTGACTTGATATCCAACGCAATGTTAGTATAGATTTTGAAACGCAGAATTACTTAATATTTTATATTTCCTGTTTCTTTTCATAAAGAACTGAAGAGTTGCGGCGAATGCATAGGTTAAAAAAAATCTTCAAAAAAAGAAAATGTGAGGTGTGAGCATCACTCGAGCTTTCACCCGAGACGATTTCAGAGATTAAGGCAAATGCTAAGAAGGAGCTGAAATCCATCACAAAAGAAGCGTACCAGGATGATTTCAACAAGTGGAAACACCGTTGGGATAAGTGTGTGTGTTGGGGAGGAGAGTACTTTCAAGGAGACTCAGACGAGTAATTTCCAAATATAGAAGATTTTTTTTTTCATGACCTCAGTCCGCGTATTTTTTGAACGGACCTCGTACATACGAAACAACAGCTGAAAAAAGTTCCTTTTTATATGAACAAATGACTACAAAATGCGTCTGTTTGTAGTCATTTGTTCGGGATAACTCCTGTACTGTTCATCCTGTTTTGATCAAATTTTCAGAGATTGTCAGTATGGACCATATCAATGTCCTCGAATCACGTCTTTTCTCACGTCGCATCGTTGATATTTTTCTTACCTATCATACTTGTCCCTCCTGTCTTTGCTTCTACTGCGTGATGTACTCCTTGATCTAGAATCTCGTCTTTTTTCTCGTCGACGATCTTTGTCTTTGTCATGTTTACGATCACGATCACTTCTCGACAACTTTTCGTACGATCGACGATCTTTATCGTAACTTTTTTCTCTATCGTAAGACTTATCGCAATCATAATTTCTAGATCTATCATGACTGTTGCTATCATAATCTCGACTTTTTATTTTATCGCAACTTTTTTCCCGATAATAACTTCGATCTTTATCGTTATAACTCCGATCACTATCGTTATAGCTTCGATCTTTGTCATTATAGCTCCGATTCTTGTCGTTATAGGTTCGAGTTTTATCATTGTAACTTCGTTCTTTGTCGTTATAAGTTCTTTCTTTACTATCGTAATATCGATCATGTCTTTTATCTTTTTCAAAATGCCCATCAGAATCTTTTTTATTATTACTATCATTCCTAAAAACAGAGAACATAAAAATGTCCATCAGAATATTTTTTAATATTAATATCATTCCTACAAACAGAAAACACAAAAATGTCCATCAGAATCTTTTTCAATATTACTACCATTCCTACAAACAGAAAACATAAAAATGTCCATCAGAATATTTTTTAATATTACTATCATTCCTACAAACAGAAAACATAAAAATGTCCATCAGAATCTTTTTTATTATTACTATCATTCCTAAAAACAGAGAACATAAAAATGTCCATCAAAATATTTTTTAATATTAATATCATTCCTACAAACAGAAAACATAAAAATGTGCATCAGAATCTTTTTTAATATTACTACCATTTCTACAAACAGAAAACATAAAAATGTCCATCAGAATCTGTTTTAATATTACTACCATTTCTACAAACAGAAAACATAAAAATGTTATTAGAAAATCTTGACAGCCTTAAAACATGTTTTGTGAACGATAGAAAGATAGAAGATAAAAAATATAAATTTAAAGGGCGATTGTGATATACAATAAAAAAAATGAGGGGAAGCCACGAAGATAGCCATTTTTTTTCTTCTTAGATTTAAAACCCCCTTTTTGGATATCTTCACTTTTTTACTTAAATTTAAATCCCCTTTTTGGATATCTTTTATAAAAGCACTTCCTAATACCATTTTGTAAAACATTTACCATTTTGTAAAACATTTCATCAAGATAGGAAGATAGGCGATTAAAGAAAACCCGTGATGCTACAACTAGATTTGATCTTGTTTAGTCAATTGGGTATCCCGTAAATACTTTCTCACTTTCTACATGTAAGTAGGCTTGTGCGAGAACGAAGTGATGATCCTTTATCGTTATAGGTTCCATTGCCAAAGGCGTAATTACTTCCAATTCAGATGACTTTACAAACTTCCATAGTAAAAATAGGTCAAACTTGGAATTGTGATTTTTTTTAAAATTATTATTAAATTGGTTGCAGGTCTGATTGTTTAGATCTATTGTTAGCAGTATTTGACATAATTTCTGACCTAATTATATTGCAGTGTTTTTGATATACATTTCGAGTGGCCCATGCCAATATGGGTTTCCAAGATTAAATTTACGATGACACTTTTTTTTTTTTTTTTTTTTTAACCAGAGGAGAATTTGGAGGGGGTGGGAGGTACCAGTAAAATGAAATACTCAAATTTATGATTATGTGTTAATAAGGAATGATCTTATTTTCAATGCGAATATAAAGCCAATTTTAGACATTAAAAAAGCAATGTTTTCCCATTTTAGAAAATCTCTCCAACACTTCCGATGTTGCCTCAATGTCATAATTTACATTGAGAAGAGCTACCCCGCTAAGTCTATTCTGTAGATTGTACTTCTGAGCCAAGTTTTCATCCGAAAGAAGAAAAAACCTTTCAGTGCTAATATTTGTTGACAAAATTTTTTTGGAGGGGGACTATCCCCCCGTGGATCCGCCACTGACTCTACATCAATTCGGTAAGTCAATAACACTTACTTGTATTTATCATTTTTGTGATTCGAAGAGTCTGCTCCCTCTTCATCATCTTCCTCATTTAGTTTTCTCTTTGCTCTCTCATAATAACTTCCATGTTTTGAAGTCATTATTGGTTTGGATTCCTCTTCGCTTCCTCCCTCATCCATATCTTGAAGGCCTCCTTCATGAGTAGTGCTGACAGTATTAATTTGATGTTGAGGATCTCTCTGGTGGGATCCAGTGGGTGGATCTGGTTCCGGTGACGTTGGCGCATCGGATACGTCATCCTCATCGTAATCAATTTGGGGTTTTGCTGCATATTTACCGTACTTTCGAGCATATTCTTCTTCCTGATTGGAATCCTGCAACAGAGTGAACAACAAGTGCATGCTACTCTCTATTGAGAAAATATAGGGTTATCTTGAGAGAACAATACAATCTTAGACAGCCGTATACCTACTGATCTCCAAGCATAGCACACATCTTCGTATATATGCAAGGAAAAAGAAATACACAATACAAGTTCTTATGAGAGTATGCTTATTGCTTGATCTGCACACTCCCATATGAACATGTGTATTTGTTTTTCTTTGTATACAGGGTGTTCGAGTTTTTATTTAGATAATTTCAGAATTGATTCAGGGTGTGAAAACAAGACTACCTCGCAAAGCATATACCCGTAAATGCCGCCTTACGGAGAAATAAAGGGTGAGACATTTTAATTAATTATATCGATTTGCTCAAAAACGGTTCATTTTACAAAAAAAAAAAGTTCGGAAAAAAATATTAATTGATATTTGAGGGAAATATTATGGTGACCTTGAATATTTTCTCAAGGGTCGCCTTTTTTAATACAAAATTCAATACCACAATCAAAAATACACAGTTTTAGTAAAAAAAAAAGTTGACTTTGAAATAACCTTGAACGCAACCTTCGAGAAAAAGTTCAAAGTGACTAAATATTTTCTCTAAAAATTAATCAATATTTTGTTTCGAACGGTTTTATGTAAAATTAAGCGTTCTTGAGAAAATCGACCTTATTAATTAAAATGTCTCACCCTGTAAATCTCTGTAAGGCGGGATTCTGAAATTATCTAAAAAAAAAAAAAAAAAACTCACGACACCCTCAATTATGCGACTGCGACACCACCCTTAAATCAGGATTCTAATTAAAAAATAATCCCATTCTATAAAGCAAAAATAATACATGTCTCTTTAAAGTAGAATGCATGCTTATTCCCTGACACTGAGACACCGGGCAGGAGTGCTGTGACAAGTTTTTCAAACAATTTTTTTTAAAATTTAAACTCGCTTTTTTATTGGCCGCCATGGGTCCATGTTGGACAGTTATACATACGCAATAGAGGCATGACCATAAAAACGTTTCCTATAACTTCTCTAAAGGGTTAAAATTGGTTAAATCTTACCACAACACTCCTGTCCGGTGTCAGACCCCTAAGACATTAGGATAAAAAAATAATTATGTTTGTTTACATAAACTTCATACAGCGTATGTTTTCATTTAAATAATCAAAAATAATCGTAGCCGAAAAAAATAATTTTCAAAAATATTATTATTTTAGTTTACTAACTAAAAATATTTAAGCTAGCGTCCATGACAATGAAGTTGAGCGTGGGTTTGCGCTCTTGTGATGCTGGCTATTCCCCGCCTAACCCAGGCTTGGTGAGGCCAATGTGGGTAGCTGTTTTGTAAGTTTTCACGATTAGACGGTAAAACCCTTATCTCGAATGACGAATGGATTAGTTAAAGAGACGTTAAGATAAAATATATATATATATATTTAAATAAACTCAAATACTAAGATTTACTTTTAAAAAAATTATTCATATGAACAGAAACTAGACGATATGCATTGTGACGTCACCGATTGGGCTACGTACCATGTACAAAGCTGCTTAAATTTGGCAACCTGACGGGAAGTGGTATAAAATCGTTGGCTTGTAATACATTTTTAATATGAAGGAGATAACGACTAATACGTTGTGTACACCAGGTTTAATCCACTCACTGAAGTTCAGCACGTCGCGTCAGGCGTATTGAATACTCGGATGGAGGTCCATTCGGGGGGGCACCAAGTGGTTGTTAGCATTTCGGATACACTCGTGAAGACAACTGACTGACTGTTGTTGATTGCATTGAAACAGCAATGGATGCTATACCTCGTAGTTAACCCAACCTTGCTAAGGAATTTGCTCTTCATGAGTTTGATATATTGACCACATAATAATGGTACCAAAAAAAATCCTGTGTAAAAGGACGTAAGGAACATTGCCACAATGATAGATATAATTAATTTAGGAAACTTTGTCAATATCTGGCCTGGAACCGCCTTATGTTAACGTAAGGAACATTGTCACAATGATAGATATAATTAATTTAGGAAACTTTGTCAATATCTGACCTGGAACCGCCTTATGTTAACGTAAGGAACATTGTCACAATGATAGATAAAATTAATTTAGGAAACTTTGCCAATATCTGACCTGGAACCGCCTTATGTTAACGTAAGGAACATTGTCACAATGATAGATATAATTAATTTAGGAAACTTTGTCAATATCTGACCTGGAACCGCTTTGTGTTAACGTAAGGAACATTGTCACAATGATAGATATAGTTCATTTAGGAAACTTTGTCAATATCTGACCTGTATCCCCTTGTTTCGAAAGCCCTATAATTTGACTTAATTGGGGCAGTTGATAAAGCATAAGGTTCTTACTTTCCTTATCCTATTAAAAGGAAAGTTTTTATTTTCCTAATTTCAATGCCAAAACACGTTTTGAGATTCCTTTGGTCTGTGTGTAGTATGTCTGTCGGGCTCCATGTCAGTGAACAAGATATGTCAAGAACCATAAGTGCTGGATACTTAAAATTTGGTATGAATGTCAGGGGATTTAAAATAAGTAAATCTCAGACATTTTTATTTAGTATCTACCCATCACATTTTACAGTTAAACATTTAGTTTTAAAACTCAACAACAATAACGTAACAAATAGAACAGAAATTGAGGAAAACACGCTATTACCTCTACCTTCCAATTCCCTGGCTTTCTCTTAAAATAAATCCTGTTGATTATAAATTCATCATAAACCTTGTATCATTTTGCGGCCAAAAGGCGATATTAGGCTTCATTTTTTTGACAAAGTCATCGAAACAAAAGTTATTTCATTGTTTATATTCTATTAAATCAGAGGAAAAAATAAAAATTCATGGGTTGGATTTTGAGAAAATCGACTTTGAATATTTCAAATGAAAAATTTTGTTATTTTGATTTTTGAAGATCCCAAGCATTTTTGTAAACTTTCAACTTTCAAGCTCTCCGAATCATTTTAGTTTTTTCAAATCAAAACTGTAATAAGGGAGATATGACTGATTTAAATAAAACATTAAACACCCTGTAACTTTGTAACAAAAGCTCAAATCAAAAATCGTTGGATTTTTTGTTTTTTTTTTTTTTTTTTTTTTTTTGCCCATAGTATACCGTTTTGTTTTTGCCCGTAGCACCTATACCGTAGAGCACAACAACACTCTAGCAGCTGTCCACATGCATCTGGATAAGTTTGCACACTTTCTGTTCTACTCCTTATGAACATACTATGATTTTAAGAATCGAAAATATTGAATGATCAAATAGATGTAGGTAACCGGAATGAGGGATAATTATAGTTTGGCAAACAATGAAATAAGAAATGTCAAGTCTCCAAAAGGTAAAAATAATAATAATTATGATTTTGAAAACTAAAGAATGGTAAAAAAAAAAGTAAAGAAAACGGAAATAATCGTGTTTTTAAAAGAATCCACAGAAGTTAGATTTTTGTGGGAAAATCTGAGTTTAAATCGATTCTCATCAAACCCCATTATTTCTGGTTTCTTTACTCTTTTTTTTTTTTTTTAAACAAATAACACGCCTCGTACATTAACTGAAAATAAAATAATGGGACTGGCAGCACACTGGAAAGGCGAGAACTGCCTATGTCAGGACAACGATTCCTCTGCAAGTTAACTCACTAAATCACGCGGTCTACCACAATATTGTTAATTGATCACAACGCTTACTAATTGACCAGTAATAATATTGCTTCAGCTCTCTGCCCTTATTCTTACTTCCTCATTCCATCATCTTCAGTATAGACTGGACCCCAAACTAGCAGTCCTCCGAGTACGGGTTGGAATAGAATTGTTCAATGTACCTCACTATTTTATTTTTACTTCCTCATTCCATCATCTTTCACCTGGTTTCCACCTTTGCGTTCCCACTTGAGGAAAAAAAAGTTCATATAAAAAAACATTCCTTACAAATTCACAAAACGTACGAATCTCTGAAAGGAGAGATGAACGTGCAATGGGTCAATCATTTCTCTCCCTCTCTCTCTCTATGTCACGTTTTTAGTGACAAGACGCCAGGTCAAAATTAAACGTGGCGTTTTTTTTGTTTGTTTTTTGTCGACAGAAAAACATTGGTAATGAGAACACTTCAATTTATATTCATGTGCCACACGGGAAAATAATATCCTAAACATAATAAAGCATAATCCGGAACGTGAGTAAGAACGTAAAGCATAATCCGGAACGTGAGTAAGAACGTAAAGCATAATCCGGAACGTGAGTAAGAACGTAAAGCATAATCCGGAACGTATGCTCTGAAATTTGGAGAGAAAAAAGAAATATTTTCATTGTTACCATCCGGTTCAGAATGACTTGTCCCATTACTTTATTTTCACCCGACGCATCGTCGTAGAGTGTCTTCTTCTTCTTCATCATCATCATCCACCAGAATCATCCTTTGGTTTTGAATGGAACTTACCTTTTTCAGAGCGAGTGAGTTAAAGATGAGATTGGTTGTCTCTAAAATATTTTTACAAAAATAAGGTATTAGCTATCTGATATATAGAACATCCTACACAGCTCAGTTTTTTTTTAAAAAAAATAAAATTTAAAAAGTCGTCAAAATACGACTTCTACTGTAAGCCGCAATGAAGAAGAAAAAAATAGCAAAACACTTTTAAAAAATACCATAGTCAAACCCAATGAGACCATGAGTAGGTTAATAGTAATTGGTATCCTCAGGACTACTATCATGGCTTGGGTCTCAGGAGTTTACCAATAGTAGTAATTTTGCGTCAAAAATAATGATAAATATGGCATTCAAAATGAGCGAACGTCTAAAATCGGCTACTACCTTGTTTACATTGTACAGTGCTGGTCTGCTTAAAATTATCTTACACTTCTATGGGTTCCAAACTATTTGAAATGACTGTGGGCAAGACAGCAAAGTTTGAATCGGTCCAAAGAGAAAGGGCCTGAGTCCAAAATTTTCAAGTGCTGATATTATGTGTTTATTTATACAAATATTTAAATTGTTTTAAAAATTTGGTGGATTAGTGTCTCATTAAAAGTAGTTTCTATACATTTACTTATATTTTAATTATTATTTTTTTAGCATGTCAAATTACAAAATAGATCAGTTTTCCTTGATTTTGGTACTGAAGCCTTTATTCATGTCAATTAAAATGTAATGTAAATGTATATTTCTCTGTCATTAATTAATTAACATTTTTAAAATGATTGTGAGCATTACAATATAGGTTATAGGACAGTTTTCATGTTAAGTAATAAATGTTCAATAATTGTTCTCTAACCTTTGCTAACATGACCACAATTATTTGAAAAAGTTTCGTGCCGATAGTAAGATAAGAATCACCCTTAAAATCATAACAATTATAATAAATGGGTGTCTTTGGTGACTTTAGGTTTTTGTTTGGGGAAAGATTTTAAATATTTAAATTTTCGTCGGATCGACTTTTTCAAATTTAGATAGAGATCATATCAAATTTCTATTGCCAAATCAAATCAAATACAATTTCTATCCAAATTTGAAAAAGTAGATCCGACGAAATTTCAATATTTAAAATTTTTCCTCAAACAAAAAAATCTGAAAGTCATAATGAATTGATCGACATAAAAATTAACCTATGTCCTTTTGTAGACAATCAATTCAAAATGTTTCGTACCTATACAGAAGCTAATTTTTTCAGTTAACATGGGCAAAAAAAACAGTTTTGTCTTTATAAAGGGTGACAGGTTGTTTTTTTATAATTAAGGTCAAAATTCAAAATGAGACTTTTTCTCTGAGCATATTTTTCTCTGACTTTTTCCTGAGAATTTTTCCCCCACGTAATATCAAATTTTGAGGGGTATTTTTTCGTGACGATTCCAAGCGTTCATTATTGAAAATAATAATTCAAAAGACGGACAGTCTGTTCCAACTTTCACTCACTCTGATTTTAAAAAATCACCCTAACCTAACCATTAGGAACTCAACCCAGAACCTCGATTAGGGAAAGTAAACGAAAATTTCACAAAAAAAACATTTAGGTACAACTGACACCGGATTGGTGTTAACCTTCCGACATAGCTCTTTTCTCTCTCTCTCTTTGACATATAGTTTTTATACAACTATGCGAACTTTTAGTCAATTATAAGTAAACAAACATTTTACAAAAAAACATTTAGGTACAACTGATACCGGATTGGTGTTAACCTTTCGACATAGCTCTTTTTTTCTCTCTCTCTCTCTCTTTAACATATAGATTTTATACAATTATATGAATTTTTAGTCAATTATAAGTAAACGAACGTTTCACAAAAAACATTTAGGTACAACTGATACCGGATTGGTGTTAACCTTTCGACATAGCTCTTTTTTTCTCTCTCTCTCTCTCT
>CM022881.1:20143435-20156568 GCA_012654025.1 Pachypsylla venusta | reverse complement strand
AAAAAAAAAAAAAAAAAAAAAAAAAAAAAAAAAAAAAAAAAAAAAAAAAAAAAAACCTAATAGACGCTATATGTATCAACAAAAATATAGAAACGCTGTGATCAATTCAAAATTTATGTGGGCCTTCTGGGGTAGATACTCTGACAATTTCAGTTAAATCAGATGACTAATGTAAAAGTTATGTTTGGCAAGCTATACTCCACCAGGATTCGTAAAGTGGGGAGTTTTCATATTTTTTGACACAAGGAATCGGAGTGGAAAATTGATAATATGAAAAGTCGGGTCGAATATTATTTTCACGACCTCGCACATTGGTTCGATCAGGCCTTCGTGAGGATGATGATTACTTTTGTTGGTAATTTTATGTTCCAGGATATGCTAGAGTTCACAGCAACACGTTTTTCTGTTACATTCCATGCCCAGTGACTCTCTTAACAATGGAAGAAGACGAAACAGAAGGTCTGACATGTGCTGGATGTTTAAATAACATTTCTGACGAAGACTTTATTCACGTATTAAATCAGGAGTGGCATTCTGATTGCTTTAGGTAGCTACATACTTTGTTTAATGACGTCTTCCACAGATTGTAGCATCACACTTAGCTTGACACCAGGAAAGTACCGGGTTCCGTTAAAAATCCTGGTGGATTTAAAAATTTAAGATTTTTATGAATATTTTCCCTGCAAATCTACTAAATTATCTGCGAGCACTTGAATTTATTAGTTCTATTATCTCTATAAAAATAATCAATTTTAGTCTTTTTTGGTTTTCTTGGGATCCAAAATAACGATTCCGGGGCTCAAACGATATGTCTTTTATCATCCCCAGAGCTTTACAGAATTCTAAACTTCTTAACTGTTAAAAAGTTATGGGGGTCGTAGAACATTCTGGACCAGATGAATTGATACATGTTATTCAAATAATGGGCTCCATTCCCATTAAGCATAATTCGCTCTTGTATCTCTGGAATGCTAGTCTTAATTTTGCAAACTATGTCTTAAATTAAGGATTCAAAGGCCACATTAATCCCTTTTCAATTGATATATTTTTGCGAAAAAAAAATCAAGAAATTGGACCTTAAATTTTTAAGAGTTGACCTTGTTCAATTTGTTCAAAAATCGGAAAATCGGCCCTAACTAGAAAACGGTTTGAAATTTTTGATTCTTAATGAACCTACCTTAACCTTCCTCATAAATCACTCTGCTTATTGGTGAAAACCGTATGAAAATCCGTTTATTAGTTTTTGAGTTAATCGCAAACAGAAGAGGCGTTGCGGGGGACTTTGTTTGATAATATGTAAGGCTATTATGTTATCATTCTACTTGGATGTTTCAGATGTTCTGCGTGTGATGTGGCTTTGTCAGATTGGTATTTTGAAAAAGATGGCTTATTGTTTTGTAAAGAAGATTACAACAAGAAATATGGAGAGTCTTGTCAGGATTGTGGAGAGGTGAGGTTCTATGGGAGAGATTTTTAAAAATGATTTCGATATCTTTCTACACTGAGAACAATAACAACAACAATATGGTTCACGCGAGGATGAAAAGTTGAATAAATGTGTACAAAAACAAGGACATAGGGTGAACGGAAGAAACGATGATACGGGTGTAACCGAGTTGGTTAACTGAATTAGTTTTACATCCAAAGAAAATGTTTAAACGTAGTACGTTCGTTTTCTTTAAATGGGTGCAAGCCCTAGGCTTTATACATTTAAAGAAAAGACGAGAACTTTTAATTAAATATTAATATATTATTCGACTTTACGTTCGACCAAGTGAAAAAGGTAAATAAGGATGGGACTTTGAGATCCTCTGTCTTCCTATCCTAAACTCACTCTGAAGTTCCAACGGTCATCGCAAACCCCTAATCGAATTGTTTTCCATTATTGTTTATAAATCAAATTTTTCTACATTGGTATCCAAGACATTGTTCTCAGGCGGCTCGTAGGCCTAGGGGAAATAGAATACATCACTTTACAACACAAAATACCTTCTCTAATGGGTATAATATGCCGTGTTCGCTTGGTTTTCAAAATGGCGGACATTTTGTAAATTTCTGACCTTTTCCCATAAAATTACATAATTTTTTTTTTTTGGTTTCAGATAGAAAAATATAGTTTAAAAATATCTCAATTTTTTTCCTTAATACCAAGATAGATTCAAGATTCGAAATTTTAGGTCTCAAAAAAAAAAAAAAAAATACCTTTTTCGGATTGTTCGTCTGATAACACAATAATTTTAGCGACAGACAACACCTTTAGCGCTGTGTGATATGATGGCAGACATTTCTGATAAATTTCGAGGTACCACGAGATATCGATTTAAAAAAAAAAAAAAAAAATTTGATCTCGTTTGTCTTTTTTGATATGGACAGTGCGTTGCATTATCTCAAAAAATAATGTTTTTACTTTCAGATTATGAGTGGCCCGGTGATGGTGGCCGGAGATCACAAGTTTCATCCCGAATGTTTTAAGTGTTCATCTTGTAAGGCCTGTGTGGGAGATGGAGAATAAATAATGTTTTTACTTTCAGATTATGAGTGGCCCGGTGATGGTGGCCGGAGATCATAAGTTTCATCCCGAATGTTTCAAGTGTGCATCTTGTAAGGCCTGTGTGGGAGATGGAGAATCTTATGCTTTGGTAGAAAGATCCATTCTTTTCTGGTGAGTATTTTATCATGTTGTTGTTCCTCTTAAAATCAATGACATCCCTAATTTGCAGGTTTGGAAAAAAGGGTAGAAAGGTGTTGATTTTTGATTACCGAAAAGGTTTTGATGGCTTTCGGCTGGAACTGTGTATGCGTTCTAGGTGGTCATAGTGCATGGAACCAATATTTTTTTCTAGAATGGCTAGTCTTAATTTTGCAAACTATGTCCTAAATGAAGGATTGAGATGTCTAATTGTGCTTAGAAAATTTTGGGTGCAATCGAAGGTACCGTTGGCGGGTTTTGCCGCTATTTAGCGGTTTCCAGTATTGTTGTCTAAAAAGATAATGGTAAGAGCTAGATATTTGAAATTTGATATGTATATCAAACTTAGTGTATAATTACACCCCAAAGTTTGGGGGGGGTATTTTTTGCCAGTAAAATAGTAAACCCATGTGTCACATTGGCAGATATTTTTTCTTCTATTTCTTATTACCCGTTTCCACAATGAGGAAAATGTGTATAGGGCGCATAGTAAATACGATTATGTGACCATCAGCTGGCACTATTATTAATGTATTTTTGTTTTGTTATGTTTCCCAGTGGGTCCTGTTACAAAAGACAAATGCAGCCTTTAAGTAAAACATTAGACTCCTTATTAATGATAAGAAAACCACATTCCATTAGACTTGTAGAAATTCAACCGAAGACTGATGGCTGTAATAGAGGTATCAAATTAAATTTGGACACCAAACCTAAGAATAATAATATGTCTTCTCTATGCATTTCTGAGTAAGTAAAATCTGGCTACTAAGCTAGGAATAATACAGGGCGAGAAAAAGTAGAAAAAGTCAACTATATCGTCGCATCCTGTTGACATGGCATCTAGGGAGACAGGTTATTGTGTTATTTTTTGATTTATTTTATTATTATTATACCTTATTTATACTGCGAGGATGGGACAGGAGTCCCTTTACCCTCACAGTCCAAATAGAGGTCTTATATATTTTACAAAAAATAATAATGATACAAAAATGTTTACATATTTACAAAAACAGTACAATAATAATAAAAAAAAAAAAAATCATTCATTATCGCAATCAATTTCCATGATCCGTGTACAAGCTATCAAACTTCAAGGGAGAAGGATTAGGACTAGAAGGAAGAGGAAAAGGATAAGGATAGTAAAGAGAAGGAAATGTTAGGTAATGGGAGCTAACAAACCTTCGCTGAGTGCCTCCAATAAAGATGATTTGAAAGAATGAAAGGTGGGTGAATTTAGGATAGGATATGGTAGTGCGTTCCAGAGATCGATTGAAGAGATAAGGAAGGATTTACCATAGGAATCTGTGTTGTGAGGAGGTTTTTGAAGGAGAAGATCATGGGAGCGTGTCACTATGGAAGCAACGGAAGAACGAAATTGATATTTGGAATATTTATTTTATTAAACATTTGTTTATAAAATGGCTTACATTTTTTTAACCGATCCACTAAATATGAAGTTTCCTTTAAGACACTCTGTATTTCCGAGTAAATAACAACACAAAATAACTAAAATTAAGTCTGGACACTAACTCGATTCATGTTTGGCGTACACCAAACAAATCTAATTTCATGAAGTTGCTATTGAAAAAAACTGTCGAATGCCTTAACCGATTTTGATGAAATTAGGTATGGTGGACAATACTTTTATCTGATAATTATGGACCATATTTGGTCATTTAAGTGAGTGAGGTCTACAGCTCATAGAACCACTAGTTGCAAAGTAGTTTGGTCCCAGAACCTGAGGGAATGTGCTGTATTGAATTTATTCAAAGTATGAGACAATATCGTTGACCTTGCAGTGGAGATCCTTGGAACGCGATTGATTGAAACGGTTGACTTTATTTAGCAAAAATATAAATACATAGGTATTTCAAATTCGGTCTGCTCGTGTTTGGAGGTAATAGGGTCAATTGAATATCTATGGTAAAGGCGACACGTGTTAGCATTATGTGGAAGGTAATTTTTAATTTTAGCTTAATGATATTTAATTGTTCGTGAAAAATACCTTCTAATGCAATGATGTCCACAAAAATGTGATATAATAGCACAAAGAAATATATTATTTGAAAATACTAAAAGGCAAACATTTTTTTAAAAAATATTTTTTATACCCGCTTATTACTAGGTATGAGAAGCCTCAATAAAAACCAAACTTGAAATCTCACTACAATACTAAATTCCGTCATTTCTATTTAGCAATTAAAAATCACACGATTTCAAGACGAGCTCCGTAACCTTTATAACTTGCCAATTCTTCTACTTCTAATTCCGTAAAATCTAACATTATTTAGCTTAACCTAATCTAACATTTAACTGATTTAACACTTGGGTTTTGGGTTTCAGGTTGTTTTGGACTCTACTAATGCAACTCCTAGTCTTAGCAATAGCTTTTGTACAAGTAACATTCAGGTTTTGTTATGGCATAATTAGTAGTCCTACACAAAGGTTTGTATCCTATCCAAGCAACAATACTTTTATTAATATTATTTAATAATATTACGTATCGACTCCATTTATATACAAAGTATATATTTTTATATAATACTTATATTACATATCCTTACATATATAAACTAGCTGTTTTGCCCGTGCTTTGCTGCGATTCTTATATTGCTACTAGCATCACCCAATCGTGGCTTCGCCCGCGCATATTTTAAATGATGTATCATGCTATCTCTCTCGCTCCATTGTATTTCTTAAGGGTATTGTTTACTTTTCGCGATTTCTACCCCTTAAAATTAAAATTTTGCAAAAACCTTTCTTAGACTTACATGGTGCAACGAATGTCCCTGCCAAATTTCAAGTTTGTAGCATTAATAGTTTCGGCTCTACGTTGATCAGTCACTCAGTCGCCTTTTATATATAAAGATTTTTGTTTTTCAAGGATAATGGGATTTGGGGGGGGGGGAGGGGGAACGATTAAATCTTGTTTAAAAAAAAACAAGATTTAAACGTTCGCCAGGCGCCTTAGAGGCACGACCATTTTGACTTTTTAGTTTTTTCTTAATTTTATTTTACCCGTTCCCGGTTTTGAACTCGTAACTCTGGAATGGCTGGCCCTACCTTTGCGGAAAATGCCCTAAAATAAGGACTAAACGTACACCTAAAACTTTCTCGCCTTGAGTTGATATGTTGTCGCGACAAAGTTCAAGATATCGGACCGTGACTGTCCAATTTTGCTGAATACATAAGAAATTGCCATAATATTTTAGTTCTGATAATTTTCCTGGGGTCGTAGACCATGATTTGGGGGGGGGNCCTTGGGGGGGGGGGGCATTCCCATCAATTTTTGGCTATCTGCTACCGTTTGGGTTCTGGCATTGTAACAGACAACCTCTACCACATAGGTACACACAAATTTCTGATTTATATATTAAGATTAAAGTTCCTCTTTCTGTCTGTCTGTTCGTGATAAACCCAAAAAGTACTCAACGTGATAAACCCAAAAAGTACGCATTAAACAGGATTTTAATGCGTTTTTCACCAATCGACAAAGTGATTCGTGAAGGTTTTTGTGTATTAGCAACCCCAGAAAATTGAACCGTTTTCGAGCAGATTTTCCAATTTTCCCCCAAATATTCCGAATTTTGGCTAATAATTAAATTTTTATGGCGATAACATATAATCTCAAGTGTTACCTCATCAGAAAGGAGATATATATGTTCAGATCTCCTTTGATACAGGCTCTGTCTGCTATAATACTATGGTTGACAAACCCAACATATTTTAGATGGGTTTGACTACTCGCGTCAGTAATTGTGATTGAAACTCGCCATCACTATTGAAGTGAAGACGCTCAACACAAAAAAATCTCAAAGCGAGAAAGTTTTAGCTGGCATCTGATTCCTTCATTTAGGACTTAGGACATAGTTTTTAAAATTATCTTAGGACATAGTTTTTAAAATTATGACTATTTACCCATTCTCAGAGTTACAAGTTCAAATTCGGGATCGGACAGAATAAAATGTAGACAATACTAACTAATTGTTTAGCCAAATCGGTAATAGAAAAATTGATGGAAATGGACCCCTCATAGACTGAGGCCCCAGAAAAATGATCAGAATTGAAAACTCTACAAACGCTTTCGAATTACGGCCGATTTCAGGCATGAGTATGGGCGACGTGTCCGCTGTTCAATAAGATGTCGCCTGATGCTCATCATTTTTCTTTATTTTTTATTCAGACTGGATGTTAGCGCCGATCTCATGAGCCTTCATATAGGTGACAGAATATTGGAGGTGAATGGAACCTCTGTTAAAGATAAACCCGTAGAGGAGGTCGAAGACCTTATCAGGAATAGAACTGACTCTGTACTTCAGGTGAGTTTATCTAGGTAACATAGCAACCGGAACTCCAAAATTCTGATATTTTTTTTTTTTTTTTTTTGGGGGGGGGGGGTAGATTCACTGTCATTTCTTTTTCGCTATTCATGATTTGCACTTTCTAGTTGTCCCATGGGATTTTACTTGGAAATTTTGACTTATGTTTGGCATATCCTCCCAGTATGTCACAAAATAGAAATGATAAGTGATTTTTTAGTGTATTTTTTAACGAGGATTCCAATGAAACCATTATCACGAAAATCGGACTTA
This sequence comes from Pachypsylla venusta, assembly GCA_012654025.1. Classification (NCBI taxonomy): domain Eukaryota; kingdom Metazoa; phylum Arthropoda; class Insecta; order Hemiptera; family Aphalaridae; genus Pachypsylla; species Pachypsylla venusta. The sequence goes on along the minus strand of CM022881.1, from coordinate 20,149,287 downwards.
CGGTTTACTAAGATCCGATATAGTGGACTAAGGTTCCTTCATAGGATAATGGTTAATACTTACGATTATTTGGGAAAAAATGTATGTACCTATAAACCTAATTTTTTGAAAATGTAATTTTCTCAATTATTAGAAACTGTGTTGCCTAAAATAACAGTGACGTACATGTCTAGTAATACAAGGGGTGTGGGGTCCAGTCACTAAAATGCATGGATTTTTAAGTGAATATTATATATCCAATTTCGTTTGATGAAATCTTGTTTAATTAAAGTGAATCGAAACAGTCTTGCTTGCTAGTCAAGTAAGAACACTTGTCTCCAATGAAAGAAATATTATAATAGCTATAGTCAACATCAGAAAAAGTAAAATAAGAAACCAATATGCTGGTTTGGCAGAGTTTTTGGTTTACTATAAGATTGTATCGTGAAAAATACCATCCCTCTCAATTTTTTTTTTCAACACTCGAAATATGTTTATTATTTCAGCTTACAATCGAGCACGACCCAGAAGCAACCAATAGAAAACGTCCTGGACTTCCTCCAGCTCCTTCGCTTATGCATCCTCCATCAATACCGTCTACTGAAGATAAAAAACGATATCGTAAAAAGGATGAAGGCTATATAAGTGGGGGAAGATGTTCAAGAAGATTTACGAGGGGACTTCGAAAAGAAAGGTCAAGCTCTTTGTCAAGACTTGTAGAAGAGTGAGTATTAGGGAGCGCGGCTGAGCGTGCTACTTAACGTCACAAAATGCGCTTTTCAAATTTGCCCACAGCCACGGGAAAACTTTTGTTGCATATTTTGACAATCACATGGGTAGATGATGAGATAAAATCAATAGTTTGGAAAAAAGTTAAGGGAAAACTGACATTTCGAACGTTTATTGGGGGCTACAGCCAAATCTATAGAACCGATTTTTATCAGAGAGATGTCTCATTTGGTTACATCTTATGTAAGAGAGAGAGAGAGAGAGAGAGAAAAAAAAAAAAAAAAAAAATTTATATATCATCTATACTTATAAAACGCAAAGCCCAGTTGGTATACTGACTGACTGATAATCAAGGTAGCTCCACGATGGCTAAACGTAGAGACTTGAAACTTTGCACAAAGGTCCCTTTTAGTATGTAGGTGCGTAATAAGAAAGGGAAGAAGTTCCAGTGGAAGCAAGTTACCACCAAAAATGACGCTATTTAGCGGGTCTTTTGCAATTTTTTTCTAGGCAAACTAAAAGAGATAACGAAAACTTACCGAGAATAGACCCCCCCAAAATCCATATCCATACTATACTATCTATACTAATATTATAAATGCAAAAGTAACTCCATCTGTCTGTCTGTCTGTATGTATGTTACGCTTTCACGCTTAAACTACTGAACCGATTTTGATGAAATTTGGTATGGAGATAGACTAAACTTTATGAAAGGACATAGGCTACTTTTTATCGCGAAAAAAGGGGTTGAAACTATAAACGGCCATGCCTATAAGGCGCCAAGCGAAGCGGGCGTATCCTGCTAGTAGTATATAAGGACCTCATAAAAAATATAAAATTAGAAAATTTCCGGTTTCTCCCCGATTTATGGACGGTTTTCACCACCAAAAAAATCGGAATTGATCTGAAATTTGATACAAACGTGTTCCGAAGTACAAAAAGTCATATCCTTGAATAAAATTTTGAATTTTCTAACTAGGAGCGGTGCTCACTCTGGGGGTCGGTTCCACCAAAAACCCATAGTTGAGAAGTATCAGGATGAGCGAGAAAGCTGAAATTTTATACGAAGGTGTTCCTTCGGCTGTGCAAAAAGTAATATCTTTGAGTAAAATATAGAATTTTCTAAATAGGAGCCGTATTCACTCTGGAGGTCGGTTCCACCAAAAATCTAAAATTGAGAAGATTTAATTTCGTGATCTCGAAATTGTTGTTGAATTTTGTAACCGTAGCGAAGCACGGGAAAACAGCTAGTAAATTATAAAACTGATTGAAAGAGATTCGTTTGGACATTAGTTGTGACATTTACTAAAAGTATAGAAATCCCCCCAATAAACTTCTCGCCAAGTCGTTATTTACAAAACTTACTGAAATATTTTAGCTTTGTTCTCCCCCTTTTCATTATCCCTTCTTACTTTACTTATCCGGAAGTTGTTGGTATGCGTTTCCTTTTGCCGCTTTTCGGCGGGTTTTTACGAATCCTACCTGCAAACATGTGTCGGAGACTTAAATCTGTGTTAAGGGCATATTGTTGTTGTAACTCCAGATTTGGGATCTGGGGACTTCAAATTGTGTTTTGGCATTGAAAACTCGACATCGAAAATTTCAGCCCATTACAATACTTTCTTCTTGTTTATAGATAAGTATTTAAGTAAAGTCGTGTGATGTTCGCATCAGATTTTTACTTGTCATTTCACAACTTTGAAACAATTCGCAAACTTTACGCCCTTTATTCACAATTTTACACTTTTTGGAACCGCACAGTGCCTCCTTAAATCCTCATCGCCAAAGAGTGAATGTGAGTTACCAACCTGGAAAATAATATTATATTCTCGAGTAATCCTGTTAGGAATTTGGCCGTTTTTGTTCAGAAAACAGCGCGAATGCCGTCGGAAACGTGAACTACAACGCCATTTCATCCCACACTGCCACAAAAACGACAAACTGCCACAGAAAGTAACCTATAGTTTTTTCCCTTTTTCCAGAACTCCCCTCATGTCAAAACGGAATGGCTGTGATTTGTCTTGCACACGATCTCGATCTTTTAGAGTAGAACCTTCTAAAAGTCAAATCTTTCGAGCTTCAGATCTTGTTCGAGGGCAACTTTTGGGACAAGGATTTTTTGGTCAAGTGTACAAAATGACGCACAAAAAAACGGGTGAAGTGATGGTTTTGAAAGAGTTGTACAGAGTAGATGAAGAGGCAGAAAAAAATTTTCTAAAAGAAGTAAGTTGACAAAAAAAAACTCTGCCAATGTGACACATGGGTTTATTATTTTTCTGGCAAAAAAATACCCCCCCCCCCCTAAAAAAAATTGAAATGGTGTAATGAGACACTAAATTTGAAGTCTCTGGCTCTTACCATTCTCTTTTTAAACGGGATTAATGAAAACCGCTTTAAAGCGGTATATTTGATTGAACCCAAAATTTTCGAAGCTAACTGAGACCCCAAATATGACATACATACAAAATTTCAAATCTTTAGCTCTTACCATTGTCCTTTTAGACAACAATACTGAAAACCCCTAAAAAGCGTCAAAAATCGCCAAGGGTGTATTCCATTGCACCCAAAAGTTACGGGGCTCAGTAAGAGCGCAGATGGGACCTATATACTAAATTTCATCCAAATCAGTCAACGCTAAGTAGCCAAAGTGCCCATCTCGGCGGACGGCGGACAAACGGATTTTTATTCGATTTTTGGATTTTACGTACCTTGAAACGTATAATATCAAATTTTGAGTGGGGGCAATTTTTTTTTTTTTTCGTGACGATACCGTAGGTTCATTATTGAAAATAATAAACCAAAATATTTATTGACCGAAGCGAGGTCTAATTTTGACACAACGTTTTGTGTTTTGTGTATTGTTTTTTTGTACCACGATAACATTCGAACGCCATTTTAGCATACGCTGACAATCTCTAACTTCTGGTAAACAGCCAGAATCATGACTTTGGTTGGTCATGTCGGGCTATTTCGCTTGTATCACCTGTTGCGAAAGTGCTAGTAATAGTACTTCTACCATGCCTGTCTCATAATATAACCTCAGCAGACCACCAGCACGCATTCAAAAAGTGCTATAGCATTACTGCCACTCTGCGTCGAATGGGGGACCAAATAAATAGTGGAAGCAATCAAAAGAGACCTCACAAGAGATCTGTCCTTGTCGCCCTGGATCTGTAAAAAGCCTTGAGACCATAATACCCTGACAAATCAAACATTAACTCCAAACTATCTGAATGGATGACAAACATACGCAGAGTTCAGAGAAGCTAAGTCAAAACAGAGACGCTTGAAACTAGGAGTACCCCAAGGAGGCGTTCTTTCCTCATCCTATTCAATCTATTATTATATTAACCTATTATTCAACCTATCAGCGTGTCCCAGAATGATCGGTCGACCCTCTTAACTTTTGAACGGCGTGGAATTTTTGAATTATGAAAAGTTCTAGGCATAAGAAGAGGGCCATGACCAATCGTATGGTTATAGTAAGATTCAGGTTCGACCCCCCCAGAAATGACTTTTATTGACAAAAAGTGTCGATTTTTCAAGAAATTTAAATTGTATGGTACAAATATTGTTCAAATAAAAATAAAAAATTGTAAGTTTTCAAAAAATAATCAGGAGCGAATCTAGAGGGGTCTAAATTTACACCCTGTATAACGGTCTTTATTTTAGCTTTGATGTAAAAGTCCCCTTATTACAGGGGTTTCCAAACTGGGGGGCTTGAAGGCAAGCTAAGGGGGCGGGAGACCAGTTGAATTATTATTTAGTTGAAATATATGTACACAATTTTTTACAAAGGTAATTTTATTACCTTTGTAAAAAATGATGTTTAGAAAGTTTGAACGAGATAGCATTCAGCAACACATTAGCATTTTGAATAAGATAACATTCAGCAACACATTAGCGTTTTGAATGAGATAGCATTCAGCACCGCATTAGCGTTTTGAATGAGATAGCATTCAGCAACACATTAGCGTTTTGAATGAGATAGCATTCAGCACCACATTAGCGTTTTGAATGAGATAGCATTCAGCAACACATTAGCTTTTGAATGAGATAGCATTCAGCAACACATTAGCGTTTTAAATGAGATAGCATTCAGCAACACATTAGCGTTTTGAATGAGATAGCATTCAGCAACACATTAGCGTTTTGAATGAGATAGCATTCAGAAACACATTAGCGTTTTGAATGAGATAGCATTCAGCAACACATTAGTGTTTTGAATGAGGTAGATGTTGTATGGGAACACTATGCCTATTAATTGCTGGATTGGTGGACCCATCTGTGATTTGACTAGAGTGGATATTTGGTGATGAAATTGCTTGGCAACAATTACCCACAAACTGGTTTGTACATTCTCTATGTGAAGTGAGACTTGTGTAGCTACGCAGGTGATAACAGCGCAGACCTTTGTTACACTGGACTGATGTATTATTCCTTATTTCGTAGTTGCAGACTGATCCAAACGTGGTTTGATTGACTAGAGTTATTTTGAGAATAGTTTGTTGACTAGATAGTTGGGTTGTTGACAGCAGTATGCCTTGAAAGCAGTGTTCCATTTTCTATGAAATGATAGGTTGGTACATCTGTGCATTTGGTATTAGCTAAAACACCCATTGCATTACACTGAGTTTGTGTTTGGTCGTATAGGCTGATTGCAAACTTTACAGTGCCATGAGTGTCCCGGGTTGGTTTGTACTCCAGCCATTATGGGTAGCATTTGGAGCAAACAGGCTGGATCTTGCTCTCTATGCCAAAAAAATGGCGGTGAATTGATTTCCAATTGTGACAGGTACTGCATTCTTGTTGGATTTGAGACTGAAGGGGGTTGATGGTCTTTGGTTGAAGTTGCTCCAAGTGGACCCTCGGCGCAGGCGCATCCATCGTGAGATTTTTACTTTCTCTTCCATAGAAGATAAAGTATTGTATTCGTGCAGAAATTTTAGAGATATTTTGGCTGAAAAAATCGTTTGACGGGAAGCCAAAAGCCAAAATAAAGATCAAATATATTCGGCCATATTGCTTTTGGGCCATATTTTCAAAATTTTGGGTCATTTTTGAATTTTGAAAAAATTTGGAGCCATGGGGCCAAAAAAAAAAAAAATTCCGACGTTCCACGTTCCACGTTCCACGTTCCACGT
>CM022881.1:20120553-20138897 GCA_012654025.1 Pachypsylla venusta | reverse complement strand
CCGCAGCCGAAGGCTGCAAAATCTTTTTAAAAGAATGGTCAACATCAACAGAAAATAGAAATATAACAATAACTAAAATATATAACTAAAAACCTTAAAACTTTAGAAGAACAAAATCTGCATTCGGTGGTAGTCTGATGGAATTATTAAGGAAGAGAAAGTCTAGTACGGTTTTCCGTACCATTTATTTGGTCTGTTCTAAAACAATCTAGCGAGCTTGCTCTGTTAATCTTCTGGGCAGCAAATACTTACGAATTTTATTTAAAAAATAGTTTTGTCATCGACCCGCGACCCCTAAGTTGCTGCGATAAATGAAATAAATATTATCAGCTTAATTTTGATTGATTTATTTAATAATCTGACCCACACTGAATATTATTTTATCAACAGGTCGCTGTCCTGCGTTCACTTCATCATCACAACGTTCTTCGATTTATTGGAGTTTTGTACAAAGATCGAAAGTTAAATTTAGTCACCGAATATATTGGCGGAGGTACATTGAAAGAACTTTTACAAAATCATAGTGAAGCTTTACCATGGGAACAGAGAGTTCACTTTGCCAAAGATATTGCATCAGGAATGACTTATTTACATTCTATGAATATCATACATAGAGATTTAAACTCTCAGAATTGTCTAGTCAGAGAGGTGAGTAGTAGTTAAAATATACAGTGTTTTGGACCTACGTTTCTCTAAGGCCATATTTGCAAATAATTGTGAACTTTAGTGAACTCCACTTCTGACCTCGGTAGACATCCCAAAATGCACTTGTATGTGTGTATGTATGTACCTATGTGTATGTTTGTTTGTTACAAGCCACCATTTTCATTCGATTTTGACGAAATTTTGTATACATATTTGGGGCATGAAATTTGCTGTATAGTTTTTTGGGACCCAATAATTATTGTGTTTTTTCGAAAATTATTTTTATGGACCATTGGCGCGAAACTGGTTTTGAGGAAAAGAGATTCCGACTTACAAGGGCCCGGAACGATTTTAACAATTTAATTTGTCAGTACTCATTTCGTATTATTTTTATATTGTCTGATTGATTCTACCTCTACCTTTACTGAAGATACGATTCAATGACAGATCTAAGAAGCAACATTTGAAGTAACCCAATGGAAATCATCCGCTTCATAGTCGGAATAAACAGGGAAATGATGTCGTCGGAACGGAAGGTAGGCAATCTTCCCGAATGGACTTGGCGCGTACAACCAGATGGCTGTGAAGTCCATGTATCGATTTCACCCTGACATGTGACCCCAGATATCGAGACGACCTGGAACGCCGGACGTTGGTTCCATTAATTTATTTCTGTTGTTTTCTTTTTCAGAACAAAACAGTGGTGGTCGCCGACTTTGGTTTGGCTCGCATTATACAAGTACGTGAAACTGTGTCGCCTATGCCTTCCACATTTGCCAAAGTTCCTCGTAAAGCTGCCCACAGAAGATCGACTCAAAGAAAGAAAAGATACACTGTTGTTGGCAATCCGTACTGGATGGCTCCAGAGATGATGAAGGGCAAGGAGTATGATGAAAAAGTGGACATTTTTTCTTTTGGCATTGTTCTTTGTGAGGTAATTTGGTTGGTGATGAGCTAGCGGTTTTTCTCTTAAAATCAACCATTTTCCTCATATCTAGATCCAGGAAGAATGATAGTATAAAAGTTTTGATGCTCCTTGGTAGTAACCGTGATGGTATGCTTTCGAGGTCGTCCCGGTGCGTAGAATCGGCCATCGTGAGGTCGAACTTTGGTCGGAAAAACCCATTCAATTATTTCTTTAATCGAGTTACATGATTATTATTATTTACTGTGTTTCATAGGTTTCTTTAACCTCTGACATATTACAATATGGGACTAGGGGGTTAAAATGGATAACTTAAAATAAGTTAGGTACCTAATAATAATGAATTAATCAAAAAAGAAAGAAGAAAAAAGAAAAAAACGAACAGGACCTGTAAAGAGATTTGAATTTGATATTAGTAGGTGTCTGAAAAAAAGGTTTAGTTATTATTGTACTCCTCTAAAATATAGGGAGCAATATCTAATAGATGATTTTTTAAATATAATTTAAAATCTTGGCAATTCATATTTTTGATTACATTGTTCATTTTGTTATAGATTTTAATTCCCTTATCCAAAAACGATTCCCCAAAAATTGTTAATCTTGAATGTATAAAATCTTTAGCATTTCTCGTGTTGTACGAGTATGCCATTGTTGGTAAGAAATGTTTATTTTTATGAATTAAGAGGCACATGTCTAATATTATCTGACCGTAGAGAGTTAATATTCTTTTTTCAATAAAATATTCCCTGCAATGAGCAATGTCCTCATCTCCTCATGGCCATATACAGATAATGATAAATATTACCCTCACCAGTTGTTCAATGTCCTTACGGAGGACACGTAAAGCTTCTGCCACACAACGTCATTGAAATCGAGAAAATGTTATTCTCCATGAATAAGAAACAGTCCTGAGGAGCTGACGAAATTCCCATCTCATTACAAACCCCGGTGCATCAATTCTTAGCTTTCATTTAGGCCACACCATAAATTCGCATCAGAAGTAGTATAGCTGCCTCACCAATTCACTTCTATTTTATATTTCAGATTATTGGGCGAGTAAATGCGGACCCAGACTATCTACCTAGATCGTCAGATTTTGGTCTCGATGAGACAGATTTTCGTGATAAATTTTGTGCAACTTGTCCAGAGCCGTTTTGTCAAATTGCTTTCCTGTGCTGTGATTTAAATCCCGATAAAAGGTAAGCGAGAAAAATCTGGTTTGTACATCATACGAAATACCTAATCTATAAAAATAGAAGAAAGTATTGGGATGGCTTGAAATGTCGAGTTTTCTATGCCAAAACACTTTTTGAGGTCCCCAGGGACCAAATAACGAGTTTCAGCCATTGATTGATACGAGTATATGTCTGTCGGTCTGTTAACAAGATATCTCAAGAAAGGTTAAAATTTGTCATGTATGTCATTTTTATACCAAGAATATAAATATGTACGTAAATGATATCTATATGTTTTGGGCTAATTTTACGAATATACACTGAGTCCAAGTTTAAAGTTTGCCGCATTAATAGATTTTGTGGAATGTTTTTTTGAAACTTGCTTCTTATTTAATTGTCCCAAGTGAAGGACTCTCATTTTTATTTTCCTTCTATATATATATAAACTTAAAAACTACAGCTCGGAATCGCACGAAACTTTGCACACTTATTTGTTATAGACATGGTATTATTCGCATAAACAGGGTGTATCTAAATTACGCCGCCAAAAATTTATGGGTGGTAGAACACACCATTTGCAGTCGAAAAAACCAATATACCCTATGGAGGAAATGTACCTTTTCAAAATGGCGGCTTTTTGGTGTTATTTTCAAATTGCATGCATGACCTTGCGGTACTTCTTGAGGAATAACTTTTTTTTGCACATTGTACCTATCAAAAAAAAAAAATTCTTTTGCCATGTGAGGTGTATCAAAATTTGCCATAGAAATAATATGTTACATGGGGCTAAACAAAAAGTTGTAACCAATTTTTTCCAATTCTAAACAAACAAACCATCGTCGATCATTGTATTTCTCATGTTGTTCTATCTTCGCCAAATTGATGTCCCCCTTTCTATGAACATCATTCTATATTGTATCGCTGTAGAGATATCAGAGATTTTATGTGCCTTTTATTAATAAATTTCTATTTATTAAAATTATTATTATTATGGGTACATACATGTTTTTATTAAATTTGACTTCATAGGAAAATGAAAAAAAAAAATTAATATCACAATAATAAAATATTGAATAAAATAATCATCTCTGTAGACTTGAACCAACAACCCCTAAATAAGTAATTTTTGTAAAGAAATCTTTAGGAAAAAGGCTGGCGTTGATACCTACTCATTTATTCAATTTTTACTACGTACTCAGTTTAAAGCAACCCACTCACTACTTTCTCAAGTAATCAATTCATAACTTTCCCAATATGCATGTTATTTAAATAATTTTCATATTTTTGGAAAGCCAAAAAAAAGGGGCATTTTATTCCTAAAGAGTGCCGTCGGGTTTGCAGAATTTTTTCGGATCTTTTTCACTAAATATTTAGCGAGTCCACTAAAATTTTAGAACTTTGTTTGTTTAGAATTGGAAAAAATTGGTTATAACTTTTTGTTTAGCCACATGTAACATATTATTTCTATGGCAAATTTTGATACACCTCACATGGCAAAAGAGTTTTTTTGTGATAGGTACTATGTGCAAAAAAAAAGTTATTCCTCAAGAAGTACCTCAAGGTCATGAATTTTGAAAATAACACCAAAAAGCCGTCATTTTGAAAACGGTACATATCCGCCATAGGGTATATTGGTGTTTTCGACTGCAAATTTTTTGGCGGCGTAATTTATATACATCCTATATATAAGCCATGCCTCTAAGGCGCCAAGCGAAGCGGGCGTGTCCTGCTAGCATCCTATAAAAAGGAAAATATTGTAATGAGCTGAATTTTTCGATGTCGAGTTTTCAACGCCCTCCACAGCCCAAATTCTATTTTCAGCTTTTAGTCCGTGTGTATGTCTGTTATCTGTCTGTCTGTAAACAAAATATTTCAAGAACAGGAGGTGTTAGAAGAGACTTAAAATTTACCATATGGCAAAGTGGCAACTGCCGATGGCTTTGCTTTTTTTAAACTAACTTAGATAAAATGGTTTAAGTGCATAATTATATTTAGAATATGTTATAAGTTATAAAAACATGGACACAGAAACGGTATTACAATGTACATTAAGGTAGGAACCTACACATTTTTTTTATTTTTTGAACAGACCTCGTATGTAACATAGTACCTAAACTAGATGGCGCAAGGCCATCCATGTACTTGATGTACGTCTTTTTTCTTACCCCAAGTCGACATCTGACTTCTAGGCGCTGTGCTAGACTTCTGTTTAGTGGTTCATTAACGCTTACATATGTTTGGTACTCACGTATTTTGACCATCTTAAAAGGGCCTCGCGAGAAGTTAATACAACCATGGGTAAGTGATGAGACTTGAAATTTTGTTATGTATGTTCTTTTATGCCAAGAATATACATGGTTTATTATTTTTGGAACAGTGGTCGGAACTTGCCCTTTAATGAATTAACTGACCGATTAATTCATTGGTTGTCTTTTTATACTCTCGCATTATCCAATTTTGATGAACTACACTCATGTCCAAAATTACCCGTCCACTTTGATTCTCTTATTTTTTCAAAAAACTACGTTTCTCAATGTTTTTTTTTTTTTCGTTGTGTATAAATGCTATATGTATTTTCACGTTACCTATGGTTAAGAAATACTGCACCAGCATAAGAATAAAAAGAAGTCCGGACTTTAACCCCATCGAGCATGTGTCGGACATTCTGTAACGCCGGATTCGAGGCCGCCAACACGTCCCAGAATCTCTCACCCACAGATGAAATCCGCCATTATCGAGGAGTGCGAAGGAATACCCCAACGTAATCAATTCCATGCCAAAGCCTTTGGAAGATGCCCTTGGAGCCAGAGGAGGCAACACACGTTACTAACTTGTCAAAATCTTACTTAAGAAAAAAAATAAACATTACATTGTGAGGGAGATTAAAATCTGCATTTTTATCATCTACTCTCTTTCTCACTTTAGGGGGGTTATTCTGTATGCTGGTGCAGTATTTGTTAACCATAGGTAACGTGAAAATACATATTATAGCATGTATACATAACAAAAAAAAATCATTGAGAATAGTGTTTTTTTTAAAAAGTAAGAAAATTAAGGTGGGCGGGTATTATTTTTTTTTTTTTTAATTTGGCTTAACGTCTCTTTAACATCTATTGGTCATTCAAGACGGGGGTTTTACCTTCCATTCGCTGGAAATTTGCAAACTAGCTACCCACATTGACCTCACCCAGCCTGGGTTAGGCCGGAAAAAAGAGCCAACGATACGTGGTGTTCCCAGGCGGCCACCCATTCAAGTACTGACCACGTCCGACGTTGCTTAACTTCAGTGATCTGACGGGAACTGGTGTATTCAACGTGGTATGATCTTTGACTATACGTAGAATTATGTGATTCATTTTTGGGCCATATGTGGCCTCCTGCGGCTGAATAGTAAAAAACATTTATGTGAGTTAGGTCTCCTTTTATCAGAACCACCAGTGATATTTTTTTGTGAAATGCTACCTATATGATGACTCTTTGCTATATCCCTTTATGAACCTTTGGATTGATTTCTATTTTCAGACCGCCGTTTGAAGTGATGGAAGTTTGGTTGGAAGGACTTTCAATGCACCTTTCTGTCGACAAACCTTTGCCTCCTGATTTAGAATTTGATATTTTTCATTTTTCACCAACAAGTCCGTCGTCATCAGAATGTACCACGCCAGATGCAACCAAAGCGTCGCTCATTTTAAAACCAATTCAAGAAAGTCAATCTACCAAACTGTAAAGTTTGTTTGGTCCACAACTTTTACTATTGCCATGCATGATTTGGTATCTGGAGGGTGTATAACCACATTTTCTATGAGCCAAATAAAGGGGGGGGGTCTAAAAAAGTTGAACAAGCGCTTACCCATGTTTACGATTTTTTTTCTCGCTTGATTTTCAATACTTACCCATTATTTGTTTGTTTGCTTCGAACAGTGCAGCCTGTAACTTTTCAACTACCCGTTTTTTTCTGTCTTCAATCAATACAATACATTCCGTGTGTACCTTTTCAATTGCCCATTATTTACTGCCTTCTATTAATACAATACATTCCGTGTGTACCTTTTTAATTGCCCGTTATTTGCTCTCTTCAATCAATACAATTCATTCCGTGTGTACCTTTTCAATTGCCCGTTATTTACTCTCTTAATCAATACAATACATTCCGTGTGTACCTTTTCAATTACCCGTTATTTACTCTCTTCATCAATACAATACATTCCGTGTATACCTTTTCAATTGCCCGTTATTTATTCTCTTCAATCAATACAATACAATACAATACAATACATTCTGTGTGTACCTTTTCAGTTGCCCGTTATTTACTCTGTTCAATCAATACATCCGTGTGTACCTTTTCAATTACCCGCCCTATGCTGTCTTCAATCAATACAATACATTCCGTTTGCACCTTTTCAATTTCCCTTTATTTACTCTCTTCTATCAATACAATACATTCCGTGTGTACCTTTTCAATTGCCCGTTATTTACTCTCTTCAATCAATACAATACATTCCGTGTGTACCTTTTCAATTACCCGTCCTTTGCTGTCTTCAATCAATACAATACATTCCGTGTGCACCTTTTCAATTGCCCGTTTTTTTTTGCCGNATCAATACAATACATTCCGTGTGTACCTTTTCAATTGCCCGTTATTTACTCTCTTCAATCAATACAATACATTCCGTGTGTACCTTTTCAATTACCCGTCCTTTGCTGTCTTCAATCAATACAATACATTCCGTGTGCACCTTTTCAATTGCCCGTTTTTTTTGCCGTCTTTAAAATGGGAAATTACGGGTATTATTTCAAAAGAATTGCGAAATATTTATATTTTTAATTTGTTTATTATTGAATAATACAATCAATTTATTATTTTCATTAAATATTTTTGAATATATATATTTTTATAACGTTTTGATAACAAAGTATTATATGTTTTTTTTTAAGGTTCGTTCCCCGGAAGGCCTCAACGTAACTTGCTATGCCTAGAGTGACCAACTAAAAAGAGATTCTAACTCATAAGATTGTGAAAATAATAACAAAAATCTAATATGACAGCAAAATTTTGTCCCTCGTATTATTGGGTGTTAATAACATTGAGATATTATTGGGTATTAATAACATTGAGACTGAAATGAGAAGAAAATGTTCTATGAAAATGTGGATGGACATACCCCCATCCTANATGAATCTTCCTACACCCCCCCCCCCCACCTCCTCAACCAGAAACATTCAAAGTTGACGAAGAGGAAAGTCCCTTTTCTTTTTCATCTTGTTAAGTTACGAACTGTGGCTAACATTTTGTTGTTGTAGTAGCGGCAGACGATATCTGATCAATCTTTATCAAGACCAAGGAATGCTGCAGCTTCCTTGGGTGTCATCCAGAGGTCAATGACTGATAAGGTTGTAATGTTTATTGGGCAGCTAAATGAATGATGAATGTCATGAGGCTCTCCGTTACATTACATATGTTGTGTATGGTTGTGTCCGTTCTACTGAGGTAGCAATTTAGCAACGTGAAACATTCAGAGCTAGCTGGGAACGCAAGCTTCTAGGTAGATCCTTTTCTTCACTAGTGATGGCATATCGTTCAAAAATTTATCGATATATTGAATTTCAAATACATCGATATATCCACGATATATATCGGTTTATTAGAAAGAAATTAGAATTTTACGAAGTGAATTGGTGGAAATGTCGTCCCCTCTCTGTACTTTCCCAACGTGACCTTCGAATCCTCCCGGGCCCGGGGTTTTCGGAGGGGCCCGGAAATCCAAGGTGCTAAAAAAAAAAAATTAAAGATTTTACCACCCCGATTACTTAGTTGATACAGTGCAAAACTTGATTGATTTGATTCATTGATCATGATTTGTTATTATTAGAAGTAATTGAACATCATTAGTTATATTGTACTCGTACATCATGGATACTTAATGTTTAGGTTATTTGCTTTTGAGGATTCAAGGATTTTTGTATAGGGGCTCGTAACTTTTCAGTCTCGGACCCGGATTTTTTCTTGGCAGCCCTGACCGTCCCCTACTTTCCAGTTTCCACCAATGACCAGTTTTAAAGGGACAAGTAGGATCCCCCTAAAATAGAAAAGTTCGAGTAAAAAAAATGGATAACTTCAAATTTTATCTCTATATTAAGACATTGAAAAAAAAAAAAAAAAAAAAAAAAAAAAAAATAGTGTACATATTAAACGATATATCGTGAAAAATATATCGATACATCGGAAGAAAATATATCAATATATATCGATTTTGGATATATCGCGCCATCCCTATACTTCACTGGCTACAGATGGAGGTTGTCGGCCAAGGACTCGTTTTGGATCATACCTTGCTATGGCATCTTCTGTGCGGGTATACATATCTTTGATACGGATCTTGTAGTGATCAGGATCAATTGTTATATGTGGCTAACATATAACATATATATCTTGGTTGTTATAGTTGTTGTAGTAGGAGTGTTCCTCTTAAAATCAACTCTTCCCCCATTTCTAGATTCAAGTTTGGAAAAATGGTTACCGAAAGGGTTTTGATGGTCCTTGGCTTGAACTGTGATGATATGCGTTCCAAGTCGTCCTTGTGCGTAGAACCCACCTTCATGAGGACGAAGTTTGTTCGGAAAAATTCATTCAATGATTTCTTTAAGCGATTTAGATGGTAAATCTTACTCTCATCAGTTGTCCAATGTCCTTACGGAGGACACCTAAAGTTTCTTACATGCAACGCCATTGAAATTGAGAAAATGCTATCCCCAATGGATAAGAAACAATCCTGAGGAGCTGACGAAATTCCCATCTCATTACAAACCCCGTTGTCTTGGTCGATTGTTTTAGTTACTACTACTACACTGATCATCCTATTAATTGAACTCAATGAAGTCGATAATCGAAATAAATCGATTAATTTGATTAATCGTCTTCAAAGGCGATTGGTTCTACGTACCAAGTCCACTCGTAATTATTTTCCGACCAAAGATCGCCTATCTTTAGTTTCGACTATACCATCCCCCCCCAGTTCGTTTCGACATGGACTAGCTTATTTCAATTGGTGTGCTCCAAATGCTTCTACATAGATATCGCATTGAATCATATTTATGTTTTTGTTTATTGTGAAATGGGCCCCGTCCTTGATCATAATGTAATATTCTGGTATAGCCCTCGTTGGACTATGGACTTAAATTTGGAAATTGGTCCAGGGGTAACCCGTGTTAATCGGATTAACCTTTGTTGGGTGCCAGGTCACAATGGTATTTCCGGAAATGAACAAGCTGATCACCTGGCAAGAATGGGGTCAGCGATACCATTCATTTTGCCAGAGCCCGTGATCGGATTAAACACAACTGAGATCAAGAATTTCATTGACGGATGGGTTTTCGAAAACCACCTGAGGCGGTGAAAGGACGCCTCAGATATAAGAAACGGCAATGCCTGCCCTAAGTCGCAAAAATATCAGACTAGCCACAGGTCTGATCTCTGGACACTGTGGTCTGAGAAAACATGGGCTTCCATCAAGACCAAGTTATGTGCAGTCTCTGTGGGGAGTATGAGAAAACTGCATCTCATGTCATTTTCGATTACAACTGCCTAATTACGTGGAGACGGAGCACCTATCCCCGGCTTGACGTTCACGAAAAACACCTGGCCTAAAGGCTGACCAAGCTTGCGCAGATCTTAGGCCTTAGCTAGGAAAACAGGCTACATTCGAAGCACAAAAAGCCCATCTGGGACTTAGATGCAGGGGCTTAAATAGCCATAAAGAGGAATTTAGCTCACGAATATACGAATACGGCCCTCTTTGGCATCCCAACAATTTTCCTCCAAGACGCGTCTACTCCACCTTTGCACTCCCATGATTTCCAAATCCTCGATTATTTTGTCTCTCCATCAGGATGTATTTCCAAAATCTTCAATTTCCAAATACTTTTGCTTTCAAAAATTCAATTTTTCGACGTGCTCGAACCATCTTAGTCGCTTCGATTTAATAAATCATGCAATGTCTCCATTGTGTAGTAGATTGTTGATATTTATCCTCCACGTGTCATTTTCCGATACAGCTCCATAAATATCATTGTGTAGTAGATTGTTGATACTTATCCTCCACGTGTCATTTTCTGATACAGCTCCATAAATATGATTTTGCTCTCAAATCTGCATGACATGTCTTGAATCTTTCTGTGTTAGTGTCCATATGCCACAACATAATATATGTATTATAGAATTTCAATTTTGTTTTTTGCTTATTCCCACATGGTAAACTACCTCTGCTGCTCCTCTCCAACAACACTAACCAAAGTACAAGTACATACCACCCTATCAGCGGCGTTCAGGCAATCTATTTTTGAATATTTGCTTTCATCATCAGTGGTGACTTTAAGGAGGCAATGTTCATCCTTACATACGGGTGCGGATATATTTACGTACGGAAATCTATGATCTTTTCCCAAATAAAATAATGACCAATCATCTGAATTTTTGCATACTTTTTTTGCTTGCTCCAAAGTGAAATTGGTGCAGGATGTTGTATCTCCTTTGCAAATCTCTTTGGACGTTTTCATTTCCGTAAGGTGAGTCTTGAACTCGTGATGACCTAAAAAAATATTGGTATGATCAGTAAAAGAACTACAGTTACTACAGTATAATTACATCAGCCATTAATTTCTAAAGGTGTTTCGAGCTGAAATCGACCCGGCCCGTGAGGATGTCACCCTCAAGAAACTTCTTACAATTTCAAGTTACTTTTCCTCATGGAAAATTGGCGAATTATAGTAGGATTGGAAGAAATTACACGTTTACAAGTCAATACATTATTTTGTGACTTTTGGTGACTACTTTTCTAGGTCTACTGTTCTGGGGAAACTGTTTTGGGTCTTGCTATTTTCTCACATGAGTTTTTGCAAAGGATTTTGATTGGTCGAAATATATAAATTTTAAATTTTATTGCTCTGGGGCAACTGTATTGCTATATTGTAAAATAAAAATATCTCACCTGAGTTTTGACAAAGAAGATTGATTGGTCGAAATATATAAATTTTGAATTTTATTGCTCTGGGGCAACTGTATTGCTATTTTGTAAAATACAAATATCTCACATGAGTTTTTGCAAAGGATTTTGATTGGTCGAAATATATAAATTTTGAATTTTATTGCTCTGGGGCAACTGTATTGCTATTTTGTAAAATACAAATATCTCACATGAGTTTTGGCAAAGGATTTTGATTGGTCAAAGTATATAAATTTTGAATTTTATTGGTCTGAGGCAACTGTATATTGCTATTTTGTAAAATTAATTAGTAAAAAAAAATGTTATACCTCTGTAGATTTTTGAAGTCAAAAATACCAAAAAGAATGAAGGAGCTAGCACGATTTGAAAAAAAACCTTGTCCAAGACAAAAAAGATGAAACGGCTGTGATGGGATGGGAGTCCAAAAAACACGTGCTTTGTTTGTTCTCTTTTGTCTAGGCCTGTCCCTTTGTTTTGTGATTTTCTTGGCCGCAAAGATATTTTTCCCAACTTCCCCTCATGTCTTGAGATAAAAAAACCACATACTTTGCATGAAAACAAAAAAAAAAAAATGGGATTTCCAAAGCAAACAAGATGAAGTTCCAATTTTACTTCTGGACTGTCATCTTTATTGCTAATTTTTGTGACCTTTGAGCACAAATCGAATTTTTTAATTTTTTCTATAAGTGCTCATTTCTCAATTCAACAAAAGATATATTTTCTGTCATATTCTCAACATAATTAGTAAAAAAAAAACATTCCAACTGTCATCATCTTGCAAATGCGTTTTAAAGTTTAAAACGCGATTTTCTCAAAATGAAAAAAGTGGACCCTCATCTTTTTCCTCGTGGACTCTTCAATTAATATTTAAAAAATAACGGAAGTATTTGGTTTAGGGGTTGGAGATGTCCTGACGGTCGAAACCGGTGACATTTGAATGTCTTAATAAAGAAATGCAATTTTAATTAAGTGAAGTAGTATTCGTTTTTTATTCCCCATGAGCTTGAATGACTACTTACTTTATAATAACGGTCAGATTCCTCAATGTATACTTACTTTCATTTGCTAATCCGGAAGTTCCAATAAAGGAACACCATACAATTATTAGCGTAGTGACAATAAGTGTGTTTACTGCTTGGCAATACATCGCTATTTAGGATAATTATTGTGAGCTGGCGCGTGCTCCACAGTAAATTGACAATCTGGGTATTTTCTGCTTGTATTGAAATGGCAATCCCTCATTGGAGTCTCGTGCTCAAACAAAACCTGTGCAAATTTATTTTTACTAGAAAAAATATTTTTGTGATCGATTACTTTTATGTAAACAGGATACTTTTGGGGGGGGGGGGGCAAATTCTGTAATGGATAATGTTAACAATTTCTAAAATCGATTGGCACGCTATCTCATATTAAACGTTCCCTATTGTTAGGCTAAGTTCAGATGATCGCGCGGGAGGAGCATTCACATGACAACGTAGGTATGTAAATATCTTCTTGGTTACTTTATTTTGCCTCAAACCGCGCGGATCAACTGAAGTCGAAACAAATTTGCAGAACTAGTACCGCGCGGTGCCACGCAGATCAACTGAACAAATCGCTAGAGTGTTTGTAGAACTAGTACCGCGTGGTGCAAAGCGCACCGCGCGTTCATGTAGACAATATGTACTATTTAGATAGATCTTATGCCGCGCGGTACCGCGCGACCATCTGAAGTGAGCTTTAGATTTGATGTAAAAGTTAAAAAAATGTGTTCCAAAATAGTTTTCACATCTACTAAAATCATCATTTCTTTTCTAAAATAGTATTTGGATGTGTTTTGTTGATAAAATGTAAAGAATAGAAGGGAGTGTGCAATGTGTATAGCTGTATAGTTCCCCTAATTGTTAGGAGGTCCAACAATGAGGTCAAATTTTTTACTCTTTTTTTTAACCGCTTAGAATAGGCATTTGAATTTTGATTGTTCTTAGGGATTGAAAAGTGGCCATGGCCATTAGATTGTGGTAATATTGAGAATGTTCTCACCTGTAGGTGTTAAATAATACTTCAGACCTTCTAACCGAAAATGACCTAGACTTCATTTTAACATCTTGGAAGAATAAGAGATTTGTTTTTTTATAAACTGCGACATTGACACATGAAAAGTGGTATATTGCGTGTCCCAAAAGTCCGAGACCACCTGAATATCTTTTGAACGGCTTTATGTGGAGTTTTCATATTTTGCATATCCTAAATTAAACCACCTGATGGTTTGACCAATTTTTCAGAGACGAGTCCCATGTGGCTCCAAGGGAGTCCAACTTTTGTTTTTTAAATACAAACCCTCATCTTCTGATACATTTTCAGAAAGACAATAAAATTAAAAATACTGGGCAAAAAATTTCACACGTCTAGTGTGCTCGTTTTCAAAATGGCGGCCATTTCAATTTTCCAAGACATGACTTCCAAGAGTGTCTTTAACTAGGCGAAGACTTTGGACCCCCTATCACAGCCCCTGATTATTTTTTTTTTAAAAAGTAAAGAGACAATTATTATTTACTATCTGAGTACCCGAATTTTTGTATGGAAATCATAGAATAATATTAGAAACGGTAAGAGGTATTGAATAATTGGTGGGACTGGACCTCCCCCCCCAAACCAAAGACTGGGACCCCAGTGAAATAATATTCATCCATATTGGGAATTTTAGGGGACCCTATATTAATTTCTAATAAATTGGGGGGGGGCTAATATTTAGATCGGCATGTGTAAATATAAATTGCAATTATTATCAACATGTTCAAATAGATAATAACATAGTTGGGTACATCACAATGCAGTTGTTGATTTTTTTTGTAGCTCGCTAGCTATTTCTCAAAATCAATACTGGATTTTATATTTATCCTGATAGTATTGATTCCGGAGAGTTCCATTTTTTGATATCTCTTACCGTTTGGGCTATGTAATTGTACCGCTAAACTTGGCAATAACTTGCTTCCTGATAGTATTGATTTTGGAGAGCTCCATTTTTTGATATCTCTTACCGTTTGGGCTATGTAATTGTACCGCTAAACTTGGCAATAACTTGCTTCCTGATAGTATTGATTTTGGAGAGTTCCATTTTTTGATATCTCTTACCGTTCGGGCTGTGTAATTGTACCGCTAAACTTGGCAATAACTTGCTTCCTGATAGTATTGATTTTGGAGAGTTCCATTTTTTGATATCTCTTACCGTTCGGGCTGTGTAATTGTACCGCTAAACTCGGCAATAACTTGCGTCCTATGAACTTTTGACTTTTTCCTTTGTTAAACCTAATATACCTACATCCCAAAAAACCTGTTCCAAATTTCAAGTCCGCAGCCAGTGCTGTATTTACTAGTAGGCTGGAGCATAGAGAGGCGGATTTTAGGGCGGCAAATTTTGCAGATTTTATTTTTATGTATTTCAGAGTTTTTCCTCGTCACCCTTATAATTTTTCAAAGGAAAACAAACTTTGGTGGAAAAATAGCTTACCTATATTTTCCGAAAAGAAAAATATTTTAGTACATAATTGTAACGGACGAAATATATGTTGGTTCTAATTCTGAATTTCAAATAAGGAATTCAAAACTTGAATTTGGCCAGATATTGCAGAGGGCTCAATTCTTTTTAGTTTTCAGTTTATTTGAGATTGGACTGTTGTTTCCAGAAGATTGCCATTCATCCCTAATGATTTTAAAAATGACGGGTTTGAAATCAAGGGCTGAACAGATTTTAAGTGGTTGAAAGGAAAGGTGAGGGGTTTTAGCGGCCCAATCTGCAGTATCGTTACCCCCGATACCGGCCAAAGACTTATTATGATCTACACTAATTATTGTTTAGAACTAACCGAGGTTATTGACTTATAAGGAAAAATAGAATCAACCGAGGTCTTTGACTTTTTGGGAAAAGCTGATTATTATAATATCAAAAGCATTGAACTCACTCTGATGGAAATGCTGAGTTTTAGTTTGAGAACCAGAGGCGAAGTCTCAAATGGTACAATTTTTCCTTCTTTAAAGGGCTCTGTCCTCTGATTCAAGGTTAATATAATATTATTAAAACAGAAATAATCGAAACTTTTGAAAAATACGAAATGACATTATATTTAATTGAATTGAAATAGGGATGAGAATAAATTGTTTAATAAAGTGTATAAATAAAAATAGAAATAATTAACATGATAAGAATTTTGAAGGAGAATTTGGAAATATCCAAAAATATAAATTTTATCTCCTAATTTTTACAATATCTAGAGAGGAAGTCTTTTCCAATAACAATTTCCTCTTCTAAAGTAGATGAAAACAACCTATAAATCTGATTCAAATAAGAATAAATATTGACCACTTATCATTGTCTGAAATATGAATCTTCCTCCCTGGGACTTGCAACCACTGTAAGATGGCTTATTACAAGAACATTCAGCTGCTACACCATGATAAGATAATCATTTTTTTTCAAGTCGTAGAATTAGTAGGTCTAATTTCTAAATCGTAAATAGGGCCGGTTTAAATTTCCGCGGGGCACGTAGTACTTTCACAGAGCGGGGCCCCCTCCAACCCAACCCCCGCTGGCGTAGACTAAGTAGTCTACTTTTTGGAGCCAGTACAAAAATTGATTATCTTTTGGCCTTTTGGACTAGTACCTACAGCTGGTAGAGAAAAGTGAAATTAAATTTTGAGTATACCAACATCGATAAAACATGGATTAAACTTCCAATTTGCTTATGTTGCAATACTCGTTTCTTTATTAAGTTCCTAGGTAGTAGGTTTGTTTAAGGGAGAACATATTTCAATAATGGGGAAAACTAGGTAAAAACCCATTTATTAGTTTTTTTTAG
This sequence comes from Pachypsylla venusta, assembly GCA_012654025.1. Classification (NCBI taxonomy): domain Eukaryota; kingdom Metazoa; phylum Arthropoda; class Insecta; order Hemiptera; family Aphalaridae; genus Pachypsylla; species Pachypsylla venusta. The sequence continues at coordinate 20,122,318 of CM022881.1, read as the reverse complement.
CCTACTTGATAGAAAGATAATTTTATCTAAGGAAAAAGTAAATTAGAAATTAAGAACTTATTGTAAAACCAAAATTGTAAAAATAAATATTATTATTATAGAGGTAGTAGGTAACTACTTGTACTTTCCTAAAGTAGATTTTCTACATACTTAGAGTTGGGGGCCCCGTCAAAATGAGATGTTTTTTTCAATTGTCAACCCAGAAATGTTTTTTTCAATTGTCAACCCAGAAGCGCGAGGCCCTCTAAAGCACGGAGCCCGTAGCACGTGCTACATGTTCTACTATTGTTAATCCGGCCCTGATCGTAAACGACAAGGCCCCTCAGTATTTCGTGAATATAAGAACTTCCGGAGTTCCGGACCCAATGATTTTTATTAAAAGTAAATTAATAAGTTTTCTCCGCAGGAATAGTATAATTAAAGGTGTAAGGATCATTGTCCATTCAAGATGTAATGACCGCACTTGCTCCTTTATTTCTTTATACCAAGCGTAATCTATCTATATATATAAAAGAGAAACACACTCACGTGACATCATCGCGATTTCTCCGCACTGGTACGTCCTAGAAATATCTAATATCCACTTTGCGAAGTTACCTCCGGTATTAAACGGGTGTGTTTTTTTCTAATTTCCCAGCCATTCTGCATGATTCTATTTAGTTTTTCATTATGTGAAAGCCAACGATCATAACACTTTGAATACACCAGTTCCCGTCAGATCACTGAAGTTAAGCAACGTCGGGTGTGTTCAGTACTTAGATGGGTGACCGCTTGGGAACACCACGTATCGTTGGCTCTTTTTTCCGACCCAACAGGCTGGGTGAGGTCAATGTGGGTAGCTGGTTTGCAAGTTTCCAGCGAATGGAGGGTAAAACCCCCGTCTTGAATTACCAATAGATGTTAAAGAGACGTTAAGCCAAATTAAAGAAAGAAAGAAAAAAAAGATTCATTTATGACTATTTTATTCACATCAGAAGTGTCCAATTTGATGGAATGATATGGTAATGGCCCATTTTCTCGAACCAATCTTTGTCACAAGGTATAACTGGTCCAAAATTATGTTTTTTTTTTGTTGAAGGCAAGAATTTAAATATTTTTATTTTCGTCGAATGAACTTTTTCAAATTTAGAATGAAATGGAAAATATTTTAAAGAAAAAGAAAAAATATTTTAAAGATCTTATGAGAAAAAGTCGATTCGACGAAAATTATTTACCTAAATTCTTTCCTTCAACAAAAAAAAAAAAAAAAAAAACCAATAAAAGATTTAGGCTAGGTTCACATGACCGCGCGGTACGACGAACCGCGCGGCACAAGATCTATCGAAATAGTGTTTACATTACCGCGCGGTACTAACTTTTATCGATGTTTTCATTTGACCCGCGCGCTCATGTAAACATAGCCTTATCGATCTTATTTCTATACTAGCTGTTTCACCCGTGCTTCGCTACGGGCTATAGCTTGGCGCCTTAGAGGCATGGCCGTTCCCGTGCTAATAGTATTCTATGATTTCCGTTTAAAAAATCGGAAGCTAATAATATTCTATGATTCCTCTTACAAAAATCGGAAAAACGGCCATAACTTTAAAACGGTTGGACCGTTTTTTGCCAACCATGTTCCAAATTAAGGATAAAAAGCCCACCTAAAACTTTCTCGCTTTGAGTTGATATGTTGTCGCGACAAAATTTAAGATATCGGACCGTGACCGGCTAAATTCAGTCAAAAATCGAAAAATCGGCCGTAACTCGAAAACGGTTCGACATTTTT
>CM022881.1:20104424-20120056 GCA_012654025.1 Pachypsylla venusta | reverse complement strand
TTTTTTTTTTTTTTTTTTTTTTTTTTTTTTTTTTTTTTTTTTTTTTTTTTTTTTTTGCAAATTTAGATCTCTCAAATTGCCAAAGATCATACCACTTTGAATACACCAGTTCCCGTCAGATCACTGAAGTTAAGAAACGTCGGGCGTGGTCAGTACTTGGATGAGTGACCGCTTGGGAACACCACGTATCGTTGGCTCTTTTTCCGGCACAACCCAGGCTGGGTGAGGTCAATGTGGGTAGCTGGTTTACAAATTTCCAGCGAATGGAGGGTAAAACCCCTGTCTTGAATGACAGATGTTAAGGAGACGTTAAGCCAAATTAAAAAAAAAAATCTCTCAAACCAAAGTGATTAATTATCTACTCACTGTGCAAATAACCCTTCCGAGATTAAATAATTTAGTAGACACTCGCCTCTTAGATTGGTTCCAGTAGATTCCCATCTCTCATGATGAGAGTTCGATTCGATTCATCGTGATACCAAACTAAAAGTTATTGAAAAAAATCGACGCGTAAATCGCAAAACAACAAAATGGCGGATATCATGAAAACTACGCGAGATGGGTCATTCTGTATGGGAATATTTTTTATTGGAAATGGTCCAATATATCACCCATAGACCGTTGTCAGGATGTTTTAGGACCACCCTATATAAATATGAATCATTTTAATTTTCGTAAGACAAAACAAATTTGTGCAAAATCTGTCGCTTTACTGATCCCAGCCTGCTGGGAAATCCGCCACTGCTGAAATACAAAACGGCGCAGTGTTTAGAAGTTTTAGTCACGCATATTAGGTATAAAAACATAGTTCAGAGTTTTCCAGGTGTAAAGTCACATTTTAGATAATTTGCCATGAATCTGATTATAAGTATACCTATTTGCATAATATTTATTCTACCGTTCCTAAAACAGTCATGTAAGTATTGGGCAAGAAAGCGGCAATTGTTTTGCTAAGCCGTCTATCCACCATCATTTCTATGAAGTGATGATAGTGTGTGGACAAGGGAGCAGATAATGATATCGTGGAAGTGACGAGTGTGTAAAAGTGATTGAATGTTAGGTGATAATCTATATATATATATATATATATAGATTATATATATATGTCGCAGTAAACTTGTAGAATCAGTAATTTTATAAAATTCCTAGGGATTTAGTAAAATCACAGAAAATAGACGAACGCGAGGATTTTCGACAAGATTACTGAAATGCTTTAGAGATTTTATAACCTAACGTGTCGCATCATCCGGGTTTTTATAAAATCTCTAAAGCTTTTCAGTAAACTTGTCGAAAATCCTCGCATTCATCTATTTTCCGTGATTTTACTAAATCCCTAGTAATTTTATAAAATTACTGATTCTACAATTTTACTGCGACAAATATAAAATTGAAATATTTGTTTGTTTGTCCGAAATTGTTTAGCCAGAAGGGTAGGAGATAACAAAAAATTGATGGGAATAAATCCCCCCAAACCATAGACTACGAACCCAGGAAAATTACCAGCGTTCAATAAAGTTGAGCCGTTTTCAAGTTACGGCCGATTTTCCGATTTTTGAAAAAAACAAAAAAAAATGGGCTAATATTCATGGTCAAATATCTCAAATTAAAACCGTTCAAATCGGTTAAGGTGGTGGGCCAACTTACCGCAGCCATAGACCCTTATCTATATACTGAGACCTCAGGAATATTAACAGAAAAATGAAAAAAATGTGTAGCCGTTAACGGCCAATTCTAATTTTTGTATGGAACTTAGAATATTCTAATTGTTTAGCTAAAACGCTAAGGGATATCAAACAACTGCTGGGAATGATCCTCCCCCCAAACCCCATGGGCTAAGACTCCAGAAATATTATCAGAATTCAAAACCGTCCACCGTTTTTGAGTTACAGCTGATTTTCCAATTTTTTTATGGCTATCACTGTTTAGCCAAAACGGTAAGAGATATCGAAAAATTAATGGGGATAGATCCTTATCTATAGACTAAATCCCCAGGAATATTAACTGAATAATAAAAAAAATGTCGGGTCGTTTACGCCCGATTTGCAATTTTTGTACGAAATTTAGAAAATATTAATTGTCTAGCTAAAACGGTAAGAAATTTATGTGTACCTATGTATGAGGGTTTGTCTGTTGCAATACCAGAGCCCAAACGGTAACAGATAGCGAAAAATTGATGGGAATGAACCCCCCCCCCCCAAATCAAGATCTACGACCCCAGGAAAATTATCAGAACTAAAATATGTCAAGCCATTTTCGAGTTACGGCCAAATTTATAATTTCTTCACCAAAATCGGACAGTCACGGTCCGATATCTTAAAATTTATCGCGACAACATATCAACTCAAAGCGACAAAGTTTTAAGTGGCCCTTTAGTCCTTATTTTAGGACATTTTATGCAATGATATGGCTAGTCATTCCAGAATTACGAGTTTGAAATCGGGAACGGGTAAAATAAAATTTAGAAAATACTAAAAAGTCAGAATGGCCGCGCTCCTAAGGCGCCTGGCGAAACCTTTAAATTTTGGTTTTTAAAGGTTCTAAATTACCGCTTTATGTAATTTAATTTATCTACCCTATATTCCATTTCCATGTGACAAAATAAAATAGACCCTTGAGTGAAAGGTAACCACTAGGCGAGGATAACGCCAGAGGTATTTTCTACCACCTAACCCTTTTAGTTCTATATTTATGAAGTCAAATACTAAAAGTAATAAGGAAAAAATTCTGGCTCACCTTAGGGGGATAACCCATGCCCCTCTGTTTACCAGACGAGTGATTAACCACTATGCTACCGTGCCATTAAAACAGATATTATTTTTCTTCCAGGTAATGCAGAGTTGCTATGGGGTTGTGACTATCACAATGCTAGACTCTTCCAAATGAGCAACTTATCGCGATTTATGGAACCTAAATTTGGATCTGTTTCTATTGCCGGTGCAATATTTACAGACCCAATTCATTTGAACAATGTACTTGCCAGAATTAATGAACTTCTTGAAAAAGTAGTTACGAAAAACTACTATAACAGGATTGACGACCTACTCGTGTAAGACATATCATAAGGGCGGGCCGATGTTGGAAACAACACAAATTTTCAACCTTTTGGTTTATTATTTTCAATAATGAACCTTTTCTCTCTCGTTTGATTTTTTAGTTTATTATAGTAAGATAGTATCTCAGTGTAAAAAATGGAAATGTGAGTTCACATTATTAAAAAAAGATATTACAAAAATAGAAAAATAAATTAATTGTGAATTTTTACATTTTTTTTTTTTTAAATTGAGTTCAGATTACAACTGTCAAGCTTTTAAACGATTTTTTTTTTTTTTTTTTAAATAAGGAAAAGGAAATGTCTTAAATCGCACATTTTCAGACTTTGGAAGGCTACCATTTTAGTTTACGCTCTTAAATCGAAATGTTATTGGATAGTTGTGTCCCGGACATTAACGGGAGCTTCTTTCTAAAATTTTATCGTAATCGGACTATTTTCGTAGGGAAAAGTTGTGTTCGAATTTTCAAAATCTTTTTACACAAAAAGTCTTCAAAAAGAAGCACTAACATTATTGTTAGTGTAGAACACATTGTCCTAGTCCTAGACGGACAATGATTTTTAAGCACACTGTACAGAAGGGTGGTTCGGGATATCGAAAACAGAGCGAAGAGTAATAGGTAGTGTTCTTGGATTACCTGTGGTTGATGCTTGAGATTTTTAATAATAATGGGTATTTACAGATGAGGACCCTTACTGATGAGGAATAGTAATTCACAATACTAAAGAATTTCACTAAAACTTTCATTACTCGACGTAATATTTCATGTAAAAATTCAAAATTATCACGAGTTGTAATAATATGTTTTGAATTATTACAATTCAACTTTACTAACAAAACTCAACTTTACTATTCACAATAGTAAAGAATTTCACTTAAACTTTTATTACTCGACGTAATATTTCATGTAAAAATTCACAATTATCACGAGTTGTAATAATATTGTTGTAAACTAAGGGTTCGAGGATTAAGTTGTCGTGAATTTAAAACGCGTTAACTAAGTTTAAAAATAAATAAAATAAAACTTGAAATAATTTATTTAAAAAAAAGAAATAGAAATTACAATAAAAAAAAAAAAAAAAAACGTAACACAAAAATTCGATTACTGTTCCCAAACACCGTATTTAAAACGCTCGAAAATACACACGAATTAATCACTCACTGAACGAAATTATCACTTAGGAAAACTCAACTTAAAAATCTCGCATCCAAAATTATACTCTCTTCGTTTATCACTCAAATAACACTGACCGGGTTTCTACGCGTGTCCTTCTATTAATACCTACATTCAAATCGTTCTAGAAGGATCTGGAAAAGGATTTTTCTAGTACGCAAACAAACTTCGCGTTCTATAAATAATAAAAAATAAAACGTAAATATCCATCCTACAATGTAAAAAAAAGCAATGCTCTGTAATGAGAGAGCAATAAAATATGTCATTCATATTTTCCCCTTCACCTTGACCCCTCTCCCACAAATCTCGAAGTCTTGATTCATTGAAAACAGAAGGAGAAATCAAAAATAGAAAGTATACAGGATGTTTACACAACATTCCATATACAGGTTGTTCACTTCAATATGATTTGAAAACAGTAAAGAATTTCACTTGAACTTTTATTATTCGACGTAATATTTCATGTAAAAATTCACAATTATCACGAGTTGTAATAATGACCAATGTCAACAACTAAAGTCTGCCAAATAGAACTAAAATAATGTTTTGACCAATGAGCAACGTCAACAGCCTAAATCTGCCAAAACTAATTGAAATAGCGTTTAGCACAATAGGGATTGTATTTTAGTAAATATTCGCGCCTATTTCAACTTCTGTTCGAAACACCAAAATTGGAATAAGGAAGAGAATGTCTAGTACGGTTTATCGAACCATTTTTGTGATTTCATATTCTTCTAACGAAACCCACACAATATTATTCCATAAGCAAGCTATCTCATGACCAAAATAATAAATGTGTGTATCGCCAACTTATAGCCCCCTTGATGATTATCGCCCGCCTTGCTGCCCCTTTCTTTATCGCCCCCCCTCAAAATCTTACATTACCCCTGGGTTGGGAATCGCTCAGTTAGAGCATGCCAAAATTTGGCATCCTGGGACGATCGACCCAAATCTTTCTCCGGCAAGGATCAATGACTTTTATTTTTTCTTTCAGATTCCGTGAGGCATTTCGACAAAAAGTCAGTAAAAATAAATTACCTAATGATCCTGTCGGTTTTAGAACTTTTTATAGAAATTATGCGCTTACAAAGATTAGAGAAACTGGACCGCATGGATTGGCCATTCTAATACTAAAAAAGTTTGTTGCAGAATATCCTGAATTGAACTCAAATGTATTTTTAGCAACTGTTTACAACGACGCATCAGATGACTTTGTGACTGCCCAACAGGATCTTCGTGAGATAAATGAGAGTTTTGTGCATAATCACGTGGCAGGCAAGTGTCATTTTCAATATCGCTCACAGTTCGGTCTCGGTCTGGTAAATTCTAGTCATATCACGGCAGTGTACCAGGCCAAGTTCCGAAAAGCACCAGTGTATCTTTACACGAAGCAATTCATCGGGTTTTGCAAATCGTCAGATATCCGGTTCTACTAGGGATATGTCATTGAAATTTTGAACATACATTCCGTAGTATAGTACAATACTACGGGATAAACTTCATAAGTCAATGTTAACCCAGGTAAGAGATAAATAATTTCGAATTTGGTACTTTTGCATACTCACTGACTGACTGATTCACTCATCATCAAAAGTGTATGGCACGTTGAATACACCAGTTCCCGTTGGATCCCTGAAATTAAACAATATCCAGCAAGGTTGTACCATGAGTGGGTGTCCATGTGGGTTCGTGCCCTCGTGATGCTGGCTGTTTTTCCGGCCCAACCCGGAAGCGAATGGAGGGTTTAACGGTAGCACCAGATAGCGAAAATTGATGAATCTCCCCAAATCACAGTTTACGACTTCAGGAAACTTAGCAGAACCAAAAAATATTAATCTTTGGTTTTAAGCAGAGTTATTTAAAGGCTGGATGCCTTAAAATTACACCAAACCTTCTGTATTCACACGGGTTTAGGTCCCGTTAACCAATTTATACGTTCCCTCGGTGGCTATATTAGAGATGCAATATCAACCAACGTCTATGGCACGTTGAATATACCAGTTTCAGCGAGCGTGGAATATACTAGTTCCCGATACATAACTGAAGTTAAGCAACGTCCAGCGAGGTTGTGTTGTTGGCCATTTTTCCGAGCCATTTTTCAAACCTAGGCAGGGTGAGGTCAATGTGGGTAACTGGTTTGCAAGTTTCCAGCGATTGGAGGGTAANAAAAAAAAAAAAAAAAAAAAAAAAAAAAAAAAAAAAAAAAAAAAAAATCAATATTAATATAACATTGTATGTTACAGCAATGTTGAAAATATCTTTAGGCAATGAAGACGCTTACATTGTCATGGATCCTGGTAATGCTGTAATGTTTAGTTTTCAAGTGTCAGAATCATTGATTGAGTTTAATGACAATATGGAAGTAGGTAAGTTTTTCCAAATGATTCCTGCTCATGAAACATCTTAAGCAGAAACACAAAGAGTAATTCTGAGATTTTCAATAACTAAACTGAGTTCGGCTACCTGATTTCCATTTCATTGGCCAATTTTTAAACTTTATGATAATATAACATTATATTGCTCTTTGAGCACATGCTTGAAAGCCATGTCCGGGCACTATGACGGTATACCATTATGTTGCTCCTTGAGCACATGCTTGAAAGCCATGTCCGAGACCCTGTGATGGTATACCATTATGTTGCTCCTTGAGCACATGCTTGAAAGCCATGTCCGAGACCCTGTGATGGTATACCATTATGTTGCCCCTCGAGCACATGCTTGAAAGCCATGTCCGAGCCCCTGTAATGGTATACCATTCTGTTGCCCCTCGAGCACATGCTCGAAAGCCATGTCCGAGCCCCTATGATGGTATACCATTATGTTGCTCCTCAAGCACATGCTTGAAAGCCATGTCCGAGACCCTGTGATGGTATACCATTATGTTGCCCCTCGAGCACATGCTTGAAAGCCATGTCCGGGCCCCTGTGATGGTATACCATTATGTTGCTCCTCAAGCACATGCTTGAAAGCCATGCCCGAGACCCTGTGATCGTATACCATTATGTTGCTCCTCAAGCACATGCTTGAAAGCCATGTCCGAGCCCCTATGACGGTATACCATTATGTTGCCCCTCGAACACATGCTTGAAAGCCATGTCCGAGACCCTGTGATGGTATACCATCATGTTGCCCCTCGAGCACATGCTTAAAAGCCATGTCCGAGCCACTGTGATGGTATACCATTATGTTGCCCCTCGAGCACATGCTTAAAAGCCATGTCCGAGCCACTGTGATGGTATACCATTATGTTGCTCCTCGAGCACATGCTTGAAAGCCATGTCCGAGACCCTGTGATGGTATACCATTATGTTGCTCCTACAGCACATGCTTGAAAGCCATGTTCGAGACCCTGTGATGGTATACCATTATGTTGCTCCTCAAGCACATGCTTGAAAGCCATGTTCGAGGCCCTGTGATGGTATACCATTATGTTGCTCCTCGAGCACATGCTTGAAAGCCATGTTCGAGACCCTGTGATGGTATACCATTATGTTGCTCCTCGAGCACATGCTCACAGCAGGAGAAATGGACAAACATTAGTTTTTGTCAAGTCATGTTGCTCCATCTTCCAATTTTTCATTAGCAGGTTCCTTTAGTGCAGAGGTCTAAAACTGTTTTCTGGGTTTACAGCGGGACGGTTGGAATTAACATGTGTGGCGAAAGATTTTACTTTGGGTGTATCAGGGGCCTAAAATAAAGTAGTTGTTGAGGAGGGATATTAAAGTTCTATATGGTTTAATAGCCTAAAGTAAAGGCCCCCTGAAGGATTTTACTCTGGATCCATCAGGGTCTCTGGTTATGTTCCTGAGGGATTTTAAGGGTATATTCAGTTAGAAGGCCTAAAAGGGCTCCTATCGTAGATTTCTCTGGGTCACACAGGGATCCCCGTTATGTTCTGGCTACACATGGCCCGAATTCCATTAGACAAATACTTTTTTCGATATGCGGGGGCCTCAGGAAAAATCATTAACTTTTATCGTTTTACAAAAAATTGCGAGACCCCCCCCCCCCCNCGCCCCCCCCCCCGAAATATCCAAGAAATCTAATGACTGTAAATCTATTCTTATAAATTTCAGAAGGTTTCCAATTCAGAATGTTACCTCCTTCTGGAACTAGAAATCCATTATCAAAAGATCATTTGATTCATATTCGCAGATCAATTTATACTGATAATATTAAGAAACATACAAATTATTTGTATTATATAGGAAATCCTTATTGTTCGGCTGTGGGTGTAACATTAAAGAAGGATCTTTTGAATCCTATTCGTGTATTGGAAAAGAGAAATACATTTGGGAAGAATATATTCAAAATGAGTACCAATTTACTAGACTATGAACCTATGCTAAAAATTAAAACTGCGTATGGAGAAACTAAATCAATGGTCTCTAATCTTCGTGATGAGCGAGCGGTAGGTATGATTCATATACTCGTATCTATGTACTAGCTGTTTCGCCCGTGCTTCTCTACGATTCTTATATTGTTTTTCAAGGACAATGGAAATTGGTGGGGCGGTGGGTATTGGTTTGTGTACACCCTGTATATTGCAACCTTTAAAACCAAGATTTAAATGTTTCGCTGGGCGACTTGGGGGCACGGCCATTCTGACATTTTAGTATTTTCTAAATTTTATTTTACCCGTTCCCAGTTTTGAACTCGTAACTCTGGAATGGCTGGCCATATCTTTGCAGAAAATGTCCTAAAATAAGGACTAAAGGGCCACCTAAAACTTTCTCGCTTGGAGTTGATATGCTGTCACGACAAATTTTAAGATATCGGACCGTGACTGTCCAATTATGGTGAAGAAATTATAAATTTGGGCGTAACTCGAAAACGGCTTGACATACATATTTTAGTTCTGATAATTTTCCTGGGGTCGTAGATCATAATTGGGGGGGGGGGAGGTTCCATTCTCATCAATTTTTCGCTATCAGCTACCGTTTGGGATGTGGTATTGTAACAGACAACCCCTCATACATAGGTACATACAAATTTCTGATTTATACAGGGTGATTCAGGTTGTTTGTATCAAGGGAATAGGAGTTGCAGAACATAATAAATGGTACGGAAAACCGTACTAGACTTTCTCTTCCTTAATCATTCCATCAGACTACTACCGAATGTAGATGTTGCTCTTCTAAAGTTTTAAGTCTTTTAGTGATATTATTGTTATATTTCTATTTTCTGTTGATGTTGACCATTATTTTTGAAAAGATTTTGCAGCCTCCGGCTGCGGACTTTGCTCTTTAGTGATAGTATTAATTTAAAAAGATTTTGAAGCCTTCGGCTGCGGACTCTGCTCTTTAGTGACGGTATTATTTTAAAAAGATTTGGCAGCCTTCGGCTGTGGACATTGTTCATCAGTGACAGTATTATTTTGAACGATTTTGCAGCCTCCGGCTGCGGACTTTGCTCTTTAGTGACAGTATTATTTTGAAAGATTTTGCAGCCTTCGGCTGTGGACTTTGCCATTTAGTTATAGTATTATTTTAAAAAAGATTTGGCAGACTTCGGATGCGGACTTTGCTTTTTAGTGACAGTATTATTTTGAACGATTTTGCAGCCTTCGGCTGCGGACTTTGCTCTTTAGTGACAGTATTATTTTAAAATATTCCGCAGCCTTCAGCTGTGGACTTTGCTCTTTAGTGATAGTATTATTTTAAAAAGATTTTGAAGCCTTCGGCTGCGGACTTTGCTCTTTAGTGATGGTATTATTATAAAAAGATTTGGCAGCCTTCGGCTATGGACATTGTTCTTTAGTAAGTAACAGTATTATTTTGAAAGATTTTGCAGCCTTCGGCTGTGTTCTTTGAATGACTACAACTATAACACTGACGTGAACACCTGATCATTTTTTTTTTTTTTTTTTTTTTTTATTTGGTTGAACGTCTCTTTAACATCTATTGGTCATTCAAGACGGGGGTTTTATCCTTATTCGCTGGAAACTTGCAAACCAGCTACCCACATTGATCTCACCCAGCCTGGGTTGGGCCGGAAAAAAGAGCCAACGATACGTGGTGTTCCCAGCCCGAAGTTGTTTAACTTCAGTGATCTGACGGGAACTGGCCAGCTACCCGCATTTACCTCACCCAGCCTGGGTTGGGCCAGAAAGATAGCCAGTATTAGGAAGGTTAGGAAGGCGCGAACCCATGTGGAAACCCACATAGAACAACCTCGTTGGACGTTACCTAACTTCAGTGATCTAACGGGAACTGATGTATTCAACGTGCCATACACGCTAACTACCTGATCATCTTGATCCACTAGTAAAAATCGGCCCAATTGTTTCTTAGTTTATCCATTACAATCTAATACAAACATTTCCTTCAATATAATTATATTTCTCATTTCAGCGCAATGAAATTGGGGAAGTACTGAGATTGGTTGGAATACCTGAGGATGAGTTGGATAAAATAAAAAAGAAATGGTTACAACTATCAAATCTCGTAGTAAACGATAATTTTTTAATATGGTACCAGGATTTGGTAAACATAATGTCCCCATCCAGTGAAGGAATATAATTAAAAAAGAAAGGAACTCTTGTGATTGTTTCACAATGTTGAAATGTTCATCACAGAATTACAATTTTTTTCCTCATCTCCCCTGCTACAAATAATACATATCACCTGTATTCATTCTACCATAATATAAAGATGCTACTTGCTGTTCACTTAACCTTGGCTACTCAACTATTGTCCTCACGAGACTGTGCACCCATCGAAATTGAACATTTAGTTAACCTAGACAATTCTGACCTCACCGGGGACTCTTGGATACAATTCCAGTGTGATGACCGCTGGAACACGTTGACTATTATCTATATAATTATTTCTCTTTCAAGAATTCTTATTGGACGTCATATTTATATGATGAAATCAAGTTCAGATTGGTTCCAATTATAAAATCTTAAAATTGGAACCAATTATGAAGCAAGCACTAATCTAAACTTGATTTTATAATTGGGAACCAATCTAAATTTGATTTCATAATTGGAACCAATCTGAACTTGATTTCATAATTGGAACCAATCTAAACTTGATTTCATAATTGGAACCAATCTAAACTTGATTTCATAATTGGGAACCAATCTAAATTTGATTTCATAATTGGAACCAATCTGAACTTGATTTCATATTTGAAACCAATCTAAACTTGATTTCATAATTGGAACCTATCTGAACATGATTTCATAATTATAAAATCAAGTTTAGATTGGTTCCAAATGATGGATCTATAGAATACCATTATGCAGAATTATGTACGGGTAGTATCCGTTTGTCCACGACGAAGCTATCTCTTGAATAGACCTGCTCTTTTCAGTGCAGTAACTACTCATCATAATGAATCAGAAAATTTTACGACGGGAATATTTATAACTAGCAGGATACGCCCGCTTGCATTGCCAAGGGGGGGGGGGGAGTACAAAGTACCCGCAAACAAAATAAAGGATAAAATGATTTTTTTATTACAATAAGTCGCTATTACTTTATTAAAAACTAAAAAAATATAAACTAAATCAATTATTATCTTACATAAAAATTAAATCCCAGGAATAAAATAATGTAAATGAGAATAAAAAAAAAAATCGCTAGACCCTAGGAAATCTATTCTGAACCAGAACTTTGTCCTTCCTGACATCCCACACAGACAAATGTCTTTTGACAGTATTTACACACATTTCTAGCAGCATAATTAGACAATTTAGACACTTCAGACAATGTATGGTAGCTTTTAATTGTAGCTTTAGACAATTAATGTATTGGTACCATGCATTGCCAAAAGTACCCGCGCCCAAAGTTTGGCTACAATATCATCCCTTAGGAGGCTTAAAACATACATATTTTTATATACTATGATGGAAAATATTCTTTGTGACAATTATTAAAGGTATCATTAAAATAAGTATCATAATCTTATTACTACAAGCTTTTTGCTAAAACGCGGGTACTTTGTACCCCCCCCCCCTTGGCAATGCTAGGGTTAAATTGTGTTTATTTGGAAACATGTTGGGCATATAATTTTAGATACATTAATTTCTGGTCATTAATAAAAAAGCTGGGCCTCCTTTTAGATTTCAGTACTTTTAATGGCAGAACTTTTTAGGCATTAGAACTTGGCTTTTTTACATTTTTGTTTTTTGTGAGATTACTTTTACAAAATTAATTTAAGTCATACTATTGATAATGCTCCTTAAACATATTATGATGATTATTGCGGTTAGATTTGGCAGCCTCCGGTCGTTGAAATTGCTCATTGTTCATACTGTATGTATGTATCACTAATCACAAAAAAATTTATCGTTTAAAAAAGGCCAAGTTCCAATTATTCTCCCCCAAAAAAAACAGCCTATGAACGCAATGATATCTATTATTTAGGCCAAGTGTATTCTTGCTTTTATTCTAATAAATAATTACTATTTCTTCTGGCTCATTACTATTTCTTTTGTTTCAATGAAACCGGTCATATTCTAGAATGGCTGTATCCTTTGCCTTCACCTGTGGGGGATCAAAATTAATGAGGTGAACTCCATCAAGACAGGTCACACAAGAGAAGAGCCACATAAGCTTGACCACATGAAAATATGGAGGAACTAACATCGATAAGAGCATATATTATGACAGGCTGAGGCTCTGACTTTTGTGGATCGTGATAGCGTACGCTAGGCAAATAGGAAATTGATGACAATGCACATAAGCTCGGCTGATAATTTCAAATTCCCACTAGGGAATTCAATCCAAATTATAAATTAAACCATGTGAAAATTTAATTCTAAGTTGTTTTACTTTGGACGTGTCATCAATATCCCAAATTAATGGTTCCAATAGATCAAAAATCTTCCATAGCGTTACAAGCTTGATCGGGTTCAAAATTTAGAGGATTTTCCAAGCCATCGTCGTTATGTGAGTTACTATGGGAAAAAATAATTTCGCCGATTTTCCTCATTTCTTTCAAACGCTGTTTCAATACTTTGCACAAATTCCGTTTGAAGATTGCCATAATGTATGCCTTCTCGAATGTCATGTTGTAGCTCATCCAATGCCTCGGTGTACGTCGATTTACCGGCTTTGAACAAGGTCTCTCCAAGGATAAAACATAAGGAAAAGGGAATAATAATATTTCTCAGGGAATTTGTTGATGTCATACATATTATAATGATTAATCAGATAAGATCGCTGTCGTTTCTTTTTTTTTTTTAGAAATTTGGCATTGGAAAGTTCATAGTAATGGGCAAGTGGACACTTTGGACGGGATGTTACAATATCATAGCATCTCAGAAAATAAGGATTGCATTTAATTCTATTGCACGTTGGGGGTAAAAAGTGTCCACCCAGGAATCAAAGCAAATGTCGGTAGAGTCCCGATCTAGTTCGTGGATAGAGCGCTTGGGCTTAAACTCGACGATTTCGACGTACATTAATATCTAATCAACGTATGGTAGTATCTGGATCAGTTTCATGAAGCGGAATAGAGAGGAGAGTATCGCTAGCCTCAAGCGCGCCGCATTTTCTATTATTCAGAGCTCTAAGACCGACATTACAAAGTTGACTCGCTGGAGATTTTGTTGAATGAATATTATCAAATGTATCGGCAGTGCGACTTTTTTTCACCTTTTGTAGTCTACTTTGTGATGTAGTAAATCGAAACTGCAGTTTTTCCTCCTACAAACTGAATGTCCATGTTGTCATTCCACGCTAAGTGTACTTCAGCATTGTAGTCGTTAATGTATTGCGAATCTGGTGTTCTGACAATATCAATATGGTACAATCTGTTGTTGGAGGGTGCAGTAACGGGACAGGGAATCCAAATCTACAAACCCAGATTACTTTACGCAATGTCTTCTTTTTTCTGAGGCAGTAGCTATTATGTCGGTGCGTCTGGTATTTAATAACACGCTCATAAAGAGTTGGGAAGGTATTTTTATCTGGAATGCCACTAGTTACATATTGTGCAATGAATTTCCCCACCCTCGAGTGCAGCAGTTTCTTGAAATATGGGAGCTTCCCTAACCCACAACATAATATGGTAATGCTGCAACCCTCGTCACTGATATTCCTGCCTCCAGAAATAGTGCTCCATAATGCCCAGAGGAGCATCGGGTGAAGTGAACCCATCATGACCTTGAACTGTGAGTCCATAAACCGAGACGCTGACACAGGGTCAAGAGTAACAAGTTCGGAAGTACTTTTATTGGAAAATTCAGGGGCATGAACATGTTTGATATAACTCCCGAGGTCATTCCACATCCATTCAGAAGGGCTCATAGTAAGGAACCAAGTAGCAAGACCATAATGTCTGGTTATACAAACAAAGTCATTTTGGGGTTTCTTCCAAAATTGTTCGGTATTACGCAAACGACTGAACACGGCTTGCAGGTCTCCCTCTAATTCATCCTTGCTTATTTTGTCCAAATAGTTTTGTGCAGTAAGTTATTCTTTATGGTTTGTAGTATTCAGCTTATAATATATGCCAGCAATCAGCTGTCTTATAATATCATCGTTCAGTAAGAAAAATAGATACTGTTGATTAAGTCTAAAACGCGAGTTTTTAGAGTTTAAGACAGATTTAATGAATTCAGCAGATGTTAATTTGATTTTGCGGTTGAGGAATTGAAAAATTTTCCATTAGCAAATAAGTCAGGAAAGCGCTTTTCGGCATCACGACTGTCGACTAGAGCAGCATTTACTTTCAACATTCGGTATAGAGCTGAAATTGGTAAATTGCTCAAATTGATCGTCTTTTTCTTCTTCATTAATCTGGGTTAACATAGCATCTGAGATTTCTTTATCAGTATTTTTATCACTTGAGTGTTCTGCGACGTCACGCGGTATATCTTGGAAAAATCATCTAAAAGATTGTTTGGATTATTTGGAAGAACAATATCTGCATAATGAATATTGTGTAATTTTAAATAAGCAAGTGCTGAATAAACTTTATTAATATCAACAAGATCTTGCCATATAATTTTGTTCTTGGTAGGAGCACTTCGCACAAGTATTAATAATTCCTGGTGTCTATTTATTGGCTCTTCAGGCAAGGTAAGCTTTCGCAGAGTGGCTTCCAATGGTAACGGTAGGTGAAAGGTTCTTCCTTTCATTTTCTTAATTGTCTGTCTATTAAGGATATTTTTGTTTCCTACGGGTATCATACTGGTAACCACTTGAAAAGATTTTGCCCGTTGAATTAACATTTTTTCATAAGGATTAAGAATTCTTATTATATCGGGAATATCGTCCAAGGGCGTAGCCAGCATCTGGCCCAGGGGGGGGGGCAGCTGAGATTTTCATGTCGGGAGGGGGGGGGGTCGATAAAGTAAATCGGTACTTATTTAATAATAAACCCCCAGGGGTAACTGATGATTCAGTTATTGGGGAGGGGCGACCCCAGGGCCTGTGATAAATATCGATAAA
>CM022881.1:20059111-20082853 GCA_012654025.1 Pachypsylla venusta | reverse complement strand
ATATCCTGCCAAAGACAGACGTCTGAGATGCCTATCCACAAACTATTCATGTAAGTACTAATAATATCTTCAATCTTCCACCAAAATGTAGGACATATCCTGCCAAAGACAGACGTCTGAGATGCCTATCCACAAACTATTCATGTAAGTACTAATAATATCTTCAATCTTCCACCAAAATGTAGGACATATCCTGCCAAAGACAGACGTCTGAGATGCCTATCCACAAACTATTCATGTAAGTACTAATAATATCTTCAATCTTCCACCAAAATGTAGGACATATCCTGCCAAAGACAGACGTCTGAGATGCCTATCCACAAACTTTTCATGTAAGTACTAATAATATCTTCAATCTTCCTCCAAAATGTAGGACATATCCTGCCAAAGACAGACGTCTGAGATGCCTATCCACAAACTTTTCATGTAAGTACTAATAATATCTTCAATCTTCCACCAAAATGTAGGACATATCCTGCCAAAGACAGACGTCTTGAGATGCCTATCCACAAACTTTTCATGTAAGTACTAATAATATCTTCAATCTTCCACCAAAATGTAGGAGATATCCTGCCAAAGACAGACGTCTGAGATGCCTATCCACAAACTATTCATGTAAGTACAAATAATATCTTCAATCTTCTACCAAAAGGCAGGACATATCCTGCCAAAGACAGATGTCTGAGATGCCTATACACAAACTTTTCATGAAGTACTAATAATATCTTCAATCTTCCACCAAAAGGCAGGACATATCCTAATACCTATCTTCAATCTTCTACCAAATATTTTCACTCTCACATTCCCACCTTTGGTGTCTACTCTATAAAGTAGCTATTCAATCATTCTTACGAGGCTGAGAGTACCCCGAAGTCATAATTTCAAAATATTAAATTTTCCTATCCGGCCGATTTCATACCCATGCGTGCATTGCCACTTTTATACCTTTAGGTGTCAAGATATTAAAAATCTTAATCCTACATCCTTACTGGAAGTCCTGCGACCCCCAAAAGATAAAACGGTTAGGAAAAGTGAGAGAATAAATGGAATAGGAAAATAGTATGCATGAAATATTCTGCTCTTTTATATAAAAAAAGGTTCATTCTTGAAAATAATAAACCAAAATAATAATTAAAAATCTCTACCCAATGGAATATTGGGCGGATCTAATGAACCAAAAAGAAAGAAAGAACATAATTTAAGAGACCCGCAAAATAACTGAATGAACGATCAGTATGTAGTTGAAAGTTAAAGTTGGAATGAATGGAATGCCAGATCGCTTGAATGAAATGAGTGTTGGAGAAAGGTTGCGGAGGAATTAGAAATTAAACTTATTATATGGAAAGGAAGGCAACTGTCCTGATGAATAGCAGATTCGTGGAGTGTCGGGACAGATTGCTATCATATAGATAGCTGACTGTGGGGCAGAGAGGGGAGGGTGGGTTTAGATGATAAGCTGTGGGGTTTCAACCCCACCATTAGTTAGAGTTCAACATAACCTCCACGAGTGGCTGGACAAATATTTTTCCGGTCGAGAAGTGGGGTGTATTATTATTATTATCATTATTATTTAGTGTGTTTCATGGGGTTAAAAACCACTGTATCCTTTGAAGATTGTTATCCTCGTCTCCTCTTTCCGTTGTCCGCAAATTCGGTTAGGGATCATATATAAGAAAAAGAGACAAATGAGTGTTTTTATTGCCTGATTCCTTTTTACCAAATTTGGATACCCGGAAGTGCCCTACACCCGCCAAAATCGAAGATGGCTGTCGTTTTTGGTACCTACCAATATTGAGTTTTTATTTTCAATAAATTTTCGAACCTGACCGAGACAAATGAGATGTCTATTTGATCTAGAATTGCACGAGTATTTCAAAGATGCATAAATATTCCAAATCCGTTGAGCTGATTTTTCGAAAATCGACCATCATTTTGTGATGAGCTGATTTTTTAAGGAAAAAAATCATTTAGCTGCTTATAACTTTAAAAGGACCCAAGGGTTATGCGCAGACTTCAGCACGCATTTTTTTTGGAACCTACCCAATACTACTCCCAACACGCCCTAATCAACAAACTTGGTGTTCAATTCTATTAAATTATAGATAAAAACCTATCCGCAGACCTACCAAATTTACATACAAAATGTCATTAAAATCGGTTAAGCCGTTTTGGAGAAGTATGGTAACAACACTGTAACAGGAGAATTTTATATATTTGATTGGTTTTCTTAATAAATAGGAAACGTTTTAATTCTAAGGTAGGTAGGTGTACCATCAAAAATCCAGAATGGAAAAGTACACTTGGGGATAAGCTACAAAGCTGAATCTTGAAAAAATAATTACAAAAATAACATCTTGAAGTAAAATATTGATATTCCAAATAAATAGAGCCTGTTTCACATTAAGGAAGGTACCATCAAAGATTCAAAATTGAGAAGTACAATTCGGGATAAGTTGGAAAGTTGAAATTTACAGAACAAAAATAATATTGTAAAATATTGATTTTTCTAAATAAATATAAATCTTTTCACAAGAAGGGTATGTAGGTACCGCTTAAAATCCAAAATTGAGAAATTAACATTTCGAGTTTGCCGGAAATTGCCTCCTAATCAGTTAGAATTGTTAAGAAGGCACACCACCAAAGGTGTGAAAGTGAGTTTCCTAAGGGCGAAAAGTTACAAATAAAGGACGTAAAGGTGAGGTTTGCGAGATTTTTGAAGTGAAATTAATGTAAAAAAAAGAGGTTTGCAATTGAGGCAAACACTGTTTTGATTTCAGTGCTCTTTGTGACTAATTATTTGGCGGGAGCATTTTATTGCGAAGTGGTTTTTTGAGGTATACTTACAATTTTGAAATATTACAACAGAGATTGCACAGAGCATTGAGCTGATAATCAAGTTCATGGCGATGGTTTGGAGGCAAATGAAGACTTTAACAAAAACTCTGCAAAATTAGCAGATAGGTAAATTTTGTCAGTTAAAAACTCTCCCATCCACAAAGAATTATGTTCTCTGCTTCAAGGTACGCAATATCCAAATCACGAATAAAAAATATCTGTTCGCCCGTAAGCACCGTTATTATTCGCACACACATTTGTCATATTTATTTGCCAATTAGCACTGAGCGACTTAAATTAAATTTAGTAAGTAGTATTTGGGTTCTACCTAATTTTTTCCCAAAATTTTTCATCATTGTGGAGAGAGAGAGATATGTAAGGATGTTCCCACCGAGGGAAGTAAGCTTCATTAGGTGACGGCCATAAGCATGTGTACCTAAATACAGAGTATTGGATGTGAGGAAGGGCATCCAGCCTTTAAAAAACTCTGCTTTAAACGAAAGACGAAACATCATCAACAAAATGAAGTTTTTACGGATGCTGTTAGAAGCAGTGTTACCGTGCCAATGTAGGTACAGCAAACGAGAGTAAGCACAGAGTAAAAGTTTGTGGCATGGTTAGAGTAAGGAAAGTAGCATCGACTTCAAATACATTCGGGAAAGAATGATGTAAAAGGCCCATTTACACTGCCTGAACATACACAGTGTTGCCAGATGATTTAAAAAATCCCGCTGATTTCCATCGAAAAATCCTCTGATTTCACATTAAAAACCTCTGACTTATATGAGTGAAAGTATCATATTAATATGAAGCCAAACAATCATACCACGTTGAACACACCAGTTCCCGTCAGATCACTGAAGTTAAACAACTTCGGGCTGGGAACACCACGTATCGTTGGCTCTTTTTTCCGGCATAACCCAGGCTGGGTGAGGTCAATGTGGGTAGCTGGTTTGCAAGTTTCCAGCGAATGGAGGGTAAAACCCCCTCCAACTAGGACCAACTGACACATATATTTGTTGGTTAAATTGGGAACAGAAAGTGGATATACAGTAATTTTCAACCTTCATTATGACACATATTTGTTACAAGCAACCGGATGGTAAGTTAATGATACACACCTCATCACACTATATGGCAAAATACCATACATCTGGCATTTTTCACCTGTCAAAAGTACCTACTAAACTTCCATGGCACCACTAACTGGATTTCGATTTGGAAATCCAAACAAGACCATCGACAATTTCCGGCATGTTTTATTTTTCAATCGTGAACGTTCAATGATATTCTCTTCATACTTTGATACTCTCTTTCTCTCGTTCTTCTGTTCTAATTTCCCAAGTACCAGTTTTACTCTGCACTACCTATTTAAGTAGGTGAAAAAAAACAATACCTTTATGCTACTTAGTTTTTTATTATTTTTATTTTTAATTAGGACATATGGTCAGCCCAAGAGGGTGACATGCGTCCCGCTTTTGGACTTATAAGTAGTACCTACACCCAAAGGACAAGATTCCGATACGGACATAGGGTATCAAAATATCAAATTTGACAAAATTTCAAACTTAAAATTTCTAAAAAAAATACGAATATTTTCTTCAACCTGACTCACTTCTCAAAAACATTTGAGGAGTGAGTCAGGTTGAAAAATAATTTAACAGTGTGAACACAAAAAAAAAAAAAAAAAAAAAAAAAAAAAAAAAAAATCTTTTCGATAGAACGAATAGAGGACAGTAAAAATAAATGAATTGCCAAATTTTATAATCGGTTTAAAATTAAAAAAAAGAAAATAATTCATTTCAACGAACTTTTTTGTGTAAACGAATAAAATATTTTTGTAAAATATTAAAAAAAAACCTTTGAATACCTTTGATTTTTAGTCAAAATTCATAAAACCTTTGATTTTCCCTAATCAGCCTCAAAAATCTCTGAAATCAGAGGGAAACCCTTGACTCTGGCAACACTGAACATACACGAGCATCGAGCTTTCGTGATCGTTGCTCGCCAGTTTTCGACAAGCACGAACACAAACGAGCATTTTGTTCACACTGCTCGAGCATTGCTGACGATCAGGCTCGAGTTCGAAAATGATGAGCCTCGAACGAATGCTCGCTCGTCACCTCTGTTCGCAACGAATGCTCGGTCAATGTAAATGAGCTTTAAAAATCTATGCCAATGTGACACTTGGGTTTATTATTATTCTGACTTAAAATATCCCCCCCACCGGGCTGCCCTAGCATAACTAAAATCTAAATTTGACTTACATACCAAATTTCAAGTCTCTGGCTCTTACCATTCTCTTTTTAGACAGAAATACTGAATACCGATAAAAAGTGGCAAAAACCACCAAGGGTGTATTCGATTGCACCCGAAATTATCGACGTGCAGTTAGACACCAAACGAGGTCGATATACCAAATATAATTCAAATTGGTCAACAATAAGTGCTCATCACGTCGTATTGCGGAAAACGGATTTTTTATTCGATTTTTGGATTTTACGAAAGCAAAAGGAGAGGTACAATTTTGGTGCCAGTATTTTTTTTTAAAATTGATTTAGTGATTCCACGACTTTTGGAACAGTGAATTTATTTGTCTTCGCTGGAATTTGAACCAACAGCCTCCTGGTTACGAATCCGTCATTCTTACCAACTGAGCCACTGAGGCTGCTCTTGGAACATTAAATTTCAATTTTTGTTGGTCGATGCCAAATTTTCACTTCAGAAATAGAATATGTTTAATGACAACAATATTGCTGCTGTGAACATCACACGACTTGCCCTATCTCTCAAAAGAAAGGAGTAATATGTTGAATTAATCGATGTCGAATTTTAATGCCAAATACACTTTTTGAGGTTTGGGAGCTCAAAACGATCTCAAGTTTCAGCCATTGTGTCCGTATGTTCATCTTCACCAAATATTTTAGCAACGGTATTATTTGTCGTATTAGTCTCTACCCCTCTCTTTTTAAAGAAATTTGTGAAAACGGCCTGAACGACTGAATGAGCCGCAACCACCAATGATAAATTCGATTTGAATAAAAGTTAGGTAGCGGATTCAATGCTTAAAATCTATTTGCTTTGGCACCGAAATTGAAGCTCTTACCATTCCCATTTCAGAAACGATTCTAAACAAAAAGCTTCTTCGAGCGTCCTTAGCAATAAAATGACATAGATGACAAATGTAAAGCCCCTAGTAATTACCCTTTTTGAGATATTTTTTTCACAGACAGACGTAAATACAGACCAGCGCAGCGGCTGAAACTCGAGATTTGGACTATGGGTTTTTCATTGAAAACTCGACATCGAAAAAAGGGAGAGTAAAATTAGGAAAATATATTGTCACGAATTGAAAATTTAACACAATTGCCAAAAAAAAAGTTATATACAGGGTGTCCATAAAGTCTTACCCCACCCCCCATATCTCGAGAATGGCTGAAAATATAAGAAAACGCAAAAACACTTATCCCTTAGATTTTAGGGGGATTAATTTTAGACTAAAAATTTTTTGGCCACGCTGGGCACTGATTGACTTCAATATCTTAAATGAGAAGGTATATCAAGTAACATTTGTTTTAAAAGTCTTGTTAATACGAGTTCATTACAGAAAACCAGAGCTCTCTAGGATCTACCGTTCACGAATTACAGGGTGGAACATGTGACCCGTTCCCTTTGCGGCCGTACCGAAATGGTAGGTAAAAATGCCTAGAAATGAGTTTTTATGATCCCAAATATGTAATTTAGTAAAAAGATGGTTGTCCCGCTCACTTAGACCGCATAAATCGAGCCTCCTTAGACCAAACCTATCCAGCTGTTTTGAAAATTTTGGTCTAAGAAAGCTCGAACTCTGCGGTCGAAGTGGGCGGGACAACCATCTTGCTTAAACACTATTTTTTACTAAATTACTTATTTGGGATCATAAAAAATTATTTCTAGGCATTTTTACGTACCCTTTCGGTGCGGCGGCACAGGGAATGTGTCACATGTTCCACCCCGTAATTCGTGAACGATAGATCCTGGAGAGCTCTGGTTTTCTGTAATGAACTCGTATTAACAAGACCTTTAAAACAAGGTGTCACTTGATATACCTTCTTATTTAAGATTTTGAAGCCAGTCGGTGCCCAGCCTAAACGGCTGTCCGAGGCCAAAAAATTTTTAGTCTAAAATTAATCCCCCTAAAATCTAAGGGGTACGTGTTTTTGCGTTTTCTTATATTTTCAGCTATTCTCGAAATACGGGGGGTGGGGTGAGACTTTATGGACACCCTGTATACAGAGATACTGGGGTGAACATCACACGGGTGATCACAAATCTGGAGTGAACATCACACGACATTCCTTACTTATAAAAAAAGAAGAAACTATTGTAATGGGCTGAAATTTTTGATTCCAACGGTATATTCAAAGTCCACCAAAAGCTTATTTTGCCGTTCATGGCATAACTGACATACCAAATTTTAAAACTCGAAATTTGGGCTGTGGGGACCCCAAAACGTATTTTGGTATTAAAAACTCGACATCGAAAATTTCAGCCCATTACAATACTTTCTATAGGATAAGGAAAGAAATAAAAATGGTCCGAAAAAAACATCCAAGCAGTATTTAAAATAATTATACATAAGAATTTTAAATTAAAAAAGGATAAAATTGTTGGGGTAGGAGAGGGAGGATACCCCAAAACAATGAGGTCTCCTCCCTCCCCCCACTAAAAACCCCCCACCGGGTAAATGTAACAAGGCAAAAAGCATCTCAAATTTCAATATATTAAATTACAAATTTACGAAATAGGTAAAAGGATAAAATTGTTGTGAAGTGGGAGAGGGAGGAGACCCCAAAAAAGGGGTCTTCTCCCACCCCCACCACCACCAAAACCCCAACCGAGTAAATGTAACAAGACTCAAAGCATCTCAAATTTCAAGATATTAAATTATAAAGCTCCAACAACTTACAATAATCTATCTGACCTTATCTCTAAGTCTTCGCAAGAACCTCGAATCAGCCTGAAAACGTCGCTGCTTGAGAGCATCTAGGTTTACGAAAGACTCTGGATGACGAAAATGAAAATATGAAAGAAATCTCTTTTGTACCCTGTCAAAAATATGGTCATGTACATTGGAATATGGCGACCATACCCCACACCTGTAAAAACACATGTCAAAAATACATTTAGAATACCTGTAAAAAAAAAATAGGTATAATAATATCTACAATACGTAGGTATATAAAAATCTGTAAAAAAAAAGTCATAGGACGTCTTCTATGCAGTATGGGGCTAATTCTAAAAGATCATTTTTCAACCGAATTTTAAATTCCCTAAAATTTCCCTCTCTCAGCACGGACGCGTTGATATTTTTGTAAACCCGGATAGCCCTCCAAAAAGGATTGCCCCGATGGGACCAACGAATGGACATTTCTAGTGTTGTACCCGTCTTGGATAGTCGGCAGTTTTGTTTTATGTTTATGAATTAGACAACACATGTCCAACAGTTGTCCATAGAAGATCAGAATACGTTTTTTTTTTTTGAATAAACGAAACGAAGCAATATCCTGTTGGAGAAACACACAGTCCTCAACGCATAAAATGGGTTTGTAGATTTTTACATCGTAAGAAAACAGATTTTTACATCGTAAGGCACCAAATATCAAGTTCTAGCTCTTTCGATTCTGGTTTTAGGCAGAACCACGAAAAACGGCCTTCAATCGTTAATTAGTGGCCAACAATATATTACACTTCAACCTATGTTGTATTTTTCAATTTCTTGTATGAAATTGATATAAATAGGCACCAAGTTTAAGATTTTAGCTATTAACGTTTCCATTTTAAACAAGATATGCGAATACCCGAAAAAGCGGCATAAAGCCGCCAAAACGGTTTATTCGATTTCCACCAAATTTTGCCGTTCATGGTAAAAACTGACATATATACCAAATTTCATATCTCTAGCACTTGCCGTTCTTGAGATATCTTGTTCACAAACAGACAGATGGACAGACAGACAGACACACACACAGACCAATGGCTGAAACTCAAGATTTAAGATCTGGGGATCCCAAAACGTGTTTTGGCATTAAAAAATCGACATTGAAAATTTCAGCCCATTACAATACTCTCCTTTTTATAGGATAAGGAAAGTAAAAAAATTTTTTTTTTACTTTCCTTTTGACGATAGTGGTAACTTTTGACGACATAAATATAAAAAGGTTTTAGGTTTACCTTTCCAAGAGATTCAGCCAAATGAGACATCTCCAAGCAAAATCCGTTCTGAAGATTTTGCAAAGAGATGAAGATAAAAATGGAGACTAAGACAGCGTAAAAATGACCATTTTGAAATATTTTTTCCCCAGTGTTCCCGTAACTTTTTTTTTCAAATTATTGATTTATTCTCATCATCTACCCATCCGATTATGAAATATTCAACAAAAGTCACTCAACATATTTTATCACGTGGCTGTGTAGAGACCTGAAAAGTGCACTTTGTGACGTGATGTAATATATCACATGTGCAACGCTTATTTTGTAGAGCTAATTATAAGAACAAGATAGCGTGTCCCATTTGGTATCATCAGTAACTAATGCGCAGTAAATGACAATCAGCATTAATCATGGAAAATACTATAGATATTATATTCTGATGTGCAACATAGGTAGGGTTAACAGATGAAAAAGTAGAACATTTCCCATGAACCAGCAGACAATAAAAAAAAAGAATTTTTAGGAATTTGAAATCGAGATAATATATCCTTCTATAAAATCTTCTGCCACATGACTCGTACATGCCATAATTTGACATACTTCCATAATAAAAACTATTAACAATACAGTGTTATGTAACTTGAAGTCATGGCCATCACATGACTCGTACATGCCATAATTTGACATACTTACATAATAAAAAACAATTGACAATACAGTGCTTTGTAATTTGTAGTCATAGTCATCACATGACTCGTATATGCCATAATTTGACCCACTTCCATAATAAAAATCAATTGACAATACAGTGCTTTGTAATTTGTAGTCATAGTCATCACATAACTCGTACATGCCATAATTTGACCCACTTCCATAATAAAAATCAATTGACAATACAGTGCTTTGTAATTTGTAGCCATAGTCATCACATAACTCGTACATGCCATAATTTGACATACTTCCATAATAAAAATCAATTGACAATACAGTGCTTTGTAATTTGTAGCCATAGTCATCACATAACTCGTACATGCCATAATTNTCCTTC
Source organism: Pachypsylla venusta (assembly GCA_012654025.1). NCBI lineage: Eukaryota > Metazoa > Arthropoda > Insecta > Hemiptera > Aphalaridae > Pachypsylla > Pachypsylla venusta. Next base: position 20,072,778 of record CM022881.1, on the reverse strand, counting down.
TTGGGGGTTGTCTTACTGGAGACACACCATTAATGATTTCTAATTCGACTTCTCCTTTAATTTTCCCCAACCCTTCAAAAACATTTTTATGTCTGTTGATAATTGCAGCTGTTGATTCGGGAACATTTCCATTTGATATGTTTTTGACATTCATGTTATTCACCTTGTTGCAATAACTAATAAGTTTTAATTGTTCACATGCTTTGGCTGACAATAGTGGACAATGGTCATGCCCCACCACAATAAATTCTAAAGCATGTATTTTATTAAATCTCCTTATTTTAATTGAATATGTTCCTTTTGGCTTTATTTGTGTTCCCCCAAAAGCCGTGAGAATCGTCTTACAATCTTGAAGATGAATTTTATCTTGACTGAAAATTTTGAAAAGATTTTGTTCTCCGATGATATTGCACGAAGCGCCTGTATCTAACTGGCAACGTACATTCTTTATTTTACTTTTACCATCAAGAAACTGGAGAGTTGAAAATACTCCATTTGTAATACAATTTTCAATCTTTAAAATGTCTCCACGGTCAACAGATTCATCTCTCGTAATTTCTTTTATTTTTTGTTTACTTTTGCAAACTTTAGCAAAATGTCCTTTCTTATCACAAAAGTTGCAGTTTTGTTCTCTTGCTGAGCACATTCTTAAGTCGTCATGCCACTCAAAGCCACAAAATGAACACAGTTTATCTTTTTTCCTACATTCATACTTTTTATTGTTCGACTTGACTTCATTGATTTCATTATCAACATCACACATATTGGTCATCTGTTGTTGCATTTCTTCTTTGCTCCTACACATTTGAATTGCATCACTCAGTTTAATATCTTTCTTCAGCCATAATTTTTCTCGCATCCCCATGTCTTTAATGGAACATAATATAATTTTGTCCAACATCAATTCATCTTCCATGTTCTTAAACTCACATAACTTGATTTGTGATTTCAGTTTTAGAAAGTAGTCCTGGTACTTTTCGTTTTCATTTTGTTTCAAACAGTTGAAAATATATCTTTCATATCTTATGTTTAGTTCTGGACATAGCTTCTCCTCCAATGTTTTGAGAATTTCGTCCACAGTTTTATTTTCAGGGTCGTCAATGATTTTGTAGATTATTCTGCTGGCCTCGTCACCAATGACTGTTATCATTGAAGAGACCTTCACTTTTTCATCTTCCAAACTCAATCCACTGGATACAGCATAATTTTCAAACATTCTTCTGAAATATCGGATATTTTCTTTGACGTTGCCTTCCAGACTCAATTTGCTTGGTGCAGGTATTTGTCTCACCATTTTCACCATTGTTCTTGAATCTTTTGCCGTTTCGTCATTCCGTAGAATTTCTCAGAGTCTCTCTTCCAGAAGTTGATTTTTTTGCTTGAATTCAGTGATTTGTTGTTCAACCATTTGTTTAATCAGTTGTTCCATTGTAGCTTGATCCATTTTAAACGTCCGCAGTAAATAATATTAATAAAATCAAATTTTAATTTTCACACCTGACACCTGATGTTTTATGATCAAAGTCAGATTTTATATTTTTTTAGAAAAATGTTGCAAATTTATTTTTAAGATTTCAAAGATGAATGAAAAGTGAAAAGTGGTCAGAATAAACTCGAACTCTCAACTATCCAATTGGAAATACATAATGTAGTATATTGGCCGCACTATACTACAACAGACAATACAGTGCTTTGTAATTTGTAGTCATAGTCATCACATGACTCGTATATGCCATAATTTGACATACTTCCATTTTAAAAACAATTGACAATACAGTGCTCTGTAATTTGTAGTCATAGTCATCACATGACTCGTATATGCCATAATTTGACATACTTCCATAATAAAAACAATTGACAATACGGTGCTTTTTAATTTGTAGTCATAGTCATCATATGACTCGTACATGTCATAAATTGACATACATCCATTTTAAAAACAATTGACAATACAGTGCTCTGTAATTTGTAGTCATAGTCATCACATGACTCGTATATGCCATAATTTGTCATACTTCCATAATAAAAACAATTGACAATACAGTGCTTTGTAACTTGTAGTCATAGTCATCACATAACTCGTACATGCCATAATTTGACATACTTCCATAATAAAAACAATTGACAATACAGTGCTTTGTAACTTGTAGTCATATTCATCACATGACTCGTACATGCCATAATTTGACATACTTTCATAATAAAAAACAATTGACAATACAGTGCTTTGTAATTTGTAGTCATAGTCATTACATGACTCGTATATGCCATAATTTGGCATACTTCCATAATAAAAACAATTGACAATACAGTGCTTTGTAACTTGTAGTCATGGTCATTACATGACTCGTACATGCCATAATTTGACATACTTCCATAATAAAAACAATTGACAATACAGTGCTTTGTAATTTGTAGTCATAGTCATCACATGACTCGTATATTCAATAATTTGACATACTTCCATAATAAAAATAATTGACAATAGAATGCTTTGTAATTTGTAGTCATAGTCATCACATGACTCGTATATGCCATAATTTGGCATACTTCCACAATAAAAACAATTGACAATACAGTGCTTTGTACCTTGTAGTCATAATCTCACCACTACAGGCGGTAGCCACACATTTCAGAGCTCTGGATTTCTGATTTCATCAAGTACCTCTTGTTTCGCCCGTGCTTTTATACGATTCTTATATTGCTACGATTGTTATATTTTATCTTTGTTTTTCAAGGACAGTAAAAATAGGGGGGAGACGGGGCAGTTGGTTTGAGTCCACCCTGTATATTGCAACCTTCAAACACCAATCGGTCATTCTGACACCCGTTCCCGCCCCTAACTTTGTAGAAAATCTCCTAAAATAAACGACTAAACGTCCTCCTAAAACTTTCTCGCTTTGAGTTGATATGTTTTCGCGACAAAATTTTAAGATATTATTATCGGACGTGACTGTCCGATTTTGGTGAATAAATTATAAATTTCACCGTAAATCTAAAACGGCTTGACAAATGTTAGTTCTTATCATTTTCCTGGATCATGATATTGGGGGGACCATTCCCATCATTTTTTCGCTAATATCTGCTACCGTTTGTGCTGTGGTATTCTGACAGACAACTAGTTTTTTTTTTGTTTTTTTTGGAAAAATATTAATTTATTCATGATTTTCTATATTGCCTCCTACAAAGTAATCCCCACTTGTGTCGATAGTTTTCCAATTCTCGAAGCACTTCTGATACCTATGCACTTTTTTGGTTTGTCCTTAAGTATTTGTGCGATTATTTTTTTATCTCCTCAATCCTTAAAAAAAAAAAAAAAACGTTTCATGGGTCCTCCTATGTTAACTTAGGACTAAGGGTCATATTCTAAAATTCCACTTAAATGCGAGTTGGAGTGATCACTACCACTTGAGTTACTTGATGTTCTGACCAAAAAAATTACATGTAATCTTTATATATAAAGGAAATGTCCTGAGTGACTGATCAACTTAGAGCCGACACTACAGACTTGAAATTTGGCAGGGACATTTTTTGCAAAATTTTAATAAGGGATATACCTAAATCGCGAAAAGTAAACAATCACAATAAGAAATACATTGGAGAGGGAGAGATAGCATGATACATGTATCCAAACCTCGAAGCACTTCTGATACCTATGCACTTTTTGGTTTGTCCTTAAGTATTTGTGCGATTATGCATACATACAACAGCGTACACGCCTACTTTCACAATTTTTTTCCTGAGCGATGGTCATGCGACTTGGTTTTTGGTCAAAATTCAGTAATTGAATGAATTTCTCTTCAGATCAAAAATATCCGAAAAATACATGATGTTAGCATGAGCCAAACGATATGGCAATATCCTCAACAACTTCTTAAATAGTGACTCGACGATTCTTCATAACAATTTTCGTCACTGCTTCAGTGTTTACATTGGTTGTTGACGTGCTGTGCCTTCCAGGGCGAGCGACGTCCTTCACCTCTTGTCGACCTTCTGTGAAGAGCTAATAGGTACCACCTGTACACACTTCACTAAGAGTAAACTCACCGTATTGCGCTTTCAATATTTCAAATGTTTTTGAGCACTTATTTTCATTTTATACACAAAATTTAATGCATATTTTTTTATCTGCTTTTATTCCGCAACAGATAATCGCCAACACGTGACACGCAAAACACTTCTAAACTTTATATCTCTCACAAACAAACAAAAATGTTACATTGCCGAATATGTGAACATACATTTGGCACAAATATGTCAATATTGGGAGAAAAAAAAAATCGAAAACTAAATATATAGCCTGTCAAATTTGAAAATTCACCTTTTTTTCTAATTTTAAGGGTTACGGGCTTAGGAGGTCACCATATCAACCCGGTAGTTCCCCTCGTTGTAGTACATTTTAATTCTTGATTAGAATGAATATCATTAGTCATTTTCCAAAACATTTGAATTTCATTGTACATCCATGACAATTAGTAATAATCATCAGAATGACATAATCAAGTAATTATGTTCCATAAACCAGAGTGACATAATGAAGTAATTATGTTTCCATATTGTTTTAATTAAGGACAGACATATGTAGATATAAAATTAATATTTTTTCGTTTAGCTGTTCATTTTACAATTTTCTAAGATAGATAATTTATGAAAATGGAAACTAAAGTTCTAACTCTTTGTATTTTTAACTTTGTTTGTCTAATCATTGTCAGTAAGTAGAAATATGTATAAATCAATTCTATACCTTTCTTTTTTTTTCAAACTATCTTCTTCTTTTCTTTACTATCTCTACTTTTCCATTTTTGAATTATTAGATATTATTGAAGTTTCATTTCTATTCAATAATGGAGAACTCAAGAACAAACAATGTTCCTCAGGGTTCTCCATATCTCTGCTACTACATAAGAATTTTTCTGAGTATATATGCGACGTTCCGTTGATGGCAATTTTTTGGAGTTCTTCCATTTTATATCTTCTAGGGATTTGTTTTAAATGATTCGAAAATTGTTTGGAAACAACTCCTGTTGCTCCAATGATTACGGGTAGGTACTATTTTTGCTTTGACGTTCCACATTCTTTGTATTTCGATCTGCAAGCTTCTATATTTCAGGATTTTTTTCTGCTTCTTTATTATGTATGTTTGCGTCTGATGGTATTGAGATGTCAATTATTTTGCAAATTTTTCCTTTCTCATATATTACAATATCAGGCTTGTTTGCACTCACAGTTCTGTCTGTAATAACTACCTGGTTCCACAGTAATATTACTTTATTGTTACTTGTGACCTGTTTTGGATTATGGTTGTACTACTTTTCTTGCTCTCACTCTAGATTGTAATGGCGACAGACTTCGTGATGTATCATTTATTATGACGATCGATATATTCCTTTTTTGCAAGTACTATTATTATTGGAAAGTTCATTCAATAAAGAATTATACAGAGTGTACAACTGTTATTATATGGCCAAAAGAATCAGAAAAAAAAGAAGAAAATTTGTCTTTTTTTTATGAAAATATTATATTTGACAATGCTTGGTATTTTGTAGGAATTTTGTTTAATTTTTTTAAAAATTTGTAAAAAAATTTACAAATTTTATTGTAAAAAATTGAAAATATTTTAAAATTGTACACGAACACGAACACCTATTCGAAGAAAATCATTTTGAAGCCATTGTCTATCCTAATCAATACCAACGAAAAAAAAAATATATGAAAACCTCAGATGCAATCAATAAATCAAGAATATAAGAAGTTATCACGGAGATGGCGCACTGGACGGTCGCGTCGCTCTGTGATATTAAATAATTATCATTTTGATTTTATTTGCGAAACTGCGACTTTTGTTGCGAAATATTATCAATAAAAAAAAAAAAAATTTGGTATGCACATTGCACAGTCACCAAAGTACCTATTATATTTGACGATTTTTGGTGTTTGCAATATTTTGATTTTGGGGTCCCGGTAGGGGCCCGCAAATGAAAATACATAAAATTTGTCTGATTTTGATAAAATTTGGTATGGACAGTGATACAAAAATTATAGGTATATGAAAATAATTATAATTTATTGTGTACTATAACAAAGTTTGTTGTAGACACATTACAAATATTTCCCGAAAAACAAAAAAAAAAAAAAAATATAAAAAACAAAGGATAATATATTCTGAAAATTAAAGAATTAATAATATAAAAAAAAAATATAACTCTTCTTTTTTAGTCATAGAATCTCTTCTATGTTGTAAGGAACAGATTCTAAGAGATCGTTTTTCAGGCGAATTTTGAATTCCTTTAAATTACTCTCTCTGGCTGAAGAATTAATTGTTTTGTAAATTCGGATGCCCCTGTCCAGAAAAGATTGCCCAAATTTTTGATGTTTTGAAGAATTGTTGCTTTTGGGGCACCTGCCGGGGACCCACCAATGAAAATACATAAAATGTGTCTGATTTTGATAAAAAAAAAATGGTATGCACAGTCACCCAAGTATTATATTGGACAATTTCTGGTATTTTGTAGAAATTTTGTTTTTGGGATTTCGGTAGATTCCCAAAAATGAAAAAAAAACATGAAATTATATATGATAAAATTTGGTATGCACAGTGATCCAATTTGATTATATTTGATATTTTTTGGTATTTTATAGAAATTTTGGCCCCTGAAATTTGACATTCCTGAAATCTGTCACTCTAGGTTCCAGCCTACTCCGTCACGGTCTTGCATAATTCTAAGAATAAAAAAACTCTGCTAATGAGACACATGGGTTTATTTTTAAAAACAATACTATAACTAAAAAGCAACGTCCACAACCGAAGGCTGCCAAATTCTCTTAAATTAATAATATCACTAAAGAGCAACGTCCACAGCCCAGGGCTGTCAAATATTTTTACATTAATACCATCACTAAATACCAACGTCCACAGCCGAAAGCTGCCAAATCTTTTAAAACTAATTATACTATTTAAGAGCAACGTCATCAGCCGTAGGCTCTGCTAATATTTTTTTAACTAATACTATCACTTAAGAGAAATTTCCAAATCTTTTTATAATAGTACCATCACTAATGAGCAATGTCCACAGCCGAGGGCTGCCAGATCTTTTTAAAATAATACCATCATTAAAGAGCAAAGTCCACAGCCGAGGACTGCCAAATCTTTCAAAATAATACTATCACTAAAGGCATTGTCCACATCCGAAGGCTGCCAGATCTTTTTAAAATAATACCATCACTAAAGAGCAAAGTCCATAGCCGAAGCCTGCAAAATCTTTCAAAATAATACTATGTCTAAAGGGCAATGTCCAAAGCCGAGGGCTGCTAGATCTTTTTAAAATAATACTATCACTAAAGAGCAATGTCCACAGCCGGTGTCTTCAAAATCTTTCAAAATAATACTGCTAAAAATTAAAATAAAGGTCAACGTCAGCAGAAAAAATTATAATAATATCACTAAAAATATCTACATTCGATGGTAGTCTGACAGAATGATTAAGGAAAAGAAAGTCTAGTACGGTTTTCCGTACCATTTATTTTTTCTCGTGACTGTTTTAAAGGCTCATTATTAAAAATAATAAACCAAAAATGTGGGGCGTAATTAGTACCTAAATTTGACTTACATACCATATTTCAAGTCTCTGGCGCTTACCATTCTCTTTTTAGACGTGGCTGAAAGAATCTGCAAAGAATTATTAGAAAAAAAAGTAATCGCCCTCGAAAAGAAGACTGAAATATTAGAAATAGAAAATCTCACAAAAAATTATCATTGAAAAAAGGCCAAGTTCCACTTACTCAACCAAAAAATTCCGCCTATGAAAGTAGTGATATCTATTATTGGGCCCAAGTTTATTGTTGCTACTGTATATCTCGCACTTAAATTTATTATTGCACATTCTTCTGTCTCAATTCTCTTAAAGTAATACCGACTTTACACTTGGTCAGTTTATTCTAAAGGGGATTCGTAAAATACTCGTACTACTTTTTACAAACTGGCCAAGTGTAAAGTCGGTATTACTTTAAGAGAATTGAGACAGAAGAACGTGCAATATTAAATTTAAGTGCGAGATATACATCAGCAACAATATACTTGGCCCCAATAATAGATATCACTACTTTCATAGGCGGAATTTTTTGATTGAGTAAGTGGAACTTGGCCTTTTTTCAATGATAATTTTTTGTGAGATATCAATACTTTTTGTAAGATTACTATATGTAACTGATTATTTAGCCGTTTTTCTTCATTTCTTCTTCTTTTCGATTACACAACATATCGGAAACCAGGAAATTTTTGTGTAAACCGGACCAAATGTCCAATAATATCTAACACCAAAGTATTAATAATTTAGGTAATATGCACCACAAAGCAAATAAAAACAAAAATATTTATATAGTGTATTTTCTTCCCTGAAGTTATAACAGTGAGAGTTGACGAGTTTGAATTTTGATATTTGCGGATTCATTTGAATTTAAGTCTCCCAACCTTCATGCTAGATTTCAGGGTCTTAGCAGTTGAAACTAGATTTCGTGCATTTTCTTCCCTGAAGCGGAACCGTTTTGGAACACTGGTAGTCAAAGAATATATATATTTATTTTCCATTTAATTGCATGTAAATATCTTCCTTCATACAAGATTTCAGCGACCTACCAGTTTAAACTAGTTTTCGAGCATCTCCTTCCCTAAAGCGGGACCGTTTTGGAGCACCGGGAGTGTAAGAGTTCAAATATAAATTATTTCTTGCTTAATTGCATGTAAATATCTAACTTTATGCAAGATTTCAGTGTTTTATCAATTAAAACTACATTAAAATACGTTGTATTGTCTTCTCTAAAGCGACACCGTTTTGGAGCACTTAGAGTTAAAAAGTTAAAATTTTCCGATTTTTCCCTTTTCTTGGATGTCAATTGCTAACTCCATGCAAAATTTCAGCGCTCTAGGTATACGGGAAGTGCCTGAAACTTTTGATGATGAGTGAATCAGTCAATATGTCAGTCAGTCAGTGAGTATCCAAAAGTGCAAAATTTGAAATTACCTATCTCCTACCCGGGTTAACATTAACTTTTGAAGTTTATCTTGTAGTGTTGTACTATACTACGGAATGTATGTTCAAAATTTCAATGATCTATGCCTTATAGAACCGGATATCTGACGGTGTGAAAAACCTGGTGAATTGCTTCGTGTAAAGATACCCTGGTGCTTTCTGAAACTTGGCCTGGCGCACTGCCGTGCGCTCAGATCGAGAACTCAAAAATAAGCTTGTCGATGTTGAACAATACAAACGTAATAGGGTAAACCAGTCAGTCGTTGGCCCCCTTAAGAGCAAAAAATACAAAATTGTATTTTCGAAATACCAAACCTTGAAAAAAAAATGCATTATTAATAAAAATTGATTATTCTAATAGAAAATATTATTTAGTTTAAGGAAATGGTTTTGTTTTATTAATCTTTTATTAGGGAAAAAATATAAAATTACTTATTTCAGAAAAGTCTAAAAATACTGAAAAATGTGTCGTTGGCCCCCCTTTTTTAGTGGTTGGTCACTTGTCTTTGGCCGCACACAAGTTATTTCCACCCTTACTCATACAACTAAATTAATGAGAAATGTTACCTTCCCATTATAGGTAGGTATTTAAAATAAAATAACAAGTAGGTAGACACGATCCAAATGATATAATGGAATCTGTTCATTCCAGAATTTCATCAGGATCATCTGCATCTTCACCCTAATCATATTGCGGTTGCCTTTTAACCTCCTTTGATTTTGTTTTCTTTTTCTATTCAATTTCCTATTTTTTCCTCTATCTCTTTTCTAGGCGTTCTTTCATCCTCTCCACCTTTTCTTTCTCCTTTGACTCCTTGTTGCTCTTATCTGTGAACATCATAATTTGTATTTTGTATGCTCTAGATGATACCATGAATGGTACACCGGCCAGAGTACTAACTCCATTCTCTTAGGAGCATCAGGCCAAAACAAACTGCTCTTCAAATCGTTAAGGCTATTCTGCGCTGAATGGGTTGGAGTGTCCAGAATGTTTGTCCCTGAATGAGATGCATGTGCTTCTTTGCATGCTTCAGAATGGATTGAATCAATTCAATTTCGAATGCTTGATTCTGAGTTAGAGTTTGATTCCTCGCTTTGTCCTGCATGAATCTGATTTTGAACCTTTGTTTCTGAGTGTTTTCTTCTGGTGTTATTAGAGTTTGTTTCTGATTGTTCTTTTGTTATAAACGTTTGTTTCTGATTGTTGATGTTTGAGCACAAATTCAACCTTGAATACTAGATCATGAAAGCATTTGAACAGGAATAGCTAACGGTAGCCTGTTTGGTGACTTCAGTATGGATTCTTGTGGGTGGATGATTGCATAGACTTGTTGTTTTGTTGAACACTTTCATAATTCAGTAGTAAAATTTTCGTCGAATACATCGATACTCGGACTATACTGATGATGAATCAAATGATTCGAAACTAGTTTCTTCATAAATAAATATAAATAGTGTTTTTGGTGAGTGTTTTGTTTTAAATTCATTTATTTTAATAGTAAATATTTTTTCCTTATCCTATAAAAAGGAAAGTATTGTAATAGGCTGAAATTTTCGATGTCGAGTTTTCAATGCCAAAACACGTTTTGGGTGCCCAGAGACCAAATCTCGAGTTTCAACCATTGGTCCGTGTATGTGTCTGTCTGTCTATCCGTCTGTCTGTGAACAGAATATCTCAAGAACGGCAAGTGTTAGAAACTTGAAATTTGGTATGTATGCATGTCAGTTTTATGCCATGAACGGCAAAATAAGCTTTTGGTGGAAATCGACTATACCGTTGGCGGTTTTATGCCGCATTTCAGCGTTTTCCTATATCCTGCTTAAAATGAGACGGACAATAGCTAGAACTTTAAACTTGGTGCCTATTCATATCAATTTTATACAATAAATTGAAAAATATAACTTAGGTCGAAGTGTAATATATCAAGAAGTGTAATATATAATTGTATTTTCGCTCTGAGGACTTCAAAACGTGTTCTGGCATTGAAAACTCGACATCGAAAATTTCAGCGCATTACAATACTTTTTTTATATAGATAAGGAAAGTCGTGTGATGTTCACACCAGATTTTAAACACTTATAATAAACATGTTATTCAATGACTAAATAATTAACTTTAAGCTTTTTGCCATCGTAGATATTTAGGTATACTTACTAACTTACCAGGTATTAATGGCAGGGTACCTACTTACTCTGGTAATAATATTATGATAAACTCTAATAGCTTTACTACCTAGTAGGTACCTAATACCTTGTTACATGTGAGTTTTGAAATAAATATAGTAGGTACCTACCAGAAAATTATGTGGTTAAAGGCCAAAACCATTATAAATAATATTTTGGGCCCCTGCCTACTATATATTAGAATTCAGCCCCCTGCCAACTACTATATATCAAAATTCAGCCCCCCTGCCAACCACTAAATATCAGAATTTAGTCTCCCTGCCAACCACTAAAAACTTAGAAAAATTCATGTTAGTCGTTGGCCCCCCTTTTAATTTGATAATAAATAATTAGAATCAATGATTTTATAATTAATAAATTAAAATTGAGTTTGAGAATACTAAAAAGACTTGAAAACATCAATAAAATTTAAATATTTACACGGATATCTGTAATTGAACAAAACACTTTCCTTAACAAATGCGTAAGAAATCTTCAAATATTCGTATATATTGACTTCGCTTAGTTCAATCTGAAATTCTGAATTTACTTACAAACAATTGAAGACTGAGAGCTGAAGTGATATTTTTTGTGGAGGGGAGAGTTTAAGGATTCAATTGAACAAATTTCGACCAGTACAAATCATGTTAATCATAGAGTTATTTCAGAAATTTCGAAAAGGGGACCAACCACTGGGGGGGGGGAGGCCAACGACTGACTAGTTTACCCTAATACGATTAGAATTTTTGGAATTAAAGAAGAGGAAAATGAAAAGACCGATGAAATAAGAACAAAAATTATAAAAGAAAAAATTAATATTGAAATAAAGATCGAAGAAATAAATGAATGTCATAGAATTGGAAAGAAAAAGATAAATAAAAACAGATCCATAGATCATTTACTTAGAAAATCCATATATTACTCAAGGATGTTACTTTTAAATGCTTTTTTAAAAATCGGTTTGTGGGCAAATGAGACATCTCCAATGAAAATCGATTCGGTAGATTTGAACTTTGACGATGTCAAAGTTCAAGAAGATGATGATGATGAAGGAGACTGAGACAGTGTAAAAATGACACTTTTCAAATGTTTTTTTCTCAATGTTCCCGTAACTTTTTTTTTTTTCAAACTATTGATTTTATGTCATCATCTACCCATCCGATTATGAAATATTCAACAAAAGTCACTTGACATATTTTTCTCGGGGCTCCAGAGAGACCTAAAAAGGGAACTTTGTGACGTGAAGTAATATATCATTTGTGCAACGTTCATTGTTCGTATTTGACTTGGCGGGCGGAGCGCTACCACGCTCTTCAATACGTATCGTATACACGTATATCTAGGTATATACGTACCGTACCTAGCTAAAGAAAGCGGGCGATGTTCACATCAGATTTTTTTTATTTGTTTTTAGGATTTTGCATACCTTGAAACACAAAATATCTCCTTAATGCTGGGGTATTTTTTTTTTTAGCCAGTAGGTAAAATAATAAATACATCTGTCACACATTGACACAACTTTTTTATTTTTTTAGATTCTTTGAGTTTTTGGGATGAGGGTGCAGAAAAACTTGGATGTAAGGGATTTCAGGACAGTAGGGATATCAAAGCACCGATGTGGGGTAACGATATTCAACCTTATCATTTTACAACAGAAGCTGAATTCATAACATTTAGAAATCGGATGAAAGAAATTTATGTTACAGATACTAGTCGTTATGTGTATGACAACCTGTATGATTTTCTTGCGTAAGTTAAAATAAATACCTGCACAAAGCCAATAATGAAGGTTACACCAACAAAATATTTTTGTAACCATACATTAACAGGCTCAGTAGAAAACATTCTCAGTAACACAGTTGGTTGAGGCGGTGGATTCCTAACCAGGAGGCTGTTGTTTCGAATCCAACTCCATTCCCCTTTCCGACACAAGATTGGAAATAAGTAGAATCTTTAGAAAAGGACGCCTATTAAAAATATAAACATATGTTCCAATACAGGGTTTGCTCTTGCTAGTTGTCCCATATTTAAATGGAGGTGAATCGTTGAAGAGGCCAAAGCTCACCCCAAGCTGTAGTGCCAATTGATGGTAAGTAATATAAAGGTGAGGTATATAAGAAATATAACTCGAGAAACGAGTGTTTATTGTTATCCCACAAAAAAAACACTTCGTGTCAAAAAAAAGACGTCAAGAGTAGCAATATTCACCCCGCCCAAAATATACTTCTCGCAATAATTTAAAAACAACTGATATAAAAAAGAACGTCAATAATCTGTGTACCATGACAGTCCTCTTTGAGTTTCCTTTGCTCAGTTGAAAAGTCAACCAATGATCGCGGATGGCTAAATCAGGTTCTGGAACACTCTCATTTGGTCTGATTTAAAATATTCGAGGGGTTGATAAAATAAAACAAAACCACCATGGCGTTAAACCAATAAGCTTGGATTACAAAACCACGTTCTTGACCACTGCACACT
>CM022881.1:20003369-20034077 GCA_012654025.1 Pachypsylla venusta | reverse complement strand
TCACTAAAGAGCAAAGTCCGCAGCCGAAGGCTGCAAAATCTTTCAAAATAATATTATTACTAAAGAGCAAAGTCCGCAGACGAAGGCTGCAAAATCGTTCAAAATAATACTGTTACTAAAGAGCAAAGCCCGCAGCCGAAGGCTTGAAAATCTTTTTAAAATAATGGTCAACATCAACAGAAAATAGAAATATAACAATAATGTCACTAAAAGACTTAAGACTTTAATAGTGTTAAGACTTTAATAGAAAAAAATAGTGTCCATATTAGTGACCTATGTATTATAATGGCCAAACAGTGTCCATATTACGTGAGGATGGTTCACAGAATCTAGGTAAGTATTATAATACCAAATATTGTCCATATTACTTGAGGGTCGTTCACAGAATTACCAGAATAGACCTTGAGCGGTTTAGAAGAACTCAAAGGAAGTTGATTTGTGTTTTGGTCCCTATTTGGTCAACTTATTGTTGTAGCAGTGTTCTTCTTAATAAATCAACAATTTTCCTCATTTTATATGAGGTAACCGGAAAGCTTTTGCTGGCCATTGTCTGGAACTGTAATGATGTGCGTTCCTAGTCGTCCTGATGCGTAGAACCGGTCTTCATTGTTACCATTTTATGTGAGTTCAGTTTACAGAAATAGCCTACTATAGTTAAATATTTCATTACTGCATTACAGGTTACCAGTCTCATGTCAATCAAATGCTTGACTTTCACATGGTTGGAGGAAATGACAACTATATCATCAGCAAACGTAAAGTTGAAGTTGATAGCTCAAAAAATGAACAAGAAATTGTCGATTTCTTAGTTTATATAGGAAAAGCATATTGTACGCCAATCGAAACTAGTTACAAACATAGTTTGTTATCACCTTTTAAAGGGTTTTTGGATGTTAATTCTCAATCCAAAGCAGAGCATGGAGTTTATGTGGAGCTTGATGATACCCCTGAAATTATGGTACTTCTACACAAAAATGAAACGAACTTGCCAAATGTAAGTCCAATTAAATATTTATGAGAATTATTTTCTATTTATTTTCAATAACGAACCTTTGTATTATTGTATTAACTTTTAAATAAAATAAAACAAAAACACTATTTATAATTATTTATCAAGAAACTAGTTTCGAATCATTCGATTCATCATCAGTCTAGTCGAGTCGAAGAATGGAAATTGACTCAAAGATGCAAGTTAAGGCAACTTCCATTTTCGACTCGACTAGACTGATGATGAATCGAATGATTCGAAACTAGTTTCTTCATAAATATTTATAAATAGTGTTTTTGGTAAGTGTTTTGTTTTATTTTATTTAAAAGTTAATATATTTTTTAACACTTATAATTAACATGTTATTCAAAGATTTAATTATTGTCTATATATTTTAATTTTTTAATAATGAAACTTTTTATAATTGTATTAACTTTTAAATAAAATGAAACAAAACCACTATTTATAAACAATATTATAGCTATATATTTATAAACAAAAACACTATTTATAATTATTTCTGAAGAAACTAGTTTCGAATCATTCGTTTCATCATCAATCTAGTCGAGTCCAAGAATGGAAATTTACTCAAAGATGGAAGTTAGGTCAACTTCCATCCTTCGACTCGACTAGACTGATGATGACCCGAATGATTCGAAACTATTTTCTTCATAAATTAATTTACTCAAAGATGGAAGTTCGGTCAACTTTCATCCTTTGACTCGACTAGACTGATGATGACTCGAATGATTCGAAACTATTTTCTTCATAAATAATTATAAATAGTGTTTTTGGTAAATGTTTTGTTTTATTTTATTTAAAAGTTAATATATTTTTTTTAACACTTATAATTAACAAAGATTTAATTACTGTCTATATATAGTTATTTATTAATAATAAAACTTTTTATAATTGTATTAACTTTTAAATAAAATAAAACAAAACCACTCTTTATAAATAATATTTATAGCTATATATTTATAAACAAAAACACTATTTAAGAAACTAGTTTCGAATCATTCGTTTCAACATCAATCTAGTCGAGTCGAAGGATGGAAATTGACTCAAAGATATTTATAAATAGTGTTTTTGGTATTGTTTTGTTTTATTTTATTTGAAAATTAATATTTTTTAACACTTATAATTAACATGTTATTCAAAGATTTAATTATTGTCTATTTTCAATAATGAATCTTCGCAACGACCCCCCCCTTAAAATTTGATATTTTACGTTTCAAGAA
This sequence comes from Pachypsylla venusta, assembly GCA_012654025.1. Classification (NCBI taxonomy): domain Eukaryota; kingdom Metazoa; phylum Arthropoda; class Insecta; order Hemiptera; family Aphalaridae; genus Pachypsylla; species Pachypsylla venusta. The sequence goes on along the minus strand of CM022881.1, from coordinate 20,031,848 downwards.
ATTTGGAATCCCAAAATCAAATAAAAAAAATCCGTTTGTTCGCCGCCGTGCCGTTGGCCGTGGCGGACACTTTTTGCACTTAGAAGTCACCGATTTTAATGTTTGGTATGTTGGTCCCTTTGGGGTCTAATTATTTTACCCCGAATATACAGGGTGTATCAAACGTTTATGCAAAAATATAATCCGCGCCTATAGTAGAGCTCAAATAAAGGCCACTTTGCTTAATGAATCCTTAAAAGCTTAGTAAAAAAAAATCATGATCCCCCCCATAACTTCGCCCCTGATCGGGGAAAAAGTGCCAAATGCTCACCAAAGAAGCATGATAAAAGTCGGATACATCATGCAAAAAATGAAGTTAATCGCAAAATAATTCGGTTTTTAATAATTATTTTTTGATTTTAAGTGCCAAATTTGTTTAGCCCTAGCTACTCAAATTTGGCACTCTCAACAAAAGATTAATATTTTGAGTTCAGATAATATTTCTACTGTCCATTGAGAATACCAGGTAAAGTAATTAACATATTTTTCATTTTAATTTTGATAATTTTAAAATAAGATATAACAGAGGCCTTCTACTTTCCTTCCCCATCTAACTTAGACGAAGAAATTTTGGAACCGCCCTCTCAATAACACAAACGAACAGGATTTATTTAAAGTGAGGGGTCATAAATCTCAAAAATACGATGAAAATAGTCTCTTATATTTTTTTGGCAGAAAACTGATACCTGCTTCCAAGGGCGTAGCCAGCATCTGGCGTAGGGGGGGGGCACCTGAGATCTTCATGTCGGGAGGGGGGGGGGTCGATAAAGTAAATCGTTACTTATTTAATAATAAACCTCCAGGGGATTAAGTTATTGGGAAGGGGCGACACCAGGGCCCGAGTATGTGGTTGATGATCCCTGGATAGTTATAAGTATCAGTAAGGTCCCAGGAAGTAGTGTGGTAACATTTTAATACCACATGAACATCAAGTGCGATCTCCGAATTGAGAAAAAACGATTGTTATTAAGACCTCGAGGTGCCCGGGGGCAGCACCGGGGCACCTCTGGAGCCACCGCTAAAAGTGACAGCATGCGAGCCGGTAGTGATCGCAGGGAGACAAGACTGCGGCCGGTGTACTCGAAAACAATCAAAATGCCGACACAAATAATAACAGTCAAAATGCCATCCAGAAGGACTGTGACTGCTAGGAGTGCTTCTCAGTTAGGCAGTGTCTTATTACCTGAGACCACATTAGCAGGAAGAAAACGAGTGCGTACGAAGTGGACCCGAGATATTTACACATGCATCATGCGCACATATTACTAAGTCACACGACCCGAAACAGACTCAACAGCTTTCCGCCAAAAACAACAACAAGCGTTTGTTGTAGAATACCCCAATGTTACGGTTACTGAACAAAGAATTGCAGATCAAAGACGAACTATTGTCAACAACACACTTTTAACCGATAAAGCTCTAGAGACAAGAGAGGAGTGCGCGAAAAGTTGGAAAGAGAAGGAGTTACGTCATCTGAAACCAACCAAAACAACACAATGGCGGAAACTCAAAGTGACAACATCTCGAAACGAGAATAGAATCAACCAGTGACAGAATAAACGCCAACGATGAGATAACTCTACAACTCAAGGACTTGTTGTCTACAACTCAAATTAAATACAAAGGAATTGATCCAACTAAAAACCTGCATATTCCAAAGTAGAAAACATCAATCAAGTTTGCCAAAACTGTTGATATCTACGTTAAAGATACACGTAAGATCTGAGTTCCTTGACATTCAAACATTTACTAATCTACACGACCTGGTGTATTAACAGCAACTATTGTAAATCAAACTGCCAGCGTGGAAGAAGAGACTAATTAATAAAGTTGAAATAAAAAGATCTGGATAGCAAGACTTACAGAATATACAAATGGAAATATGGGTAATAAGTTGATGAAAAAGGTGAACAAAATAATTGAGAAATATAAAATCCACACACCAAGAGATAGCCCCAATACTGTACCACAAGACTTCTTAGACACCTTGCAACAAAAGTTAACTGTGTTCAGTTCCAGAAAACAAGAAAACAGCGAGTTTCAGAACAACGAGAAAACATTTTATAGAAAGATTAAAACAAAATGAACAAATGAAGATGGGCCTGCAGACATACCCAATGAAGAACAAATTACTGAATACTGGAAATCAATATGGAACTGAGAGACGTCATGTGATCTTGGAACTAGCTGGATGAAGAGAGAAGAAGAAGAAAATATCAATATAACATCTATGACAGAACCAGCGGTATCAGAAGAAGTACTTTTCATGAAATAATCATGAAAAGTCATAACTGGAAAAGTCCTGGCAGTGATACAATTCACAACTATTTGTATAAAAAACTAACTAACACTCACATCAAACTAACTCAGTTTATCAATGAATTCATTAAAAACCCAGACCAGATTCCTCCATTTATAATGTAAGGCAAAACATATCTATTACCAAAAGCAAGTTCACAAGAGATCCCTTGAAGTATAGGCTAATCACGTTCTTGCTGACTATCTATAAGATCAAGACAGCATGCCTTACTCATCTCTTCTTGAAAATAATTTTCATCACAATGCGTTTTGTTTTGATATTCCTGTTGGTCAAAATATTGATTTTCTTCCTGACGTCTCTTTTATTTTTGATTACGCTAAATGTGACCTCCGGGCCCTGAAGTACTATCTAAACATGGTTGATTGGAATTTCATTGTTTCTCAACAAGATATCAACAATGTTGTTGATTCTCTTTATGCTGTTTTGCTGCAGGGAATTCAACTTTTTACTGCCCAGAAACGTATTTTCTTCTTCGTTTCCACGGGGGTTTTCTGCGGAGTTAAGAAGTCTTGTTCTTGAGAAGAAGAAAGCGCATATGTCTTTCTAACGTTCTAATCTTGATTCCGAATACATCCAGTTTTCTATTTTACGCGCTCGATGTAAGTATCTGAGTAATCAGTGTCGAAGTGATTACTTGAGTAGCGTTAGTCGTAGCATCAAAACTAATCCTCGCTTCTTCTGGAAATATTCTGAGGAATCAAGAAAAGTACGTGGTTTTCCCAAGTCCATGTTTTTCGATGACGTCACTACCTCAACGTCTCAAGAGACGGCCGATCTCTTTGCCCGTTCGTTTTCCGCAGTCTACCGGGATGCTGTACAGCCATCCCCTGACTATTCCACCTGTGATGTTATTGATTTCAATGCTTGTACGTTTTCTCAAAATGAGGTTTTCAAAGCGCTTTCTTCTTTGCCTCTCAAATTTTCTTCTGGTCCAGATAATGTGCCATCATTTATTTTGAGGAAATGTGCTTCATCATTGGCCGCTCCTCTGACCTCGATTTTCAACACGTCCTTATCTTCTGGTGTCTTTCCTTCTCTTTGGAAATCAAGCTATGTTCTTCCTGCATCGGCCATACCTAAAGTCCTCAATAGGTCGGTCACTGAAAAATTGACTGCAGCGTGTAAGCATTTTATCGCTGAACAACAACATGGCTTTGTTTCCAACAGATCTACTGTAACCAATCTTTTATGTTATCAACACGATATTTTGGAGTCTTTTCAGTCCCGTTGTTCAGTCCATTCTATTTATACTGACGATGCTAAAGCTTTTGACAGGGTTGACAGTCGCTTTCTTCTGGCAAAATTGAAATCTTATGGCATTGGTGATTCATTTCTACGTTGGCTTTCTTGTTACCTTACTGACCGATCTCAATCAGTTCGAGGAAATTCTTCTGTATCTTCTCCTATTTCCGTTTTGTCTGGTGTGGGGCAGGGAAGCCACATTGGTCCATTATTATTTAGTTTATTCTTCAATGACTTACCTTTGTTTATTCATGACTCTTCATTGCCCATGTTTGCTGATGACGTCAAATTGTATAGATCTGTTGTATCTCTTCAGGATTGTCAACTTCTTCAGGATGACCTGAGTAGGTTTTATTCGTGGCTGTGTTCCAATGGGATGGAGCTGTCATTGCACAAATGTGCCGTGATGGTTTTTTCCAGAAGGGGACATTCATTGGATTATTATTATTCTATTGATGGTCAGGCTCTTGATTTCGTCTCTCAGATCAAGGACCTGGGTATTCTTTTTGATGCCAAACTTTCATTTGTGCCCTATATCACTAACCTGGCAATGCTGGGTTATGTGGTTCGCAATTCTCGTGGGCTCTCCTGGGATGCATTCAGTCTTCTATTTAACACCCTAATCCGTTCAATTTTGGAATATGCCTGTATCGTTTGGTCCCCTCATTATGAAGTTCATCAAGCTATACTTGAGAGGGTATTAAAAAAATTCTTGTATCGTTTTGGTTTTCGTTTTCCTCATGTGCTGTTAAACTCTCCCTCTTTGAAAGAACGGAGGTTGATAGCAGATGAGAGATTCTTCAATAAGCTTCTCGGTGGTGATGTTGATTGTTCAAAGCTGTTGGGGCTGATCAATCTTGACTGCCATCGGCGCTTGCGGCGTAATAATACTTTTTTTGTAAACTTATGCTTTACAAATTATTCTTATCTTGCTCCCATCAATCGGATGATGCGGCAGGCAAACGCGAAATGATAAATACCTTTTTTTTTGAAACTTTAAATTATTTTTATTATTGTTCTTCGTTTCCCGCTTTAAGTTTCGTACACATATTTTTTCGTCTTTTTTATTTATTATTTTTTTATCATTTTTTTTTTTTTTTCCCCGCATTATTTAGTTTTCGTATACATAACTTTTTATTTTTTACTTTTATTATTATTACTATTATTATTATTTTCAGATCTTTGTACCTATTATTAATTGTATTGTCCTTGTGTACCTACTTATATTTTGTTCTATGTTTTGCACTATTATTAAGGGCTCGTCCCGTAAATAAATATATTATATTATTTATATCTCTTAAATAAACATGAAGAAAACCAAAATATAATGGGTGAGGAACAGAAAGGATGCCAGAAGGGCCCTAAAGGATGTAAAGAGCAACTTATCATAGACTCAGTACCTAATACTCAGAGAAGTCAAGAAGAAAACCAAAAAACTGTCTTGTTGTTACGTGGATTACCAGAATTCTTATGACAGCGTACCCCATCAATGGTTAATTAAGATTAAGGTCTTGCAACTATACAAAGTCCACACCATATTGATAGAATGCCTTCACCAAATGATGCAATCCTGGAACGCCACCATACACCTAACGACAAAATAAACATCTATAACCAGGGAGATTCATTGAGTCCATTTTGGTTTTGCCTAGCGTTAAATCCGCTTTCCAAAATGTTCAATAGAACGAAAATAGGATACACCTTAAACAACCAAGTGAAACACACCATCTCACACCAGTTATGAACTGAAAGCTTCCAAAGTGACATTATTACACTTAAAAACACAAAATAAAACTGATACCTGCTTCTAAAGTCAGATTATTACACTTAAAAACGCAAAATAAAAGTGATACCTGCATCCAAAGTGACATTATTACAATTAAAAACACAAAATAAAACTGATACCTGCTTCCAAAGTGAGATTATTACACTTAAAAACACAAAATAAAAGTGATACCTACCTGCTTCCAAAGTGAGATTATTACACTTAAAAACACAAAATAAAAGTGATACCTACTTCCAAAGTGAGATTATTATACTTAAAAACACAAAATAAAAGTGATACCTGCTTCCAAAGTGAGATTATTACACTTACAAACACAAAATAAAAGTGATACCTGCTTCCAAAGTGAGATTATTACACTTAAAAACACAAAATAAAAGTGATACCTACTTCCAAAGTGAGATTATTACACTTAAAAACACAAAATAAAAGTGATACCTACTTCCAAAGTGAAATTATTATACTTAAAAACACAAAATAAAAGTGATACCTGCTTCCAAAGTGAAATTATTACACTTACAAACACAAAATAAAAGTGATACCTGCCTCCAAAGTGAGATTATTACACTTAAAAACACAAAATAAAAGTGATACCTACTTCCAAAGTGAGATTATTATACTTAAAAACACAAAATAAAAGTGATACCTGCTTCCAAAGTAACATTATTACACTTAAAAACACAAAATAAAAGTGATACCTGCTTCCAAAGTGAGATTATTACACTTAAAAACACAAAATAAAAGTGATACCTGCTTCCAAAGTGACATTATTACTCTTAAAAACACAAAATAAAAGTGATACCTACTTCCAAAGTGAGATTATTACACTTAAAAACACAAAATAAAAGTGATACCTCCTTCCAAAATGACATTATTACACTTGAAAACACAAAATAAAAGTGATACCTGCTTCCAAAGTGAGATTATTACACTTAAAAACACAAAATAAAAGTGATAACTGCTTCCAAAGTGAGATTATTACACTTAAAAACACAAAATAAAAGTGATACCTGCTTCCAAAGTGAGATTATTACACTTAAAAACGCAAAATAAAAGTGATACCTACTTCCAATGTGAGATTATTACACTTAAAAACACAAAATAAAAGTGATACCTGCTTCCAAAGTGAGATTTTTACACTTAAAAACACAAAATAAAAGTGATAACTGCTTCCAAAGTGAGATTATTACACTTAAAAACACAAAATAAAAGTGAAACCTGCTTCCGAAGTGAGATTATTACACTTAAAAACGCAAAATAAAAGTGATACCTGCTTCCAAAGTGAGATTATTACACTTAAAAACACAAAATTAAAGTGATACTGCTTCCAAAGTGACATTATTATACTTAAAACACAAAATAAATGTGATACCTGCTTCCAAAGTGAGATTATTACACTTGAAAACACAAAATAAAAGTGATACCTGTTTCTAAAGTGAGATTATTACACTTAAAAAAACAAAATAAAAGTGATACCTGCTTCCAAAGTGAGATTATTACACTTAAAAACACAAAATAAAAGTGATACCTGCTTCCAAAGTGAGAATATTACACTTAAAAAAACAAAATAAAAGTGATACCTGCTTCCAAAGTGAGATTATTATACTTAAAAACACAAAATAAAAGTGATACCTGCTTCCAAAGTGACATTATTACACTTAAAAACACAAAATAAAAGTGATACCTGCTTCCAAAGTGAGATTATTACACTTAAAAACACAAAATAAAAGTGATACCTGCTTCCAAAGTAACATCATTACACTTAAAAACACAAAATAAAAGTGATACCTGCTTCCAAAGTGAGGTTATTACAATTAAAAACACAATATTAAAGTGATACCTGCTTCCAAAGTGAGATTATTATACTTAAAACACAAAATAAAAGTGACACCTGCTTCTAAAGTCAGATTATTACACTTAAAAACGCAAAACAAAAGTGATACCTGCGTCCAAAGTGACATTATTACAATTAAAAACACAAAATAAAACTGATACCTGCTTCTAAAGTGAGATTATTACACTTGAAAACACAAAATAAAAGTGATACCTGCTTCCAAAGTGACATTACCTATTCTACTTAAAAACACAAAATATAACTGATACCTGCTTCTAAAGTGAGATTATTACACTTGAAAACACAAAATAAAAGTGATACCTACTTCCAATGTGAGATTCTTGTCCTTTGGTCGGGTTTTGTATATTTTAATTTTTCAACAGTGAGGTTAAAAAAAAACATATAATTTTAGTTCAAATCTCATTTGTCATCCGCCTAATTTGGGGGAACATTATTGGCCGCATATTTTGTCACATTTGCCGTAAATGCCCCGATTACCGCCAGCGTCATATGCTTATTGTAGATTAGTCAAAATTATTATTTTATGTACACTTATATGTACAGGGTCATTCAACAGTATTGGATGGATTTTTTTTAAAATATTTGTCTAAAAATGTTCAGAAGACTGGGGACATTAAGGCTATGTTCACATGACCGCGCGGGATCATATGAACACATCGATACAATTTTGTAGAACTAGTACCGCGCGGTCAGTAGACAATATGCACTATTTAGATAGATCTTGTGCCGCGCGGTTCGTCGTACCGCTCGGTCATATAAACATAGCCTTAATATTTATGTTAAATTTTTGAAGATTATATCAAACATATGAAGATTATATCGAATAATTTCTGCAGTGATGGATTCTTTCAGATCGTCCAGGGTCCTTAGTTTTTCTTTGTAGATTTTGTCCTTAAGGTATTCTTAGAAAAAGTGTAACAGGGAAGTCCACACTGTATACTGTTTTCTATATTATTTTCAGGACACTGCCCAAAAAAAAGCTATCGTCACAGAAGTCTTCAAAAGTATATTTGGAAGAGACCCAAAAGAAAATGTGGAAAATGAAGATAATGAGGATAAGGAAAATGAAGAAAATGAGGATGAGGAAAATGAAGATAAGGAGGACAAGGAAAATGAAGAAAATGAGGATGAGGAAAATGAAGAAAATGAAAAGAATGATTTGTTGACTGGTCTATCGAGATTGAAAAAATTATTAGAAAATACTAAATTCATGACGGAAATTCGTAAAGCCAATATTCCATTTATAATACATGGCGTTACCAGCGACATCGAAACTCCTGATAATGATTATTTTAGAAAGACCAGTTCATTGCAATTGAGGACTCTCCTAGGGAAAGTGTAATTTATATGATAATCATACTATTATTAGCACAATTTTATTATTATTAAGGAGCGCGGTAGCGCTCCACCCCGCAAAGTAAAAAAAAAAAAAAAAAAAAANAAAAAAAAAAAAAAAAAAAAAAAAAAAAAAAAAACGGTAGCTACCAAGAGTATATAATACGCCACAGCTTACATTGCCGATACATCCAGAAGAAAAGCTAAACACCTCCGGATAAAAATGTTTTCTATGTATGGGGCGAACTCAGAGACAAAGAATATAAAGTTTCAACAAAATCCATCAAGTCAAATCGGAGATGTAGGCTTTTGAAGAGTATTCTTTTTAGTTTCTCTTCCTATAGAAGATAAAGTATTGTATTCGTGCAGAAATTTTAGACATATTTTGGCTTAAAAAATCGTTTGACGGGAAGCCAAAGGCCAAAATAAAGATCAAATATATTCGGCCATATTGCTTTTGGGCCATATTTTCAAAATTTTGGGTCATTTTTGAATTTTGAAAATATTTGGAGCCACGGGGCAAAAAAAAAAAAAAATCCGACGTGGGACGTGGAACGTAGAACGTGGGACGTGGGACGTGCGTACCAAATCGTGTGCAGAGCTGTGGAAGCCAAACCACTGGTCCGATTTTGATGAAATTTGGCACAGGTCATCTTTGGGCAAAAAGCCCGACCCATATTTTTCTTTTTCTCGATATCACCCCCAGGGTGCGGTCCTAGCCCCCCAAAAATGATTTTTGGGTCCGAATCTCTAAAATCCAAACAACATAACCAATTTTGATGAAATTTAAAATCAGTAATTATGGAATCATTTTATCTGAAAAAAATGGTCTCACGTGGGTGTATCCCTGTCAGGGGCGCCGCCAGGGGCCAATCAAGGTCCACCAGGAGCCAAACAATGGAAATTCCTTTTAAAATAAAAAAAAAAATAATGTCTAGAGCCACCAGGGATCATTCAAAGTATTGGAAATTTTATTTAACCACTATTTTTAAACTTTTATTCAGTGTTCACCCCATCGGTTTAGGACCAAGGACGTCGCAATTGGACCAAATCTCTAAAATGAAAACTACATAACCAATTTTGATGAAATTTAAAATGGGTAGCTAAATAGGGTATTGGTTTATTTATATATATAAAAAAAAAAAATGGTCCCATGTGGGTGCGCTTTTTGACAGGGTCATCGCCAGTGCGCCCCGGCAGGGGCCCGCAAATGAAAAAAACATAAAATTCGTCCAATTTTGATAAAATTTGGTATGCACAGGCATCCTAGTATTATATTTGACAATTTTTGGTGTTTTTTAGATTTTATCATTTGGGGCCCCGGCCGGGCACCGAATATGAGAAAAACATAAAATTCGTCCGATTTTGATAAAATTTGGTATGCACAACCATCAAAGTATTATATTTGATAATTTTTGGTGTTTTGCAAATTTTTTGCATTTGGGGCCCCGGATGGGCCCCAAATAAGAAAAAAACTTAAATTTTGTCTGATTTTGATAAAATTTGGTATGCACCGTTGCCCAAGTACTATAATTGACATCTTTTCATATTTTGTAGTAATTTTGGTTTTGGGGTCCCGGCAGGGGCCCACAAATGAAAAAAAAAAAAATCGTCCGATTTTGATCAAATTTGCATGGTATGCACAGCCACCAAAGTATTATATTTGACAATTTTTGGTGTTTTTTAGATTTTTTTGCATTTGGGGCCCCGGCCGGACCCCAATTATGAAAAAAACAAAAATTTTGTCTGATTTTGATAAAATTTGGTTATTTTTATTTTTCAAAATAATACTGTCACTAAAGAGCAAAATCCGAAGCCGAAGGCTCCAAAATCTTTTTAAGATAATACTATCACTAAAGAGCAAAGTCAACAGCAGAAGGCTGCAAAATCTTTCAAAATAATACTGTCACCTAAGAGCAAAGTCCGCAGACGAAGGCTGCAAAGTCTTTCAAAATAATACTGTCACAAAAGAGAAAAGTCCACAGCCAGAGGCTGCAAAATCTTTTTAAAATAATACCATCACTAAAGAGCAAAGCCCGCAGCCGAAGGCTGCAAAATATTTTTAAAATAATATTATCACTAGAGAGCAATGTCCACAGCAGGCTGCAATATCTTTCAAAATAATACTGTCACTAAAGAGCAAAGTCCGCAGAAGACTGCAATATCTTTCAAAATAATACTGTCACTAAAGAGCAAAGTCATTATGAAATTAGTTTTACTCATAACTCGATGTGTATTATTGGGAGAATGTCTATTTATTGTATGTATCATTTGGGGTATCAAAACTGACTAAAAAATTTATTTGGCAAACCTGAAAGTACAGATCGAAAAACGTCTTGGTTTCTTCACCGGACTTTGTCTGGGGCAGAGCCGTAGCTTTACTGGCGCCCGAGGCAAATTCTGAAATTAGCGCCCCCCTGCCCCGCCAAAAAGGAACTCATATTAATTATTCAAAAGCGAAACGTATTAAAACAATCATGCCTTTATTCTTAATGAAATCTACAAAATCAAAAATCTTCCATATCGATTTGTTTGAATCTTACAAAGTAATTGTCAAAGTAATAATGTGATTCGTCGAGATTATATGGCTGCAAACTCATCAATGACATCGTCAAAGTCAATTTCTTTCGCGACCTCGTATTCGATAGACAGAATTGCCATATTATGTCAATCTTGCCTGACCCATAGTTGATCTTGAATATTTTTTTATGAGCTTCAGTTTGGAAAAGCTGCTTTCACATGTAGCTATTATACTCACGGGCATTGTTAAAATAATTCGGAATGCAATTTCAACATTCGGATACGACTCTTTTAGATTATAATCATTTATCAGCTGAAGTAATTCTAAAACCGTTGCAGATACAATTTGATCTGGAAAAATTGACTTTGCTGCGTGCTTAAAACCTGAGATCTCATCAATAAAGTCCGCTACGTTTATATCTTTTTCATATTTTTCATAAGCTTGTCCCTGGCGCACCCCTATGACGGCGCCCGAGGCGAGTACCTCAGTCGCCCCACCCTAGCTACGGCTCTGGTCTGGGGTATAGTCTTTGATAGATAATAATAAATTAGATATGATAAGCATCATATCTGAATTATTATCATCTTCAATCCTATATAAATAAATATTTTCTTGCGACATAAAGTTATGAGATACCCCCAAAAATATCACTGCGTGCTATAAAAATTTCTCTCCAAATCATCATCCCCAAAAATAGGTATATGAAATTTATTTTGGGCCCCGCTATCTAATACTCCTACTTCGAAATACCTATGGAGCTTAAATTCTCCAAACAATTTCAGAATTTTAGTCTGATTTCTTCACTCTCTTCAATAACATGCAGTCTTGGTGGGGTACTTCTAAACTTTATTAAGCGTTTATGAACCGCTAAAGTAGAACAGAAGAGCAGAGTAGTCCCTATCTCCATGTGGTTAAACGAACCGAGTTACCCCACCACGACTACGTGTTGGTGAGAATAATTTATATTTCTTGATAATCATATAATTAACACTTTCGCAAAAGGGAGAGCTCTGTTTGGAAAAGAGTAATTCATATTTCTTTATAATCACGTTAGTTTTTTTAATGTTAGCACAAAGAGTTAGCACAAAGAGTTAGCACAAAAATTATTCTTTTAGCAAAAGAATAATTTACCATTATTTCTTTATAATCACATCAGTTTATAACGAGTCTGCTTTTCGTTATGAGCACGTTACCACAATCGAGAGCTCCCTTTGGAAAGAGTATTTCATATTTCTTTAAAATCACGTTAGTTTTTTTAATGTTAGCACAAAGAGTTAGCACAAAAATTATTCTTTTTGCAAAAGAATAATTTACCATTATTTCTTTATAATCACATCAGTTTATAACGAGTCTGCTTTTCGTTATGAGCACGTTACCACAATCGAGAGCTCCTTTGAAAAGAGTAATTCATATTTCTTTAAACTCACGTTAGTTTTTTTAATGTTAGCACAAAGAGTTAGCACAAAAATGATTTTTTTAGCAAAAGAATAATTTACCATTATTTCTTTATAATCACATCAGTTTATAACTTGTCTGCTTTTCGTTATGAGCACGTTACCACAACTGAGAACTGTTTATGAAAAAGTGTAGGCAATTCATATTTCTTTAAAATCACTTCAGCTTCTTATTGTTAGCACAAAGAGGGTCTCTTATAGCAAAAGAATAATTCTTTAATATCACATAAAGTGATGTGATATTAACCCTAGATTGCTGGAGTACTTTTTTTGTACACTATTGCTGGATATGCGTCACTTTGACTCACCACTCATTTTTCCTTGATTTTTTCGGTTGATTGATTTCCTTTGGTTTAAAGGTTATATCAGATGACCCTCCTAGTGTTGGCCGTACCATACCAACAACTCACATTAACCTCACCCCTTCTAGGTGGGACCGGAAAAAGCCAGAAGGATTTTTTTGAGAAAAAATACTATTTTTCATTTGAAAGAAAATGATTGGATTTATTGGTTTAAGTTTAACAAATAGGTACAGGAAAAGTAATCATGCCAGTTAAAATTTCATGACCCCCCAATAAAACGTCAAAATGACTCAAAACTAGCGTTATCGCTAGGAATGCGTCACAATGACTCACAAACTTTTACGAAAAATTACTTTAGAAAAACAAAGAAACAAATACGGATGTGCTCACTTCAACATCTGACTTGAAACTGAATGTGCGAGTAATACATGGAGTCTCAACGGGATCGAACAAAAAAGAGGGGGGGGGGGAGAATAGAAACCAATCACACCTTTGCGCCAAAATGACTCATGTCCAGCAATCTAGGGTTAAAGAAAGAACGTTTCTGCTTTTCGTTATTAGCACGTTAGCACAAAGAACTCTTCCAGGAGAAGAATAATTTATATTTTTGTATAATCATATCCATATTAAACGTTTAATTATAATAGCTCATAATTCATTATATTTTTTAAAATTAACATAGGTATATATTTGCATTCTTTATTTTTCGTTTTTAAATAAAATACAATTCAGATTACCATCTGGCTTTACTATTGATTGCACAAACCATTTGCCTCTTTATTAACATAAGTATAATATTTCAAGAGAATTATCTAAATCTAAGAACGACACCAATTATTTAATATTAGCTGTTTGCCCATGCTTCGCTACGGGTACGAAATTCAACAACAATTTTGAGAATTCATCATTAAAGCTTCTCAAGTTTGGAATTTTGGTTGAACCCCAGAGTAACCATAGTTTCCATTTAGAAAATTCAATATACTACTCCTGGATATTACCTTTTGTACTGCAAAATACCTTTGTAACAAATTTTAGTTTTGTCCCTCTCAATTCTGATTTTTCGGTGGTGAAAACTAGCAATAAATAGGAAAATTTAAATTTTTATATTTTTTGTGGGATCCTCATATACTATTTTGGCGCGGGGGAGGGGGGGGAGTCCATTCTCGCTCATTTTTCGTTATGTCCTTTTACCACGATAACTCTTGTACACTTTTGATGACATTTTGTATGAACCAACTTATATTCATAGAATTACCAGATTTTTGGCCCACTGGCCCAAAACTGGAATTGAGTGTGATCTCTAGTCATGAGGATTTATTGAATAGTTGATTGAATCCGTAATAAAAGCGTTAATAATAAATCAAAATACTATCGAATAAAAAAATCAAATTATCTCTAGATACTCCAAGTAGTTACTTTTATATATTTTTTTAAATTCTGTACTTCAAGTAAGATGAATTAAAATATGGATCCTATAGAGCCAAGTTCAAAGAAAGTCAAAAGTAATAAGGACTGATGTGTGAAGTGAATTTTAAGGAGAAAGATGAAATTATATGACGGAACAGTTCAATATAAAGAACCTGAGCTCTAAGAAAGATTCCTCAAAATGAAGATGAATCAAAAATACTATAGAACCAAGTTCAAAGAAAGTCAAATGTAATAATAAGGACTGATGGGTGAAGTGAAATTTAAGGAGAAAGATGAAATTATATGGCAGAACAGTTCAATTTAATGAACCTGAGCTATAAGAAAGACTCTTCGAATTGAAGATGAATCAAAATATGGATACTATAGAACAAAGTTCAAAGAAAGTCAAAAGTAATAAGGACTGATGTGTGAACTGAAATTTAAGGAGAAAGATGAAATTATATGGCAGAACAGTTCAATTTAATGAACCTGAGCTATAAGAAAGATTCCTCGAAATGAAGATGAATCAAAATATGGATCCTATAGAACAAAGTTTAAAGAAAGTCTAAAATAACAAGGAACGAACCCAACACTATTCCGGGCGGCAATCATGCATATCAACTATTGTCTACAGTAGCATAAGTGGCGCTGGAGTGGTAGAACTTTCTGATGACTCATCCTTCATCGACCGCGCCCATCGCTCTCTCCTCAGTTCGTCTGCCTTCGTGAACTCTCAGAAAGCAATAACTTGTTTTGTACTTTTTTCTAACCAAAACGAGCGTAGGCCATTTTGCGTATTATCTATTGGTCTACTGTAGGGGAAGGGGAACTTTCTAGTAACCCATCTTCTCGGCCCGTCTGACTCGTGAACTCCCAGATTATAATTTTTTTTTGACGGCCCAAGTAGCCCGTTTTGGCACCCCCAAAACCTCGTGACCCGGGCTGCCGTCCCGTTTGCCTCTCCCCCTATTTCAGTCCCTGGCTCTGAACTTTGAATGTTACGGGGTCCATTCATACCTCGTGAGGAAATAAGAGTAGCTGCTTTCATGTGAGCAACGACCATATTATGGACAGATATAAGATATATTAAAGATTTTTTTTATAAACGCGTCTTTTCCCCGCGGCTGGCGATCCACTTGGACGAACCTATATACCAAATTTCAGCCACCGGAAATTTACCGGTACGGAGAAACAGTAATGACAAAGTGATTTTGGTTTATTGTCGTAGCTTTTTCCCCCGCGGCTGGCACCCCAGTTGGAACAGGTATTGCAAAATCCTTTCTTATTGCACATCTAGAACATAAAACAAACCTACATACCAATTTTCAGCCAGTGGAAATTTACCGGTACGCAGAAACAGTGATAAAAATGTGAAAAACTTGGATGGACGCGCCATTTTCCCCCGCGGCTAGCGCTTTATTTGGAATATTAAACAATCCTTGCTTATTGCACATCTAGAAGATAAAATGAACCTACATACCAAATTTCAACCACCAGAAATTTACAGGTACGGAGAAACAGTGATGAAAAGGTGATGATAATATATTTTAGATGGCAACAAATGCTGCGTCAATATTGTTTTAAATTAAGTAAAATGGTGTTCCAAAAAGCAATCTAGTCTTTTTTGTATTCATAAAATACCTACAAATAAAACAAATATTTAAGGTGGCCCTTATTTTGTTTTGAGTAGTACACAAAGGGCATGGGTTTGAGCCATATCAACCTTGGTAGATCTGTCAAGTTCTCCCTCAAGGATATTTCAGGATCTCCTTCTAAAGGTCGTTTTTTCTTACATAACGAAAATTTCCATCAAATTCCTCATAGAATCGATTTTTAATTTTTCTTCAGTGTCTGGAAATTTTCCGATCTCCACTCCAAAGATACATGTGAGATCGGATCCCAAAAATGTTAATAATCTCCACAACATATTAGCCGAAAGTCATTGAAATTTCGTGAAAACATGAAGATACTATATTTTGATTAATGGGAATATTAGTGAAAACGCGAGTTTTTCAATGATAAACGAAATAGATAATTCCCCCAAAAAACACTTTGCGGTTAAAAGCTCCCAAGTCATAAAAATCACTGAAATTTAAACAGTCCCGCCTCAGTTGCATAAGTTTTTCTCCCCTTATAAATCTCCCTTTTTTACATTAATTAATTCATTTCACTACAAAAATCTCATATTTATATCTGGCAAACCTCTCCTTTACGCCCATTAATCGCAACTTTTCGCACTTTGTAAACTCACTTTCACACTCTTGGCGGTAAGCCTCCTAAATGAGTTTGATAATAATAATAATTATATTTTATGGTACAAATTATACATCAAGTACTAGTATGTGGTGCAAAGTCATCAGTCTTAAAATATTTGTATCAATTTTAAGAGTGGTTTTTTTTCTTTTGTTTTTCTGGACAAATTTTGACGACTAGAAACCAAAAATTGGGTCTACAAAAATGGTGTGTCCGTCCATCTGTCTGCAATTTGTTATGAAAATTTCTATTTTAAGAACTGAAAAATCTTTTCAGTTCTTAAAAGTTTTTCTATAGAGATCGGACGCATTGTCTTCTCACTTTTTTATATTCTCATATACAAAGTATAGGCAAGTAGATTATTGTATTGGTGAAATTTTCGATGTCATTATTGATTTTTTTTTTTTTTTTTTGCTTTTCTGGACAAATTTTGACGACTAGAAACAAAAACATCGGGTCTAAAAAAATAGTGTGTCCGTCCGTTCATCTGTCCGCAAAAATCGTGTTCGCGAATTCACATATCCCTTGATGTTATTATGATTCGAGCCAAAACCTTAATATTGGAGATAGCACCCCCTGGGGTCCATTTATCGTTCAAAAGGGGTCATTTTGGGGTGATCCTCTAGAACTCAAAAGACATGCCCGATTTTGATTAAATATAAAACACACACTCCTTTTAACATATATCATCGACAAATTTTGGGCCTCATGGGGCTATCTTCATTTGGGGGGGGGGGGCTTTTAGGGCTCCAAACCTCAAATTCGGGTCACTTCTCTAAAAATGGCAATATCACTCCAATTTTCTCGAAATTTAAAATTGACAGTCTTTGTAAAATATTATCGACACATTTTGGGTCTCATGGGGGTATCTTCATCTGTGGGGGCTTTTAGGACACCAAACCACAAATTTGGGTCACCCCTCTAAAAGTAGCAATAGATATCCAATTTTGATGAAATTTTAAAAGGACACTCTTTGTAACATATTGCCGACAAATTTGGGGTCTCATGGGACTATTTTCATCTGATGGCTTTTAGGACACCAAACCACAAATTTGAAAAAAAAAAAAAAAATGGCGATTGAGTAAAGTTACTGGTTTTTAAGCTCTTGAGAAATTGTTTTTCATAGTTTTACATTGTTTAAAAATTATTCTATGTGTTTTAACAATATTAGTTGTTTCTTTTTTAAGTTTTTAAAAGAACAAGTGCTGTTTTTGACATAATTAATCTTTTTTAAGACAAAATATTTCGACGAATTATTGACAGTTGACAAAGAAATCTTTTTTTATTATTTTATCTTTTTGATTCCTTTTATAATCAGCTGATATAATATTTCGTAAACTAGGTTGTGAAAATGTCAAAACTCACACGTAGTAAGACTATGGAAATGACTGGTAAAATGGGTATTCTTCAGAATATCAGTGTGGAGGACGAGGGAGACCTCTTACATCTCTCGCGTATTCGGAAAGAAATTAAGTACCTTCTGGAGAAACTCTCATTTTTAGATTTAGCTGAACTGTCCTCTATATTGGTTGAAATTTTCAATAGCTTAAATGAGACAAGAACCACAATACAAAATTCAAGAGAGATCATTAGAAGCCAAGAAAACCACATCATGGATCTCGTAACCGAATTTAAGGACCTCAAATTAAAACGAGAAGCTGACAAAAAACATATAAATGATCTCATTAAAGAAAACCAACTGCAATTACAATCAAGCGAAGAGAAAATATTAGAACTGAAGAATATTATTGCCATCGAAAAAAAATGTTCTTTGTCTTTCATCTCGGAAAGGGTTAACAACCAATCCGAAATTGAATCCTTGAGGACCAATCTGACTTCTCTACGAAATGAAAATCAGGACCTCCATAAGGATGTCCAAGAGTTACAGACAAGTCTGGAGACAATTGATGTTGCTTGGCAACTTGATAAAACATCGATCCTAGTTGGTGAAAAAACTCTTTCACAGGAAATCTGTGAAATTGACAATAGGGTCTCAGTTCAGAGGTTGCACATTGTGGGAGATAGTCACGCTGTCCGACTTGGAAAGCATGCTAAACCGTTAAATATGAAACTTAATAGGTATAAATGCAAAGAGCGGCAATGGTATAAAAGATTTCTGTGTAGAGTGTAAAAATATGACTGTCTTACCTGATGACTATGTGGTGGTCATTGGGGGCACAAATGATTTATTTAAAACTCCCTGGTCGGAGATGTGTGAATCATACAGGTCTGTTGTTGATCAACTTAAGGTATGTAAACAAATATTTTTTTAAAACACACTATAACAGACATATTGCCAAATTAAACACTAAATTAAAATATTTATTTAGGGATGAGAATAAAATAACTATTGTCAATATTCTTAAAAAACAGCCATTATCACCAAATTAAACACTAAATTAAAATATTTATTTAGGGATGAGAATAAAATAACTATTGTCAATGTGAATCAATTCTTAAAAAACAGCCATTATCACAAAGATGGCATTCACCTTAAAGATAATTGTCAACAATTTCTGTTCGATAAAATTATCTTGAAAACCCGAACTCTGAAAATGTTTCGGTCAATAAGCACACCCCGTATGAAAACGGAAATAAAAACAAAACAGAAAAAATTGAGGGGAAAAATCTTAATCGCAAAAGTAAAAAAAAAAATAATTAACAAAGAGAACAGAAATAATATTAATATTGAAAAAAATGATGAAATTAAATTAAATATTAATAATAACAATATAAATTTGAAAAAAAATAACGTCCAGAAAAAAAATAAAATTAAAAATTATACTTCCAAATTGCAAAATAACTCAATTCAATTTTATAAACAAAGTAACATAAATAAACTTAAACCTATACATACAACAAATAATAAACCAAATTCGATACAGGGTTCATCAAACTTTAAAAATCAAAACACAAATCATGTCGCAATACCAGAATCATTTGTGCATCCAATGTTACCTTTTCACTTCCAGATAATGCATCCAGCAGTCAGCTATCCTTTTCATTTTCTAAATCCACACAACATGGGGCACATAATGACGCCTCCACTAGCCCCCTTTTTGAGGCAATATCCTCACATGCAGGGTCCTCCATGGATATAGATAACTTTTGGGGGACGGAAACCATCCCTCAATTTCGGAACCGAGTCGAATTCCGGTGATCAATGATGGTCATAAAAAACAGAGAAAAACATCATCGGGAAAACTATACAAGGGCCGCAACGACTCAAATCTGGTGCAAGTTCAATTGATTGAGAACAATTGTGATGGTAAAAAAATTAATAATCATCACAGCTTGAATGTTTTCCATTTGAATATCTGTGGTCTAAAAAGGAAAATTGACCAGTTGCAAGACATGGTCAGTCGGGTGCCTGACGTACACGTTGTCTGCCTGAATGAACATTTCATCTGTGATAAAAATGAACTTCAATTTGCCGCCATGCCTGAGTTCGAGATTGGTGACTTCTTTTGTAGGTCCACCTCACCGCGAGGTGGTGTTCTTATCTATATAAAATCTAGTATTGATTATAATAATAAGTCCATTGAAAATATGGCTGTGGAATCACATTTTGAGGTAGCTGGCGTTTATTTACTTAACACGGATACCGCTGTGCTCAGTATATATAGGATTCCATACGGAGATATTGGCATTTTCTTTGGACAGCTGTTTCTTGTCTTATCACAAGTTAAGGACAAGTACACCCACGTTGTATTGACGGGGGATCTTAACATAAATATTTTAGATAAGGAAGACCAAAGTGCCAGGGAACTTCTGTCTACACTTCAATATTTTGATTTTCAGCCTACACACTTTGGCAAGACCCGGTATGCTGTGGAGGGTAGATGCATTGACAATATTTTCTCTCATAGATCGGATGAGTTTTTATAATTGACAGACATGTCGATTGACTCTGATCATATTGGTTTGATTACAAAAATTATGCTACATACTTCCCCTACAAAACCTAAGCAATACATTCTGAGCAGAGATCTTAAGAATATTTTTTGGAATATTTTTTGTGAAATATTTGAAAAATATTTTCCGGAGAGAAGAAAAATCCTTCTGCCCGGAAAAAAGAAAAACACTATTAAAAAACTCCAGAGATTACCCGCCTAAATAACGACGAGGAGCTAAAAAGAGCTCTAAAACACACCAAGTTGCAATATAAGGCTGCACTGACATCGCATACTATTGCTCATAATTATTATTATTATTATTTGTTTATTGTGTTCAACAATCGTTGTGGTTGTTGACACATTACAATTATATACATAATGATAATGAAATCCTTGTCTCCAGAAATCCTTCTAAGACATGCTGGAGCGTAGTAAATTCTGAGAGGAACACTCGCTTGTCTGGGACAGATATCGATCCAGATGTTTTTAACAAAAAATTTGTAGAGGTACCTCTCTCCATTGCTTCCTGTCTTGTGTAAACCTCTCGGGTGGGGTTTTCCCGGACCAACTTAAAAATGCCAAGGTTATACCTGTGTATAAACGGAAGAGTGAGAGGGATGATGCAGGAAATTACAGACCGATTGCTATAACTCCGGTATTGTCAAAAGTTTTTGAACTGGCTTTCAGGAATAGAATAAATGCGTTCCTGGAATATAATGGAGCTTTGTCAAAAACTCAGTTTGGCTTCCGTGAGGGGTTAAACACGTCTTAAACTTTTGGAGCGTCTTCTCGACCCATTATATGCGGCGCTTGATGCAAAAAAGTGTACCGCCCTTTGCATGTGGGATCTCTCAAGGGCTTTCGATACCGTATGTCATAATATCCCTTTGTGTAAACTTGAGCGCCTTGGAATTCGAGGTAATCCTCTAAACTTTTGTTACTCTGACCCCCTACCTGTGACTCAGGGGGTTTCTCAAGGTTCCATTCTGGGACCCACTTTGTTCGTTATATATGTAAACGATATGAGAAGTATATTTACTGGGAGTGTAAATATTGACTTTCCTTCCGGAATGCCTGGTTTCTTGTCTCCCCGTGACTTTCTCACAGTACTGGGTCAATACGCTGACGACTCTTCAGCACTTATAATTTCTGAGGGGACAAACGGAGTTGCTCAGGAAATAAACATGGTCTCCACCCAACTTCAACATTGGTGATCTGTTAATGGTTTGCAGAACAATGCAGACAAACAGACGATCGTTGAATTTAAATTTAATGAGAGAATCAATGACGTCAGAGGGGCTAGATTGCTGGGGCTCAACATTGATTCGGGCTTAAGATGGACTCAACATATCTATGCTCTATATGACGGGCTCAATTCTTTTAAATTTCTATTTTATAAACTTAGAGAAAAAGTTTCATTAAAAATTATGTTGGTCACGTATAAGCAACTATTTGTTTCGGTTGCAAGTTATTGCATCAGATTCTGGGGAGGAGTGAGCTTGGCTGAAATAATTTTCAAACAGCAGAAGCAAGTTCTTCGCATTGTTCTGAAGAAGGGATATTTAGATCACTGCAGGCCCTTATTCACTGAACACCAACTACTCACTCTACCCGCAATCTATGTTTACGAACAAATTAAGTTCGTTAGATGCAATCTGGGACAATTTACGCGAGTCAGTCAGGTACACTGATACAGCACGAGTCAGATAGATCGGTTGTACCTGACAAATGTCCGCTCAAATCGAGCACTCTTCTCCCCAAATTCCATCGCTGTTTTCCATCGGCTCTACAATCATATCCCTGCAAGCCTAACAGCACTATCCGACAAACAATTCTTGGGTAAAATAAGAAGAGTACTCCTGGGGAACCCGTTTAATTTACAATAAAATATTTACAATAAAATTTACAATAAAATATTATTATTATTATTAAATCTAATTCATACAATATCTTTACTAGAGCTGTGAAAACAGCCAAAAGCTGCCAAATCTAATTCAAATGTTTTTTTCTCTTGGGAGCTGCGACAACAGCTGAAGGCTGCTAACTCTAATGCATATAATATTTTCAGTAGAGAGCGGTGACAACAGCCGAAGTCTGTCAAATCTAATTCATAAAATAATTTTACTAGAGAGCTGTGACAACAGTCGGAAGCTGCCAAATTCATTTTTAAAAATATTTTAAGAGCTGTAAAAACAGCCGAAGGCTGCTAAAAGATATAATATTTTCATCAAATACTTGCGACATCATCTGGAGCATACCAAATTTCTAGAATAAAGGAAGATAAAGTTTAGTACAGTTTTCCGTACTCTTTATTTAATATAATATTTTTTTCATTCTCATTTTTCTAAAGCAATGAATGAAGAATCACATGTGGTGGTTATGATGTTACACTTTTTGGAGTTTCTGGAAAGGCAGTCCAGAACGAAGACTTTGAGTTCATCCAATTAATGAAAAAAGAAACTTTATTTCCCTACGTCTTTGTGGCCGATGACGCTTATGCATTAAATAAAAAATATGATGAAACCTTTTTCACTCACATCAGCTGGGAGGAAAATATAAATATAATTACAGACATTCTAGAGCTCGTCGAATAGTTGAATGCGCGTTTGGGATGATGACAAAAAAAATATTTTAGAAAGAGCCATGCATGTTAGTACAACCCGATTTTGCAAAGTTAATTACTTCGGCCTCTTGCTGCGCATTACATAATATGATCAGGAAATTGGAGTGTACACTCTAGAAGAAGTTGATACTGCAACGAAGCCCACAAGAGCCAGAGCCACCCAAGCATATAAGATCAGAGAAGATTATGCTGATTTCTTCGTTTCATCTGCTGGTTTGGTCACATGGCAAGAGGGAATGGGAAATATTACCAGAAATATGGTAATATAATGTTGGTATTTAAAATAATAATTCCAAAATGTCTTATAAAAATTAAATTTTATAAGACATTTTGGAATTATTAATAAATAATAGAAATAAAAATTAATTTTTTTTTTAAATAAATTAACACTCAATTAACTCGAAATGTTGCAACCAAACTGTTGCAAAGTTTTCGACAGATCAACATCGCCCTTTTGTTTCCCAACGTTGCGAGGCAATGTTGCAGTCAGTGGGATTTGATCTCATTTGATTTTGTAAGAACATCGGAGCATGAAATGTTGCATCCAGTGGGAACGCAGCTTTATCATACCGGGAAGGGTACAGCGGGAGAAAGTGGGCACATACCACAGGGTTGTGAAATGGTGAAATTAGGTAACTGGGAAGGGTGAATTAAAAGAAAAAGATACAACATACCTAATAATTGTTAAGGAAAATGAATTAATTGGACATAATTTGGGAAATAGAGCGCAGGACAGGCAGAGTTTTGTTACTGAGTAACAGGTTGAGATGTTACAAGAGATGTCGATATAATACTGATATTTTGGATCATCGATAATAAAAATTCGATATGTCGATATGAAGGTTCCGATACTATTGATATTATCGATATCAAAATACCCTATTGCTACTTTGAAGGGGCATTGAAGCAGAATGTTGTATGTGTCCGTGGATTTTCTCTATTTCATACCTATAAGATGTCTTTCCTCACATATTAAAATTTAACACAAGTTTCCGGTTTGTTTCCACAGACAGCCAGGCTTGAAATTGAGGTCTGAGGCATTAATACAGTCTATCATCAATCCAACATTCAGCTGCACTAGCTTTTCTGAGAGTATTCTACAATCCTTGCTCAATTATTGCTGTCTCACGGGGTATGCTTTAACCCTAGGATTGCTAAGGGGAGGGGGGTACAAAGTACCCGCGTTTTAGCAGAAAGCTTGTAGTAATTAAATTATGATACTTATTTTAATGAGACCCTTAATAGTTGTCACAAATAATATTTTCCATCATAGTATATAAAAATATGTACCTATGTTCTAAAGCCTTCTAAGGGATGATATTGAAGCCAAACTTTGGGCGCGGGTACTTTATGCCCCCCCCCCGTGGCAATGCATGTACCAATACATTGATTGTCTAAAGCTACCATAAATTACCTAAAGTGAAAATTGTCTAATTATCTGTACCACCTGCAAGAAAGAAGTGTTTGTAAACACTGTCAAAAGACATTTGTCTGTGTGGGATGTCAGGAAGGACAAAGTTCTGATTCAGAATAGATTTCCTGGGGTCTAGCGATTTTTCTTCTTCTTTTTTTAAATTCATTTACATTATTTTATTGAATGGAGCTTGGCAATCCTAGGGTTAATATTTTAAATGCACCTTGTACATCCAACACAGGGAATCGGATCCGGGCCGCTTTAAAAGATACAGATTAGGCTATATATAAGCGACTTGGTTAGAAGCTAGTATTGAAGGGTGGCTGAGATTTGTCAATATTCAAGAATATCGAAAAAATTGATGTTTCGGAATATCGAAATTAAGCTTTTTTTAATATCGATATGGTAAATCTTGTTGTACTATAGACTGCATTAACATTGTCAACCACAAGCGAATTCTTTGGGATTTACGTTCGAGATTTAGCAAGGAACGGACATATATACAAACGTTTGTAGAAAAATCGTGAAGTTTAAACTAAACTCTGCTTTGTTCAGACATTTTTTTTACTGCGTAATTTTTAATGATGATTTCATAATGATTTGCATGTAATTTTTCCAGATAATTAACTCGCTATAATTAACTCGCAGAATAATTATGAACAACATCTGCATACCGCTAATTATAGTTCAAAATATCTGGAGTGAGCATCACACTTTTCTTATCTATAAAAAAAAGTATGGATTTTATCTGCAATGCCATGAAATTGGTTGTCCATGGCGTAAAAACGTTTCCTAACCTCTCATAATTGGGTTAATTTTTTTTTTAAAATCACAGGGTTGCCAGACACACCTCCTTCGCAACAGAACCTACTGGATCGTCGGAGTACATTGTTGCCAAACTGTTCTTTTCCATATTTTTACCTCTGTGTGATTAGGTTATCAAATATTATTTGAGACTCAGTACAACTCAATTCAAAAAAAAATTTACACACCATGAACAATATATTGAAAACAATTTATCCTAATTTGTAGCCCTAGGCCGTGGGTTCGATGAATAAATTTACATAAATTGGAATTTCTCGCCTTTCTCCTCTGTGCTCCGTAATTTCTGTGGTTTTCTCCGAAAATGTTTTGCAACATCGAGTTTTATTTTTTAGTATAATTGTAATAATAACGATGCTCGTTCCGTTTTTCATGACGTTGCAAAACTAGCGTTTTGACTGATATGAAAAAGCATTTCGAAAAAATCTGGATTTTTGGCAATATCGCAAGCAGGTCATAGGCGGTAAAAATTTAAAAAAGAAAAACTCACTGTGACAGAAGCGGCACGTGAACATTTGGCGGGGGGGGGGCTACATTACAATTTTTAAAAAAATAAAAAAATTGCATGTCTGTGCATCCAAAAAATGCAATGGAAAATTTCTAGTCAACCTTACAATTTTCACACTACTGCAGATATATATATATATATATAAAAATAAATTAAATGAGATTATTTAAAAAAAAAATTGGGCATTTATTAATTTCATTAGTTTCCAAGTATAATTTTTCCTTTGATTACCTAAAGACATTACGAAAAATTTCTCTACGAATACAAAAGTTAACGGAAAAAGAGATATACCGTTGAAACCTTATTAACATCAGCATATTTTTTCCGTTTTTGTCCAAAAAGAAAAATGTTGAGCAACCGTGGGAGAGTCCCGTTGCTTTTTCCGTAGTTTACAAAAATATGAAAAAAAAAAAAATCAAGTTAGCTCAAAAACGAAGCACTTATCCACTTACTCACAGTTTCTGGTCATGAAAGTAATTTTATCTGAAAAGAAATTTTCCATGTGTTCCAAAAATATCTTCAAATTTTCAAAAAAAGTATGTCTAAGAAAGTTATGGACATATTTGTGACGTCGGGCGTACACGTGTAAAAAAGATGAAAAATGCGAATAACTCAAAAACAAAGCTTTTATTAAAAAGTTGAAGGGAGCATTTTTGGTAGGTATTGGCATGTAGAATCAGCTTATTAATTATTGTCCTCCTTAACTGGGACACCCTGTATATAATTTAAACTTGGTTTTAACAAGGAAAAATCTCATTACGGCCCATTTTTCAAGTGAGGTCTACATCTAATACTTACACTGAATGCGATGTTTATTTTATTGTGAAAACACTTATTTTCTAAAAGAATCAAAATTAATAAACACTTTTTAGGGTTACTTTCAAGTTAAATAGGATTATTTTCAATTTAAATAGAATCAAAGTCCAAAAAAATTATATTGTTTGAAAAAAAAATACAAGTTGTTGATGATATTGTTGATTGTTTACTTATTACGTTCGGGGAGGGCATGGAGGACGCGCCGGGATGGCTGCATATTTCTTTTTCCTCTTTCCTTTGTTTTGTAAGGTAAATTGTTTGCGTCTGCAAAATTAAAATATTACTCCCTACACGTCCTACCAATCAAACTTGGTATTAATTTTTATTACAAAAAGTTTAATCAAATTTGTTAGCAATAATTTTAGCGGTTCTCAAAATATTGTGTATTTTCCAAGATGTCGGTGTTGCATGGCCTAACCCATAAAACATATGGCTTAATGTGATCAAAAGCCGTTTAGGGATAGGCGTATAGCAGCTCACAAAAGTTTGGTGGCAATAACTCAAAGGGTTCTCAAAATATTGAGTAAAAGCGAAATTCCAAGCTGGCGACTTCCGATGGCCCCGCTCACAAAATAAATGACTCAAAATGATCAGAATTCATTAAGGGTTAAACTTATAGCATCTCACTAAAGATTCAATAACTTTAACGGTTTCCAAAATATTGAGAAAAAGCGAAATGGACCCGCCTAAAAAATATATATAATATATCTTCTAGTCTAATATATAAAATTCACCTCTCACGGTGTTTGTCTCAATACTCCTCCTAAACGGCTTAACCGATTTTAATGAAATTTTGTATGTACATTCGGTAGGTCTGCGAATAGGTTTTTATCTATTTTTTATATTCCTAAACGGGAACGGCCATGCCTCTAAGGCGCCAAGCTAGAGGCCGTAGCAAAGCACGGTCTAACAGCTATAATGTTATAAAGATTTATTATGCAAATAAAGAGAATGGCCAGAATTCTGGCCATTCTCTTTATTTGCATTCGTCAGATTGCTTAGCAAAAATATATATATATATAAAAAAATAAAACTATTAGCACGGGAACGGCCATGCCTCTAAGGCGCCAAACTAGATGCCGATGCCGTGGCGAAGCACGGGCAATCAGCTAGTATATATATATATATATATATATATATATTTTTGACAGAAACCATTTTCATAGTAATTGGATAAGCGGCTGATGAATGCATTAAAAGGACATACAAACATTCATTTTTATAAGAATGTATATATAGATGTAATTTTATTTTGTATAAGTGTCATTTTATGTGTTTGAAGCCCTGATGATGAGGCCCTCGCCTCAAAACTGGTCGTTATGTGTAAGTATTTATGAGTCTCAATATTTTTTTATCGAATAAAAAGAAAGCCTGTATAATATAGGCATGTAATAAACTAGCTGTTTGTCCGTGCTTCGCTACGGTTATGAAATTCAACAACAATTTCGAGATCGAGACATTAAAGCTTCTCTGGTTTGGATATTTGATGGAACCGACCTTTAGGGTGGCCTTGGCTCCTATTTAGCCATTTCAATATTTTATTTAATAATATTACTTTTTGTAGGTACTTTTCAAATTAAATTTTAGCTTTCTCGCTCATCCCGATGTGGTAATTCTCAATTATGAATTCTTGGTGGAACCGACCTCCAGGGTAAGCACGGCCCCTATTTAGAAAGCTAAATATATTATTAAAGGATTTTACTGTTTGTACTGAGGAACACCTTTGCATCGAAATTCAGCTTTCTCGCTCATTCGAAAATGGGTTCGATTTTTCGGTACAACTTCGGGATGCATAAATCGGGGAGAAACCGAATTATTATTATTATTAAAGCTCTTGAGAAATTGTTTTTCATAGTTTTACATTGTTTAAAAATTATTCTATGTGTTTT
>CM022881.1:19987525-19998418 GCA_012654025.1 Pachypsylla venusta | reverse complement strand
CCTTTACCCCCGCGGCTGGCGCCCCAGTTGGAATATTAAAAACTTCTTTCTTATTGCACATCTAAAACATAAAGCGAACTTACCTACCAAATTTCAGTCCCCAGAAGTGTACCGGTACGGAGAAACATTGATGAAAAAATGATTTTCATATGTAAACGCGCCCCTTTTCCCCCCACAGCGGGTACCCCAATTCGAATATTTAAAAATCCTTTCTTAGTGCGCATCTAAGACCGAAGTGCGACCTACATGCCTAATTTCAGCCTCCTAGGACGTACCAGTGCGGAGAAATCGCGATGATGTCACGTGAGTGTGTTTCTCTTTTATATATATATATAGATTCATATACTCGTACATACAAACAGGGGCGTAGCTGACAAATTTGTGACGTGTTTTTACTTTTCTTACCCTAGAAAAAGTAAATTATTGTAATGGGCTAAAGGAACTGACACGGAACAACCAGGTTAACCTTGGTTGGGTGCCAGGTCACAATGGTATTGCCGGCAATGAACAAGCCGATCACCTGGTAAGAATGGGGTCAGCGACACCATTCATTGGGCCGGAGCCCGTGATCGGACTAAGCACGACTGAGATCAAGAATTTCATTTACTGATGGGTCTTCGAAAACCATATGAGGCGGTGGAAGGACATCTCAGGCCTGAGACACAGCAAGACTGTGTTTACAGGGACCATCCAAGGACCTTACTATAGAGATCCTTGCCCTCAGTCGCAAAAACATCAGACTAGCCACGGGCCTGATCACTGGGCACTGTGGACTGAGAAAACATTTGCACACTATGGGCTTTCATCAAGACTGCTTCTCACGTTATCTTTAATTGCGACTCCCTCATTACGTGGAGACTAAATATGGGATAGCTACATCCCAGGCTTGACATTCACGCAAAACAGCTAGCCAAAGGCTGATCAAGCTTACGCAGATCTTAGGCCTTAGCTAGGAAACAGGTTACTTTCCAAGCACAAAAGCCCATAAGAGGCTTATGTGCAGGGGCTTATATAGCCCCAAACAGGAACTTAGCTCACGAATATACGAATGGGCTGAAATTTTCGATGTCGAGTTTTCAATGCCAAAACACGGTTTGAGGTCTCCAGAGCCCGAAATTTTGAGTTTCAGCCATTGGTCCGTGTGTCTGTCTGTCTGTGAACAAGATATCTCAAGAACGGCAAGTAGTGCTAGAGATTTGAAATTTGGTGTATATATCAGTTTTATGCCATGAACGGTAAAATAAGCATTTGGTAGAAATCGAATATACCGCATATCCTGCTTATAATGAGAACGGTAATAGGTAGAACTAAAATTTGGTGACAATTCATATATCAATTTTATATAAGAAATTAAAAAATACAACTTAGCATGAAGTGTAACATTTAATTGTATTTCCGCTCTGAGAACTTGAAAACTCGACATCGAAAATTTCAGCCCATTACAATACTTTCCTCTTCTTTTTATAGATAACGAAAGTCGTGTGATGATCACACCAGATTTTTTTTTTATATTTTTTTTATGTTAGTCAAAATTTTTTAGCATAAATTACTTAGAGACGACAAGTAGGGGTTGTGTTGAGCTGACGCACCCCGCCACCAGACCTGCCCCGTCGATTTCTTATCAATAGATTTCTTGTTACTTATGGTACCTACTTACCTATTTTAATGACCTGGGATGTATTTGCCAAATAATCCTCAATCAGTGCTAGGGGTTTACGACAAATACCAACATTATTTTTTTCAAAAGTATTTTGTGATCCAGAGTATCGAAAGCCCTCGTCTATACATTCTCTCATCTAAACCTCGATTTATTAAGTTTGAAAAATTGTCCAACAATGAAGCAGTGCTTCGGCCTGGTCATAAACCATGTTGATAATTAGGTATTATGCAACTGTTTTCAATAAACGGTTGAATCTTATTATTGATTAATTTCTCTAATATCTTGGCCAGGGCCGATAATTCGTTACATCGTTCTTGGTTTGGTACCTTTTTTTTTGTGTAGCGGCGTAGCAATAGAAATCTTTAATTCTTCTGGAATATTGCAACTATAAAATAAAAGATTAAAAAATTTAAATAGGACGTGACATAATACAGAGAAATTATTTTTTAAATCAAAAAGTCTAATATTGTATAGGTACCCCTATTCCGGGACCCGTACACTTTATTTTTGACATGACTTCTATTAATTACCTTGGCTTTTTGACAGGATTCTATTAATTACCTTGAAACGTAAAATAATTATCAATTTTTTTTTGGGGGGGGGGGAGGAGGAATTTTTTTCGTGACAATTCCAAAAATAATAAACCAAAATATTATAAAATAGGTTCGAAGCAATAATATTTGGAACTTGGAACAGAGATTGTCAAATGTCAGAATTTGAAGGTAATATATTAGTTTGTTATTCTATCTCAAATAAAGGAAAAAACTTTGGAAACTATTGATAATGGACAATCGACTATCAATAGTTTCCGATAGTTGGAAGTATCGATATTCTTCACCAATACTTCTACTTTTGACTATGGCAGAGTTAAAGTCAAACTATAAGAAGAAGCAGAAGTCGAAACAGTCGAGTTTGAACGAATTCAAACTATCTTTTTGAGATATTTTAATTAAGAGATTATATAACTAATTGGTAAGCGATACAGTAGGTAAAGCTGTATGCAGGCAATCTAACGTTAAACCTCTATATTATGATTATATTTTCAGTTATGGAAATGCATTTATTCAATACCGAACACTAAGGCCTTCTAAATCTTTTATGGATTTTCACAACAATTATGCATCATCAAATTTTTTTAAATCTGAAAGCGAGTTCATCCATACAATTGAATTTTTTAGTATTCTTCTGAAAGAACATAAAAATCTTTCGACAATATCTGAAAG
The DNA here is from genome assembly GCA_012654025.1 of Pachypsylla venusta. Taxonomy (NCBI): domain Eukaryota; kingdom Metazoa; phylum Arthropoda; class Insecta; order Hemiptera; family Aphalaridae; genus Pachypsylla; species Pachypsylla venusta. The sequence continues at coordinate 19,995,535 of CM022881.1, read as the reverse complement.
CTTCAGTTTTTCATCCGGAGTAATTTTCCCAACTGATGCTTTAATAGAATATGCAAAAACAGCTCAAAATGCTGACCCAATCGTTAATTACTTTGAATATGTTCCCCGTAAGTAAAACTGTTTTACCAACCACTTTGATTTTATACAGGTTAGCCCAGATGCATGCGCGGATATAGGGGAGGGCACAGGGGGCACGTGACCCCCCCCCAGTTTTTTTAAGCGGGGGGTATTTCTCAAATTTCGTAAAACCTAATCACGTAATTTTTTTTAAAAAAATCAAATGAATGATGGTGATCCGCTGTGTCTTTTATCAAATTGGGGGGGGGGGCACGGGCCCCAAAATAATTCCCAATCCTGAGACTAAATAGAAATACGTAAATCCGCCATGGTACTTTTTTTCGTCATCATCGTTTAAAATCGCTTGTCACCCTTATGAATGGCATTTGTGGTAAGCTCTACAGCTTTTAACAAATTAGGTATCGTAACTCGATAAACATTACATAGTATTGCCCAGGACTCGAACCCCGGCCTCTATTTTACAAGGGACTCGTAAATCCAAATTTTCTATTAGGTATATTGTGCCCCCCCCCAAAAACAAGAGGGCTATATCCGCGCATGCCCAGATGAACCAAAAAACATAGTTAACTTTTGATTTTGGTTTATTATTCTCAATAATGAACTTTTGGAATCGNTTGTTTATTATTTTCTATAATGAACTTTTAAAAAAAAAATACCCCCTCCCTTCAAAATTTGATATTGTACGTTTCAAGGTAGGTACGTAGAATCCAAAAATCGAATAAAAAAAAATCCGTTTGTCCGCCGTACGCCTTGATGGGCCTTTTTACCACTTAGCTTTGACATATTTGGATGAAATTTGCTATAGGTCCCATCTGGGCTCTAATTGTGCCCAGTAACTTTTCGGTGCAATCGAATAAACGTAGGGATTTGAAACTTGGCCCGCAGGTCCCTATTAGTATGTGTAGGTGCGTAATAAGAAATGAAATTTAAAGTTCAAGTGGGAGCAAGTTACCGCCAAAAATGAAGCTATGTACCATTTTCTTTTTTCGAAAATTCCAACACGTTTTGAAGAAAATTTATTGTTACTTAAATGAAGCAAAAAGACCCGCTAAGGGTCTTTTTGTGCAATTTTTTTCTGGGCAAACTAAAAGAGATAACGAAAAAAGACCGAGAATAGACCCCCCCAAAATAGTTTATAAGGACCCCGCGAAAAATATAAAATTTGAAAATTTCCGGACGGTTTTTGGACGGTTTTAACCCCCAAAAAATCGGAATTGAGAAGTACCAATTCGGGATGAGCTAGAAAGATGAAATTTGATACAAAGGTATTCCGAAAAGTCAAACCCTTGAATAAAATATTGAATTTTCTAACTGGGAGCGGTTCCATCAAAAACTCATAGTTAAGAAATATCACTTCGGGATGAGCGGGAAAGCTGAAATTTAAACGAAGGTGTTCCGCAGTGCAAAAAGTAATATCTTTGAGTAAAATATTGAATTTTCTAAATAGGAGCCGTGTCCACTCTGGGGGTCGGTTCCACCAAAAATCTAAAATTGAGAAGATTTAATTTCGCGTTCTCGAAATTGTTGTTGAATTTTGTAACCATAGCGAAACACGGGAAAACAGCTAGTATAGCTATATACGTTTGACTGGTCAGTACTTTATTCTCGAGTTGGCATTATAGAGAGTGGTCACATTTTTCGATAGATATCATATCAATAAAAAGTACAAGTGTGACCCTTCAAATAGGTCACACTTCTACTTTTAAGCTAGTACTTTCACATAAGCTTTTCTTGCCGAACACCATTGTGTTATGGGATAAGTCCAGGATCACCCTTGACAAAATTACAGGGTTATTCAAAAATTTCGAATCAGCTTTTTAATAAGTGTGAAATATGAAGAAACGTTAGTTTTTCTTGCTGAACATCGAGATGGTATTAGATAAGCATTGGGACCTGTCTGAACAAAAATGCATGATAACTCAATCCTTGATCAAGAAAAACACATGTTAACCCTAGGATTGCCAAGCTCTATTCAATTACGTGAATTGCCAAGTGGGTGGGGGGGGGGNAAGGAAAAAATGTATTTTTTTTATTACAATAAGTCGCTATTTCTTTATTAAAAACTAAAAAAATATAAACTAAATCAATTATTATCTTACATAAAAATAAAATTTAATCCCAGGAATAAAATAATGTAAATGAAAATAAAAAAAAAATCGCTAGACCATAGGAAATCTATTCTGAACCAGAACTTTGTCCTTCCTGACATCCCACACAGACAAATGTCTTTTGACAGTGTTTACACACACTTATTTCTTGCAGGTGGTACATAATTAGACTATTTAGACACTTTACACAATTTATGGTAGCTTTTAGTGGTAGCTTTAGACAATCAATGTATTGGTACATGTATTGCCAGGGGGGGGGGTGGTGTACAAAGTACCCGCGCCCAAAGTTTGGCTTCAATATCATCCCCTAGAAGGCTTAGAACATACATATTTTTATATGTATACTATGATGGAAAATATTGTTTGTGACAAATATTAAAGGTCTCATTAAAATACGTATCATAATTTGATTACTAAAAGCTTTTTGCTAAAACGCGGGTACTTTTTAACCTTCCCCTGGGCAATCCTAGGGTTAATTGCAGATAGGTATATAGGGCAGATACCACCTTGCAGTTTGGTCCACAGTGGCTCGGGGGTTTTATAATAGCACCATGATGTTCAGCAAGCAAAAATAATGTTATTTGGTTAGGTCACAATTGTAGTTTACATTAAAAACCCCAATCGAAATTTTTGGGACACCCCGAATTTTTGTCTGGAGTGGTCTGGGGCCTTATGTAATGCTATTTTAGATGGGTCACACACGTACTTTTCATTGATATGAAATCTATTTGGAATTATAAATGCTTCCCTTTTATTCCAAACCACAAAAAGAAAGTGACTACCTAGTATGTAAAAAATTCAATTATAGAAGAAAAATTGAGGGTTAATATTAAAAATCGGAGGATGGCAAAGTTTTTCGGCACTTCTCGACCACCACCCTGTATATAATCAGTGTACACCGCTTTTAAAATTAAAAATGTACCATTTTCTTTTTTCGAAAATTCCAACACGTTTTGAAGAAAATTTATTGTTACTTAAAAACGCGTCCACAATAAATCTGTAAATATTTTGCTCTCCGATTTATTGTTTTCAATTTTTCATTTCAGTTGTTTTAGAATTTACTTTGGGAGATGAAACAAGAAAGGGATATGTTCTACTGGATCATGGATATGGTTTGGCAAAACCCATTATTGTTATGAACGATGGGGAGAAACCCGATACTGGTGAGTCTATAGCAGACGTTCCCAAACTGGGGGGGCGTGAAGGCAATCCAAGGGGGTTGAATTATTATCATTTAGTTAAAAATATGTATACACAATTTTTTTTACAAAGGTAATTTTACTGAACATGAAAATTTGAATGAGATTGCATTCTGCAACACATTAGCGTTTTGAATGGCAATTTTTTTTACGCATTGCACTAATTAAACCTTTGTCTGCTAATAAAAGTTCCAAAATATTACCCAGACTTTCAATGTAATCGTAATTAATATCTTCATCATACAATTTTTGAGCAAGTTCATTGAAGATATTTATTCTATCGTTTTTGATAAGATTTGCTGCAATGTCCGTTGATGATGGTTTCTGAAAACAAAAGATTTTGTTTTATAATGTCGTTATAGAGCAGGGGTTCCCAAACTGGGTGGTGCGTCCTCCTTGGGGGGGGGGGCGCAAGCCAAGCGGGACGAGGGACCAGTTGAATCATTATCATTTAGTTAAAATATTAAAATTTATTAACACAATTTTTTTACAAAGGTAATTTTATTGAACATGATGTTTAGTTTTGATTGAGATAGCATTCAGCAACACAATAGCGTTTTAATGATATCCCCTGAGCCACTGCATCCAGCAACACATAGATTTAGTATCATTCAACTGGTTGCAGGTCTCTAAGTGATTGCAATTATCACTGGGATCTTTGTTTTGAGATATTTATTATCATTCAACTGGTTGCAGGTCTCTATTGAGAGTGATTGCAATTATCACTGGGATCATTATTTAGAGATATATAGTATCATTCAACAGGTTGCAGGTCTCTATTGAGAGTGATTGAAATTCTCACTGGGATCTTCATTTAGAGATATTTAGTATCATTCAATTGGTTGCAGCTCTCTATTGAGAGTGATTGCAATTATCACTGGGATCTTTATTTAGAGACATTTATTATCATTCAACTATTTTGCAGGTCTCTATTGAGAGTGATTGCAATTCTCACTGGGATCTTTATTTAGAGACATTTAGCATCATTCAACTGGTTGCAGCTCTCTATTGAGAGTGATTGCAATTATCACTGGGATCTTTATTTAGAGACATTTATTATCATTCAACTATTTTGCAGGTCTCTATTGAGAGTGATTGCAATTCTCACTGGGATCTTTATTTAGAGACATTTAGCATCATTCAACTGGTTGCAGCTCTCTATTGAGAGTGATTGCAATTATCACTGGGATCTTTATTTAGAGACATTTATTATCATTCAACTATTTTGCAGGTCTCTATTGAGAGTGATTGCAATTCTCACTGGGATCTTTATTTAGAGACATTTAGCATCATTCAACTGGTTGCAGGTCTCTATTGAGAATGATTGCAATTATCACTGGGATCTTTATTAGAGACATTTATTATCAGTNCGGCATCCGGAGCGGTCCGCCCTACCGTGCCTGCGCCTCTGCTTATAAGGTGATGTATACTCTTAAGCGCCCAAGATATAGGCTTTTTTTCGAGATATGTTTCTCCCTCCATATGTAATAAACATTTGGGCATTTTTCTTTTTCTTAAGCTACCTAGGTTAAATTTTTTTGCCTAAAACCGCGGTACCCCCTCCCCTCCCCCATCTGGCGGCCTTGTTTCAAAGTTACCAATTATTAGGTAACAAGCAAAAATCCCACTGACCGATCGAAGAGGAAATTTTTTATCTGTGACCTCAGATGAAACTTCAGAACGGTTCACTGAAAACCTGCCTGGTAACTCTCCTGTTAACATTTAAGTCTCTTGGTGAAACCCACCCAGCTAATTTTAGTTAAAAATGTAATTATTAAAAACTGTACTCAACTAGTTAACACATAACACAATCCACAAATAATAATAGGTAATAATAAAAAGCAAGTTAGGGTACAACCACTTAAAATTCGAAAATATGTAGAAAAAAAATTAAATCGCCCTAACTTTGCACTTTGTTATGTAAGTATGAAACACCTTTCCCAAAAAGTGTTTTCTGCGTCACATTGAAAAAGAAGCACATGTTTTGATGATATACACAGCCATCAAATATGAAAATATTTGATGGCTTATCTCGAAAAAAATTTCGGGGGAGCCCCCCCCCGATTTTTTTTCCGGTAAGCCCCCCCTTATGTACGCCCCTGATCACTCAACTGGTTGCAGGTCTCTATTGAGAGTGATTGCAATTATCACTGGGATCTTTATTTAGAGATATTTATTATCATTCAACAGGTTGCAGGTCTCTATTGAGAGTGATTGCAATTCTCACTGGGATCTTTATTTAGAGACATTTAGCATCATTCATCTGGTTGCAGGTCTCTATTGAGAGTAATTGCAATTATCACTGGGATCTTCATTTAGAGATATATTATTTAGTGTCATTCAACAGGTTGTAGGTCTCTATTGAGAGTGATTGCAATTCTCACTGGGATCTTTATTTGGAGATATTTATTATCATTCAACTGGTTGCAGGTCTCTATTGAGAGTGATTACAATTATCACTGGGATCTTTATTTGGAGATATTTATTATCATTCAACTGGTTGCAGGACTCTATTGAGAGTGATTGCAATTATCACTGGGATCTTTGCTTAGATATATTGTGACCGGAATTTTTGGTGTGACGGGAGTCTAGTATTATTGGTTGCGATAAGCCTTACTTAGAAATCGTATGATAAAATACTTCTTTTTTAAGGGAACACTCTTGAAAAGTACAAAACAATTGAAGTACATTTAGATTGATATTAGATCAATACGCAAAAGTCGACTGCATATTTTGAACCCTGTACCAGGTTATACCCGACCTGGATTATAATCCAGTTCGGGTCGAAAATTTTTATATTTGTTAAGTAAGCTTGGTATTGAAGTGATTGTTAGAAAATACCTTGTAGTTCTATGATGTCCTCAAATATAATGACACAAAGAAATATACATGCTGGAAGTTAACTTTGAAATTTTGTAACAGTTTTGCGACCAAAATGTTTCGTACGATTTTGCGATTTTTCTCAAAGGTTGTATGAATTACAACTTAATTTTTTCCAAAAAAAAAAAAATCGTAAATATTTTCCAAATTATCCCACGTTAAATAGACTTTCATTCCAATCTACTTTGGAAGACGTGAAGCATGCGCGCTTGCTTATTAGTTAAATAATAGATATGTGTTGAAAAAGTTATTTATGTTCTATTCTTATGTTAATTTTGTTTTATTCTTCTCTTGTTTGTTAATTACTATGTTGTTTGTTAATGCCTAACGTCATAGGGAGAAAAACCATCATTTTCGGTTTATTATTTTCAATAATGAACCTTTGGATTCGTCACAGAAAAAAAACCCTGAAAATTTTATATTTTACGTTTTAAGATGGTAGAATCCTAAAATCGAATAAAAAAATATCGCAATGATAATTGCAATATATAAGTTCGGGTCGGGGTCAAAATCAAATGTTTCGGGCCAAAATTATATCCTTACTAAATTTTTTATATGGAACCCTATATATGTGGCCAAATTTGCCCATCAGGCGGCGCCGGTGCACGAACGGATTTTTATTCGATTTTTGGATTCTACGTACCCTGAAACTTAAAATATCAATTTTTTTCGGTGGGGGGGAAAAGTTTTCTAAAATGACTTTAGTGAAATTTGGAATCCACCTCTTCAATTTTTTTTTTTTTTTTTTTTTGAAGAACCATCGGCCCTGTTGTGGTCCCACCTTAATATTAGATTAAAATTACAGGTTTCCAACAACATGGCCGTCAAATTTTGGACTTTTACATACTTAAAGGAAATGAGAACTATATCATCAGCAAACGCAAACCAGGTGAAAGCTCAAATAATGAGGAAGATAAAACTGTGGATTTCTTAATTTTTATTGGAAAATCTTATTGCTCAATTCAAGAAACAACTTATAAAAACCGTCTCTTATCACCACTTAAAGGATTTTTTGAAATAGATTCTGAAGGGAAGGCTCTTCATGGAATTTATGTTGACTTTACAGAAAATGCAAAAATCACATTTAAATTAGGAAATAAAGAAGTTATATTACCAGAGGTATGTAGTATGTATGTCAGTCTTTGTTTTTGGTTCTCATCAATACAATATTGAAAAAAATAGAATAAAAGTGACTTTTACACAGTGAATTGATTACGCGCAGTCTTGGTGGGGTACCTCGGTTCCTTTAACCACTTGGAAATAGGATCCACGTTGTTCCTCTGTTCTACTTTAGCGGTAGTCGAACGCTCCAAAGGAAGAGTTCTTTGATGTTGGAGACGAGAATCTAGACATTAATGAATTAGGGAATTAATCTGATGTGAACATCACACGACTTTCCTCATCTATAAAAAGCGGCTATCAACCGCTAATTAGCGGCCAACAATATATTGCACTTCAACCTAAGTTGTATTCTTCAATTTCTTGTATGAAATTGATATGAATAGGCACCAAATTTCATCTTCTAGCTATTACCGTACTCATATTGGACAGGATATCCGAAAACGGCTAAAAAGCGGCATAAAACCGTCAACGGTATATTTAATTTCTACCTTGCCGTTCTTGAGATATCTTGTTCACAGACAGACACACACACAGACCAATGGCTGAAACTCGAGATTTGGGCTCTGGGGGACCCCAAAACGTGTTTCGGCATTGAAAACTCGACATCGAAAATTTCAGCCCAT
>CM022881.1:19954134-19965591 GCA_012654025.1 Pachypsylla venusta | reverse complement strand
TTATAATGGATGGCAAAACATATCTACTACCAAAAGGTAAGTTCACCTGAGATACCTTGAAGTATAGGTCAATCACGTGCTTGCTGACTATCTATAAGGTCATGGCAGCATGCCTTACTCATCTCTTAAACAAACATGACGAAAAACAAAATATAATGCGTGAGGAACAGAAAGGAACAAGAAGGGCGCTAAAGGTTGTAAAGAGCAACTTATCATAGACTCAGTACCTAATACTCAGAGAAGTCAAGAAGAGAACCAAAAAACTATCTTGTTGTTACGTGGATTACCAGAAATCTTAAGACAGCGTTCCCCATCAATGGTTAATTAAGATAAAGGTCTTGCAACTATACAAAGTCCACCCCATATTGATGGAATGTGCCAAACCTGCGAAATTCAACTAGCAGAAGATCTTTATAAATAACTGGGATATCAACAAGCTAGATCAATTGACCAAGAAAGTACGAAAGACACTTTAACTGAGGAATATATTAATGGAATACATAGAATATGTCGATCAGAGTTAAACAGAGTTAGCACCTCTTCAAAACCATCAACACGTTAGCTATGCCCATTCTGACACACTCAAGGAACTACTGTTACAAGAAAAATAATATTGGTTTTACAAAGAAAAAATAGACGGAAAGACAAAAAAAAAACAACAGATGGAAACTATACGTTAGTTAATTTTTTTGAATTTTCTCACCAAATTTGCCAAGTGCGATTCAACGATGCGACAAGGTTGCCACAGTTACATTTGATTGTTCACAGTGGGGCTGTTGTATTAGAGAAATGCGGCATTTATCGTATTTCGGTACTTGATGACTTTTTTGCTTCCAAAAATCATTTTATCTAGTGTAAATCTAAGTTGCCCCTTCCGTGCTGCATATTCTTGAAAATTTTCAAGGGGGGCAGCTGCCCCCCCCTTTTTTTAAATAAAATACGCAAATTTATTTAAAAAAAAAAGAAAAAAAACTATTAGCCCTATATTACAATATTTGTTTAAAATTTTTGTATTAGAAATGAACATATTTGTTGAAGAAGCCTTGCTAGGGACATTCATCATGTTCAATATCACGAAACTTTGGTCGCAATAACTTAGGCGGTTCTCAAAATATTGACCAAAGACGATTTTCCAATATGGCGATGGCCCCGCGCACAAAATATATGACTCAATGTTATCAAGAGCTGTTTAGGCCAGACGTATAGCACCTCACTAAAGTGTGTTCGCAATATCTTAAGCGGTTCACAAAATATTGAAGAAAAGCGATTTCAAATATGGCGGAATCATACGGCCCCGCCCACAAAATATATGTTTTTTTTTTTTTTTGGCCGGAAACCATCTCAGACATATGCCCAATAACTTAAGAAAGTTTCATTATATATATTTATATAGATGAATAAAAATTAATATTTGAGGAGGGGGGGGTGACACCAAAAAGATCCGCCCCAGGTGTCACCCGATCTGGCTACGCCACTGTGTGATGTTCACAAAAGATTTTAAATCCACTTTTTAATTTAAAATTCCTAAACTCCAATGACATTAAGTACAGAATTTTCTGTATTATCTTCTTCAACTTCCTCCAAAGCCTTCTTTTCAGTGCCTACTCTCTTTAGCTGAATCCTTTCCTGGCACTTCGCTTTCTTCTCATTTTATCAATGCGTGTAATTGATGGATAATGACTATCCATCTCTGTTTTGAAGCAGAGTTTTTTTTGAAGGCTAGATGTCCTTCCCAACACCAAACCTTCGGTAATTACACGGGCTTAAGTCTGTCGCCAAATGAACTTGACTTACTCCCCTCGGTGACTATTACACAAACGTGATTATTTATTTTAATGTTAATGTTTCTACAGGTTCTGCAAGAGAGCATTTATATTAATATCCATGTTTCTACAGTTTCTGCAAGAGAGTATTTATTTTAATATATCCATGTTTCTACAGGTACAAGAGAGTATTTATTTTAATGTCCCTGTTTCTACAGGTTCTGCAAGAGAGTATTTATTTTAATATCCATGTTTCTACAGATTGTGCAAGAGAGTATTTATTTTAATGTCCATGTTTCTACAGGTTCTGCAAGAGAGTATTTATTTTAATGTCCCTGTTTCTACAGGTTCTGCAACAGAGTATTTATTTTAATGTCTATGTTTCCACACAGGGTCTGCAGGAGAGTATTTATTCGGATGTGAATTTGATGATATTATTAATTACTATAATATTAATCAAGCAAATCTTAGCCATTATGGAGACATACGACCTGCTGCATATATAGACGAGTATATACTGACTCAAGTGACAACTGAATTTGATTATCTAATTGCTACATTCGTCAATTCGAGATTATTTGATTCTGTTGATAATATAGTAAAGTAAGAATAAAATTGTAGTTCGTTTAGTTGCGAGGAGGTTATTTTGGTCGGTAGCATATTACTAGGTGTGTCCTTGTACAAAAACGGGCGGAGTCATCCATTTCGAGCACCACATAAACTAGCGAATCAAATACGGACAATTGATCATAAGAACCGTCCGATATTGATTTTTTTTACAACTAAACCTACCTAGGTACCTCTATTTTTTTATACACCTTAACCTACATACCTCGGGAATCACTTTGTCTATTAACCCTAGGATTGCAAAGCTCTATTCAATTACGTGCATTGGCAAAAGGGGGGGGTATAAAGTGCCAGCAAACAAAATAAAGTATAAAATGATTTTTTTTTATTACAATAAGTCGCTATTACTTTATTATAAACTAAAAAAATATAAATTAAATCAATTATTATCTTACATAAAAATAAAATTAAATACCAGGAATAAAATAATGTAAATGAAAATAAAAAAAAATCGCTAGACCCTAGGAAATCTATTCTGAACAAGAACCTTGTCCTTCCTGACATCCCACACAGACAAATGTCTCTTGACAGTGTTTACACACACTTATTTCTTGCATGTAGTACATAATTAGACATTTTAGACAATTTATGGTAGCTTTAGAAAATGTATTGGTTACATGCATTGCCAAGGGGGGGGGGCTATAAAGTACCCGCGCCCAAAGTTTGGCTTCAATATCATCCCTTAGAAGGCTTAGAACATATATATTTTTATATACTATGATGGAAATTATTGTTTGTGACAATTAAAGGTCTCATTAAAATAAGTATCATAAATTGATTACTATAAGCTTTTGGCTAAAACGCGGGTACTTTGTACCCCCCCCCCCTTGGCAATGCTAGGGTTAATGGGCACAATGAATGTCCGTTCAGCAATTTTAGAGTTTATCGCGAACAGACATCCAGACGGACGCGGCGACGATATCAGCCTAAATTATACTGAAATACATACCAAATTTCAAATCTCTAGCACCTACTGTTTTTGAGATATCTTGTTTTTGAGACAGACACTCTCACGGACCAAAAGGTGTTTTGGCATTGAAAACTCGACATTGAAATTTTCAGACCATTGCAAAATCTGGTGTGAACAACACCAGATTTTTCATTCTTTTCCTCCTGAAAATTTGGGTTTTTGGAGTTCCCGTGCTCAATGATTTCCCATACAAAAATCGGATAATTGGCCGTAACACAAAAACGGTTAATTTTTTTTAATTCTATTACATATTCTGGCGTCTCAGACTATGGTTTTGGAGTGGTTCTCTTCAAATTTTCGATATCTCTAACCGTTTTGGCCAAACAATTAGTATTTCCTAATTTTAATTTGCCCGATCCCGGATTCGAACTTGTAACTCTGGAATGGTTTGTCAAAATTTAGTAAACTAGGTATGTCCTAAATTAAGTATTGAGAGGCCAACTAATACTTTTTCGCTATGAGTTGATATATTGTCGCGACAAAAAATTGAAGATATCGGACAATGACTATCTGAATTTCGTAAAAAATCGGCCGAAAATTCGGAAACGGTTCAAGATATCGTTCTGAAAATAGATATATGCAACCTTCGGTATATGCAGAATATGAAGAAGAAAAAATTGGTAATAATCGGTTGAGTTAGTTTCGTAGGAGTAAGGTTTGCAGTTAGTAGGGATTATAAGGCTATGTTCAGATTCAACATATTAAACATGGCTAGTTTCTCTCAAATGTAAGCTCTTTAACCCAACCAAACAAAATTGATGGCGTTAGTAGGGATTATAAGGCTATGTTCAGATTCAACATACTAAACGTGGCTAGTTTCTCTCAAATGTAAGCTCTTTAACTAAACCAAACAAAATTGATGGGTCATCAATTCCTAATTAATTCAGAAACTTGTGCCTTAAGGCCTGAGAGTGGTTTATGCATTTATCACAACGGTAGGAAACGCATTCCACAGGAGGGCGCCACCAAGGTGGAGAGTCCAGCGTAACAAAGTGATTAGTGACAAGTTATTTCCATCATACAAACTCGTGAATTGTATGAGCTAATATTTGACAAAAGCTTCGCGTAGATAAAGCGGCGCTTGAGAACATAATTATTATTCAGTAGTTTAGACCAATAAAAGAACGTGCAGGCCCGTTGTTGACCCAAGTCGCCATTTTAGCATCCATCCAAATATCACGAATGATTGTGAAAAACACCGTCTGTTCCTTATAAATTAGAGACAAACAGTGTACAGGCATTTTGTGCCTCCCAATATTTTTTTTTTATTTATTTACAGATTTTGGAGATCAGTCAAATACAGAGTGCCTAAGACTATCAATACGCGATATGAAACTTTCATAAATTTTTTTTATAACTATGATCCATTATACGATGAGACAGTAGGATATATCCCAGTGCTGCTCAATGTGCTCCGTACTTTTATTACACATTTTGAATATTTTAAGGATAATGTTTATCTTGCGCCAGCTTTTGCGAAAGTATCGAAAGGTTATTATTCTTCCGTGGCACTATCAGACGGCCCGTCATTTCCCGAAGATTTTAGACTTAATGCCATTGCAGGTAATCTTAAGAGAATAATCTAGGCTGAAGAAATATTGATTGTCCTGACCTTCAATAGTGAACAATATTTGCTACCGTAAATAGATCTAACAGAGCCGTAGCTAGGATGAGGAAACTGAGGCACTCGCCGCGGGCGCCTTTGTTGTTTTGTTGCAATTTTTTCAATTTTGTTGCAATTTTTTCAAGATTCCGAGGATTTGTTGAAATACATTTTTAAAATTATGATGAATCGAAAAATAATTTTGTGAAATAATAATTAATTTCAAATTACAGAAAGATTGGGGTTTACTCAAAATCATACATATTTAAATTGGCAAATACTTTTCCTTCTTTCTTTCCTCACCTATCCTTATATATAATCACTAGCTGATTTACCCCTGCTTCGCTACGGGCTATAATAGCTGATAGAAGAATCAGGATAAATATGAATGTCCCAATCAGAAGAACAGATTTAGAATTAATAAATTAACTGCCAAAAGAAATAAAACTATTTGGAAGGGGTCTCGAAGCGCTTCCCAAACTTTTTTCTTCGCGACCTTCTTTTACTATTGTGATGGGATTGCGGCTCTTTAGCATACCTAATGATGCGCACTAAGAAAGGGTTTTTAAATATTCGAACTGGGGAGTCCACCGCTTCCACTTCCAGGAAGGTTTCGTAGATTCGTTAGATTAGCCAATCAGGGGATATCATTTGATCAGATAAAATACACTTCGTGTGTTCGTGAAGATGTAAGAAATGAACTTATTTAGCTCTTATTTTCAACATTTTAATATTCCAACAGGCGCCCCATTTGGCATATTAAAAAATCCTTTCTTATTGCACATGTAGAACATAAAGCGAACCTACATACCAAATTTCAGCTACCGGAAATGTACCGGTATGGAAAAACAGTGATGAAAATCTGATAATATTTTATGGGCGCGCCCTTTATCCCCGTGGCTGGCGCCCCATTTGGCATATTAAAAAATCCTTTCTTACTGCACATCTAGAACATAAAGCGAACCTACATACCAAATTTCAGCCACCGGAAATGTACCACTACGGAGAAACAGTGATGAAAAGCTGATAAATCTGATAATATTTGATGGGCGCGCCCTTTACCCCCGTGGCTGGCGCCCCATTTGGCATATTAAAAAATCCTTTCTTATTGCACATCTAGAACATAAAGCGAACCTACGTACCAAATTTCAGCCACCGGAAATGTACCGGTACGGAGAAATAGTGATGAAAAGTTGATTTTCATATGTAAATGCGCCACTTTTTCCCCCACGGTGGGCGCCCCAATTCGAATATTTCAAAATCCTTTCTTAGCGCGCATCTAAGACCTAATTGCGACCTACATGCCCAATTTCAGCCTCCTAGGACGTACCAGTGCGGAGAAATCGCGATGATGTCAGTGAGTATGTTCCTCTTTTATATATATAGAAGATTTACTCGACCTAGTGCGACATCTCTTGCCCAGTAGTCACAGACATAACCAATGCAAGGCAACGTAACGTGCTGGCCTGTTGATATTTTCTCATATTTTTCCAAACAATCTGGAAATTGTTTGTTTTTCGGGTTTCTGTCTGGCGAATTAATCTTTGAAAAACATAAGTAACGAGGAATTGAAGAAAGCAGCTACAAATTTGGCACAAAAATATGAAAAAGATATAAATGTAGCGGACTTTATTAATGAGATCTCAGATTTTAAGCACCCAGCAAAGTCAATTTTTCGTTTATATAAGCGTTTATTATCTTAACGCTTATATTGCCAAAAAAAAAAAAAAATCTCTGCATATTTAAAAAAATTCCGATTAAATATTTGAGAATAATTTCGTACATTTGATTGTATACAATCACCAATTTGTACTTTTACCGTAGCAGAGCTAAGTAATATCTGCTTCATTACTCATCTTGCGGGGAAATAATAAGAATTGTTGTTGGCTGTAATTTAGGATAGCATATAAGCCAGTTTTTAAGAAAAGTCGACAATTTTCGAAGTGCTGTATCCCGCGATCTATTAAGCTATGGATTTGCTATTGAACTCATACCTATTGTAGCAAATATTGTTTACACTAAAACAAATTATATAAATTTCTGTCCAATTCACGGTTTTCGAGATTTTGTGTCAATACACCAGTTCTTGTAATATTTGATAGTTGACCACATCATGGTTTTAGTCATAGTTGGTAACACTGGCTATTTCTTGTTCAATATGGAGAGATTAATTTGGATAGCTTGTTTAATAAGTAACAGCGAATAGATGGTAGAACTCTCGTCTCGAATCTTTGATACATAAATCAGAAATTTGTATATGTATGTATTTAGTATGTACCTATGTACTTACTATGTGCTATATGGTAGGGGTTGTCCATTACAATACCACAGCCCATATGGTAGTAGATAGCGAAAAATTGATAAAATTGATGGGAATGGACCCCCACCTCAAAAAAAAATCATGGTCTGCGACCTCAGGAAAATTATCACTACTAAAATATATCAAGTTGATTTTGAGTTACGGCCAAATTTCAGATCGGACAGACACGGTTGTATATCTTAAATTTTTTCGCGACAACATATCAACTCAAAGCGAGGAAGTTTTAGGGGGCCGTTTAATCCTTATTTTAGGACATTTCTGCAAATGTATGGCCAGTCATTCCAGAGTTACAGGTTCGAAACCGGAAACGGGTAAAATAAAATTTAGAAAATACTAAAAAGTCAGAATGACCGTGCCTCTAAAGCGCCTGGCGAAAATCTTTGTTTTTTTTAAAGGTTGCAATATACAGGGTAAACACAAACCTATACCCCCCCCCCCAAATTCCAATGTCCTTGAAAAACAAAAATATAAGAATCGTCCCGAAGCACGGAGGAAACAGCTAGTCAGTTATAAATTAGGTATATGTAAATAGAAACATTAACCCGTAAGTGGTCTCCTATAGGGAAAATTTCCCTCACTGTCGGCAAAAACGCAATAACTTGGTAATTATTGGCTCCAACTTGTCGGGTCTCTCAGTAGCTGTTCAAAATATGTTTTACTTTGTGCTCACAAAAAATTGCCGACTTAATGCATTTCAGTTGCCTGAGTCAGTCGGAAAGCCGAGGAGGTCGTAGAATTGAGAATTTTTCTCACATCGCAACCAGTCGCGTCGTAATTTTTTCGTTGAAATATTCTCGTCTTTTGTGTGGCTATATTTATTTAGTTTAAAATTTAACTTATTTAATTACATTTAATTAACTAATTACTTTAATTACAGATTAATGTAAACATAATAACGACCTAAATAATTAATTATTTAGGTACATTTCTAACATTTCATAAAATAATATAAGAAAAAAAAGTGCCAAAATAGGGGATCGAACTGTTTACTATTGGAAAATAAACTTGCTGAAATCGCTTCAAATATAGATCAAAGAAGATTTTGAACAAATTCTTTGCAAAAAAAATAAGTTATTTTCTTCGAAAAGAAAGGAAAACACAGCAAAATCTGGTGTGAGAAAAAATCTCTATAGTAGACCGATGGCGTTCTGTGGCGGAACGGGACCACTCACGGGTTAAGCAAAAATAAAATGAAAAAATCAACCATACCTAAATTGAAATGTTCAATTGTTTTCATTTCAGGAGTGTTCAAGTTTATCCTGAACGAAAGATTAGGTTACGTGCTGATTGTAGTTGATCCTGAAGATGGACATGCCAAACAGGTTGTGATAAGGGGAGACAACAATCAGCCACAAGTCATTGGTAAGCATAAACAGAGTGTTTCTAAACGAATAGAACAAAATGTGAGGAAACTTGCTTAACACTTTGCAGTGCAAGACACTGTGTACATCATGCACGGGGGAAACAACAATCGGCCACAAGTCTTTGGTAAGCATAAACAGTGTTTCTAAGCGAATAGAACAAAAAGTGAGGAAACTTGCTTAACACTTTGCAGTGCAAGACACTGTGTACAATGTGTACATCATGCACGGGGGGAGACAACAATCAGCCACAAATCTTTGGTAAGCATAAACAGAGTGTTTCTAAGCGAATAGAACAAAAAGTGAGGAAACTTGCTTAACAGTTTGCAGTGCAAGACACTGTGTACAATGTGTACATCATGCACGGAGAACCCTTTTTTGAAAATGCAAGATTTCACCTCTGAGACTCTGACTAGTAAAAGTTTGTGAAACAACCGGAGACGTTTTGACAAAATTGCTTCTAAAATTATAAACCAATAGGGTTCTTGTGGTTCTTAATAATTTTCTATGAGCAGATACGATGATATAGCAGTCCAAAAAACGGTTCCCGTAGGGACCACCATGCAACTAGATAAAATTTAGAAGTAGCTCCTATAGCTGTACTCTGTAGCAATAGTTTCCTAGTGCGGTTTGCTGTTACTAGTGATTACTAGTATGTTTTTAGGTAGCGGCACCTGTTTTTGACTTATCTCCTACCTCCGTCTTAAAAATTAATTCTGCCCATTCATTATAGATATATGAATTTATGTGTGATAATCTGTGGCTATGTAGAAACTGTTAATAAACTAGGTGTGTCCGTGTACAAAAACGGGCGGAGTCATCCATTTCGAGCACCACATAAACTTTAGCATATTGCTTGAGAATATCGAACCTTTCTTGATTGCATCGTGCCGTTGAGCAGTAGGTACTATTTAAAGCGCAAAATAAAAAAAGCGAATATTTTGAAAAACATCGATCTTTATGTTGCATCAAATACTGAAAATAGTCCTGCGCGATCAACTTTGTCGTGCAAGGAATATCGACCAACTCAGCAGATCTATGGGGAAATAATCATGGAGACGCAATGCAACATCTTTCGAACCTAATGGTCCCACAAGCAGTAGTATGTTCGTTCATTGGTATAAAAATTAATTTGGTCTCTTTATTTATTAGTTATTATCGATTTTTTCTCTCTATTTTTTTTTTTGTTTTTTTGCCTCTTTTACATTTTTTTATACATTGTTTGCCTCTTTTTCTTTTTTTTTTGGCTTATTTTCAATTATTTTTATTTGCCTCTTTTTTATGGGCCTATAGCTGTGCTGCAAAGTGTTAAATTAACTCTTGTTAATTTAATTTAAATATAATCAAAAGATATTTGCAGTCAGAATTATCTTATCCGCATATCAGCTGATTGAGAATACTAACAACAGGGACAAAAATAGAACGTGTAATATAAATTTGGTACCAATAATTACTGTGTAAGTAAGCAAACATTTAAAATATTGGGTAACACACTCTAACACGCGGAACCGAACTTTGCTGTCTGATTTTTCGTCAAATGTAGCCACCGAGGGAGTCAGCTTCATTAAGTGACGGTCCTAAGCCCGTTTAAACGCATAAATGTTGGTGTTTAGGAAGTGCATCCATCTTTTAAAAATATCTGCTTCAATTCAAAATGGGGTCATAAACAAATTGAAGTTTCTGCATGGCTGCTGTGAGAGGAAGGCGAGGATTACCGTGCCAGGTGGCGCTATAACTTAGGAGAGAGGGCCCAGAAGAGAGGATTCTTACATGGTAGAAGTGAGGAAGGCAACGGTAACCCCAAATTGAATTGAAAAAGGTGAGGTAAAAGAAGAAAAATCTTTGATTTTTTGTTAATAACTTTTATGGGGAATTAATCAAGGAATGTGTTATTGATAGAAAAACTCCAACAGAATTAATGCTTTTAGGTGGCAGGTCCCGCCCAGCAGCAATTTTCTATTTCTGTGTCATGGCGTGATTTTTTTATTTTTTTCAGTACCTAGCTCACCTCTACATAGTGAGCATCTCCCTAGTTACGTGTTCTCATCATCATCATGAGGTTATCAATCATTTGTCATAATCTTCCATTGATTCCTATCCTCAGTCATTCTTTTCATCCATAATTTATTTCAATAATTATTTGGTTGGTATAATTCAGTGGCGGTCTCCCTCCTTTGCATTTTTTTCTCACACCGGCTTCCAGCAGGTGATGCACTATACTATCATGTCGAAGGACATGGACGATTATTCTTAATTTCTTTTATTTAAATAGAATCCAAAAATATCTTTTCTCTTTCATTTGTTATCTTATCCGCATCATTCTCATGTAGCACCACACCTCAAAAGTTTCCAATCTTCCTTGATCTTGTTTACTAAGTGTCCAAGTCTCACATCTATACAGACACACACCCCATACATACGTTTTTGAAAGTTATTTCCTTATACCTATTTGCATAATAATAGAGCAGAGCAGTTCTCTTTTTGAATCAAATGCTATTTTCCCCAGGGCTATCCTTTCCTTTATATCTTGTCTACCGTAACTGTTTTGCGTAATGTTACTTCCCAGGTATTTGAATTATTCAATTTGGCCAATTTCAGTATTCCCTATATTTACTACATGACTTCGAGATGTAATGTGCTTGCAGATCATAACTTTGGTTCAATGAATATATTTTCCATCTTATTTAATATTAGTTCAAGGTCTCTTTCATTTTCTGCGAGCACCGAATCATTAATATCCCCCCAAAAATACCACTGCGTGCTATAAAAATTCCCCGCCAAGTCATCACCCCTACATCATGCACGGAGAACCC
>CM022881.1:19935269-19948217 GCA_012654025.1 Pachypsylla venusta | reverse complement strand
ATCTCATCATCTACCAATCCGATTTTCAAATATTCAACAAAAGTCACTCCACATATTTTTCTCGCGGCTGTAGAGGGACCTGAAAAGTGCACTTTGTGACGTGAAGTAATATATCACTTGTGCAACGCTCATTGTATTTGACTTGGCGGGCGGAGCGCTGCCGCGCTCCTCAATAATATATATATTTTTATTTTCAGCGCGAGGAACTGACGAAGAAACTTCAAGAGGTGTCTCCAATTTTTGAGCTCTCAGTTAATACTCTTTATAATAAATTTACCTTGTCTTCATTATTTAATAATGAAGTGTTCAATAACCACTATGCTCGAATGTTTCAAGAGATCAACGGTAGACAGATATACCAATAACTGTACTGAACCGCCATGGTTGACATTGGAGATTTTTTTTATTTTACATCATTGCTATTTCTGACTCATTTTATCATTTTGGTCTATTATTTTCAATAATGCACATTTGAATCGTCATGAAAAAAAAAATATATATATTAACCTCCCCACAAAATTTAATAATTTCCTTTTCAGGGTTGGTATGGAAACGAAAAATTGAAATGAGAGACGACAAATCAATTTTTTTTTTTCTTTAACATCTATTCGTCATTCGAGAAGGGAGTTTTACCCTCCATTCGCTGGAAACTTGCAAACCAGCTACCCACATTGACCTCACAAAAGCCTGGGTTGGGCCGGAAAAATAGCCAGCAATCACGAGGGCGCGAACCCACGTGGACACCCACATGATACAACCTTGCTGTGATCCAACGGGAACTTGTGTATTTCACGTGTTATTTAACGTTCTGGCTATTGTGCACGTTTTAAAATTGAGTTTGCAATCTAAGCTCATTGGTTGAATTCGTAATTTAAAGTCCGAATTTTGGCAAAAATTTCATGGCACATAATATATAATGTTGACGGTTTTTTATACCAATTGTTTTGTAATTATTGTGAGGCGTAGATATAATTTGGGCTGGGGGAATATTGCTACTCTTGACTTCTTTTTCACATGAAGTGTTTTTTTTGGGGGGTAATCACCCACATTGTTGATTATTTAACGACATGATTATTCAACGGATATCAACATTCAGTGAGCACGGCTCCTATTTAGAAAATTCAATATTTTTCTCAGGGATATTACTTTTTGTAGTGCGAAACACCTTCGTATAAAATTTCTTCTTTCTCGCTCATCTCGATGAGTTACTTCTCAATGAATTTTTGGCGGAGCAGAGCACTGAACACGGTTCCTATTTAAAAAAATTCAATGTTTCACTCAAGTCACCCACCAAGTAAAACTCGCTGTACATTGCCTAACTGCAGTGATTCTACGGAAAAACAAAACTGGTGTATTTATTTTATTTCTATTTCTTTACTGGCCAATAATGAGAGCAGGCAGGGGGACTGGGGACAAAAATGTTTGAAATTGAAATTATTGTGCTTGAATATACCTACGTGGGAAAAATAAGTAAACTTGAGAATCTTAATACAGGATGGGGCAATAGTCTGGAAACCCCTGAATATCTTTGGAAGGGCTTTTTATGTGAATTTGAAATTTTAAATTCCGACATGACCCGGCCAACTTAACGTACCCGAAATTTTGCATGGTAATCTAAGGTTACAAATCTTCTTTCATAGTGGGACCAATATTCAGGGTCGGTCCCCATGTCGGGGCCAGGGGGGGCAAGTTATTTTTTTTTAAATACGAACCCCCCTCTTGCTATACATTTTTGAAAAGGTCTTTTAATCACAAGTACTTAGGTATAAATTTCTATTGTTTGGCGTTACAGAATGACGGCCAATTTTGTACAAAGAATTTTCAATTCCTTGAGTTATTGTACAACTTCACAAAGGGTCTCAACTAGGTAAAAGGATTGGCCAGTATTCTTTTCTTTCGATGGGAAAAGTGAATTTTCTCTTGTTTGCCATTAGAGATGGCCAATTTTGTTTAATGAACGGCAAAAGTATTTTTAAAATTAATATACCTTGGAATTGAAGTTTCGTTTGTTCGTTTTTTTTATATGATCGCAGATGATAAAGAGATTGTTCAAAGACTTTCCTGTTCCTGCATACCTTCCTTTAAAGCTTTACCGTAGATGGCCTTGCACGATTTCACAATGACCGATCCTAATGTCAGGAGTTATGAGGACATGTTGATTGAATGCGATCTACACTAGGATCGGTCATTGTGAAATCGTGCAAGGCCATCTACGGTAAAGCTTTAAAGGAAGGTATGCAGGAACAGGTAAGTCTTTGATCAATCTCTTTATCATCCGCGATCATATAAAAAAAACGAACAAACGAAACTTCAATTCCAAGGTATTAATTTTAAAAATACTTTTGCCGTTCATTAAACAAAATTGGCCATCTCTAACGCCAAACAAGAGATTCACTTTTCCAATTGAAAAAAAAAGACTACTGGCCATTATTTTTACCTAGTTGAGATCTTTTTTACCTGAGTTGAGAAAATTTAGGCAATTCATTGTAAAAAATTGGCCGCCATTCTGTAAAGCCAAATAATAAAAAACTGAAATTTATACCAAAATACGTGTAATTAAAAGACCTTTTCTAAAATGTATCGCAAGAGGTGGGTTCGCATTTGAAAAAATCTTAAATTGAACAATTGATGGGAATGGACCCCCCCCCCCCAAAAAAAAAAANCAGCAAAAAAAAAAATCATGATCTACGACCACAGGAAAATTATCAGAACTAAAATATGTCAAGCCGTTTTCGAGTTACGGCCAAATTTATTCACCAAAATCAGACAGTCACGGTCCGATATCTTATTTGTCGCGACAACATATGAACTCAAAGCGAGAAATTTTTAGGTGACCATTTATAGTCCTTATTTTAGGGCATTTTCTGCAAAGTAAGGTTCAAAACCGCGAAGGGCTAAAATAAAATTTAGAAAAAACTAATAGTCAGAATGGCCGTGCCTCTAAGGCGCCTGGCTAAACGGTTAAATGTTGGGTTTTCAAGGTTGCAATATACAGGCTGGGCACAAACCAATATATTGCCCTTGAAAAACGAAACTAGCAATATAAGAATCGTAGAGAAACACGGGCGAAACAGCTAGTTTGGAATATTTTTCAATTGTCTGCTTGACCATTATAGAAAATATTTTTATTCCCTGATTGAAATATTTGGCATTATTGGAATTTTGGTCATAATTCGAAAACGGTTTGACATTTCACAGTTTAGTATAATTTTAATAGAATAATATTGCAATTCAACAGGGGATCTACACTCATAAAATGTTCACTATTTTTTGCCGTTATTGCTGTAATAATAAAATTGTCTGTATCTCGAAAACGGGGTTACTTTTTTCAGTTTTCATGATTTTCCTGTATAAAGAAAGTAATTATAAGAGCTGTCCACTATTATAATCTTTATGCTATCTATTGACGTTAAGGTAGTGGTATGTATTATCTCTTTTGTATTTTACTCTATCGTCTTCATTATAGCGAAGGTATGGCCTTTACTTCGTGCCATTTCCAATGACATCTCAACCGTCTTTCTACGATAAGCAGAATGCTGTAGGCTCCTCTCAAAATTTGGTATGAAAAAAACCGTATGAAAAAATATTATTTTTCATGAATTTGGACGTGTCTGGGAAACGAGTTTAACAAAACGCAGAATCTTCGTATTTGGGGAAACATGATCTATTACCACGTCTCATTGAGAATATAAAATAAAATTTTCAAAAAGTCATCTGGAAGTGGCAGAAAAAAGTGGATCTTCATACCTAAAAACTCTGTTTCGTGTTAATATAGCTAGTCGGTTGCATTGCTATGCTGGAAAATAGATACGTAAAAAATCTACTTATTTAAGGGGTTCGGTATCCTTAATACGTCCTCTAAGTACAATAGGTATACTTTATACTTCTCTATCGGTAAGTAGCTTTTGTACTGTAAAAAAGCAAGTAGCTTTTGTACGTGTTAATTGGAAGGTAAAAATAAGTACCTATAAAGCCTACTTACATCTTATTGATACGTAGAAAACATACAATCTAAGGGTAGAAAGTACACTTTCTACTTCTTCGAAGTAGGATAACTACCCAAGAAGGACTCAGGGAAAGCATTTGTCCGTACGAAGTAGACTTTGTACGTATCAGAAATAGGAAGTAGCATTTGTACGTGCTTGAAAAGAGATACGTACAATAAATTATCCAATATAGGGGTGAGAAGTACACTTTATACCTAATTCTTCCAAGTACAATAACCACTTAACAAGTCCCCCCGAAGAAGTCTTAATAAAAAACACTTCGTGCGCAAAAAGACGCCAAGAAAATGTCTTTACCAAAAAGCAAAAAAGTCAAGTGGCTCATTTCTCTCCTAAAAATATGATCACAAAAGGATTGATATCATAATATGAGTGCCAAGTTCATGTTACACAAAACAAAATTTGACGACCACTGAAAATTGAGATATGCGACAAGATGATTCATTCAAACAGGTACCTTGAATTACACTTGCATTTAACAATGCGAGCTGTGACAGAAAAGTAATGAGACTGATTTTTTATTTTTCAAACATCAGTGTTATCGCCTTGAAAGTAGTTCTCTTGGGCAGCTACACACTGACGGAGACGTCGTTCTCAACTTTTGTAACAGCGCTGGAAGTCTTCAACATGTCCGCCTGTCCGTTACACTCTTTTGGATGTTTTCTAAAGTCCTGAAATGACGTCCTTTGAGGACAGTTTTCAGTTTAGAAAAAAGAAAAAAAATCACAGGGACTGAGGTCAGGTCAGGAGGGATGGAGAACCACAGGAATGCATCTTGAGGTAAAAAAATCTGTTATTGAGAGGGCAGTGTGAGATGTGAGTGCGATTCCGTCAAGAAGATCAAGATGTTTTTTCGAATGTCCTTCTGATCAATTGTGAGGTTTTTGGGCACCATTTTGGCACATCAGACCTTTCGCGTGCTCAAATCTTCAGTCAAAATTTGATGAACTGTAAATCTGTTCAAAATTAGTTCTTCACTCAACATTCTAATGTTAAACGACGGTCTGATCTCAGAAGAGTGTTCACACGTTCGATTTTTCGTCGGTTTTCGAAGTTAAAGGCCTCCCTGAACGGTGTTCATCTTCAACGTGTCCTCTGCCTTCAAAAAATGATTTGTGCAACGAAAAACTTGGGCTCGAGATAAAGAATGTTCCTGTTGTAACTTGCCGATTCTCCTAGCTTAACACAAAATTTAATTGCACAACATTACACCTAATTTCGTTGTTCCATTTTGCTTGACGCACAACCAAACACACAACTTCACTAATAGCAGTCTCGTAGTTAACGGAATGAGATAAAACTTGCACTCAGCTGTGGCAACATATTAACAAACGTGCTCCATCAAGGACAATAGCGAAATGTTGCCAGATCGCTTACAATTTTGCCAGTCTCATTACTTTTCTAACGCACCCAGTATATTGTCAACAAAAGAATAATAAATACCCGAGAGATAGTTCTCAGGTATTTTTCAAGGTAGGTACCTTCAGTTCGAGTATAAAATAAGAAAAAAACTTGCACTCAGCTGTAGCAACATATTAACAAACGTGCTCCATCAAGGACAATAGCGAAATGTTGCCAGATCGCTTACAATGTTGCCAGTCTCATTACTTTTCTAACGCACCCCAAAAGAAACAAAAGTCAACAAAAGAATAATAAATACCCGAGAGATAGTTCTCAGGTATTTTTTAAGGTAGGTACCTTCAGTTTGAGTATAAAATAAGAAAAAAAAATTGATCAAGAAAAAATAATAGAAACCAACTCCCCTTTTTAAAAATCTTTTGAAACACCATGAGAATGTCTCAGAACCGGGAGAATGCCGTTATAGCATACCATTTTGTTTGTCTCCCCCAGCCCCGTAACAACTGCTTTTGATGCTCAAAAGTTAATTCTCTATTGCAAACCTTTCGAATTTATTTTGTCTTTGAAAGACTTGACCCCAAATCTTTTGTACTATACAGAAAGTAAGACGTGATATCCCTTCGGATCCCAGCCCGGTACTCAACATCGCCGAGTCCTAGGTTGAATTCTATGAATCTCCTCATCCTCCATGAGATAGTAGAACTCGACTTCATCCTTTTGATTGGATATTTCCTACGTATGAAGAATTTATCTCTATTCCAATACTCATAAAAAATCCAATATATTAATGTAGATACAAGGAAGGAAAATAACATTACAGTCTAGGTAGACATTCTACGTTTCAACAAATGTTTCATACTAACTCTAAGGAAAAAGTATGGACAATCATGAACGGATAAAAGCTACTTACTTCGGACTTGTTTCACTTTAACATTCCTTACTGAGTTTTCCTACGTACAACCTGGTTGAATAGTCCTTAAGAAGTACAATGTTTCAATAACATTATTTACGTAGGAAAACATATTATGACGTCATCAGTAAAATTAGTCCTTCCTCCAGGGCTGGATTAACAATAGTAGCATTTGTAGCACGTGCTACAGGCGGGCTTTGACAACTTACACTAGATATTTTGATATTTCTGGGTTGACAATTGAAAAAGCATATCATTTTGTCGGGGCCCCCAACTCTTTAAAGTACGAGTATGGCCCCTAATTCTTCAAGGTATATAGTAAAATATAATTTAGGAAAGTACAAGCAGGCACCTACTACCTAGGAACTTAATAAAGAAACGAGTATTGCAACATAAACAAATTGGTTAGTGTGGGTACACTAGGTACCCTCTTACTATCCTTCTACCTAGGANTTTTTTTTTTTTTTTTTTTTTTTTTTTTTTTTTTTTTTTTTTTTTTTTTTTGTGATCAGTTTAAGAATTGTGTCTCGGCTCGGCGCGGCGTGGCAGTAAATCTACAAAGTGAAATGTTGCATGAGCGGTAATCGTGTTTTATCGATGAGTGCTACGGGCCCCGCGGAATGTTAATCCGGCCCTGCCTTCCCCAACTGGAAAAAACACTATTTAAGGACTTTTCTTGTAAAAGTATTGTCAGAAAGACAAATTCAATACTCTTCGTATCAGTCTGGACAAGAAAACATGCACTTGTACAGATTTACGTACGAATACACTTATCATATGTAGGTTTTACGGGTATTTCATTCTTAAAACGTAGAATACACTTAAAATGTTCATACTTTTCTGAAAATTATTTTTTCACTGTGTAAAATAGGAAAAAAGAAGTGAGTAGTCAAAAGTATGTAGAATTCTTTATGAACACAAATATGAAATAAAAATCTGGTGTGAACACCACACGACTTTCCTTATCTATATAAAAAAGAAGAAAGTATTACAATGGGCTGAAATTTTCGATGTCGAGTACCTTAAGGGGGTCCAAAATATGAAACAAATACCCTATTAATGTAGATACGAGGAAGGAAAATAACATTACAGTCTAGGTAGACATTCTACGTTTCAACAGATGTTTCATACTAACTCTAAGGAAAAGGTATGGACAATCATGTACGGATAAAAGCTACTTACTTCGGACTTGTTTCACTTTAACATTCCTTACTGAGTTTTCCTACGTACAACCTGGTTGTAATAGTCCTTAAGAAGTACAATGTTTCAATAACATTTTTTACGTAGGAAAACATATTATGACGTCATCAGTAAAATTAGTCCTTCCTCCAGGGCTCGATTAACAATAGTAGCATTTGTAGCATGTGCTACAAGCGGGCTTTGACAACTTACACTAGATATTTTGATATTTCTGGGTTGACAATTGAAAAAGCATATCATTTTGACGGGACCCCCAACTCTTTAAAGTACGAGTATGGCCCCTAATTCTTCAAGGTATATAGTAAAATATAATTTAGGAAAGTACAAGCAGGCACCTACCACCTAGGAACTTACGGAGCGCTACCGCGCTCCTTAATATATTACACTTCTTGACATATTACACTTCAACCTAAGTTATATTTTTCAATTCATTACATGAAATTGATATGAATTGGCACCAAATTTCAAGTTCAAGCTCTTTCCAGTTTGGTTTTAGGCAGAACCGCTAAAAAACGGCCTTCAACCTCTCATTTTCAGCAGGATATGCGAAAACCGCTAAAAAGCGGCATAAAGCCACTTCTATTTACACCAAAAGCTTATTTTTCCGTTGATGGCATAAAACTGACATACATGCTAAATTAAGTCTCAAGCACTTGCCGTTCTTGAGATATCTTGTTCACAGACAGACAGACACACGGACCAACGGCTGAAACTCGAGATTTGGGCTCTGGGGACCCCAAAACGTGTTTTGGCATTGAAAACTCGACATCGAAAATTTCATCCCATTACAATACTTTCCTTTTTATGGGTTAAGGAAAGTAAAAATGGGAGTTCGTACTTAAAAATAATTGCATCAAAAATATATGTTTTTTTTCCCCTTTTTTCGAAAATTGCAACTGGTTCCAAGAAAAATCAAGTGATCATAAATCCATTACCATTTTGTTATAGTTTTGCAGGACCTCTAGAATCATATCGTAATAGACAGATTTTACTCCAAGCGAAAACTGGTTTATAATAAAATAATTTGACAAATTAGACTTTTCTTACTTCTTTTTTCACATCCACTAGAACGAATTATACAGACTAAAGACCAAGTCCTAGGGTTTGTCCAAGTAAAATGAGAGGGTTTTCCTCAGGAATTAAACCCGCTCTTTGAATTAACTTTTCTCTCTCTCTCTCTTCTTTCTTTCCCTTTTTTTCTCACTCTTTCTAACCACTTCTTTCTATGTCTGAGTTCATGTTTGAAGTAATTCAATAAAGTGTATTTAAAAAAAAAAAAAAACAGAGGATACTCTAGGTATGTCATTTTTAAGCTTTAATAACACATTAAAATGATTTTCACAGCAAAGAGCGCTTGTTTTCAATGACAATGATGATCTCTTCTCGTGATTTGGAACTTTAGGAAGATTTTGTGAAAACAAATTACCTATTTGGTGTCGACTTTGATGTTCTTTTACATCCTGGTATCACACAATACCTAATAAACCTTTTTCAAATCTATCTATATATATAAAAGTGAATGTCTGTTTGTTTGTTTGTTTGTTTATTTATTTAGAAACGAAGTTCGGGTACTCAGCTAGTATTTATATAAAAAAAATAATAGTCATAAAAACTTGTAATTAAGCATATATTTAAACTTTTTTGTTAGTAATATTAATTTAAGCAAAATGTAAAATTTCAGACTTCTTTTTGAAAATTCATATGGAAATTAATAGTATCAAATATGTATACAAAAACACCTAGGCAGATGACGTCATCTGCATACATTTTGAAAAAATGTTGCCGCGAAATTTTAATTTTTCAAGTTCAAAAAGACAATTTTCTATATAAATAGAGGGTTAAAAAATGTGCATCTTTTAATGAACACTGTCGATATTAGCCAAATACAAAAAAATGCATCTGACCCATTCAGAAACAATCATTCAGTTCGGAAACCAAATTAGTTCTGGGTCATAATGGGTTAGAAATCATTAAATTCCGAAACCAAATTTAATCTGGGACTTAATTGATTAAAAAATCATTCAATTCAGAAACAAAATTAGTTCTGAGACTTAAAATGGGTTTAAAAATTATTCAATTCGGAGAACAAATTAGTTCTGGGACTTAATGGGTCAAATAATCATTCAATTCAGAAAAGAAATTAATTCTGGGAATTAATGGGTACAAAAATGATTCAATTCAGAAACCAAATTAGTTCTGAGACTTAATGGGTTAAAAATCATTAAATTCAGAAAACAAATTAGTTCTGAGACTTAATGGGTTAATATACTACTCAAAACAAAATAAGGGCCACTGAAAATTATTTTGAAAAACGTGTGTAGACCCATTAACATTTATCTATCTAGGTACGAATCGATTCCTACTATTTTTCTTAACATATTTAGAGACAAATCTCAGATGTCTCAATTTATTAGGTCGGGTATTTTAGTTGTAAGTGAGCTTTATCCCGTGAGAGTGATTCGTAAGGTGCTTAGGTTCTGACAGGAAAGTTTTGGTTAAGGTGTTCATTTTTATTGTTATGAATTTCTTGGTTTAAGCATTGCAATGCCTGGTGATCGATGACATTTAAATGCCGATTCCGCATCGAGAGCGCTTTCCCCACTGCAAAGAGGTCACAGAGAGCATCCGCGAATATGGTTCCTGTATCACGTCGAGCTATTCAAAACTTATGAACTAGGTACCAGGAGGCTGCTAGTGTACAGAGGAGACCAGAATCTGGACGGCAACATGCAACTATTGCTCGAGGAGATCGTTTTATAGCGAGAGTTGCACTCAGACAGAGAACAAATACCGCTCACTCGATATANCTGGTGATCGATGACATTTAAATGCCGATTCAGCATCGAGGGCGCTTTCCCCACTGCAAAGAGGTCACAGAGAGCAGCCGCGAATATGGTTCCTCTATCACGTCGAGCTATTCAAAACTTATGAACTAGGTACCAGGAGGATGCTAGTGTACAGAGGAGACCAGAATCTGGACGGCAACATGCAACTATTGCTCGAGGAGATCGTTTTATAGCGAGAGTTGCACTCAGACAGAGAACAAATACCGCTCACTCGATATACAAAGCCAACTCCAGCGACACTCCAGCAGACATGTTAGTGATCAAACCGTCCAAACCATTCGAAACAGTTTGCGAGAAGTCCATCTATGATGCAGAAGACGAGTTGTTAGGCCCAAGTTGACGTCACCTTAACGTGCAACGCGACTAAGATTTGCTAGGTACAAGAGAGAACTTGAAGTGGGTGCTTCATAGTGATCATAGACATGTGAGAGTCTGGAGAAGACCTGCAGAAAAATTTGTCGATGATTGTGTACATAAAAGTAACAGATTTGGCGGTCCAAGTGTAATAATCTGAGGGGGGGGGCATAAATTTATCTGGTAGATCGGAGCTGGTACCCTTCACCGAGGCTACCGTAACATCCAACAGTTATGTTGAACAGGTGATAACACCCCTTATGATACCATTTGCACGGAGGTTGGATTCAGATTTTGTTTTGATGCAAGATAATGCTCGCCCACATATCGCTAGCACCACAAGAGAGGCTCTAGAGGAGGCAAACATCACAGTCCTGGAGTGGCCAGCCATTAGCCCCGACCTCAATACAATTGGGATTTTATGGGATCATCTGAAGAGAAGACTCTGACCCAATAATACCCACAATAAGAGTCCAAGAGGAGTTGATTCGGGCATTAAAATCTGCTTGGGAGGAAATCCCGGATGAGAAAATTGTTAATCTCATTGAAAGCATGCCGAATAGAATGGGGGCGTGTGCCGTGTGTAAACTAGAAGACATAATCGATACTGTAATTTTGTAGTCACAGATTTTGCAATGNAGCCCCGACCTCAATACAATTGAGATTTTATGGTATCATCTGAAGAGAAGACTCTGAACCAATAATACCCACAATAAGAGCCCAAGAGGAGTTGATTCGGGCATTAAAATCTGCTTGGGAGGAAATCCCGGATGAGAAAATTGTTAATCTCATTGAAAGCATGCCGAATAGAATGGGGGCGTGTGCCGTGTGTAAACTAGAAGACATAATCGATACTGTAATTTTGTAGTCACAGATTTTGCAATGTGAGGTAAATTACATGCATCAGAATTAGTGCCAAATTCTGATGCATGTAATTTACCTCATTTAAAAATCATGAATATTTAAAAATCTTTAAAAATTAAAGCTTAATTTTGAGATGGCAACAAATGCTGCGTTCAATATTGCGATATATTAAGTAAAACGGTGTTCCAAAAGCAATCTAGTCTGAATTTGAACTCATAAAATACAACAAAAAAAACGAATATTTAAAGTGGCCCTTATTTAGTTTTGAGTAGTATGCTGACACTTAATGGGTTAAGAATTTAAGAAATCATTCACTTCAGAATCCAAAGTTAAGCATCGTCATCATCATTAACGTCTTCCTCAGCACTGCTTGAAGATGGAGCTCTAGGTTGATATGGGATTGCCGGTATTCCATGTAACTCCATAGCCAATTGTGTGAAAGCCGTCATAAATATTACGTTCTTCAAAGCTTTATTAATGTAGAGTTTTGTTGGCATTACGTCAATAGGAATTCCAAAGATGGGCGCCACTGCGTCCAATTCTGCGTTCAATTCTGATCGCTGGAATAAAAATGTTGATTCATTTAAATTAATTAAAAAAGAGCGGTTTTACTAACATGACCTGTCGCATTGCTGCGCCCGTGTGCTGTGCGATTTAAAAAAAAATCTGCCAAAGTGACACATTGGTATATTATTTTGTTGGATAAACCCACTTCCTATATTTTGATATTTTACCTTTCAAGGTACCCCTAGTTTCCTAGCTATTCCAAAACTGAATGAAAAAAAATCCGTTCGTCCGCCGTCCGTCGTGATGGGCACTTTTGCCACTTTGCGTTGACCGGTCGAAATGAGTGCCGTAATTTTCGAATATACCATTAGCGGTTTATGCCACTTTTTAGAGGTTTTCAATATCGTTGTCTAAATAGCTAATGGTAAGAGCTAGAGACTTGAAATTTGATATGTGTGTCAAATATAGGTCATATAAAGTTACTTTTTTTCAGTAACTTTTCAGGTATTATAATATGTCAACAACCATTAGTTGTTGTACCTACACAATAAATAATAAATTTGCATGCTAAAAAGAGAATTGGTAAGAGCTAGAGAATTAAAATATGGGTTGTGATCAAAGAATTCAGATAATTTTGTCCTTGAGTAAGAGATATGTAACATGTAAGTAAGAGATATCTTAACATGAGAAGCATTATGGATACGTCCATTTTGAAATCTTTCGGCATAAACGTAATAATTTCAGTGAATCAAGGTTTTGGTTTTATACCCAAATATTTCCAAATGGGCGTGCCGGTATGATACTCATGACACATTTTGAATTCTTTGTAAATATAAATAATTTTAATTTCTGTAAAAAAAATAAATGGTACGGAAAACAGTACTAGACTTTCTCTTCCTTAATC
>CM022881.1:19903805-19924062 GCA_012654025.1 Pachypsylla venusta | reverse complement strand
AAAACTGATAGGTATAAAAATTAAACCCGCGTAAAATGATATAAAATAAGTTAAATCTTGGAGAAGAGAGATTTTGCTTGTTCTTCTAGAATTCGATTTGACCTTAAAATGTTTAAATATTTTAAGTGAATTCCCCCTCTTTTTTTCCCTCAGAAGTTCATTTTTTTCAATTTTTTTGAATAAATTAAATAAAAAAACAGGCCTAGCGAACCCTAGTTCGTGGTTTGTTTGTCGAAATGTTTGAATGTTTTTATGTTCTAAATAAACAGGAAAAAATACGTTTTAACTTTTATCAATTCTGTTAATTTACATTATTTTATTAGTTATGCTTATGAGTTCAAAATTCAGATTATTATTTGGGTGAAATATAAATTTATCTCACTACTATATTACATCAGTAAAATTTACTTTACTATTTAATACAAATTCTAATCTGTGGAGAAAAAATATGTTTGAAACAAAAAGAGAGGGAAATCAGATGTTTCAGAATTTCAAATAAATAGGTAACACGCACAAAATAAAAACACGAAATCAGTAACCTTGAAAAGAAAATTTATTAATTTTATATTTTTCTATCTTTCAGTTTCAGTTTTCAGTCATTTCAGTTTTCAGTGTTCTCTTTCTATCAGATAGGTAATCAGACTGTTACTTAAATTAACTTAAGTAATAGGTGCTAGTTGTAGGAAACTAATAATTAAAGTAAGTTTTAATTATTTGAATTGAAGTCTTTTAATCAAATTGTTTACATTATTGTTTTCTAATGGTTTTCATTGAAAATTGATATACCTATTATTCTCGAGTGGGGGTTTCTTTTAAAAAAATAAGTATTTGTATTTGAGCAAGCAAGATTAGTAAGTGTATTGTTAATTAGGTACTAACTACCTATTTTGATCCACATGTTTTGCTAGTTAAATTCAGAGGCATGGCCTGTTATATTGGGATAAATATGTAGCCTCTATGTTTGTCTCTTTCCATAATCTATTAATAATATGAAACCCAAAATTACAATTGTCCATTCTTATGTGAAATACGGACAACTGACAAACGCATAATATTTTGTATTTATAATATTAGTGGGACCTGTAACAGAGGGAAGGAAAAACGTAGACTTGAATTTAACTATTCCGTTACAAACCTTCTAGTACGGAAACCTAAACGTATTTCTCTTGATGATAGTAGGTAGATTGATATTAAAAAGTTGAAATTATCTGGGCTTAATAGGAAAACATTAGCCTTCATTAGAAAAAAAATAGGTAAATATGTATTTTAGGGTAACTTTTCAAAAATGGTCGAAAAAAAGATAGGCATGGCAATAAAAACGTTTCCTAACTTCTCAATTTTTTTAAGCCAAGGTCTGTTACCGCTCTCTTAACCCAATTAGAGAGATTAGGAAACTTTTTACGGCCATGCCTCTCTTTTTTTCGACCATTTTTGAAAAGTTACCCTAAAGTACATATTTACCAAAAAATAGCTCATGTACAGGCACTAATAGAATTTGAAACACTAGAGTTTAAAAAATACGTACATTTAGGTGGGTTTTAAAGTCTCAGCGGCGCAGCGCCTCGGAATCTACAATATCGCTCAAAATATAGAAAAACACAGACAAATACTTTGTTATTTATAGAGACAAGGAAAGTTAATTTCTAAATAAAATTCATCCCCTGCTTGAAATTTTTGGTTTGATATGATCGTATGAACGTAACCATACTATACATGGATCATTCTTGTGAGCGAAGCATGNAGCTTTAGACTCAAGTTCGACCCTATTTCAAAAAAAATATGAGTTCTGTATTACTTACAGGCAACATATATGTAGGTATTAGAAGTAAATGTCATTATTTTAGAAATGTTGTCTGTTATTCTATACAATAATGGCATCATCGCGCCTGATGGTAACCAGATGTATGAGACAGCAGCTCTAGATAAGTTGTAGTCTACTGCTAAAGTTTAATTGTCATCATACATTCATTCTTGGAGGCTGATAATTGACATTGGCCCCCAGTATCAAGTCAATCACTGCAATATACCTAATTACTTCAGTAACACAAGAGTTATATGTTATATACATAATGATATTACAGAGTTGCTTTTCTTGAATCAAATGACTTGTTTTTTTTTAAATTTGGCTTAACGTCTCTTTAACATCTATTGGTCATTCAAGACGGGGGTTTTACCCTCCTTCGCTGGAAACTTGCAAGCCAGCTACCCAGATTGACCTCACCCAGCCTGGGTTGGGCCGTAAAAAAAGCCAACGATGTGTGGTGTTCCCAAGCGGTCACCCATCCAAGTACTGACTACGCCCGACGTTGCTTAACTTCAGTGATTCGACGGGAACTGGTGTATTCAACGTGGTATGATCGTTGGCTACTTGGGTCTTTATCTTATCGAAAAAAATCAAAAATCTTTTTGTCAATCTCGTGTTGTCCGTTCTCCACGATTTCCAGCTCCCGTTGTCAAATCTTGCTCATAATATCCTTATGATTTTTTTTTCATTGCAATTTTTTCCACTTGTTTGACATAACTCATACGAAGACATTCTGAATTGTACTTTCGGGTTTCACTACTGTATTATATGCAGTTAGGGCCAGAGAGAAAATTCGGGCCCGGGGTGAAAATATACGGTACCTCTAGCCAGACCTTGGAGAAATCGCTCCACCCCACCCGCCCTCGTTTCTTGTTAGTTTATGTTATTTCCATTTTTCTCGATCTCTCTTTGTTTTTACCAGGCCGAGGTGTTAAAGTTTAATAAACTAAAACAAATAGAAAATGTAAAATTTCGTCATAAACCTACTAAGATATAACCAGATGTGTGTGGTTTTATTGTTGAATGACATGATTTTTTTTGCATCCTGTATATTTGAGTAGGTATAACTATAAATAGAAATATTTCTGTTTCTAT
Source organism: Pachypsylla venusta (assembly GCA_012654025.1). Taxonomy (NCBI): domain Eukaryota; kingdom Metazoa; phylum Arthropoda; class Insecta; order Hemiptera; family Aphalaridae; genus Pachypsylla; species Pachypsylla venusta. The sequence continues at coordinate 19,921,163 of CM022881.1, read as the reverse complement.
AAGGGGTGTCCCAAAAGTCCGAGACCATCTGAATATCTTTTGAACGGCTTTATGTCGAGTTTTGAAATTTTGCATGGTATTATATCCTAAATTAAACCACCTGATGGTGTGTTCAATTTTTTAGGGGCGGTTCCCATGTGACCCCCAGGGGTTACAACTTCTGTTCTTTAATTAAGAACCCCTATCTTGTGTTACATTTTCAGAAAGACTATAAAATCGAAAAAAAATTACACGTCTAGCGTGTTTAATTAGTAATAAATAATCTTAACATCAAGCATACTTACAATATGTATAATAAAAAATAATAATCTAGCATAAAATATAAAATAATAATAATTTAGTATGCAATATAAAAACAAAATACCAAAAATTATCAATTATAATACTTGGGTGACTGAGTACACCAAATTTTATCAAAATGAGACGACATTTATATTTTTACTTTTTTTGGGCGAAATTTTTATAAAATACCAAAAAATATCCAATAAAATATACTTGTCCAGTAGCCAGAGATTTTTTGAATGTAAAATTGGGGAAATTTGATTTTTATATATGTTTATTGGTATGGACCTCCTCTTTAACGATCTACGTTTTCGACCTCGCAACCCTTGTGCGTTCTCCGCCTTCATGAAGAAGCCGCTGAAAAAAACCTTTTTTTAGATTTTCCTCAATTACTTACTCGCTTCAAATTTAAGGCCTAATTATGCCCCAGAAATATGGGAGGGGTATTTTTTAGCCAGTAAAATAATAAATCTATGTGTCACATTGGCAGATTTTGGATTATTTTTTCACTCCACCCTGTAGTTCGATGATAAACAATTCACGCGTGGCATTGCGTCGCCCATTCTCGATAATCTTCACGTTTAAGTGCTATAATTGGTACTGATAAAAAATAAAAAAACAAACAGTTTAGCAAAAATTACTGGACTAGTTAGTAACAATTAGATATCCTCCAGCGAAATAATTTTCAACTGCGAGGTTGTGCTTATACGTTATTTGGAGTGGAACATTTAGGTGCTTCCTTATTTTGAGGGGAACATTTAGGTGCTTCCTTATTTTCAGAGGAACATTTTGGTGCTTCCTTATTTTGAGAGGAACATTTTGGTGCTTCCTTATTTTGGGAAGAACATTTAGGTGCTTCCTTAAGTTTGACACAGACTGAACAAGCGTTTAAAAGTAGTATTTTAGTTTGTGGATCTTTTTTGACAAGCTGAAAAATGCACGGTTTGCTCCAAATGGACTGAACGTTACTTCAGTTCAGTGTTCACACCAGGAGTTCTGCCTGTGCAGATTCTCCTTAAGATAAAAAGGAACGTATAAACGGCCTTATATGTCATTTGATTGTGTTAAGCGTGTATTTTATTTCGAAGAAAAATGTTGAACACTGGTGAGATTTTTTTAAATTTTAAATTATTTCTACTATTCTACATAGTGCCTGTTTCAGCTCGCCATAGATTGAGGATGTCAAAATGAGATTTATGCCGAGATATCTAAATATATAAAACAGAAATTTTGTATTTACCTATTTGGTAGGGGTTGTCTGTATTCCAATACCACATCCCCCCCCTAAAAGCATAGGCCGGAACCTCAGAAAAATTATTAGAATCCTAAAATGTCGAACCGTTTTCGAGCTATACTTATTTTTTGGAAACATCAATAAGTTATGGCCAGATAGCATAAAATGTGAAAAATAATTTATCAACTCAAAGCGAGAAAGTTAATTATGGTTGAAAAAAGAATGGAAAAATCATGGTCTACAACCCCATAAAAGTCATCAGAACTAAAATATGTCAAGTCGTTTTTGAGTTACGGCCAAATTTCTAAATTCACTAAAATCGGACGGTCGTCACGTTCGGATATCTTCAATTTTTTTGCAACAACATATCAACTCAAAGTTTTAGGTGGCCGTTTAAGACCTTATTTTAGGACATTATCCGTAAAGGTATGGCCAACCATTCCAGAGTTGCAAGTTAGAAACTGGGAACGGGTAATTGTTAACACAAACTCATACTCCCCCTCCCCCAAAACTACATTGTCCTTGAAAAACAAAAATAGCAATATGAGAATCGTAGCAAAGCGCGCGCGAAACAGCTAGTTTAAAATAAACATTAATCTGTTTACAGGACATTTCAGCTATAATCTCAAAGATTATCAATCAGCTAATGACAGTGAGGACTATTTGATCAAACCATTGAAATGGTTCAACATGAAACTTGACCAACCAATGTCAGAACATCATCTGACGTCATCAGCATTGATGACGTCATCTTCATCTTCTATTCCTATTGCACTACCTTCTAGTAATTGTTCACATCCCAATTTGGGTTCTACCTCTTCAAAATCATCATCTTCATCACAAAAAGACCATTTTGATATTGTTGACTGTAAGTTTATAGCTTTTACACTTCTTAAAAAATGTCGCAGAGTGTTTCCAGTATTTGCTTTTATTTTCTGAAGAGCAAAGTTTTGAATTAATTATTTTTAATAATGAACTTTTGGAATTGACTAGGACTTTTTTGGACAAATAGTGCATTATTATTATTGTTTTATTGTGCTAGCTGTTTCGCCCGTGCTTCGCTACGGCCCATAGCTGGGTGCCTTAGAGGCATGGCCGTTCCCGTGCTAATAGTATTCCCCATACAAAAATCGGAAAATCGGCCNCCCCCCTTCCTACGCCCATGTGGGGCACGACGCGTTGTCACGATGAAGGAGCGATGTCTGGGCGCACCCTGTTGACTTGACAATAGTAAACTTGATTTACGGTTTGCCCCGGTGGAACAAATTCTATATAATTCTATCTCGTATAATTTTAGACATCTATAACATCACCAGAGGATCTCTTTGGACAATTGGACTTGGAATCAGAAGAGATGATTACCAAAGTTTCCCCCCAAGGTAATGATTCTATCTTAATGACACAGATTTCCAATTCTAGAATTGACAGTCAAATAGTACTTTGTCAATACCGATGTCAGCGTCAAATCGCTGCGAGGTCAATTTATTATTTACTCCCGCTATCGTAATTGTGTATACAGGGTGTTTCAAAAGGTTATGCAAAAAAAACCCTCTGCCAATGTGACACCTGGGTTTATTATTTTTCTGGCATAAAATAATACATTTTTTGGGGGGGTACCCCCCAATAAAAAATTTTTTTGGGGTACCCCCCAAAAAAATTTGAGGGGGTTATCATGATGATTCCAAATCTAATTAGTCCCCAAATTTGACATATTCCAAAGGTTCATTATTGAAAATAATAAACCAAAAAAGAATTAGACTACCTAAATAAATATTATTTAAACCTGTAAAAAATAATATAAAGGTAATGGTTGGTGTTAAGGGCTTTTCAATTTTGATTTTTTTCTTCTTCTTTAAATGACTACAACACTAACGTGAACACCTGATCATCTTGATCCACTAGTATTATGTTACGTACGTAATTATATTGTAGGTACCGATTACAGATTGACATGTGCAAACAAGCAATTATAGCAATAAAATGTCCAGATCTAAGTCGCACGTAGTACAATGGTCTACACTATCGGAATAGATGATGTCACTATTGATTCATTTTCAGATAAAAAATTGAACCGTGGGATTTCCCGAGCTGCCGACAATGAGAAAATTGTGAGTCAAGCTAGATCTGAGATCGCGCTGATTGACAATACAGAAGAGACAAACAGTGAACAATTCATAGACAGTCCTGTATATACTTTCACTCTACCAGACATTACTCAGTACCCAGGTCAGTTGACCAAACAAAGTGGGGTCTAGTTTTAACTCCATGGTATTTCTTTTGTTTGTCTTTTGTATTATGATAACTTCCAAACTCCACTTGCGTAGCTATGCTAATACGATTTGAAAATACTGTGTCCAGAAGGGCCCTCATTGAAGTTTTTTAAAAAACCGCAAGAAAAAAAGTTTCCAAAATTTTGGTGGTTTCTGGTCAACGTTGCATCTGCGGAAATCAAAATTATAAAACAACTACTTTCGAAATTCTACAACGAGGCAGAAAAAGCAGAAAGGATGTCTCGCAACTCATCGATAGCATCGCGAGCGAAAAATATAGAAAGAAGAGCCACGCAGTCCCATGTTGTGTAGTATGAAAGTGGTATTACATTATTTGTCATGATGTCATCATTTTTATACTTCTTTTTTTTAAATTTGGCTTAACGTCTCTTTAACATCTATTGGTCATTCAAGACCGGGGTTTTACACTCCATTCGCTGGATAATTGCAAATCAGCTACCCACATTTACCTCACCCAGGTTGGGGTGGACCGGAAAAATAGCCAGCATCACGAGGCCGCGAACCCACGTGGGCACCCACATGGTACAACCTCGCTGGACGTTGCTTAATTTCAGTGATCAAACGGGAACTGGTGTTCAAACAGTAACAAAAAGTGTTATCAATAAATTAATATATTTGATCAAATTCGCTATGGAATTGTATTTGATCGAACACAAAAGTGACCAAAATTTGTCTAAATTGTCTGATGGGGTTTAAACGCAAGACAAACACGTTTGTCATGTTTGATAGTTTTTTAAACTATTTCATTGATCTGAAGCGTCCGTGAACGCCCAAGTCCTCAATTAACGAAAATACACAAGTGAAGAAAAACTAAATTAACTTTTGGTCTCTATTTAAAATGACCATAGGTCCTTGTAAAATATTTGATCAAATTCGAATTGTATTTGATCGAACACAAAAGTGACCAAAATTTGTCTAAATTGTCTGATGGGTTTAAACGCATGACAAACACGTTTGTCATATTTGATAGTTTTTTAAACTATCTGAAGCGTCTGTGAACGCCCAAGTCCTCAATTACCGAAAATACACAAGTGAAGAAAAACTAAATTAACTTTTGGTCTCTATTTAAAATGACCACAGGTCCTTGTAATTGTGTGTAACTACAACTTGAAAATAAAAAAAACTCTTATAAATTCAGTTTTAATTCACTTACTACACAACCGAGCTTTTAGGTGTATACTGTCGGCTAACCAACTTTTCGTCCAACGCTCGACAGTCCAAGTTCGTTTTCATAATGGGTAAATGGATTTCAAAATGTTGGTTTTGAATTTGCATTGGGTCTTGAAAAGGCTAGTTATGCCACTGTCTAATATATTGTCTGATTTTCTGTGAATTAATACGGGGACATTCATTACATGTCCAAATCGTAGCATTAGCTGATTAATGGTCATCCACCTAGTGATCACCCATTCTGGGTTGAGCTGAAAAATAGAAAACACTACGAGGCGCGAACCCACGAGGACACCCACTCGATAAAACCTTGCAAGAGGTTGCCTAACTTCAGTGATATATGGTGTAATCAATGTACAATAGACGCTGGCTAATCCACAATTTAATGTTAATTTTGTTTGCAGATGACTTCAGGAAGTTCTTAGAGAAAGATCTGATTGCTTTATCCACTCAGGTGTCATTAGAAGAATCCAATAGATTGAATTGGTGGACTTCTGTCACTCAGAAACTCTATCCTTTATCAACATCAGGCGATGGCAACTGCCTTCTACATGCAGCTTCCTTAGGTATATAATCGTAAATCTGTCTAATTAGACAGGTATCAGCCGAGTAGGTACCCTCCACATATCACGGTCATACCAAATTTTATTCTACCCCTTCTAGGGATATTGCGATATTATCGATATCGATAAATATCGATATTTTCTTTTGATATTTCCGATATTTATATCGATATCAGGGATTCGATAATATTGGATATCGAAAGAAAAATGTCTATATCGATATCGAATCAGAATGTCATAGGAAGGGTCTAGACTTCTAGAGCATATCAGATCTTTGTGTTGTATAAAGTGGATTGACACTTCCTCCTCTATTTTATTTTTATTAGAGTTTTTCTTATCAGAAGATTGTGGAAATTATTCTATTAGCTTCTCTTTTAGCTGCAGAGATTATATTCATATTGAGAACGGTTTTTATTTTGTTATTATTATTTTGCATTCCATTTGCTGTTTTTAGGTAATCATAATCCGTAGAGCAAAGTAAGCTTCAATTCTCACATCATAACTTTTTAAACTGGATCCGAACCGATATCTTTCGATATTGCCGATATCGATATTTCCATTGCGATATTGATATCGGGAAAAATATCGTTATCGATACCGGATATCGCATAAAGACCAATATCGCAACAACCTTAACCCTTCTCCTTTTCCGTCAATTGTTCCTTCAATTATCCTCCTCTGCAAGCAATTCTTACGCCGTATGTGTCCTAATCAAGATCTCTTTTTCCCTTTTGTCCTATCCTTCCTAATACTTCTTTAATTCCCATTTTATCTTTCCAACTCACTTCATCCATTCTCCTCCACTACCTTATCTCAAAGCTCTCCACTTCACTTCCCTCTTCTTCATCACCCAACTTTCACATTCGTACAAATGCAGTTAAATGTTCATCATACGACCTCATAGGAGATCGGTTCTTTGTACCCAAGTCTACTCGAGATATTTTTCCCAACCGAAGAGTGCCAGTCTTTTGTTCAGACGACAACAAGTGTGTGTTGAGAATACCTTGTAATGCTATGATGTCCACAAACCTATATTCTGAAGTAATCCAAAAAAAAAAAAACTTTACTACCGTTGAAATAGCTTTTGTTCCCTCTTTGGTTTTCAGTGAGAGTGTCGTAGAAAACTTTCATAATAGGTTAACAGCCGTGTGGCTGGTTGTCAACAACTCGCCATGAGTTGTTTATACTTGAGAATCATTACGGATAAAGCAGTAGCTTCTCTTTGCTTTCTGCATGGGTAATGGTAAAGATATTGTTTTCGACCTTTCCTTCATTTGCCTTTTACGACTGGCATGGACTTGGTAAATGCTCTTTTAAAGTCCCCCTATGCACAGGAGACATAGGAAGGATATAATGCAGTAGCTTCCCCTGCATGGGCAATGGACAAAATTTCGTTTCCGATCCTGCCCTTAGTAGCCTATTATGACCAGCACGAACTTGGGTGCTTTGGAATTTTTGATGTCGAGTTTTGAATGCCAAAACACATTTTGGAATTCCCAGGACAAAAGTCTCGAGTTTAAATTATTGGTCCGGTTTATGTTCATAGGTACTAAATGTTGGTTTTTTATTTTCTATAATGAACCGTTGGAATCGTTACAAAAATTACTACCCCTTCAAAATTTGATATTTTACTTTTCAAGGTAGGTATGTAGAATCAAAAAGTAGAACAAAAAAATTGTTTTTCCGCCGTATGCCGTGGTGGCTTCTAATTATGCCCCGGAACTTTTCGTCACAAATAAAGTCGATCATATTAAGTATCCAAAGTGTCCCTCACGGTGTACATGTACGAGCTTAGCGTAAAATATCCAATTTTGGGAGGATTATATTTTTTAGTCAGTTATAATTATATATTAAACCCATGTGTCACATTGGCAGAGATTTTTTTTTTTTTTTTTCATTTCAAAGGGACATTTTTGTGTAATATAAGAGGCTCTCCTCTAAAGAGAGGGTGAACTATACAAGATATTACTTTGGGGAGGGCAACAGGAAACCACCCTATACAGTAATTCATTAATCATATCAGCATTGAAACCACATAGCATAGTCAAGGCATTTTTATCATAAATTTAATTCTTGATTTGCGAACCAAACTTGCTCTTAAACCAGTTTTGTTTGTTTTCCAGGTATTTGGGGGTTCCATGATCGTTTATTAACTTTAAGAAAAGCTTTACATGTGTTCCTGTCGCAGTCACCACGTCGAGAAGCACTTTGGAGAAGGTGGAAATATCAACAAAGCAAATTGAACGAACAGTCTGGTAAGTAATGGAACTGGCCAACTGGAAGACTTTTTAAAGAAAAGTTGGAAATATCAACAAAGCAAACTGAACGAACAATCTGGTAAGTGATAGAACTGGCCAACTGGAAGACTCTTTAAAGAAAAGGTGGAAATATCGACATAGCAAACTGAACGAACAATCTGGTAAGTGATAGAACTGGCCAACTTGAAGACTCTTTAAAGAAAAGGTGGAAATATCAACAAAGCAAACTGAACGAACAATCTGGTAAGTGATAGAACTGGCCAACTGGAAGACACTTTAAAGAAAAGGTGGAAATATCAACAAAGCAAACTGTTCGTTCGGCACAAGATCTATCTATCTGTTCATATGATACCGCGCGGCACCGCGCGGTCATGTGAACCTAGCCTTAGGGTATGAAGGAAACTTGCTACATGGTTTTTGGGGCCCTGGGACCCAATATTGTGTTTTTTGAAGTCAGATGGGGGAGTCAAAATCTTGAAGAAGTACACTGAAAAATCTGGAAAAGTAGACTGAAAATCCTGGAAAAGTCGGGGAATTTCACTTTTTCGATTTGGTAGACACCCTGTGTAGAGAAAATGCACATTTTCCAGTATGATGGTTTGGCTGTCCGTCCCACAGTCACATTTTGTGGCTTAATAATTTGTCTCATTGGTGTAGAGAAAATGCACATTTTCAGTGTTTGTGCGAATGCGGTTGACAGACACCCAAATATTTCTCTTTTCATCAAATATTCTGTGTTTTGCTGCTATACATATATGTCCTGAGTGTTACAGGATGTTTAATTTTGTTTTTCTTCCTTTATTTTTCAGGCTTGGTTTACTCTGAATTAGAATGGAGAAGGGAATGGAATGCCATTGTAAGTATGGCATCTACAATTCCACGCCTGAGAAGACAATCTGTTGCAAGTAATTGTGACGATGCTACAGCTGGTGCTGTTTATGAAAGTTTAGAAGAAATTCATGTTTTGTCCTTAGCACATGTGTTGAGAAGGCCTATCATTGTAGTTGCAGACACGATTCTCAAAGACAGTTATGGTGAGAAGTACAAATACTCAAAGGACCTTTCGTCTTCACAATGGACGGTTCTGTGCACCAGGACGACCTGGAACGCATAGCAACACAGTTCCAGGGACATCAACATCTTACACAGCGGCCTTTGTGTTGGCGAAGGTTTGGACAGAGGCGTTGTCATAAAGGAGCTGAACACACCCGAAAAATGTACTCGGAACCTAAACAAAGATTTTCTGTCAAAATTAAACCAATCAAAATATTTGGATAATGTTACCTTGTTATCATTAGACAGTGTAATACGTAATAATATTTGCCTCGTAGCGAAGCACGGGTGAAACAGCTAGTAGTGTATAACCAACCTCTTAATTGTTTTTTAAATTTTCAGGAGAAGCTCTAGCACCCATTCCATTTGGTGGTATTTATCTTCCTCTGGAATGTCCCCCTGACATATGTCAAAAATCACCTCTCCTTCTTGCTTTTGATGGTGGTCATTTCTCAGCGCTTGTAGCAATGGACAATAATAGCAATCCTGAAGTAGCTGCCATTCCACTCGTGGACAATAATCATGAATTATTACCAATTCAATTTAATGTTGATCCTGGAGATTCAGAAACTGAAATTATACCTGACGCAATTGATAATGTTAATTTATTGGCAGAATATTTAGAAGTTTTGAAATTAGATTCAAACGCACAGGTCAGTTGAAGTAGACGCAGATTGAATAAAATTGCCTCATTTTAGCATATAGGTTGATTATTTTACTTAATTAAAAAAAAAAAAATGATTACTATCAGGAAAACTGATTTTCTATCTTGCCCTCAAATGGGACTACATACCAAATTAGACCCCAAATGGGACTATATACCAAAGTTCATCAAAAATATTTTACTTAATTAAAAAAAAAAAAATGATTACTATCAGGAAAACTGATTTTCTCTCTTGCCCTCAAATGGGACTACATACCAAATTAGACCCCAAATGGGACTATATACCAAATTTCATCAAAATCGGTCAACGTTAAATGGCGAAAATGCTTTACTCCGCCGTGAGCGGCACTTAAAAGTTGGTCGATTGATTTTGATGAAAATTGGTATGTAGTCCCATTTGGTGTCTATTTGTGACCTGCAACTGTTTGTTACTGTCAATCACATATACGTTACTGTCAATTACCATTCTAGTTGTATAGGAATTAACATTGTATTATCTCTTTATGGCCTAATTTTCCCAGTTGGTACTTAAATTCGAATGACATACGCTTTCAATAAATGTATGTTTTATCAGGAAATCCGATTAACGGTTATGGTTTCAGAACCAGTTTTGGGGCCATAAGATTAACACATTTCATACATTTCACCCCCCAAAAATGAAGGGTGTTCGTATCGACCGTTTTCTTCCTGTCTCTTAACGGTTTCCGAGTTATTTGACTGTCAGTTAAAATAACTCATCCTCTGTATCATTTTCTATTAATTTTTGGCCATACATTCATAATTTCGGATCGTTTTTTTTGCATGTTTCAGCAATATGCTACATCATCAGATTGTACTGATGGACAAAAAAATGGATTATTTGGAAGTCTCGGTCGCTCTGTTGGTCATAAATTACGTTTAAAATTAACGAGAACAAATTCGATGAAAAGAAATGAAAATAATAAAAAATCAAATGGAATATTATGTGGACTTCTTTATACAAAAAATAGAACCGAATATCAAGATGAACTTATTGAAAATTATTTGAAAACGGCAAAACTAAGATTTGAACAGAATCTAAATGTAAGTTTGTTAAACGTGTTTTTTTAGGTAATTAATTAAAAATTTTAATTATTTATAATAATAAATTTTATTTTGCCCGTTCCCGGTTTTAAATTCGTAAGTGTGGAATGGTTGGCCATACCTGCTAAAATAAGGGATAAACGGCCACCTAAAACTTCCTCGCTTTGGGTTGATATGTTGTCGCGACAAAATTTAAGATATCGGACCGTGACTGTCAGATTTTAGTGATTAAATTAGATATTCTGCCGTAAATCGAAAACGGCTTGACATATTTTTAGTTTTGATATTTTTCCTGATTTTGGGCAGACGCTATCCCATCAATTTTTCGCTATCTGCTACGACCATCAACACCGTTCCAATGACAATTCACTCTGTTTTTCTTCCATTGAGCCTGTTCATCCCAGCCGTGCAGCTCCAGATACTTCTTCAAAGAGCTGTTATATAAATCCTTGCTGAACCTTTAGTCATCTGATTGTTGTCCTCTATGTATGCTGGCTGCTCATGATGTAAATCATTGATTCAACTGTCCATCAAACCCAATATACTGCCATCTATGGCACGTTGAATACACCAGTTCCCAATAGATCACTAAAGTTAAGCAACGTTCAGCGAGGTTGTAATCTAACGAGAACTGGTATATTCAACCTGACATCTTTGTTTTTTTTTCTTCTACAGGATGCAAACACTTTCAATGGTCCGCGACATGGTGTTGGCAAATCTCAATTTTATACATCTTCTGATATAGAATCACATCAAAAAATAAGTTCACTAACACCAATCAAATCTAATACAAACAATGACAACTCAACTATGTATCTTAGTAAAAGTACTTTCTATACAAATTCTAATATGGAGGAGACGTCAGAACCAGCAAGGGCTAACTGTAAAACCAATAATTGTATATTTTATGTTAATCCTAATTCAGAAGGTTACTGTTCCAAGTGTTACCAAAATGCACTAAAAGCTAACTCATAGAGTTACCTTCATACCAGCAAAGGGTTAATATTTAAATAGTACGGAAAACCGTACTAAACTTTATCTTCCTTGATTCTAGGGAATTGGCATCCTTCATATCAATTAAATTTGGTACGCTAAGTATTGTGAAAAAATATTATATTAAATTCGTTAAATTGATATACTATGTCAAATGTCAGGTAAAACCATATTGAAGGTTAATGTGTTCAGGAGAACGCGAAACTAGTTAGCTCATTTTAACATCTATTTATCATTGAGTCAAGTGAAGATATAGTACTTTTAACCTTCAACAAATATTATATTAATTAGGTTTGGCAGCCTTCGTCTCTATTCACAGCTCTCTGGTGAAAATATTACATGTTGCAGCTCTTACTGAAAGTTTAATTTCAAATTAATTTGGCAGCCTTCGACTGATATCGCAGTTTTTAGCCTGGGTTCTGGGTTGGGCCGGAAAAATGGCCAGCATCGTAAGGGCGCGAACCCATGTGGACACCCACATGGTATAACCTCATTGGACGTTTCTTAACATTGATCTCGCGGGAACTGGCGTATTTTACGTTCCATTGACGCTGGCTATAAGTCCCTTTGATTATTCGCATAATGTACTCGGTACATTATGCGAATAAAAAGGGGTTGTGTCCACCTTGTATATTGCAATCTTTAGGCTAGATTCACATTTACCGCTCGGTATCATATGAACAAAATGATACAAGTTTGTAAAACTAATACCGCGCGGTCATGTGAACCTAGCCTTAAAAACCAAGATTTAAACGTTTCACTAGGGGCTTTAGAGGCACGGCCATTCTGACTATTAAGTATTTTCTACATTTTATTTTACCCGTTCCTTGTTTCGTAAATCTGGAATTTTAGGACATTTTCAGAAAATGTCCTATAAAATATGGACTAAACGGCCACATTAAACTTTCTCGCCTCGCGTTGGTATGTTGTCGCGACTAAATTTAAGATATTCGTCAGTGAGTGTCCGATTTTAGTGAATAAATTAGAAATTTTGGCCGTAAGTCGAATACGGCTTTATATATTTCAGTTCTGTTAATTTTCCCGGGGTCATAGATCATGATTTGGGGGTGAGAGGTTCATTCCCATCAATCTTTCGCTATTAGCTAACGTTTGAGCTGTGGTATTGGAACAGACAACCCCTACCACATAGGTACACACAAATTTCTGAATTATATATTTAATATATTCTTATTGTAAATGTAAATTTTTATATTTCTCTCTGTTATTATGCCACATTTTTTGTGGGCAACTTAGCATTAATGTATTTTTAAAAATCACTCTAATGTCACTAAGCCTAAGGTACACTTAACAATTACTTTATAATGCTACCACTTAGCTATTACCATAGCTACTCAATTGTTCATAGGTACTTAATATAGCTCGAAGTTACTTGAGAGCGTCATCCTCACAGGCCGAGTACTCCTGAACTGATGGTGTGAAATGATAGTGAAAGCAAATCTTTTTTTTGCACACGAAGTGTTTTTTTTTGGGGGGGGGATTATTGTTCACATTGGAATTATATGGTTGAGAGTTCAGTTTTAAACGTTTTATATTTGTTAAATTATTTTTAATTATTGTTCATAAATATTCAAGTGCTTGTATTTTATATTTTTTACTTTAACTTAACATTTCTTTTTAAATAAATATGCCTACAAAAACTGACGAAGGTTTTATTAAAGCAGACGATACAAACCTACCCAAGATATCAATCAAAATTTGTACATGATGATGTTTTTATTTTTAGAAAATATTACAATATTTTCCTAATTACAATACTTTCCTTTTTATAGGATAAGGAAAGTAAAAATAGTTAAAAATACCATAGATTGGGAAGAAATAAAACCTATATTTTTTAATCAATGTAACGTTTCGATATCGTTCTTATTTTTTTGATATTATCGATAGTACCCATCGGAATACTAAATATTGGTATTATATCGACACCCCCTATTCATCATCATTAGACATCGGATTATATGCATAATCAAATTCACTATTTGCACCATATTAAAGGGAGTTTTCCGTTCTCATCTATTGTTAGCTTCTAAATTAAGTTTAATTTAAGTAAATTTACAAAATAAATATATTGTGAAGTGAATTTGAGTAATTTTTAGTAAATATTATTTAAAAATATCGAAAGTTTTAAAAATTAGTTTCTTTTACTTTGCATTGTTCTCATACAAATGTAATACCATAATTCTGCTCAGATTTTCCATTGTAAGATCTTTTCACATCAAGAGAGTAAAACAGAATAATCAAGAATTAAAACCTTGATTTTGAGAGATCAACAATTAGTTATGTTGAGAATGTCGTAATAGACGAAAGCGCTCCGTAACCCTTAAAATTTTTTAGTAGTTTATACACAAATTATTTTTGAAATATTATTTCATTATGACTACTAACTAACTTCCTTCATTATTTAAACAAGTTAAAGAATGAAAAGATAACCTGAGTTTAGCTGCGATCCAAACTTGTTGCTCCATGATGATAACTATACTTGCTATACCATCTACTGTGTAATAAGGAAAAGTGGGGGAACCATGATACTGTTTTGAGCACGAACAGGGGAAATTTGGGTATTTTTTCTCAAAAAAATTCCTGACTGTTACGGAAATATGCCGAAATTGTACATTATATGCATCATCGCCAAAAACGGCCAAAATATGCAAAGGCATATGCTATATGCATTTGCATATAATCCGGTGTCTATTCATCATCATTATTGGGGAGAGCGAAGCGAGTCCCTCTTACCCACAGCTTCGGGCTTTCAATTAATAGAATCCAGGAAACGTAAAAGATTTTAAAGGGTTTCTACATACATGATTAGCCCTACAATCATAATTTTAAGCATCAGTTTGAGCTTAGTCATCGAGCAAGCAACATCGCCTTAGCGCATCTTACTATTTTTTACAGAGCGTAATACTTTTTAAACTGCCATCTATTGCAAATAAACAAAATAAATTTATTTCTCTTCAAAGTAAAGCAATGCTCGCCCCTTTTTGTCCGCAAACACGGACACACCTAGTTATTAATATATTCAAACACATTTTTGTCAAATATGATTTCCATGAAATTTGTAGTTTGTGCTTCTATATCACCATGAAATCTGTAGCATGTTATTTGATGAAATACATCATTCTCATTTTGAATGAGAGGCTTGCGATGGACAATTCATTCTCCAATTCGTCACATGGACACAATTTTTCACCACCCAGATAATTTTTCACTTTTCTTATCCAAAAAATAAAAAAAGGAAAGTCCCATTCTAATTCGATGTCGTGTTTTCAATGACAAAACTGGTTTTGAGGTCCCCAGAGCCCAAATCTCGAGTTTCAGCTATTAGTCCGTAGTGTGTGTGTGTCTGTCAAGAAACATATCTCAAGAAAAGTAAATGCTGAAGACTTGATATTTGGTAGTTAGGTACCTATGTATTTCTGTTTTATGGCATAAACGGCACGCGAAACTTTTGGTTGAAATTAAATATACTGTTGGCGGTTTTAGCTAATCCTGCCTATAAGGAGAACGGAGAACAGCTATAAATTCAAATTTGGTGCCCATTCATATCCATTTCATACGTCTAATCTATTGTAATCTTTATTTATTGGCGTTTTTTGCCGCTTATTGATAGTTTTCCGCCGATTTGGTGGTTCTTCCAAAACGAGAATAGAAAAGAGCAAATACAATTTGATGCCTATATATGTAACAATTTTATGCATGGAATGTTCAAGGACACTTTTGGTTGAATTTCAAATCTACCATTACCACGGTGTTTTGCCGCTTTTTATCGGTTTTTATGAATACAGCATAAAATGCACCGATAAGGGCTAGAGATTGACACTTCTTGCCTATTCATATCAATTTTTTGAATGGAATGCGAAAAGACACTTTTGGTTGAAGTTTAATCTATCGTTGACGGTTTGTTGCCGCTTTTTAGCGAAGATTTTCGGTTTCCACAAATCCTACCTAAAAAGAAAAGAGACTTGAAATTTTAATACGCTGACTAGCAAAATTAGAGTAACGCTCAATTTTTTTTTTTTCAATTTTAGGAACCCCTTTCCCTTTTAGGTATGGTAGTACTACGGTTAGTATTTTTTTTATTATTGATTACATTATTATTATTATTGTATTATTATATAATAAAAAAATAAAATAATACTATTATCAATAATAGTATTATTGATGTTATTCTCATGTTTCATATTTTATCACAGATTTGACGTGATTTTACAAGTTATCTTCAAACAACTTAAATTATTGTCATAACACAGCGTGTTTTTCGGGGACAGAACTACCAGAGAGTGGCTAATGCTCTTGGGGTTTCAAATTCAGTTATCCATAGGGTTGTAAAACGTTATCGCTAGACTGGCAGCCAGAAGAGACGGCGTGGACAGGGCCGAAAACGTGCAACAAACAACCAGGATGGCCGATTTATCAAGATGACGGCACTCCGGAACTGTGCTTTTACCATAAGAACCATGAGCTCAGACAAAATCGTGGAGTGGCTGTGAGCGAGTTTACCGTTAGCAGAAGGTTGAAAGAGCACAGTATAGGCAGTTGGCTTGTGGTTTGTTTAAAAAGGGGCTCATGTAATAATTTATATTTCAAAACTAGCTGTTTCGCCCGTGCTTATCTTATATTGCTATTTTTATTTTTCAAGGACAATTGAAATTGGGGGGGGGGGGTAGCNTATTGGTCTGTTCAAACCTGCATAATGCAATCTTTAAAGATTTAAATGTTTCGCTGAGCGCCTTGGAGGCTATTCTGACTTTTTAGTATTTTCTAAATTTTATTTTACCCATTCCCGCTTTCGAAATCGTAACTCTGGAATGGCTGGCCCCCCTTTGCAGAAAATGCCCTAAAATAAAGACTAAACGGCCACCTAAAACTTTCTCGCTTTCAGTTGATATGTTGTCGCGACAAAGTTGAAGATATTGGACCGTGACTGTCCGATTTTGGAGAAGAAATTAAATTTTTTACCGTAACTTGAAAACGGCTTGATATATTTTAGTTTTGATAATTTTTCTGGGGTCGTAGACCATGATTTTTTTTCGGGGGGGGCCCCCCCCCCGACTACATAGGTATAGATACATACATACAAATTTCTGACTTATATATTAAGGTGAATTAATGTATTTTTTCCGTGTATAGAACTCCACAATCGGCTGAGGTACGGCCGATTTTCCGATTCCGAACTCAGCCATGATTCTAAGCGAAAGAGGCACAGAATTCTGGACATCAGATAAATTATCAGAGCTATGTTAAATTGTTTTCGAGATACCTAAATCTGAGGCACAGAATTCTGGACATCAGATAAATTATCAGAGCTATGTTAAATTGTTTTCGAGATACCTAAAGCTAATTTTTCGGTTAAATTCTACAAATTTTAACCATGGCGAAGCACGGAGCACAACTGCTAGTTAAAACATAATAATAACATCAGCAAAATAATAAACCTATATACTTAGTAATGTGGCAGTGAATGCAGTGCAGGGCCGGATTAACAATAGTAGCACTTGTAGCACGTGCTACGGGCCCCGCGCTTTGACAACTTACACTAGATATCAGGGGCGGCTGCTCCTTAAGGGCAAAAGGGCACAGCCCCCCCAAAAATTACAGAAAATAAAGCATAAAAATATTTCGTTTGTAATTTTATTTTATATCTACCAAAGTATTCTTCTTCCCCCCAAAAGGGAAAAAAACTTGAAAAAATATATCCCTTTAATTTGCGAGTTGCTTAAAATATCTGCTGTTCTAGGGACTATTATTAGTACTGCCGGTGTCAAGGGAC
>CM022881.1:19875489-19902002 GCA_012654025.1 Pachypsylla venusta | reverse complement strand
ACCTGATTTAGCGATCCGCGATCATTGGTTGAATTTTCAACTAAGGAAAGGAATCCAAGAAAGGAGTGTGATGGTACACAGATTATTGACGTTCTTTTTTATATCAGTTGTTTTTAAATTATTGCGAGAAGTATATTTTGGGCGGGGTAAATATTGCTACTCTTGACGTCCTTTTTTTACACGAAGTGTTTTTTTGTGGGATTTCATTTCAACCAAAAGTGAGTTTTTATATTCTGTGCATAATTCTGTTACTTATAGACACAAATTTTCAAGCTCTAGTTCTTACTGTTCTCGTTATAGGCAGAACTTATAGCGGACAAAAACCCTAAGAAGCACCGAAAGCGACAAAAACAACCAACGGTAAGTATTCTTGATTTCAACCAAATCTGTCGTCCAAGGCATAAAACTGACTTACATACCAAGTTTCAAGTCTCTAGCAGTTACGCTTTTTGAGATATCTTGTTTAAAGATCGACAGATACACACAAGGTCCAATTGCTAAAACTCGAGATTTGAGCTCTGGGGACCTCAAAACGTGTTTTGACATTGAAAACTCAACATCGAAAATTTCATCCCATTACAATACTTTCCTTTTTATAGGATAAGGAAAGTAAAAACATATGAATCTATAATTGACTATGAAAAATTGATTAATTTCTTGTGCTTACAATTTAGGTAATTTAGAATTTTTTACAAAATGGTTGTTCAAAAGTTACCGTTCCATACATGACTACTTTACCCCAAACATTTCATTAATTCTACCAAGTCACAGTCGAGTTTACTCATTAGTAAAAACGTATTGGAATAACATACTGGAAAATTAACTTGTGGAAAACAAGAGCGTTAATTATGCACGCAACCAAAAACCACTAAGCATTGTCCAATCCAAAATTGGTTGTTTCGTTTTTATCCTGTAACAGTTAAATTCATTCCATATTTCTGTATTTTGTGAACGTTCGAGCATCGTCAATCATGAGATCCTCGACTAAAGATAGGTCAACAGTTTGGTATGCTGTTCTTCTGGTGATATGTGATTTGTTCATGTTCACTTGTGGTGGTAAGTGTAAATAGTCACCCCTTAATAGCAGAAATCACCAACTACAAAAACATAGTTTTGAACACACCAACTACAAAAACATTTTATTCCTCGAGATTCTGCGTATTGTATTTAAAACATGAGGAATTCGATTCGTTTTTTACTTGAATCTGTTTGAATCATTTTTCATCATGTTTTGCCTGACTTTGTTTTGTTTAAATAAATTTCATCATGTTTTGCCTGAATTTGTTTTGTTTGACTAAATTTCATCATGTTCTGTCTGAATTTGTTTTGTTTAAATAAATTTCATCATGTTTTGCCTGAATTTGTTTTGTGACTAAATTTCATCATGTTTTGCCTGAATTTGTTTTGTTTAAATAAATTTCATCATGTTTTGCCTGAATTTGTTTTGTTTGACTAAAGTTCATCATGTTTTGCCTGAATTTGTTTTGTTTGACTAAATTTCATCATGTTTTGCCTGAATTTGTTATGTTGAAATAATTTTTCATCATGTTTTGCTTGAATCTATTTCCTACATTTTATTATTCATTGATTAGCCAAAGTTACATTAACTGAAGGAAACTAGCCATAAAAAGGTAAGGCTGTAGGCGTTTCTTAAGAACACCAGCTTTCGAACTCTTAAGTGGCAAAAGTGCTCATCACGGCGGACGGCGCGGCGGAATTCGGATTTCTTTATTCGATTTTCAGATTCTACATATCTTGAAACTTAAAATATCAAAATTTGAGGGTTTTTTTTTTTGCGACGATTCCATCGGTTCATTATTGAAAAATTAAATAAAAATTAAAATTAGAGCTATTATTTATTGATACTTAAAATTTGAAATAAAGATGTTCCGCAGTACAAAAATAACCTCCTTGAGTAAAATATTCATTTCCCCAATAAATAGGAGCCGTTTTTACACTGGGGTATCATCAAAAAAACAAAATTGAGAATTACTTTTCGTGATTAGCTAGAAAGCTGAAATTTGAGATCAAGATGTTCCGCAGTACAAAAATAACATCAATTATTAATATTTTCATTTTGTATATAAATAGAGGACGTATTCACACTGGGGTAGGTACGAACAAAAGTCCAAAATTGAGAAGTACACTCCGGGATTAGGTAAAAAGCTGAAATTTGAAACAAACATGTTCCACAGAGCAAAAATAACATCCTTGAAACAAATTATATTGATTTTCTAAACAATGGAGCCATTTTCTTAGTAGGATGGGTATCATCAAAAATCCAAAATTGAGAAGTACCAATTCAGGATGAGCGAGAAAGGTGAAATTCAATACGAAGGTGTTAGGCAGTACAAAAAGTAATATCCTTAAATAAAATTTTGAATTCTCTAAATGGTGGCCGTGCTCACCCTGGGGTCGGTTCCATCAAATATTAATAGTTGAGAAGGAACACATCGAGATGAGCGAGAAAGCCGGAATTTTATACATAGCTGTTCTGCAGTACAAAAAGTAATAACCTTGAATAAAATATTGCATTATCTAAATTGGAGCCTCGCTCACGCTGGGAGTGGGGGGGGGTCGGTTCCTCCAAAAATCAAAGCTTGAAAGCCAAGATTTAAAGTCGCAATCTCGAAATAGTTCTTGAATTTTGTAACCTTGGCCAAGCACGGGCCAACAGCTAGTAAATTATATTGTGTACATAAAAGTGTCAACTCATATTATATTAGACAGATGTCATTCTAAGTCAGAATGTTCTAACCCAACCTCCCCCGGCTCGAGACTACAGCCGTGGACCTGAATTCCATGTCTATTATAATTTGGAGCCTTCGTTGTCCTTCCTCAACTGGAGTGTATCCCCCCCTGGTATTTAATATCTGGTATTTTTCAGAGTTCACATTTCCGTTGGGAAACCAATTTAATTGTAATTTTGATGATTACGATAACTATGGCATAGAGCAGAAAGGAAATTCTCCCATGTTCGCACCACCACCTGCACCGTACTACTTTGAAAGTGTTTTGGAGTTAGAATTGATGTTGTCTCCTATGCAAAAAGTTCTCGAGCATGTGATTGAAAACTTTCTTCAAAACAGTTTAGATGACTTTTTAGAGTAAGTCGTCCTTAATAAAAATTTAATTAATTTAATTGAAGAAGGAAGTTAGTAGTCATAATGAAATAATATTTCAAAAATAATTTTTATATCAACTACTAAAAATTTTTATAGAGTTACGGAGCGCTTTCGTCTATTACGACATTCTCAACAATCAGTTATGTTGAGAATGTCGTAATAGACGAAAGCGCTCGATAACTCCATAAAAATTTTTAGTAGTTGATTCAAAAATTATTTTTGAAATATTACTTAATAAAAATGCTTTAGAATTACCTAAATCAAACATTGATTTAACAACCACTAATGCATTTTGGGCCGCTTTTATCAAAATAATCAACCCCGAGTTCACGAGTCAACCCGAGATTCGCACAAAATTTGGCTTTTACCAAGTTATTTCCTAAAAGACTCGTCACACTTGATGCCCAGGGCGCTAGTGTGTCAACACCTCGATTTTTGAGGGATTCACTATTTCATCTCGAGATTAATTTTTGTAAGGCCCATATTTTTTGAATATTTTTCAAAAAATCAGAGATGTGTCATTTTTCATGACACATCTCTGATTCAGAGATTTTTCAAAAAATCAGAGATGTGTAAGTGTACTGGTACTCTCATGGACCGCAATCTCGATTTTTTCCACAAGTTCGTCAGTCACAATTGAAGGTCTTCCGCTCCTTCGATCGTCATGCACGAAAGTACGGCCATTTTTAAACTCGCGACACCACTTGTACACCCTCGTACAATAGCTCCATTACCGTAAACAGTTTTCACCTCATTATAAATTTCAACCGGAGCTTTTCCCTTCACAACGAGGTAGCGAATGACGGTGCGAATTTCGCACTAAATACGTTTTCGACATGTTGGCAACACTGCCGCATGGCCTGACCCCTGCCCTTCAAAACAAGACCAATCTGAGGTTATTGTGTTGAAAACTTTTGACGCAGTAGCATCTCTCGCGAAAGATGTCGATCGTATCCCCCGCCAAGTGCGATATTCGCACCGTCATTCGCTACCTCGTTGTGAAGGGAAAAGCTCCGGTTGAAATTTATAATGAAGTGAAAACTGTTTACGGTAATGGAGCTATAAATAGTACGAGGGTGTACAAGTGGTGTCGCGAGTTTAAAAATGGCCGTACTTCCGTACATGACGATCGAAGGAGAGGAAGACCTTCAATTGTGACTGACGAACTTGTGGAAAAAATCGAGATTGCGGTCCGTGACGATCGCAGATTGACGTTAGATGAACTTTCTGCGATGTTTCCACAAATCTCCAGATCTCTGATACACGAAACAATCACAGAAACTCTCGGATATCGGAAATTGTCTGCGAAGTGGGTCCCAAAACAGAACAGCACAAGTTGAATCGAGTGCAAATCTCCAAAGAGTGCAACTCCTGGACTCCTTTGAATCCCATTCTCGTTTGAATGGGACAGTGGACGCCAAAAGTGCTCAGTTATCGAAAAAACATAAGTAAAGAAAATTATGTTTCGATCAGAAATCTTATTGTAAAAAGAGAAAATGTCAAAATTATATTTATTCAGATAAATATCTGGTTGCTATGGTAGCTATATTACACAGAAAATACAATCTGTGGAATGACAAATAATTTTATTTGAAAGGCCCATCAAATAGTGTGATAGGGGTGCNGGTTCGTGTTAATATAGTCGGTAGTTTTGCTTACTCTTGACGTAAGCATATCTACCGATATGCTTGATATCAGTTGTTTTTAAATTATTGCGAGAAGTATATTTTGGGTGGGGTGAATATTGCTACTCTTGACGTCTTTTTTTACACGAAGTGTTTTTTTGTGGGTTGAATAATCACGAGATACAAATGTTTCAGATTTTTCAAACAGTTGCCAGACACAGTTGGAGCGATTCCCAAGTGTACATCTTATCACCGGTTCCTTCATCTTCTTCGAACTTATAATCCAAAATTTATAGAAGGGTCATCCTCATATGGACTACTCATCCAAACATTAAGGCTATTAATTGCCCACGAAAACTTAAGCATCCAGAAGATGGCAGAACGATTCTATGTGGGCACTGTTTACCCTGACGTCAGTGATGATTTTCTACAAAATTTGTCGAGCTTGCAAGAGTTTAGTACATCTCATTTTATTCATGGTCGCACAGCAGGTATATTTTATTTGCAGAACAAAACCGTAAAATAATCAAATATATTATAATATATATATATAGAACAGGAAATTACCGATCGAAGTAAAAATCGAAATTCATACAAAGGGTTTGTTCGGTAAAACAATTATTAAGAACAAATGGCAAATACAATATTCTTCTTATTTTTATTTAAATTTAACAATATTATTACTAGAAAAGAAGAAGGAGAGAAACAAAAAATTAAGGAAGAAGGAGAGGAGAGATTTTTGGGCCAGTTTAATAGAGTTCATTAATCCTCCATTTGCTGGAAACTTGCAATCCAGCTAGCCATTTTGACCTCACCCAGCTAGGGTTAGACCGGAAAAATAACCAGCATCAAGAGTGCGCGATTATACCATGTCCACCTACGTGGACATTGTAGTATGGTACAATCTCGTTGGACGTTATATAAAGTCACCTAACGAGAACTGGTGTATTCAACCTGTCATAAATAATGATGACTAGAGACATATTTTAATTTTCCATGTTCAAACAAATCGCCGATATAAATTTTATCGATTTTTTATTTAACCCGTAAGTGGTCCCCTTCCGCCGCAGAACACGATCGGTCCACTATAGAGATTTTTTCTCGCCCTGGTTTTGCTGTGTGTTCTAAGAAAATAACTGATTTTTTTCAAAGAATTTGTTCAAAATATTCTTTGATCTATATTTGAAGCGATTTCAGCAAGTTTATTTTCCAATAGTACCCAGTTCGATCACCTATTTTGGCACTTTTTTTTTCTTATACCTATTATCTTATGAAATGTTAGAAATGTACCTAAATAATTTATTATTTAGGTCGTTATTATGTTTACATTAATATGTAAGTAAATAAATAGCCACAGAGAAAGACGAGAAATTTCGACAAAAAAATTACGGCGCGACTGGTCGCCATGTGAAAAAAATTCTCACAGCGGACCGCGTCTTCGGCTTTCAGAATGCCTCAGGCAACTGAAATGCAATGTATGTCGGCAATTTTTTGTTAGCACGAAATAAAACATATTTTGAACAGCTACTGAGAGCAGGGGCGTAGCGATGGTGGAAACTAGGGCGGGGGGGTAAAATGTATGAAAATGCCGACTCACCACTGCAATTTGCCGACTGCATAAATTCATATAGGAATGAAATTAGTAAAATCTTTGTAGGTATGAATTCTCACTGAATTTTACAGCGAAATTGGGGGGTCACCCCCCCTCCCTTGGAGATGAAAATGAAATGGAGATTTAATAGTTCCCATTTTGGTGGTATTTTTAGATTTTTTTATTTTGAATTTTCTCTGCCTATAAAAGTATAGTAATCGTGGAGAAAATTTGGAAATATTTTGGACTAAAAAAACGTTTGACGGGAACCCAAAGGCCAAAATAGAGATCATATATGTCATTTCCCATTGCTTTTGTGCCATATTTTCATTTTTGAAATTTGGAAATATTTGGAGCCATGAGATCCAAAAAACCGATATGTCCGACGTTCCACGTATGACAAACCGCTGGTCCCATCAATGGTAAAAAGCCCGACCCATATTTTTCTTTTTCTCCATATCGCCTCCAGGGCCCCGAACAGTTTTTTTTGGGACCAAATCTCTAAAATCCAAACCACATAAGCAATTATGATTAAATTTGGTATGCATAGTCACCTGAGTAATTTATTGGATATATTTTGATTTTGATATTTTATAGAAATTTCGGTTTTGGGGCACCGGCAGGGGCCCACAAATCTAAAAATACAAAAGTCGTCTCATTTTGACATTATTTGGTACTTATTCACCCGAGAATTATATTGGATAATTTTTGATATTTTGTAGAAAACATAAAATTTGTCTGATTTTGATAAAATTTTTCAACGATTTCATGAACGTTAATTTCGTCAACCTTATCATTCGAAGAATATAGCATCATCATTGGATTCAAACGATCATCTCCCATTGTTATTCGCAAATAATTTAAAACTAATTTGACTTTACTAAATGACCGTTCACAAGATGCTGACGTTAAAGGAACTGATTAACATTGATGATACAATTTTTAAAATCTTGTAAGAATTATATGCACTCTGTTTGAAATCCGAATTTCAAACAGAGTCGGCAAATCGCGGATACTTCCGATATTAATGTCGGATTTTTTTTTTTTTAAATATAAATTTTATCTCCATGAACCGAAAAATTCAAAATTTTATGTATCCATCAAGTTGGCAAATCGCGGATACTTCCGATATGAATGTCGGATTTTTTTTTAAAAAAAATATCCTCTTTTATCTCCATGAACCGAAAAATTCAAAATTTTATAGATACATCAGTCGGCATATTAATGTCGGATTTTTTTTTAAAAAAAATATCTGATTTTATCTCCATGAGCCGAAAAATTCAAAATTTTATGGATCCATCAGTCGGCAAATCGCGGATACTTCCGATATTAATGTCGGATTTTTTTTTAAAAAAATATCCGATTTTATCTACATGAACCGAAAAATTCCAAATTTTATGGATCAGTCGGAAAATCGCGGATAATTCCGATATTAATGTCGGATTTTTTTTTTTAAAAAATATCCGATTTTATCTCCATGAACCGAAAAATTCCAAATTTTATGGATCCATCAGTCGGCAAATCGCGGATACTTCCGATATTAATGTCGGATTTTTTCAAAAAATATCCGATTTTATCTCCATGAACCGAAAAATTCATAATTTTATGGATGAAGTATCCGCGATTTGCCGACTAATGGATGTTGGGGAATGTTGGGGGGGTGTCACCCCCCCCCATACCCCCCAGTCGCTAAGCCCCTGACTGAGAGACTCGACAAGGTGGAGCCAATAATTACCAAGTTATTGCGTTTTTGCCGACAGGGTGAGAAACATTCTCTATAGAGGAGCACCCATGGGTTAATATGAATTTTTATTTTTTTCCTAGGAATTCTCAATATTCTGGTAGACGATGAACCGGCTACTATCATTCTGGAACCTCAATCTGGAATAACGGGGCCAATAGTGGTATGGTGCAATAGAACAAGTAAGTTAGGGATGTCGATATTTATATCGATAATATCGGTATTTGGGTTTCGATATAGGTAATCGATAAGATTTTGATAGTATCGAAAAAAATATTGGTATCGAAACCAAAAAAAAATAATATTAAGGTAGCTGCTGTCGATATTTAAATCGATAATATCGATATTAAGATTTCGATATAAGCGATATTTTATATCGATATTCGATTATGCTTTAGTATCGCTTATCAATATTTGAGGGTTGATATAACAATATCGGTAATATAGATATTCTTCTTTCGATATGGCAACCTTAAAGTATGTAGTCTTAATATTGATATGGTAGAATGTCAATATTAGTTCTCTGAACCACAGAACTCTCTCAGTTCAAATGACGCGAAGGAAAATCTCAACCTACAAACTTCCGTTAGACTCTCTCTTTTATCGTATGACTATCTACACTACACATAAGGCCATTAATTTTTGGACATATACATACTTTTTTATTGAGGGGGGGTTAACGTTTCTTTAATAAATATTTGTCACTCGAGACGGGGGTTCCACCCTCCATTTACTAGAAACTTACAAACTATAGCTATCCACAATGACCTCATCCGGCCAGAGTTGGTCTAGAAAAATGGACAGCATCACAAGGACTTGACAAGAACACGAAACCCAAAATAAAGATCAAATATATTATTTCCTATTGCTTTTGGGTTATTTTTGAAGTATGGAAATATTTGAATGGGGTCCAAAAAACCGATATGTCCGACTCCGACGTTCCATGTATAACGTACGTACGGAATCGTGTGCAGAGTGCCAAACCGCTGCGCTGGTCGATTTTGATGAAATTTTGGTATCTACAGGTCATCTTCGGGCAAAAAGCCCAACCTATATTTCCTTTTCTCGTCATCACCCCCAGGGGCGCCGCTAGAACCCCCAAACAGCTTTTGGGGATCAAATCTCTAAAATTCTAAAAACATAACTAATTTTGATGAAATATAAAATCAGTAGATAATTATGGAATCATTTTATCTATAAAATAATTGATCTTACGCGGGCGCATCTCTGTCAGGGACCCCATAGGGGCCCCACAAACTCTTTAAAATGGAAATCCCTTCTTAATTAAAGAAAACAATTTAATATTTTCACATGAATTAAAAAAAAAAAAAAAATGTGTACAGCTGACAGGGATCATTGAAAGTATTGAAAATTAATCATTTTTATTCAGAGTCCCCCCTCCCGCTTCAGGACCTAGAACGTCGCTTTTGATGAAATTAAAAATGGCTAAATAATGCATTAGTTTATATATAAAAATATAGGCCCATGTGGGTGCTTTTTTGATAGTGGCACCGCCAGTGCACCCAATAAGCTCCTTCAATTATCTATCTCTTTTAACAGAAAACTTATACACTTAAAATTCAAAACAATCTCGGGAGCCTACAGGGATTATTCGACCCATTATAATCACTGGTTTCCAACTTTTAGTCAGAATGCCACCTTCCTCCAGGGTCCCAGGACCAAGAACATCGCAATTGGACCAAATCTCTAAATTCTAAACTACACATCCAATTTTGATGAAATTAATAATGGGTAAATATGGCATTAGGTTATATATAAAAATATGGGCCCATGTGGGTGCGTTTTTGACTGAAAATGAAAAAAAAATCTGATTTTGATAAAATTTGGTATGCACTGTCGCCTAAGTATTATATTTGAGAATTTTCGTTATTTTGTAGCTATTTTGTTTTTCTGGCGAAATATGAAAAAAACACAGTCACCCAGGTATTATATTTGACAATTTTTGGTATTTTGTAGGAAAATTGGTATGCACAGTTACCCAAGTATTTTGTAGAAATTTTGGCCCCTGAAATCTGCTACTCTAGGCTCCAGCCTACTCTGCCAGTGCCACTATAAGTCTAAGAATAATAAAACTCTGCTAATGTGACACATGGGTACCTATATTTTTTAAATAATACTATCACTAAAGAACAACGTAAGCAGCCGAAGGCTGCTAAATCTTTTTAAAATAAAGGTCAACGGCAGCCAAAATAATAATAATATCACTAAAAGACTTTAGAAGAACAACATCTACATTCGATAGTAGTCTGATAGATTGATGTCTTCCTTAAAGTCTCATAGGGCGCGGTTCTCCGTTAGTTTGCGATTTCGTATTTTTTTATTTTTTTCATTCAACCCCTCCCATATAAATGTACCATTTATATTTGAATCTCCCTGTATATTTCCGATTATCTCATCAGAACAGAGACCAGAGAATACTGGAGACTGTAATCTTACCACTCATGCATGGGAAGTTTAGTGAAACGACTAAAAATTGTGTCACTCCCTTCGAATGCATCTCTTCTGCAAGGCTATAGGTCTTTAAGAGGCTGGCTGCAGCCCCCCTTAAATACTGAATAAAAAAAATAGAAATTATTATTGTTGTAGGTGTTAATGATGATGATGTTGTTTTAGTTCTTGATGTTGTTGTTGATGATATTGTTTACTTCATAATTATATATGAAGAAAAGTAGCCACTATTTTGGTACCTATGGTTTCAACCAACCCAGCCCCCCCCCACCCCCCGAACCAAAATCTTAGTTATGACATTGCTGTTGTGTATTTTCTCGCGTGGATCGCCTCAGTATGTGGTACAGGTTCATCGATATTTTACATTTTTGTTTCAGCATTAGTTACACCACCAGGACGAGCCCAATTAAAATACTACAAGATCGATACAAAAGAGAATTATATTTTCGCATTAGATGACTCTTCAGGTCAAATAAAAGGAGACTTGTACTATACACATATGTCTTTCTGTGCCTTTGTAAAGGTTACAACCAAATTTAATATATTAAATCCTAGTACGAAAGTCTTGTTTAGTAGATATTTAAATGGGAATCGGCGAGGGGAAGTTGCAATTGAAATGAACATTAATATTGAAAAGAAAAGACCCAAGATCTTACTAAATTATTACAACACAAATGGGACACTGAATCAATCAATGAATGTCAGCTTCACAGATATAGAGAGTAATACGAACCAGGTTAGTGAATCAATCAGTGAATGTCAGGTTCAAAGATATAGAGAGTAATGCGAACCAGGTTAGTGAATCAATCAGTGAATGTCAGGTTCAAAGATATAGAGAGTAATACAAACCAGGTTAGTGAATCAATCAGTGAATGTCAGGTTCAAAGATATAGAGAGTAATACGAACCAAGTTAGTGAATCAATCAGTGAGTGTCAGGTCCAAAAATATAGAGAGTAATACGAACCAGGTTAGTATTTCAGATAATTTCTTCTTCTTCTTTTTTTACTTTCTCTTCCTATAGGAGATAAAGTATTGTAACCGTGCAGAAAATTTGGAAATTTTTTGGTATAAAAAATCGTTTGATGGGAACACGAAACCCAAAATAAAGATCAAATATGTTATTTGCTATTTCTTTTGGGTCATATTCTCACTATTTTGCGTCATTTCTACTTTCCTTATCCTATAAAAAGGAAAGTATTGTAATGGGCTGAAATTTTCGATATCGAGTTTTCAATGGCAAAACACTTTTTGAGGTCCCCAGAGCCTCAATCTCGAGTTTCAGCCATTGATCCGTGTGTCTGTGTGTGTGTGTGTGTGCATGTCTGTCTGTGAACAAGATATCTCAAGAACGGCAAGTGCTAGAGACTTTAAATTTGGAATATATGTCTGTTTTATGCCATGAACCGCAATTTGGTGGAAATCGAATACTCGTAAACCTTTGGCGGTTTAGCGGTTTTTGCATATCCTGCTGAAAATGAGAACAATAGCTAATAGCTAGAACTTTAAACTTGGTGCCTATTCATATCAATTTCATACAAAAAATTGAAAAATACAACTTAGGTTGAAGTGTAATATATCAAGAATTGTCTTTCCTGTTGTCCGAATAAAATTCTAGAAAAAGTGGTAAATTAGCAATTGTCTTGGGCTATCAATACAATCCCTAATCCCTCCAATGCTTTCCAAAGTGGAAATAAAAAAAATCGATGAACCATAGATAATTTTCTTTGTCTTGAGAGTGAAATCACCTCACAGCTTTTAACGGTGGCGAATATGTGGTAGCTGTATTTTTGGATGTTGAAAAGGCATTTGAAAGAGTCAACAAAATTTCTGTTTTGAGTAAGTTCGCAAACGCTGGAATTGGTGGTCCGTTGTATAATTACATTTCCAAATTCCTTTCTTTTCCTCAAATTGTTGTAAAAGTTGATGACATCTTTTCCTCTATTTTTACTCTTCAAAACAGCATTCGACAAGGCTCCTCTCTATCAGGAAATGTGTTCGGCTTGGCGATGTAAGGTTTTGGCAAATTCTTTCCCTCGGATGTAAACTACAGTATGTTCGTTGATGACATGGCCATCTATATACGTCACAAAGATATGGATTATATACAAAATCGAATGCAATTCACCCTGGACAAGATATTGAACTGGGGCAAAAGCAATGGCATCTTGTTTTCATTCGAAAAAACCGCAGCCATTGTATTCACCAAGTATAAGCCAATTCCGACACTTTATTTTTACAATCACCGAGCATCATTTAAAGGTGACATCAAATGGCTTGGTGTCCATCTGGAGCTTTGAATGTTTTGAAAATGTTGAATAATAGATCCTGGGGTCTGAATAGACTTTGTCTTCAGCGTCTTTTCTATGCTTTTGTCAGGCCCATTATAGACTATGCATCTATTATTTATGGCTCTGTCAATACTAATAATTTACAAAAGCTTGACACCGTATACCATTCTTCAATTAGAATAATTACCGGT
This sequence comes from Pachypsylla venusta, assembly GCA_012654025.1. Classification (NCBI taxonomy): domain Eukaryota; kingdom Metazoa; phylum Arthropoda; class Insecta; order Hemiptera; family Aphalaridae; genus Pachypsylla; species Pachypsylla venusta. The sequence continues at coordinate 19,888,971 of CM022881.1, read as the reverse complement.
GCTTTTAGAACTTCCCCAGTTCCAAGTCTTTATGCTGAAAGTGGGCAAGTTCCATTAGCAACAAGAAGAAAATTTTTATTGGGCAACTATGCAAGCAAGCTGAAAAGAAATCCTTCAAATCTTGTCTTTTTAATATTATTCTCTACAGCTTTAGATCATACGTCCAGCCGTCCTAATTTACCTAAATCTACCAGACTTAGACTATATGAAATACCAACTTTCAAAGCTCTAACCAGCCAGTGCGCTGTTGTGAAACTAGATCCATTTATAGCGCCGTGGTACCTCACAAAACCTGAAATTACATATCTAACCAAAAAAATAAGCTTAATCTCTCTGCAGTACAAGTTAAAATTCTTTTTTGTGTTTTTAAAAGCGAAAATGCTAATTCAGTATTCTGCTACACAGATGGCTCTAAAAACCCCTCCTCCACTGGTTGCGCCTTTCTGTTTGAGGACCATCTTCAAGTTGTCAAGCTGCTCCCCGAAATCAGTGTTTATTCAGCCGAATTATTGGCTATCTTCAGACTTCTGTGTTCTGGCTATCTTCAGACTTCTGTCTCTATGATAAATTTATTAACAATCGGCTCTACTACTCATCAATCATTATATGTACCGATTCAAAAAGTTCACTGCAAGCCATAAGAAACACTTTCTCGTCATGTGCTATTATAAACTCAATTTTAATAAAGATCTTGGAACTGAGACGTTTGCAGGTTGTGGTGAAATTCCTCTGGGTACCAAGTCACCTTGGTATCCCGGGCAACGAAATTGTTGATAAAGCTGCTAAAGATTCTGAAAAATTAAATAATATAATCAATATCATCTCTCATGATGATTTAAAAGCTGCATTGCGAAAGAGGAGTTTAAGTGAATGGGAATCCGCGTGGAAACTCAACTACGGAGGCAACAAACTAAGATACATAAAATTGGACACCAAACAATGGGATTCCTCCATCCTCCAAAATAGACATCATGAAATTGTTGTCTGTCGCCTAAGGATCGGGCACACATCTTTATCTCATGTTTTTCTTCTACAAAACAATCCTCCTCCAAAATGCCAAAAATGTGGCTCAAGACTGACTGTCTTCCACATACTTGTTGATTGCCCTTTCTCAATCCATTTCGTCATAAATGGAATTTAAATTCAAAAAGCCTTCCTGAAATTGTTAAAGATGATCCCAATATTATTCATAATTGCCTCAAGTTCTTGGCAGACACCGAATGGCTAAATAAAATTTAAATCAGATTTTCCTTTTTCTCCATTATTTTAGGTATTATGTTCTGCCATTTATTTATATTATTATGTATAGATAGACGTTATCCAGTGTCTCAAACTCTCTTTTTCATCCACTGTTTTACTCTTTATTTTTCTTTCACAACCTATGTATGTATCTATCCTCTCTTTCTATTTTTTCATTTTGTCTCATTACTCTTTACTGTTGTTCTATTTGATTTTGTCTTTTTATCTTATTTCATGATTTAATATTTTCCTTGTACTTTTATAAACAGATGTATATTACTTTCTTGTAAAAATATGCATCTTGAAATAAATATATTATTGTATTTCCGCTCTGGGGACTTCAAAACATGTTTTAGCTTTGAAAACTAATCAAAAATTTCAGCCCATTTTAATACTTTCTTCTTTTTTTTATAGACAAGGATAGTCGTGTGATTGTCACACCAGGTTTTTTTCTGAATCCAACGATACCCATATCAAAAAAAAACCTTTAAAATTAGATTTTTGGACTTATCTAATGCGCGAGGGTGAAAATAAATTGAATTTCTTTATTTGGCTGCAAGGTCGATTCTAAAGTAAGCTTTGTTATTTGCCGTTTGTATTTAAAACTAAGGTGGTTTTTTTCACATGTGCTATGGTCTGGGTTAGTCTAGTTCAGAGGTTCCCAAACTGGGGGCACGCCTCCCTTGAGGGGCGTGAAAGCAGTCCCCGAATGCAAGCCAAGGGGGGCACGAGATCAGTTGAATTATTATCATTTAGTTAAAATATAAATGTAGGTAGGTACACATTTTAATTTTATCGAACACATTAGCATTTTGACTGAGATAGCATTCAGCAACACATTACCCTTTTGAATGAGATAGCATTCAGCAACACATTAGCATTTTGACTGAGATAGCATTCAACAACACATTAGCATTTTGATTGAGATAGCATTCAGCAACACATTAGTACTTTGACTGAGATAGCATTCAGCAACACATTAGCATATTGAATGCGATAGCATTCAGCAATACCCATTCATAATTTATAATGTAAAGGGGAGAGTGGCGTGGGAGGCTTTCATTTCAAAAAAGGGGGCGCGGTACCTAAAAGTTTGGGAACCCCTGGTCTAACTGTAATTGGTTAGAGGCCTTGAAAAAACAGATGGAGACTGTATTTGAGAGAAAAAATTTTATGCTTTCTTTTTTTTTCAGGAATTTCAAATTCTGTTCAACATCATCACCTTGAGTTTCGGATTAACTGTGAAACAATTAAAACAAAAAATTGGTACCTACCGAATTATATTTGTACCTGGGAGTGGTAAAGACGCACAAAAGCGAACCTTTATNTGTATACAATGACCGGTCAAAGTAGGAAATAAATGATTTTTAAAGATTATTTCCTACTTTGACCAAAGACTCTGGGAATTGTATACAATGACCGGTCATTGTATACAATTCCCGCATTATCTACTTGGACCGTAACAATCCGTAACATATACATTATACATTCTAAAATTAACAACGTACTTACTATTTAAATTTAAATAGTTCCCAATCTAGTGGTATTTTTTATTCTGATTTTTCTGTTCCTATTAGGTAGGAGATAAAGTATTGTACCTAATCGTGCAGAAAATTTGGACATATTTTGGCCTAAAAAAATTGTTTGACGGGAACACGCAATCCTAAAATAAAAATCAGATATGTAACTTCTTATTGCTTTCAGGTCATTTTTGAAGTTTGGAAATATTTGGGGCTGCGGTGTCCAAAAAACCGATATGTCCGACGTTCCATGTATGTACGGCATCGTGTGCAGAGCTCTGGGAGCTAAACCGCTGATGAAATTTATCACAGGTCATCTATGGACAAAAAAGTCGACCCATAATTTTCTCGATATCGCCCCCATCGCCCCTAGAGGCTCGAATACCTTTTTTGACACCGAATCTATAAAATCCAAACCAGATAACAAATTTTAATTAAATTTGGTATGCGCAGCCACCTGAGCACTTTATTAGATATTTTTCGGTAATATTTTATATAAATTTCGGTTTTGGGACCCAGACAGGGGCCCACAAATGTAAAAATATAAAAGTTATCTTATTTTGACAATATTTGATAGGTATATTGATTCACCCAAGTATTATATTTGACAATTTTTGGTGTTTTGTAGAAATTTTGCTTTTGGGGCCTGGAAGGGCCCACAAATAAAAAAAATTGACTGATTTTGATAAAATTTTGTATGCAGAGTCATATATAAGTGTTATTTATATATTTGACACTTTTTGGTTTTGGGGCCCCATGGGGCTTAAAAATGGAAAAAACATAAAATTTGTCTGATTTTGATCAAATTCGGTATGCACATTCACCCAAGTATTATATTTGACAATTTTTAGAAATTTTGGTTTTGGGGCCCGGTAGTAGCCCACAAATGAAAAAAAAAATTCAAATTCGTCTGATTTTGATAAAATTTATTATGCAGTCACTCAAGTTCGTCCCCTGAAATTTGCCGCTCTTAAAATCTGCCACTCTAGGCTCCAGCCTACTCAGCCAGTGCCTTGTATATTTCTGAGAATAATAAAAACTGCTAATGTAATACTATCACCAAAGAGCATTGACGCAGCAAAAGACTGCTAATTCATTTTAAAATTATTTTATCACTAAAAAAGATCGTCCACAGCCGAAGGCTGCCAAATCTTTTTAAAATAATACCATCACTGAAGGGCAACGACCACAGCTGAAGGCTGCAAAATCTTTTTAAAATACTACGATCACTAAAGAGCAACGTCAACAGCCTTTTAGGCTGCCAAATTTTTTAAAAACTAATACTATCTCTATAGAGCAAATTCCGCAGCCACAGATTTTGAAGAGCAAAAAAACTTTTTAAAAACTAATACTATCTCTATAGAGCAAATTCCGCAGCCAAATCTTTTAAAACTAATATTATCACTACAGAGCAAAGTTCGCAGCCGAAGTCTGCCAAATATTTTTAAACGTCAGCATAAGAAATTGTAATAAACAAATACATTCGATGGTAGTGTGATTATAAGGAAGAGAAGAGAAAGTCTAGTACGGTTTTCCGAACCATTTATTTTATATTTCACCTATATTTTTTTTCTGGACCCCCCTGACCAAAATCCTGGATACGGACTACCATCAGACACCATCAAATGTAGTAAAGCTCTTCTGAAGTTTGAACTCTTTTATTGATATTTTTTCTGCTGTGGACATGCTCTTTGGTGATAATATTATTTTAAAAAGATTTGCCAGCCTTCGTCTGTGGTCAATGCTCTTAAGAGATAGTACCTATTATTTTTTAAAAAATTGCAGCCTTAGGCTGTGGATTTTGCTTCTTAGTGAAAGTATTATTTTAAAGAGATTTGACAAACTTCGGCTATGGACGTAGTTCTTTAGTGATAGTATTAATTTAAAAGAATTTGGCAGCCTTTGGCTGTGGACATTGCTTTTTAGTGATTGTATTATTTTAAAATGATTTAGCAGCCTTCCGCTGTGGACGATGTTCTTTAGTGATAGAAATATTTTAAAAAGATTTGACAGCCTTCGGCTATGGACGTTGCTCTTTAGTGATAGTATTATTTTAAAAAGATTTAGCAGCCGTAGCAACGTTGTCAAATCCATTTACAATAATTACAAATGCCAAGTTATACACGAAGGTACTCAGCGAACCTTTTAAAGTACCTACAGAAAGGAGTTAGACGAGGGTGTTTGCTGTCTCCGATCCTTTTTCTCATGGTCCTAGATGGAGTTATGAGGAAAGTTACATCTGCGCCAAGAGGCATACAGTGGAGACTGACACAAAGAATCGAAGACCCGGACCTTGCTGATGACATCTGTTTCTTAAGTCATAATTTCAATGACATGAAAGAGAAATTGCAAGACCTGAGTTTGGAAGGGCAACAAGTTGGCTTACAATCAACATAGGGAAAGCAATGGAAATGAGAGTGATCAGTAATAATACCGCCACACTAACTATTGATGACGAACTCATAGAAAAGGTGGACCAGTTTCAGTACTTGGGAAGTCTTGTAACGAAACAAGGAGGAACTGATGAAGACGTGGTTCAAAGAATCAAAAAAGCCCAAGGGGCATTTGCTCAACTAATGCCCATTTGGATTTGCAAACAACTGCGCCTGAAAACTACCTAAACTTCGAATCTTTGAAATTCAAAACTGGGGAGCCATGAAATTCAAAACTGGGGAGCCACTCTGAATATACAGTGATAAATATTTTCAATAATCCCTGTATATAGACATTATTTGTTTTGAATTTCATGTGACTATACCGAACCCTGGGGAGCCACTCTGAATATACAGTGATAAATATTTTCAATAATCCTTGTAGTCTATAGGCATTATTTGTTTTGAATTTCATGTGACTATACCGAACCCTGGGGAGCCACTCTGAATATACAGTGATAAATATTTTCAATAATCCTTGTAGTCTATAGGCATTATTTGTTTTGAATTTCATGTGACTATATCGAACCCTGGGGAGCCACTCTGAATATACAGTGATAAATATTTTCAATAATCCTTGTAGTCTATAGACATTATTTTTTTTGAATTTCATGTGACCATACCGAACCCTGGGGAGCCACTCTGAATATACAGTGATAAATATTACATATTTTACTAAAGGTTTCCCCATTTACTTCCGCCAGACTGTCATTAGAACTAATAATTCTAATCGCTCCCTTTGTGTCGAAATCTTCTATTTTCTTTTCACCTCTCTTTTGAATGGACATATTTTTATGTTTCAGAATTTTTTTGACATTTGGAAGGATAGACGACTCGACGTTTTGTTTGACCAAGATAAAAATAAAAATAAGATTTAATTTAATTTTTGCTACCATTAAGCATGCGCGGATATAGCCCTCTTGTTTGCGGGGGGTGGGGGTGGGGGGCACAATATACATAATAGATAATTTGGAGTGGGTAGGGACTCGTAACCCAGGGACTGGGGGTTCGAGTGGGCAGTACTTTTTTTTAATGCAATGTTTATCCAGGTACGATACTAAATTGTTAAAAGCTGTAGAGCTTGCCACAAATATTTTTCATAAGGGTGATAAGCGATTTTATAAGCGTGATGACGAAAAAAAAGTGCCATGACGGATGACAGAATTTTTAACAATTTTTTATTTACCTACGTAGGTATTTCTATTTAGTATCAGGATTGGGAATTATTTAGGGGCCCGTGCCCCCCCCCCAAAACTCAACTGCATAAAAGACACAGCGGGTCACAATTCATTTGATTATTTTTAAAAAAAATACGTTATTAGGTATAATGAAATTTGCGAAACACCGCCTACTTAAAAAAATGGGGGGGCACGTGACCCCGTACCCTCCCCTATATCCGCGCATGCCATTAAGGGAAATTTGCGCATGCCCGTTTTATAACCCCAACCCAAGTGAAAATTGCTCGTACCTATTTTCCTATGCAAAACGCAATTTCATAGATTTAAGTTTTGTTTAATTACCTACATAGAAGTTCCTGGTGGGAGGAGTGAAGTTTAGCCTAGTTATACTGGGTTAGGTTAGGTTTAAATGCATTAAGTTAGGTAAAAACCAAAAAAAAATTGAGACAGCCGTACAGGCTGCCTGAACACAATTTTTTTTTTTTTACCTGACTTAATGCATTCCTAATCAAACCTAACCCCCCCCCNCCTAACCCCCCCCCCTAACTAAGACAAACTCCCCCCTTCCCACCAGGAACTTCTATGCAATTCACACTTGGTTCTCGTGTGGGGATGCAAGTTTTTTGATCTTTTCAATTTTCCTCTTTTTGACATCCAAACCTAGTAACTTTTAAATTTTTTTCATGTTGGTACAACTGCGTCGCCGAATCAAAACAAAAATGTCTATCTTAGTTTAACATGCTCAAATTCTCCAATAAATACGGAAGAAAAAGTTTTTTTCAAAATCAATTAAAATTACAGTGAATTAATTTATTTTCCGGAGCTATAACGTTTAAAAAGACTTTTAAGATTATATTAAACCACATTTTAAGTTTGTAACTTGCTCCAAAAAAATCAATAATACCTGTCTTGAACCCCAAAATTTTCTGCACGTTACAATACTTTATTTCCTATAGAAAGAGAAAGTAAAAATAACGAAAGTAGCCACCTAGCAGGACATTCAGCCTTTAAAAAACGGAACTTCAAATGGAGTCAAGGGTCAGTTTCAATGCATAGATACTGTGGGAAGGATGGGAGGGTCACCAAGCTAAAAAAGGTTACACCTAAATGGTGGAATTAAGAAAAGCAATACCGAGCTCAAGTAGAATAGGCAAACGTTGAAATTAATGAAGAAGAAAGAAAAATACTCAAACACATACGAACCGTTTTTCTCTTAGAACTATCTATGAACTTCCAACTGCCTTGCTTGGTGTTGGTCTCAATCTCAAAAGAAGTCTCATTTGTTCCAAGCAATGTAGTGCTGATTCGGTAAATGATATTTCCATCTTGGTCTCTACTTGCTAACTCACGATAAGGGTTTAAAAGATCCCTTTTGAGTGTTACGCTCACAGCGGAACAATAAGATTTTTTAATGAAGTACAAATTACTGCTATAAGGTTCAGCACCTATCTCTTTGCGAGCTTGAATCATGTAAAGTGTTTGTGGCTCTGCGTTCAAATCAAAAGAAGGTAACATTCTAAAATTGAAATTATCTGAAATTTAAGGGAAAATTGAGAAACGGAAATCAATAGAAGTTATAGATAGAGTACAATGGAGAGATGGGGGGACCGATCCAATTCGCTCAGTTGATGAATTAATATTAACGTTAACAAAAATATTATTAACTATAGCAGAGTACCCGAACTTCGTTTCGAGAAGATCAGAAAAAAAAATGAAAATACATTAGTAATCCATACCACATATAGATTACATATTACATACACGTTTCTTAACCTATGTAGAACATGGGGAGTAGTAACGGGTTGTTAAGATGCGTAGAACGTGTTGGGAGTAGTATTGGGTTAGGTTCAAAAAAAAAAAAAAAAAAATCGTGTTGAAACCTGCTGAGTTTTGGGCAAACGTATCCCAATACTTCTTCCTACAAGTTCTACCCAACATGGTGGTGTTTAGGTCAGTTCTATGATTTTGAGTCAGAAACAGCAAACTTCAGTACTTATATGTGAGCGAAATACCTACAGCCTAACTTACACCTGTCTAAACCACACATGGAATACTGTTGGAATGAAATATTGGGTTGAGCATACAATATTAATTAATGTTTCTCAACGTGTGTAAAACGTGAAGAATAGTAACCTTTCGCTGACCTCAAAACGCATTTTTTTAAAAAGAAAAACCTAGCGCTATATTAATCCCGACTCCCGACACGTCCTAAACTTAGTGTTCATTTCTATTACCTACATTATATCGGCACTAAACGCTTTTGTACATAATTTTATCAAACCATGGACAGAAAGTTTAAATTTGTTCATATATGTTACGGACATACACTCATGTCCAAAATTACCCGCCCATCTTGGTTTTCTTATTTTTTCAAAAAACTACTATTTCCAATGATTTTTTTCGTTGTGTATGAATGCTATATGTATTTTCATGTTACCTATGGTTAAAAATACTGCGCCAGCATACAGAATAACCCCTCTAAAGAGAGAAAATGATAAAATAGCAGATTTTAATCTCCCTCAAAATGTAATTTTTATTTTTTTTTCTTAAGTAAGATTTTGACAAGTTAGTAACGTGTGTTGCCTTTTCTGGCTCCGAGGGCATCTTCCAAACGCTTTGGCAAGGAATTGATTACGTTGGGATATTTCTTCCCACTCCTCGACAATGGCGGATTTCATCTGGGTGAGAGATTCGGGAACGTGTTGGCGGCCTCGAGTCCGGCGTTTCAGAATGTCCCACACATGCTCGATGGGGTTAAAATCTATACTCCTTTTTATTCTCTATGCTGGTGCAGTATTTTTCAACCATAGGTAACGTGAAAAAACGTATAGCATTCATACACAACGAAAAAAATCATTGGAAATAGTAGTTTTTTGAAAAAATAAGAAAACCAAGATGGGCGGGTAATTTTGGACATGAGTTTAGGTTCCAAAAACGGTTCTCAAAATAAGTTGGTTAAATTGGGATACTATGTCAATTAAAACCATAATGAAGGTTGAAAATTACTATATCTTCACTTGACAAAAAAATATTAAAAAGATGTTAAAGAGCTACTAGTTTCGTCCTCTCCTTAGAACATCATCAGAGCTAGTGTTAGAGAAATAATCTTATGTGGTATTGGAGTGTACCTTGAGTAGAGATTATGCGTGTGTGTGTGGGGGGGGGGGAGAGAAGTTCCCTTCTCCTCCTTTATATATATATTATTATTATTTATTTATTTTAAGGTGTATACTAATTATTTATATTTATTTATTATTTAGTTTATGTTTATCGGGTATTCATATTAATTAATTAATTCAAATTTTTCCTGTGGCTTCCAGTTGGTTGTTGAATACTTCTTTGCCACTTTTTTAATTTCCAGGGTTTCATAAAGGGATAATTTATAGGAATTTTCAAGTTTGGAGTGTAGGACTTTGATATTGCATGCTGATACAGGTATATTATTTTTTATCATAAAATCACCAAATCCGCTTTTTTCTCTCAGAAAATACCACATAAGATTATTTCTCCGACACTAGCTCCGATGATGTTCTCAGGAGAGTTCGAAACTAGTTAGCTCTTTAACATCTTTTTAATATTTTTTAGTCAAGTGAAGATATAGCGGTTCTCAAAATATTGAGTAAAATCGATTTTCCTATATGGCTATCTCACATGGCTCCGTCTACAATATACATGGCTAGAAATGATCAGATACCCTTTAGAATAGGGCATACGTTACATCCGTATCGAATACGACAAATAAAAGTTCTATAACTTACTGATCCACAAAATATTGAGGAAAAGCAAAATTCCCAGATGGTGGTGTCACATGGCCCTGCCCCCTAATACCTCTTCTTTTACTTCACCCTTTCCCAATTCTATTTCGGATAAGAACCGACTTCCATTAATTCTGCCATGCCACAAACCCCTGTTCGGTGCCTACCCTACTTAGCTGTAATCCTTTCCTGGCACGGTATCTCTGGTTTGCTTCTCAATGAGGCCATGTTCCGGCCTGACGCACGGAGTATATTTACAAGAAAGCTTCGTACTGATTTCCCTACCCTCCTAACTTATGATAATAACTTTGAATTTGGAATATGAAGTATGCTTTATGGCTAATCATTTATGTATTGTGCTTTGACATGATTTATCAGTGACTTGGTAAATAATTAATAAGATTTGGTTAGGTGACATATAAGTACATTGCCAAATGCAGAAGATCTGCAACCCCCCACCCCACCCCCCACACAATTAACATATTAGGTAGTTTCAATTCGATGGTAGTTTTGTAGATTGCTTAAGGAAGAGAAAGTGTAGTACGGTTTTCCGTACCATTTATTTTTGGAAACCATTTCANCCCGAATGCAAGCCAAGGGGGGCACGAGATCAGTTGAATTATTATCATTTAGTTAAAATATAAATGTAGGTAGGTACACATTTTAATTTTATCGAACACATTAGCATTTTGACTGAGATAGCATTCAGCAACACATTACCCTTTTGAATGAGATAGCATTCAGCAACACATTAGCATTTTGACTGAGATAGCATTCAACAACACATTAGCATTTTGATTGAGATAGCATTCAGCAACACATTAGTACTTTGACTGAGATAGCATTCAGCAACACATTAGCATATTGAATGCGATAGCATTCAGCAATACCCATTCATAATTTATAATGTAAAGGGGAGAGTGGCGTGGGAGGCTTTCATTTAAAAAAAGGGGGCGCGGTACCTAAAAGTTTGGGAACCCCTGGTCTAACTGTAATTGGTTAGAGGCCTTGAAAAAACAGATGGAGACTGTATTTGAGAGAAAAAATTTTATGCTTTCTTCTTTTTTCAGGAATTTCAAATTCTGTTCAACATCATCACCTTGAGTTTCGGATTAACTGTGAAACAATTAAAACAAAAAATTGGTACCTACCGAATTATATTTGTACCTGGGAGTGGTAAAGACGCACAAAAGCGAACCTTTATTGAAAATTATTCTAGACTGGTTAAATATCCACAAAATCTCTTAGCAATAATGCAGTAGGTAGCTGTTATGAAAGCATGATGAATATACTTTTTAAAATTATAAAATGTTATTTTTATTTTTTTCAAATTTTTTCACGTTATAATATGGAGGATATAATACAAAAGCTCTACCAATGTGAGACATGGCACTTAACCCTAGGATTGCCAACCTCTATTCAATTACATGCATTGCCAAGGCGGGGGGCGCAAAAAGTTTTTTTATTACAATAAGGCTTTATTTCTTTAATAAAATCTAAAAAAAAATATAAGCTTTTATAGCTTCTAAGAAAAATTTAGAGCTTTTTATTCTTTTTAAAAAAGGAATTTATTTGTGCCAAAGCCAATGCCCCGTCACTTAGCATACGTAGAATGTGTACTGCGTAGAACAACCTACAATGTTGTCGTATCTTATAGAAGTAGAAATAAAAAGAAGGGGAAGTGTCGCTGTCTATATACAGGATGTTTACATTAGAATCATAAGACTAGGATTACCGAACTCTATTCAATTACGTGCAGGGGGTGGGGGGAAAGTACTCGCCAACAAAATAAAGGAAAAAATGATTACAATAAGCCGTTTTTTTATTACAATAAGGCGTTATTTCTTTATTAAAAACTAAAAAAATATAAACTAAATCAATTATTATCTTATCTTACATAAAAATAAAATGTAATCCCAGTAATAAAATAATGTAAATGAAAATAAAAAAAATCGCTAGACCTTAGGAACCACAACTTTGTCCTTCCCGACATCCCACACAAACAAATGTCTTTTGACAGTGTTTACACACACACTTATTTCTTGCAGGAGGTACAGATAATTAGATAATTTAGACACTTTAGACAATTTATGGTAGCTTTTAATGGTAGCTTTAGACAATCAATGTATTGGTACATGCATTACCAAGGGGGAGGGGGGCACAAAGTACCCACACAAAAGTTTGGCTTCAATATTATTCCTTAGAAGGCTTAGAACATACATATTTTTACATACTATGATGGAACATATTATTTGTGACAACTATTAAAGGTCTCATTAAAATAAGTATCATAATTTGATTACTACAAGCTTTTTGCTAAAACGCGGGTACTTTGTCCCCCCCCCCCTTGGCAATTCTAGGGATAATATTAGAGGTCCAGCTCTCTTGTGCTCTATTCACTTCAATATTTTAACCGGAAGCAGAAAAATGGTTTCTTATTGAAATATAATTGCTAAGAAACTCCAGATATTAGACTGTTCATGTGAACATAAATCACTTTGTATTAAGGGATAATTTGTATCTAAAGAGTTATGAACTGGTTGAAGCTTCCGCCATGTTAGCTATCAAGCGTATGTGCCATGGTAGACGGATTGTATCTCTAGCAACTGTACCCATATCTGATAATTTTGTTCTGACTAGAGCAAATTCTGGGTTATAAGAAATTACTGACCTCAAGATATCGTTTACTCCATTAATCTGAAAAGAAAAAGATAATCTATGGAAGACAGGAACTAGCTAGTAACGCAAACAAAACTGTATTTCCAAAATGCAAAAAAGGTGTTGGAAATAGCCATGAGACTATAGGTCTATTATCCGAGAGATAGTAAAGTTAACACTTGAGACTTGAGGTATTTCTTTGAGTATCTATCGAGTTCAAGAAAGTGAACCATAGGTTCATAGGAGTTGATGATATGATGATATTTCAGTTCTGGTGCATTATTTTTTGTTCTCGTCGTAGATGATGTTTTTATGGGTTTTTTATATTTTTTTGTCATGAAAAGAAAGAAAATAGATGGCACGAAAACCACGGCCATATTTAAGGGGGGCTTGGGGTCCCCCCCTCGGAGATGAAAATGTTGAAATGGAGATGAGATGAAAATGAACTATTGATGTAAAATCAATGAATCCATCAACCTGTATACAGTGTATATGTTACGGTCCAAGTAGATAATTGGGAATTGTATACAATGACGGGTCATTGTATACAATTCCCAAAGTCACTTTGTCAATGTAGGAAATAATCTTTAAAAATCATTTATTTCCTACTTTGACCGGTCATTGTATACAATGGCCAGAGGTGCTTGGTCAAAGTAAGAAATTCATATTTCAATAATCTTTAAAAATCATCTATTTCCTG
>CM022881.1:19857427-19872268 GCA_012654025.1 Pachypsylla venusta | reverse complement strand
CATTAACTTTTGAAGTTTATCCTGTAGTATTGTACTATACTACGGAATGTATGTTCAAAATTTCAATGACCTATCCCCTGTAGAACCGGATATCTGACGGTGTGAAAAACCTGGTGAATTGCTTCGTGTAAAGATACACTGGTGCTTTCCGGAACTTGGCCTGGCGCACTGCTGTGCGCTCAGATTATATTATTAGAGACTTGCTGATTTCCCGTGCTCCGCTACGGTTACAAAATTCAACAACAATTTCGATATCGCGAAATTAAATCTTTTCAAGTTTACATTTTGGTGGAACCGACCCCCCAGAGTGAAGATGGCTCCTATTTAGAAAATTCAATATTATACTCAATGATATTAGTTTTTGCACTGCGGAACACCATCGTATAAAATTTCAACTTTCTGGCTCACCCCGAAGTGATACATCTTAACTATGGATTTTGGTGGAACCGACCCCCAGAGTGAGCATGGCTCCCAGTTAGAAAATTCAATATTTTATTCGAGGATATGACTTTTTGTACTTCGAAACACCTTTGTATCAATTTTTAGATTTCTCGCTATTCCGTTTTTTTGGTGGTGAAAACCGTCCATATATCGGGGAGAACCGGAAATTTAAAAATTTAATTTTTTTTATGGGGTCCTTATATACTGTTTTGGGGGGGTCTTTTAGTTAACCCAGAAAAAATTGCAAAAAGACCCTCTAAATGGCGTTATTTTTGGCGGTAACCTGCTCCCACTTGCGTTTTATATGTATAGATTGAACGGGACACCACCATTGACGATACACTGGCGGAGGCTATTTCTGAAGATTCCCTCTACTTTTTTCAACATCTCTATTGTTGTGCATTAATTTCAAGAGTCCGCGGCCGATATTTATTTACTTCAGCGTTCAGCCTACAAGTAGTAAACACAAGGCGCTAAATCTGGGGACCGTACTAGCCCGGGAAAATCACATCTTAGTGAAATTAAACGAGCAGAAATATTTCGTGCAATATAGTTTGTGAACTATTGCCCCATATTTAACTGAGGCAAACCCAAGAAAGAGGACCTCTTAAACAAAATATGTATAGATCTGCAGGAAGTTTCTTTAAACAAGATGAGACAACAGCTCACAAGGCTAGAATTTCTATGGCTTTATAACGTAAGAGGTGATCTTTCTTCGGCAGCGCAATCCCCAAATTTAGTCCCTTGTGTACTGAAGTAATTATAAAAGATCGTGCGAAAACACTTAAAACGCAACATTNATAGTGTGTGAACTATTGCCCCATATTTAACCGAGGCAAACCCAAGAAAGAGGACCTCTTAAACAAAATATGTATAGATCTGCAGGAAGTTTCTTTAAACAAGATGAGAAAACAGCTCACAAGGCTAGAATTTCTATGGCTTTATAACGTAAGAGGTGATCTTCCTTCGGCAGCGCAATCCCCAAATTTAGTGCCTTGTGGACTGAAGTAATTATAAAAGATCGTTCGAAAACACTTAAAACGCAACATCGGCTTTGAGAAAGTGGAGGAAAACTTCAGAAATCGCCTTCCCTTGTATATCGACAAGGGTCGTCGCAGTGATGTTACGCGTACGACTTCTGCCGTACGTATATGTATCATTTTTTTTACCTAAAGTAAGGTGGTACTCAGAAATTACGGCTTTTTGAAAAAAACATAAAAACGCCAAAAAAATACAATTTTTGGCTGTGTGGCCAATCATAAAAATTGACCTCACAAATTATATTATACAGCTGAAAACACTTGGAGGAGTTTAGTTTATAGCTACCCATTCCAGTGCGCCATCCATAAGTCGCTTTAATTGGGGTTCTGACTTTTGAGCATCCATTTTTTTTTTCAGACAATAAGTTAGAGGGAACATCAATGGTCTTTAAAAATAATTAAATCACCGAAGTATCTATACGCTCGAGATTTTTTTTTTTTCTAAAAAAAAAAATATTTGTTTAAAACATAGAGTACCTACTTTGTAGAAAGTTTCAATTCTACAAAGAAAATTCTGCGGAGAATAGTGAGTAAGAATGTTTAATAAACTCAATTCAAGAGAAAATCAATTCGAACATTTGAACAAAAGAAAAAGTTCCTTTAAAATTATTTGTTTATTAAAACCGTTATCTTTATCAGTTGAGCGGTTAAGAATTAATTTTAGTCACAGATAACGTCTGTTCGTCCTCTAGATTCATGATTAGTTAGGAATCAAAAACAATAGAGCTTGATGGCATCAAAAGGACCAATGGCCAAATGAATGGTTATGATGAGATCCAGGTTCGACCTCCGAACATGACTGTTATTGACCAAAAGAGCGGATTTCTCGAGAAATTTAAATGGAATGGTCAGGGGCGTAGCTAGGCTGGTGCAGCCGGTGCGGTGCACCGGGGCACCAAAAAAAATTTGAGTTTTCTAGAAAAATACAAAAATTGTATCAAATGAAATAACAAGAAAAATCAATCTTAATAAAGTGATTGATATCTTCAGTGAAAAGAAAGCCAGAAGGAAGAAGTTTTGAAATGTTCGGAGATTAGGGAGTGAGTAGCATAGTCATTTTTGCAAAATTGTAATTTTGTAAATGTGTTGGTTTACTATTTTCAATAATGAACCTTTGAAATCGTCACGGGGAAAAAAATACCCCCCCCCCCTCAAAATTTGATGTTATAAGTTTCAGGGTACGTAGAATCCAAAAATCGAGTAAAAAAAAAATCCGTTTGTCTGCTGTACACCGTGATGGGCACTTTTGTCACTTAGCGTTGACCGATTTGGGTTGGTATATAGGTCCCATCTGGGCCCCGAAACTTTTAGGTGCAATCGAATACACCCTTGGCGATTTTTACCGCTTTTTAGCGGTTTTCAGTATTGTTGTTTAAAAGGAGAATGGTAAGAGCTAGAGATTTGAAATTTTGTGTGTATGTCATATTTGGGGTCTCAGTTAGCTCTGAAACATTTGGTTTCAATCAAATTTACTGCTGGCGGTTTTTACCGCTTTAAAGCGGTTTTCATTAATCCTGTTTAAAAAGAGAATGGTAATAGCCAGAGACTTCAAATTTAGTAGGTATGTCAAATNCCCCCGCCCCCCCCCTAAAAAAAAATAAGAATAAACTTTGAGCAAACCTTAAAAAGAGTCTTTACTGTTACTTCTATTAGCAGCAGGTTCAGCGTTCAATGTTTCCATAAAAAACACCTGTTTTTATCCTAAACTAAGCCTTTATTATACATAAATTTATACAGGGTGTCCCAAAAGTCCGAGACCGCCTAAATATCTTTTGAACAGCTTTATGTGAAGTTTTGAAATTTTGCATGGTATTATATCCCAAATGAAACCACCTGATGGTGTGACCAATTTTTCAGGGGCGGGCACCATGTGAACCCAGGGGGTCCAATTTTTGTTTTTTAAATACTAACCCCCATCTTGTGATACATTTTCAGAAAGATAATAGAATTAGAAGTATTTTGCAAAATGGCGGCCATTTGAAATTTCCAAGATAAGACTTCCAAGAGTGTCTAAAACTAGGCGATTTTTTTGCAATGGGATATTGAATGATTGCATAGGACGCCAATGTTGAGGTTCCTGCTTTTTAGTCATAATTCGTCTAATTTAGACACTTCTTGGGATCATAAAACTTATTTCTAGGCATTTTTACCTACCATTTCGGTGTGGCCGCAAAGGGTCCATTTTCACATGTTCCACCCTGTAATCCGTGAACGGTAGATCCTAGAAAGCTCCGGTTTTCTGAAATGAACTCGTCTTAACGAGACCTTTAAAACAAGGTGTATACCTTCTCATTTAAGATTTTGAAGCCAGAAGGTGTCGTTTACGACTGATCGAGGCCAAAAAATTTTTAGTCTAAAATTAGTCCCACTAAAATCTAACGGTTAGGTGTTTTTGCGTTTTCTTATATTTTCATCCATTCTTGAGATACGGGGGGTGGGGTGAGATTTTATGGACACCCCGTACATATGTACAGTAAAAACTCATTTCCGGGGGGTACTTTTAACGTGTCGACCAGAACTTATGGCAAAGGTGGGTCATTCTCCTGGTGCCTCATTCGCTTATCTTGCACCGGGGCCCCCACATGTCTAGCTACGCCACTGGGAATGGTATTACAAATATTTTTTTAGTTAAATAAAAGTACAAATAAAATAAGTAGATACTAACTTTCATTTTCATTTTTCCAAAAAAATAGAGTGGTTTATATTGTATTTTAATTCTGCTACAGTTTGTACCCTGTATAACGGTGATTATTTTAAACTTTGATCTAAAAGCGTTCCCTTATTGTGTTCCAGAAAAAGTTTCATCTACCTAAGCCATCAAAAATGTATATTTTTATTATCATCCATCAGTGTTGTAAGAGGTCAAAATTAAAAATGGACCGTTTTTGAAAAAGACCATTTTCGCCTTCGGTTAGAAATTCTGAAACAATGTGATTATTTAGGACACACAGTATTAACTAACCAAACTATGGAAACTTTTTAGCAAAAAAAGAAGAATATTGACCTTTTCATTTCTTTCACAGCAGGGCCAGAGGAATGAGAAATTTTCAATACAATTACATAGGAAATAACACTAGTTTTAAATGAGAAGGTTATTATTTTTATTTTTTTGCTAAAATACTTCCTTATTTAAGTTACATATCCCTGTTTGTCTTAAATAACCACCTTGCTTCAGACTTTCTAATGAATTCGTACTTTTAACTTCCAGGAGAAAAATGAGATTTGACTTTGTATTCTTACGACACCGAGGAAAATAATATCTCATGTACACTTTTGATGGTTTGGTTTTAGGTTAATAAGAAACCTTTTTTAGAACACAACAAGCGACATCGAAGTTCAAAATAAGAAATCAGCACCGGTATACAGGGTGTAACAAAATTAAATTTTAGTACCCTCTGGCTCCGCCCCCAATTCACTTTTTGAAAAAATGAAAAGAAATTTTTTTGTGATTTTATTTGTACTTTTAATTTAACAAAAAATATTTATTCCCTTTAAATTTCTTAAGAAATTGGCAGTAGATGTCACTTCCCGGATCTCACCATAAACATTCATTTGGTCATGTCCCTTTTTACCTATCACCAGAGCTTTTCAAAATTCGAAAATTCCAAGCCGTTCAAAAGTTAAGGTGGGGTGATCGGTTATTCTGGGACACGCTGTATACTCAAATTTTCGGATAATAAAACTTTTGAGAGAGAAAAAAAACTTCCATTCCTTTCTTCAGGGTAATGGGCAGTACCAGATTACCATAAGGCAGATTTGGCAGTTGCCAAGGGCCCCGCGCTTTGGGCAACTTACACTAGGTCTTATGAGTTTTTGACCAAGCTTACACTAGATATTCCTGGGTTCAGAAAAATAAAAATTGAATGGACAGTTCTGAGGCCATAGCGCGCTCCCCCCTCTCTCTCTGTCCGTCTCCCTCTCTCTGAAAATTGACTTTTCTACAACATTCAACCACATAGATAATATAATAGTACCTACCTACCTATTGAGTAATACCTGTGTCGTATAGATATAGCAGTTTGTATCTAGGGGTTTGTATTCTAAAAGTTAGTGAACCCATCACACGTGGACATTATCGTGGCGCACACTCTATACACACCTGCAGAATCTTCCAAACATCTAGTGCATGTGAGGGGAATATTAGAGGTGTACATATATGTATAGTTAAAAAACACAAAGCCTATAGAATAACTTAAAATTTGGCACACAGATCCCTTTTAGTGTGTAGGTGCGAAATAAGAGAGGGACAAATCGAATGTTCAAGTGGGAGCAAGTTACCGGAATAAATGACGCTTTTTAGCGGTTCTTTTTGCAATATTTTTCTGGGCCAATTAAAGGAGATAACGAAAAAAGACCGAAGATAGACCCCCCAAAATAGTATAGAAGGACCCCATAAAAATATAAAATTTGACATTTTCCGGTTTCTCCCCGATTTTTGGACAGTTTTCACCACCAAAAATCGGAATTGAGAAGTACGACTTCGGGATGAGCGAGAAAGCTGAAATTCGATAAAAAGGAGTTCATAGTACAAAAAGTCATATTCTTGAATAAAATAAAATATTGAATTTTCTAAATAGGAGCAGTGCTCTCTCTCGGGGTCGGTTCTACCAAAACCCCATAATTAAGAATTATCACTTCGGGATGAGCGAGAAAGCTGAAATTTAATACGAAGGTATTCCGCAGTGTAAAAAGTAATATCCTTGAGTTCACTCTGTGGGTCCATCAAAAATCCAAATTCGAGAAGCTTTAATTTCGCGATCTTGAAATTGTTGTTAAATTTCGTAAACGTAGCGAAGCACGGAAAAACAGCAAGTACATCATATTGTTGCAGACTTAGAGTTCGAGGATTAAGGTATCGTGAATTTAAAACGCGTTAACTAACTTTAAAAATAATTAAAAAATAAAACTTAAAATAGTTTATTAAGAAAAATAAAAAAAATAGAAATTACAATAAATAAATAAAAAAAACGTAACAGAAAAGTTCAATTACTTCTCCAGCAATGTACCCAACCTGCACTGNATATAATAATAAACCCCCAGGGGTAACTGATTCTCAAAAGAAAGACGGAGAAATGAATGGATAGGAGAAGCGTCGAGATATTTATACAGAATGTTTCATAGTAATATTACATACACAGGTCGTTCACTACAATATTCTCAGCTCAAATATTGTCCATGTATATTTGGTCTAAATGTAGGAAAGCAGGGAATCTGGGAGAGGACATTTCATTCAGTATTGAGTACTCTACGAATCAGTTAAGGTGTGGACTGTCGGTGTCAAACTTTTATCTAATTTTAGGGGTAGTTTATAAGTTTGATTTAATAGTTTCTAAATCGAGAAAGTACGCTATTTTCATTCCGGTGGCGTATAGTTCGGATGATCTGAGTGTGTGTTCCGTGTTCGTCTCCTTTATATTTTGAACTTTCTTTAATTATTATTAGCTAGACCTACCCTTTTCTAGTGATCTGATATTCGTTCGTTTGTGAATTTGATCCTAAAAAAGATTTTAGGATTACCAGGCACCGCAGCCGCGTAAACCTATTAGTAGTGTATACTCCAGTGAAATTATCATATAAATATATCCAATAAACTATTTTTAAATATTTGTAGCATGGTTATCATAGTATGTTATGAATAGATTGAGTTGTAAGTAAATCTATACATTTTAGCATGCTATATGTATTTTTTATTCAAAATATTCATTTTAGGGGCCCCGTGCCCAAATGTTCCAACGGCCACGCGCATGCTTGATGTGGGCCTGGTAATGGGATGTGTATGACACAAATGAAACACTGGATTGGGATTATAAATGATGTCAAAAGCAGGCTCCACACTTATGTTGCAAATGTTGTCCAATATGGAACATTTCTTAGAAACATTGAAAGTGTGGACCGTGTACCGTGTCGGACAACATCGGCAGGATCCACACTTATGTTGCAAATGTTGTACAATAATGTTGTATGTACAACATTTGCAACATAAGTGTGGACCCTGCTTAACATACTTTTCCATAAATATACAAGCAGTAAAAAAACTCTCCTTCATAAAAAAAGGTCTAACATTTTTGTTTGTTTCAGCTTTTAGACTCTTTATCGTCAACGATCATACCATGTTGAATGCACCAGTTCCCGTTAAGCAACGTCTGGCGTGGTCAGTACTTGGATGGGTGACCGCTTAGGAACACCATGTATCGTTGGCTTTTTTTTCCGACCCAAGCCAGGCTGGTTGAGGTTAAAATGGTTTGCAATTTTCCAACAAATGGAGGATAGATGTTAAAGAGACGTTAAGCCAAATTAAAAAAAAAAAAAAAAAAAAAAAAAAAAAAAACTCTTTATTTTTTTTGGCATCCAAATCTCTTTTTTCCATCACTTTCGTTTAACGGAAGTTTCAGAAGCAGAATCGGATTTCCAAAACTCACCTGCCACGTGATTGTGTTTGAATGTAGTCATGTTATTATTATATGATAGCGTGTTTACATATTCTTGAGAAGCACCGTTGTACACAGTGGCCAAGAATACACTCTTTGAAAATTTTTTATGTGTTTGAAGAAGCGATTCTAATACACGAATAGCCAATCCAGCGGATCCAGACTCTTTAATTGTTCTTGGTAAATATTGGTAATAAAAACTTTTGTATCCGACCTCGTCATTGGTTATCTTATTGGTTGGTACTGCGGCTTTAAATGCGGTGAATAATCTGAAAAATAATACGTACAACCTCGTATCAAAGGGGGATCAAGACAGGGACGTAACTAGGTTTTACGGGACAGTTACCCATTTTGGTGCCCCCCATTACCGGTCTAATGCAAATATCCAACTAAACATTTTAAGAAAACCAAACCCAAATAATAATGGGTATGTTCTGGTACCACTGTTTTATTGTAATTTGAAAAAAACACTGCCATAGGTTTATGATTTTGCTGGCTAAAAAAAATACCCCCACCAACTTAAGCCTATCACACGCAGAGTTCGAGAGTTGGCGAACTTTCAGGTGACTCATCCTCTTCCACCGAACCAGCGTCTGTCACTCGCCGAGTTCGTCTACTCTCGGAAACTGCCAGGAAGACTTTATTTTATTATGTACTTTCAGAAACTTAAATCGAAGGCCGCAAGACCGGCTACGCCCATTTTAGCACCCCCGAAATGTCACGCCGAGGGCAGCCCCCCCCCCCCCCAGTTACTGAAATTTGGTGTTGTGTGGAGTGCTAAAGATATAATAGTATGTAGTTTAATTGTCTCATAGCTCCTCCACTATTTTTGAAGTAAATTGATAATATTAAATCAAAAGTATGGAGGCGTGAATGATAAGTGTGTCTTTGCCCTTACTGATCCGATTCCTGAGACAAAATCACACTAGATTCGTTATGGATACGTGCATGATAAATGTGTCTTTGCCCTTACTGATACGATTATTGAGACAAAATCACACGAGATTTGGAATGGATGCGTGCATGATAAGTGTACTTAGCTACCTTTGTTGTTTCTGGCCTTTCAACAGTAAACCAATAGACAAAGTAGGTTTAGCGTATACAGTGTGTTAACCAATAAACAAAATAGGTTTAACGTATACAGTGTGTTAACCAATAAACAAAGTAGGTTTAGCGTATACAGTGTGTTAACCCATACACAAAATAGGTTTAGCGTATACAGTGTGTTAACCAATAAACAAAATAGGTTTAACGTATACAGTGTGTAAACCAATAAACAAAGTAGGTTTAGCGTATACAGNAGGTAGGGCATCTGGCTATGGTCATTACAGACAATACTAATTTCAAATGCCAAATTACTTCAAGCAATTAGAAGAAAAATACTATACCAATACAAAGGTAGGGCATCTGGCTATGGTCATTACAGACAATACTAATTTCAAATGCCAAATTACTTCAAGCAATTAGAAGAAAAATACTATACCAATACAAAGGTAGGGCATCTGGCTATGGTCATTACAGACAATACTAATTTCAAATGCCAAATTACTTCAAGCAATTAGAAGAAAAATACTATACCAATACAAAGGTAGGGCATCTGGCTATGGTCATTACAGACAATACTAATTTCAAATGCCAAATTACTTCAAGCAATTAGAAGAAAAATACTATACCAATACAAAGGTAGGGCATCTGGCTATGGTCATTACAGACAATACTAATTTCAAATGCCAAATTACTTCAAGCAATTAGAAGAAAAATACTATACCAATACAAAGGTAGGGCATCTGGCTATGGTCATTACAGACAATACTAATTTCAAATGCCAAATTACTTCAAGCAATTAGAAGAAAAATACTATACCAATACAAAGGTAGGGCATCTGGCTATGGTCATTACAGACAATACTAATTTCAAATGCCAAATTACTTCAAGCAATTAGAAGAAAAATACTATACCAATACAAAGGTAGGGCATCTGGCTATGGTCATTACAGACAATACTAATTTCAAATGCCAAATTACTTCAAGCAATTAGAAGAAAAATACTATACCAATACAAAGGTAGGGCATCTGGCTATGGTCATTACAGACAATACTAATTTCAAATGCCAAATTACTTCAAGCAATTAGAAGAAAAATACTATACCAATACAAAGGTAGGGCATCTGGCTATGGTCATTACAGACAATACTAATTTCAAATGCCAAATTACTTCAAGCAATTAGAAGAAAAATACTATACCAATACAAAGGTAGGGCATCTGGCTATGGTCATTACAGACAATACTAATTTCAAATGCCAAATTACTTCAAGCAATTAGAAGAAAAATACTATACCAATACAAAGGTAGGGCATCTGGCTATGGTCATTACAGACAATACTAATTTCAAATGCCAAATTACTTCAAGCAATTAGAAGAAAAATACTATACCAATACAAAGGTAGGGCATCTGGCTATGGTCATTACAGACAATACTAATTTCAAATGCCAAATTACTTCAAGCAATTAGAAGAAAAATACTATACCAATACAAAGGTAGGGCATCTGGCTATGGTCATTACAGACAATACTAATTTCAAATGCCAAATTACTTCAAGCAATTAGAAGAAAAATACTATACCAATACAAAGGTAGGGCATCTGGCTATGGTCATTACAGACAATACTAATTTCAAATGCCAAATTACTTCAAGCAATTAGAAGAAAAATACTATACCAATACAAAGGTAGGGCATCTGGCTATGGTCATTACAGACAATACTAATTTCAAATGCCAAATTACTTCAAGCAATTAGAAGAAAAATACTATACCAATACAAAGGTAGGGCATCTGGCTATGGTCATTACAGACAATACTAATTTCAAATGCCAAATTACTTCAAGCAATTAGAAGAAAAATACTATACCAATACAAAGGTAGGGCATCTGGCTATGGTCATTACAGACAATACTAATTTCAAATGCCAAATTACTTCAAGCAATTAGAAGAAAAATACTATACCAATACAAAGGTAGGGCATCTGGCTATGGTCATTACAGACAATACTAATTTCAAATGCCAAATTACTTCAAGCAATTAGAAGAAAAATACTATACCAATACAAAGGTAGGGCATCTGGCTATGGTCATTACAGACAATACTAATTTCAAATGCCAAATTACTTCAAGCAATTAGAAGAAAAATACTATACCAATACAAAGGTAGGGCATCTGGCTATGGTCATTACAGACAATACTAATTTCAAATGCCAAATTACTTCAAGCAATTAGAAGAAAAATACTATACCAATACAAAGGTAGGGCATCTGGCTATGGTCATTACAGACAATACTAATTTCAAATGCCAAATTACTTCAAGCAATTAGAAGAAAAATACTATACCAATACAAAGGTAGGGCATCTGGCTATGGTCATTACAGACAATACTAATTTCAAATGCCAAATTACTTCAAGCAATTAGAAGAAAAATACTATACCAATACAAAGGTAGGGCATCTGGCTATGGTCATTACAGACAATACTAATTTCAAATGCCAAATTACTTCAAGCAATTAGAAGAAAAATACTATACCAATACAAAGGTAGGGCATCTGGCTATGGTCATTACAGACAATACTAATTTCAAATGCCAAATTACTTCAAGCAATTAGAAGAAAAATACTATACCAATACAAAGGTAGGCCATCTGGCTATTATGATTTCAGACAATAATAATTTCAAATGCCAAATTACTTCAAGTAATTAGAAGGAAAATACTATACCAATACAATGCTAAACAATCTGGCTATGGCCCCAAAACGAGTTCTAAAACCATAACCGTTTGTCCTATTTTCTGATAAAACATACATGTGATTAAACGCTGGGAAAATAGAATCTCATGTTAATTCCTATGATACAACTAGAAAGTTAACGCACTGTTATTAGCACGCTCTATTTGTTTTTCTAGGCGTTCCAACAATAGCGTTTTGCTTGATAATGATTAGTGAACTCTGCAAATGTGTTAAATTTGCAGATTTTTTTTTTTTTTTATTTCATCATTTTTTNTTTATTTTTTGGCTGACATTAATTCACGATGAGTTTTTTGAGTGATTTCTCTTACCCGATTATGTTGATAAACCTATCAAATATATTTTCGGAAACCACTTGCTGCATGATTCCACTTATATGGGTCAACAATCCTTCTAGTTCAGTCATGTTGGAAATGATACTGCCTTGCATATTATCGCCATATTGAGGTGTCTTCCAATCCGAGTTTGCATCTTGGGGCATTATGAAATGCGCATAAGGCTTTTGATAGGCACAACCCCATATCTTCTTAGCAGCAAAACCTACAGAAATCAATACAAAGAAAATGCTCCGATTTTGGATTGTGTCACACAGCAAGCATTGTGTTTTAATATTCCCATTAATATTCGCATTGCTGTGTAAACCATATGGATAGAGAGATATTGTTACAAATTTGGCAACGCGTTATCTCTTCACATAACGTATACGGAAAAAACGTCCGTGTTTTTTTCCCTACACGTGTTCGTGACAAATATTAACAATATCTGTAAAAACATATTTTTACTGATGTTCATATTATGAACTACTAAGTACATAATTCACTCATTTAAAATGGCCGCCATGAGATCCGGTGTGGCTCAATACGGACCAGAAAATAATGAGCACATTATATGAAGCTAATACCAACTTGTGTCATTATATGAAGCTACCAAAAAATACCGAAATTTGGGTAAGGCTGTATTTCGTAGTTTGAGGAATAGATCATACAAAATATATGATTGCTATTAGGGTGTCCCAAAAGTCCGAGACCGCCTGAATATCTTTTGAACAGCATTATGTGGAGTTTTGAAATTTTGCATGGTATTACACACCAAAATAAACCACCTGATGGAGTAAACAATTTTTCAGGGGCGGGTCCCATGTGGCCCCCCAGGGGGCTCAACCTTTTTTTTAAAAATACGAACTTGGAAGTACTTTGCAAAAATATTACACGTCTAGCGTGCTCGATTTCAAAATGGCAGCCATTTGAAATTTCCAAGATATGACTTCCAAGAATGTCTAAAACTAGGCGAATTTTTTGCAATGGGATATTGAATGATTACATAGGACACCAATATTGGGGAACCTGCTTTTTAGACATAATTCGCCTAGTTTTAGACACTTTGCCTAGGCGAATTTATTCTAAAATTAGGCGAATTTTGTCTAAAAAGCAGGTTCCTTAACATTGGTGTCCTATGCAAATCATTTAATGTCCCATTGCAAAAAATTGGCCTAGTTTTAGACACTTTTGGAAGTCATATCTTGGAAATTTCAAATGGCCGCCATTTTCAAATCAAACACGCTAGACGTGTAAATTTGTTTGCAAAGTACTTCCAATTTTATTGTCTTTCTGAAAATGTATCAAAGGATGGGGATTCGTATTTAAAAAACAAAAGTTGGAACCCCTGGGGGCCACATGGGACCCGCACCTGAAAAATTGGTCTTACCATCAGTTGGCTTAATTTGGGGTATAATACCATGCAAAATTTCAAAACCTCACATAAAGCTGTTCAAAAGATATTCAGGCGGTCTCGGACTTTTGGGACACCCTGTATTATAATTGTAGAGAAAAAACACTGCTACATAAACCCCCAAAAAAACACTTCGTGTAAAAAAAGACGTCAAAAGTAGCAATATTCTCCCCGCTCAAAATATGGTTTTCGCGATAATTAAAAAACTCTGCCAATGTGACACATGGGTTTATTATTTTTCTAGCAAAAAAATACCCCCTCAATTTATGAGGGGGGTTCTCGTGACGATTCCAAATCTAGGGCGTAATTAGACCCTATGTTTGACATACATGCCAAATTTGAAGTCCCTGGCTCTTACCATTCTCTTTTAAACAGGATTAATGAAAATCGCTTTAAAGCGATAAATACCGCCAGCGGTATATAAAGTTTCGGAGCTAACTGAGACCTCAAATATGACATACATATGACATCAAATCTCTAGTTCTTACTATTCTCCTTTTAGACAGCAATACTGAAAACCGATAAAAAGCGGCAAAAATCGCCAAGGGTGTATTCGATTGCACCCAAAAGTTTCGGGGCACAATTAGAGCCCAGATGGGACCTACCTATATAACAAACCGGTCAACGCTAAGTGGTAAAAGTGACCATCACGTCGTGCGGCGCGGCGGACAAACACATTTTTTTAATTCGATTTNTTTTTTTTTTTTTTTTTTTTTTTTTTTTTTTTTTTTTTTTTTTTTTTTTTCGTGACGAATCCAAAGGTTCATTATTGAAAATAATAAACCAAAACAAGTGATATAAAAATATAAAAAAAGAACGTCAATAATAATCTTCTGTATTTGAAAATTCAACCAATTATCGCGGATTTCAAAATTAGGCACTCTCAGTTTTTCTGATCTTAAAATATTCTAGGGGCTGATAAAATTAAATAAAACAAAATCTCCATGGCGTTGAAGCAATGATTTCGGATTTCAAAACGACGTTCTTGACCACTGCACTCTCAGTTTTTCTAATTTTAAAATATTGGAATCCCTAAAATATTGGAATTAAACATCTATTGGTCATTCAAGACGGATGTTTCACCCTCCATTTGCTGGAAACTTGCAAACCAGCTACCCACATTGACCTCACCCAGCCTGGGTTGGGCAGGAAAAATAGCTAGCATCACGTGGCGCTAACCCACGTGGACACCCACATGGTACAACCTCGCTGTACGTTACTTAACTTCAGTGATCTAATGAGAACTGGTGTATTCAACGTGCATTAGACGCTGGCTACTTAAGTGTGTGATTTGTATTCTAATAAAAAAAATTACCTGTAAATTCAACTCTTATTCAATATTTTCAATGTAGGTAACATGTAAATTCATCTCACTTTAGCGAAGTGGACACTCGCACTTATTCAATATTTTCAA
>CM022881.1:19804632-19821593 GCA_012654025.1 Pachypsylla venusta | reverse complement strand
GCCCCAAATATGAAAAAAACATAAATTTTGTCTGATTTTTATAAAATTTGGTATGCACCGTTGCCCAAGTACTATAATTGACATATTTTGGTATCTTTTAGTAATTTTGCTTTTGGGGTCCCGGCAGGGGCCCACAAATGAAAAAAACATAAAATTCGTCCGATATTGATCAAATTTGGTATGCTCATCCAGCAAAGTATTATATTTGACAATTTTTGGTGTTTTGTAGATTTTCTGCTTTTAGCGCCCCGCGGTATGCCCCAAATATGATAAAATATATATTTTTTGTCTGATTTTGATAAAAGTATTATAATTGACATTTTTTAGTATTTTGTAGTAATTTTGGTTTTCGGCTCCCGGCAGGGGCCCACAAAGAAAAAAAACAACAATAAATTCGTCCGATTCTGATCAAATTTGTATGCACAGCCACCCAAAATTATATTTGACAATTCTTGGTGTTTTGTAGATTCTTTTCTTTTAGCGCTCCGTTAGGGCCCCATATATGATAAAATATAAAATTTGTCTAATTTTGATAAAAGTCCGCAGACAAAGGCTGCAAAATAGTTCAAAATAATATTGTCACTAAAGAGCAAAGTCCGCAGCCGGAGGCTGCAAAATCTTTTTAAAATAATGCCATCACTAAAGAGCAAAGTCCGCAGCCGAAGGCTGCAAAATCTTTTGGAATGATTAAGGAAGAGAAAGTCTAGTACGGTTTTCCGTACCAATTTTCATGATTATTTCTTTTAGTACTTCTTCTGACACCGCTGGTTTTCTCATAGATGTTATATTGGTATTTTCTTCTTCTTCTCTCTTCATCCAGCTAGTTTCAAGATCACATGGCGTCTCTCGGTTCCATATTGATTCCCAATATTCCGTAATTTGTTCTTCATTGGGTATGTCTGCAGACCTATCTTCATTCGTTGTTTTTGTTTTAATCTTTCTATAGATTTTTTTCTCGTTGTTCTGAAACTCGCTGTTTTCTTGTTTTCTCCTATCGCATTTCGTATACCCCTTTAGTCAGGAACTAAACACAGATATTACAGATAACTTTTGTTGCAAGGTGTCTGAGAAGTCTGGTGGTACAGTATTGGGGCTATAATGTATTTTGTTCACCTTTTTCATCAACATATTACCCATTACTCATATTTCCATTTGTATATTCTATAAGTATTGCTATCCCAGCTCTTTTTATTTCAACTTTATTAATTAGTCTCTTCTTCCACGCTGGCTGTTTGACTCAGAATAGCTGCTGTTAATACAACAGGTCTTGTAGATTGGTAAATTTTTGAATGCTAAGGAACTCAGGTATTACGTGTATGGTTAAACTATCAACAGTTTTGGCAAACTTGATTGATGTTTTCTGCTTTGGAATATGCGGGCTTTTAGATGGATCCATTCCTTTGTATTTAATTTTAAGTTGTAGACAACGAGTCCTTGAGTTGAAGAGTTATCTCATCGCTGGCGCTTATTCTATCATTGGTTGATTCTATTCTCGTTTCGATATTTTCTGTAACTTCTTGAGTGTCGATAACTCTTATGTTGTCACTTTGAATTTCTGCCATTGTATTGTTTTGGTTGGTTTCAGTTACATAACTCCAACTCTTTCCAACTTTCCGCGCACTTCTCTCTTGATTGTTTCTAGAGCTTCATCGGTTAAAAGTTTATTGTTGACAATAGTTTGTCTTTGATCTGCAATTCTTTGTTCAGTAACCGTAACACTGGGGTATGCTGCAACAAACGCTTGGTGTAGTTTTTGGCGGAAAGCTTTTGAGACTGTTTCGGGTCGTGTGATATAGTAAAATGTGCGCATGATTTATGTGTTAATATCTTGGGTCCACTTCATATGCACTCGTTTTCTTCCTGCTAAGGTGGTCTTAGGTAATAAGACACGGCCTAAGTGAGAAGCACTCCTAGCAGCACAGTCCTTTTGGATGTATTTTGACTTTTATTATTTGCTTCGGCATTTTGATTGTTTTTGGGTATCGCGGTCGCAGTCTGCCGCATTCTTCTTGTCTCCCTGCGATCACTACCGGCTCGCATGCTGTCACTTCTAGCGGATGCTCCAGAGGTGCCTAGTGCTGCCCCAGGAGGTAGCGTTTTTCACAGGTCTGAATAAAAATCGTTTTTTCTCCATTGGGAGATCGCAGTTGACGTGCATGTGGTATTAAAATGTTACCAAACTACTTCCTGGAACGTTACTGATACTTGTAACTATCCAGGGATCATCAACCACTTGCTCAGGTCCTGGGGTCGCCCCTCCCCAATAACTTAATCATCAGTTATCCCTGGGGGCTTATTATTAAATAAGTAACGATTTACTTTATCGACCCCCCCTCCCAAGATCTCACCTGCCCCCCCCCTAGGCCGGATGCTGGCTACGCCCTTGGATAAGGGGCATATGTAGACTGTCACGGGGAAGATATGTTCTTTAGGGGTAGTGCGTTGGACCGTCAGAAGCAAAAAAAAAGTTTTCAGTTGAAATATTAAGTACCTAGCCTTTTGCAGTTTGAATTGTTGGCTCTGCATCCTCAAAGGTCATCTTTTGAATTAAGTCACCCAGGAAAAGAATAGGCAGGGAAAACGACAATATGTGTCCAAACTCATTTTTGGAAATTCTGTTATAGGGTGGTTGATAAGCGGCAATAATTTGAAGGGTCAGAGTGGAAAACCGCCTGATGCAGTACGAGCAACGCGGTCGAACCTATAAATTGAGTACCCAGGTATAGAAATAGAAATGTAACAAAATTATAATTTAGAGAGACCGTGATTATATTTTTGAAAAATAAAAAGGAAAATTTTTCCTTATTTTATTTTTACTTTTATTTGAGCAAAAAATATTTGTACCATTCCAATTAAATTTCGTGAGAAATCGACATTTTTTGTCAATAAAAGTCACTTCTGGTGTTGGAACCCGGATCTCATCATCATCCTGCTAATCCATTGGCCACACCCACTTCCCTATAGCTTTTCAAAATTCAAAAATATCAATCCGTTCAAAAGTTAAGGCGGAAGGCGGTAACCTGTCATTCTGGGACATCTATCCCACATATACTTCTAAAACCGCAAAGCTTAGTTGGTATATTGGCTGACTCATAATCAACGTAGCTCCACGATGGCAAAACCTAGAGACTTGAAATTTGGCAGACAGATTCCTTTTAATATGTAGGTGCGAAATAAAAAAGTTGAGCTGGAAGCAGGTTACCTAAAAAAATGACGCTTTTTACCATTTTTTCCAAACTTCTCTGTGCAAACTAAAAGAGATCACGAAAAATGACCAAGAATGGACCCCCCAAAACTGTATATAAGGACCTCATGGAAAATATAAACAAGATATTTTCCAGGTTTTCCCCAATATATGGCCGGATTTTTAACACCAAAAATCCATAATTGTGAAGCATCACATTGGGATGAGCGAGAAAGCTTAAATTTTAAAAATAAGGAGTTCCGCAGTAAAAAAAGTAAAATCTTTGAGTAAAATATTGAATTTTCATCAAAATAGGAGCCGTGCTAACTCGAGGGTTGCTCCACCAAAAATACAAACTTGGGAAGCTTTAGTGTCGCTATCTCGAAATTGTCGTTGAATTTCCTAACCGAAGCGAAACACCACCAAACAGCTAGTACTGTATAAATATGAAACATTTTAATTTCTGTAAAACATAAAACAAATTTTGCCGCCCCTAAATTCTGTTATTTTCCAGCCTGCTGCTAATTCCATCACTGCTCATACCTGATGAAAGGTGAAAAGATATTTTAAAGTTGAGGGAGAGAATGAGAAAAAAATAAACATTTTAAGATTTCAAAAAGTGTTGATTTTATTAAGCATGTACTGTATATTGTACACATCCTGCTTTGGTTCAAAATTAACTCAGTATGTATATAATTTGGTTCGGATTTTCAACCAGTCTGGAGTAGTGCTCGATGAAGTTTTGTCCATAAAATATATATATATAACTAAGAAGTTTAATTATTAATTGATCTGACGAAAATCGGAACTTGTCAGCGATATTGTTGAACAGATCTCTCACTTCTTCTTCCTAAAAAAAAAATTGAGTAGGTACATTAGATTTCAGTGTAAAACTGGCAAAATGAAAACTTTACGAAATTGCACAGAATATTATAATTATGAAGACAAAGTATAGGAAGATGACGACATACTCGCACATAGAGTTTTTATGTCAAAGATTTGTTTCATTTGTCGATTAAGACAAGCAAGGGCGTAGCCAGCATCTGGCCTAGGGGGGGGGGGCAGCTGAGATCTTCATGTTGGGAGGGAGGGAGTGTCGATAAAGTAAATCGTTACTTATTTGATAATAAACCCCCAGGGGTAACTCATGATTAAGTTATTGAGGAGGGGCGACCCCAGGGCCCGAGCAAGTGGTTGATGATCCCTGGATAGTTACAAGTATCAATAACGTCCAAGGAATTAGTTTGGTAACATTTTAATATCACATGAACATCAACTGCGATCTCCCAATGGAGAAAAAACAATTTTTATGAAGACCTCTGAAAAACACTACCTCCTGGGGGGCAGTGCAGGGAGACAAGAAGAATGCGGCAGACTGCGACCGGGGTACCCGAAAACAATCAAAATGTCGACACAAATGATAACAGTCAAAATACATCCAGAAGGACTGTGATTGCTAGGAGTGCTTATCAGTTAGGCAGTGTCTTATTACCTGAGACCACCTTAGTAGGAAGAAAACGAGTGCGTATGAAGTGCACCCAAGATATTAAACACATACATTATGCGCACATATTACTATATCACACGACCCGAAACAGACTCAACAGCTTCCCGCCAAAAAACTACACCAAGCGTTTGTTGTAGAATACCCCAATGTTACGGTTACTGAATTGCAGATCAAAGACAAACTATTGTCAACAACAAACTTTTAACTGATGAACTCCAGAGACAATCAAGGGAGAAGTGCGCGAAAAGTTGGAAAGAGAAGGAGTTGCGTCATCTGAAACCAACCAAAGCAACACAATGGTAGAATCTCAAAGTGATAACATAAGAGTTATCGACAGAATATTGGGAACCAATATGGAACCGAGGGACACCATGTGATCTTAAAATTACCTGGATGAAGAGAGAAGAAGAAGAAAATACCAATTGGTATAACATCTATGATAGAACCAGCGGTATCAGAAGAAGTACTAAAAGAAGTAATCATAATTGGAANCAATGTTACGGTTACTGAATTGCAGATCAAAGACAAACTATTGTCAACAACAAACTTTTAACTGATGAACTCCAGAGACAATCAAGGGAGAAGTGCGCGAAAAGTTGGAAAGAGAAGGAGTTTCGTCATTTGAAACCAACCAAAACAACACAATGGTAGAATCTGAAAGTGATAACATAAGAGTTATCGACAGAATATTGGGAACCAATGTGGAACCGAGGGACACCATGTGATCTTAAAATTACCTGGATGAAGAGAGAAGAAGAAGAAAATACCAATTGGTACAACATCTATGATAGAACCAGCGGTATCAGAAGAAGTACCAAAAGAAGTAATCATAATTGGAAAAGCCCTGGCAGTGATAAAATTCGCAACTATTGGTATAAAAAACTAACTAACTAACACAACACTCACATCAAACTAACTCAGTTTATTAATGAATTCATTAAAAACCCAGACCAGATTCCTCCATTTATAATGGAAGGCAAAACATATCTACTACCAAAAGGCAAGTTCAACAGAGATCTCTTGAAGTATAGGCCAATCATTTGCTTGCTGACTATAAGATCATGACAGCATGCCTTACTCATCTCTTAAACAAGCATGAAGAAAGTCAAAATATAATGGGTGTGGAACAGAAAGGATGCCGGAAGGGCGTTAACGGTTGTAAAGAGCAACTTATCATAGACTCAGTAAATTTTACTCAGAGAAGTCAAGAAGAAAACCAAAAAACTATCTTCTTGTTACGTGGATTACCAGAATTCTTATGACAGCGTAGCCCATCAATGGTTAATCAAGATTAAGATCTTGCAACTATACAAAGTCTACCCATATTGATGGAATGCCTTCACCACATGATGCAATCCTGGAACACCAACATAAACCTAACGACAAAACAAACATCTATAACCAGGGAGATTCTTTGAGTCCATTGTGGTTTTGCCTAGCATTAAATCCGCTTTCCAAAATGTTCTATAGAACGAAAATAGGATACACCTTAAACAACCAAGTGAAACACACCATCTCACACCAGTTATACATGAATGACTTGAAACTATACGCGGTATCCCATGATCAACTGAAAGAACTAGTCGGAATAGTGGAACAGTTCTCCAGGGATATATGTATGTAGTTTGGGCTTGACAAATGCAAGGTGATAAATATCGATAATGGAAAGTGCCAAACCGGCGAAATTCAACTAGCAGAAGGAGGATTGATTCAGTCAATAAAAATGAACGAGATCTTTATAAATAACTGGGATATCAGCAAGCTAGATCAATTGACAAAAGGCCCTCAAGATGGTTGGTTCTTCGTACCGGGGCTACCCGTGCCCTAGGACACGGCCAAAGACCATCAACACCGTTCCGACGACTACTCACTGTGTTTTTCCTCCGTTAGACCCAACCGTGCTGGTAAACCATGAAGTATCTGATCGTTGTGGTCTATGTATGCTGGCTGCTCATGATGTAAGTCATGAGCAGCCAGCAGCTATCCATCATTCAACTATCCATCAAACCCAACTAATCTAGAGCCGTCAGCATTATGGACAGATCCTGTTGGAGAGGCCGCCTTTCTTGGCCTGGAGTGAGAGTCGTTGAGAATGTTAACAACAACAACATTGACAAAAATAGTACGAAAGAGACTTTAACTGAGGAATACATTAATAGAATACATAGAATATGTCGATCAGAGTTAAACAGTAAGCACCTCTTCAAAGCCATCAACACGTTAGCTGACATACTCAAGGAACTACTGTTGCAAGGAAAATAATATTGGTTTTACAATGGAAAAATAGACGGAAAGCCAAAAAAAAAAAGCAAATGGAAACTACACGTATATAAAATTTGTTAATTTTTTTGAATTTTCCCACCCCAAATTTACCAAATGCGATTCAACGATACGACAAAGGTTGCCACAGTTACATTTGATTGCTCACAGAGGGGCTGTTGGATTAAGGACAAAATGTGGCATTTATTGTATTTCGGTACTTGATGAATTTTTTGCTTCCGAAAATAATTTTATCTAGTGTAAATCTAAGTTGCCGTGCTGCATACTCTTGGAGATTTCTAGGGGGACAGCTGCCCCCTCCTGCCCCCCGTTTCTACGCCCATGGAGAGAAGTATCTTTCTACTTTCCTTATCCTATAAAAGGGAAAATATTGTAATGGGCTGAAATTTTCGATGTTGAGTTTTCAATGCCAAAACAAGTTTTAAGGTTGACAGAACCCGAATCTTAAGTTTTAGCCATTGGTTCGTGTGTATGTTTCTCTGTGAACAAGATATCTCAAGAACAGTAAGTGCTAGAGATTTGGAAGTTGGTATGTAAGTCATTTTTATACCATGTAGGTAAATTTTGGTTGAAATTTAATATACCCAGTTACCGGTTTTGGCCGTTTTCTAGCGTTTTTCGCGAATAGAAGGAAAAGGGTAAGGGATAGAACACATTTTGGTGCCTTATTCATACCGAATTCATGCATTGAAAGCGCAAATACAATTTTTGGTTGAAGTTTAATCTATTGTTAGCGCTTTTTGTCGGTTCTGTTTAAAACGAAACGGCTTAGAACTTATAGCCCCCGAGATTCTAATCACAACCCTTACCGTCCCCTCCTCTTTAACATCCCCTTCAAAATCTAATTCCCCCCCCCCTCGGTTGAGAATCGCTGGGTTAATGACGGTAATGACAATATACAAAAAAAAAAAAATTTCAATTTGTTTCAAAAAGAATTAATAACAATTCAATCATGGGAAGATGAATTAATGGACTCTATAGGGCTAAATGTGGGCCTTAAACCAATTAACTGTGTAGTACTAACTAGGTTTGGAAGATCTAGTATCGCGCCAAAGCCGATTGTTCTCTCGGTGTCCACTGTGTTATTTATGGTGTACGTGGTCAGGGTCAATCGAGCATCTTGTGGAATAAAGTTTGCTCCTAAATCAGTGTTCATTCTTATTCTGACTGAAGCTTTGGCTGACCCATTTGCATATCCACTGACCAAGTGTCTTATAGGTTCTAGCAATCTAAATTTGGTTGTTACTCTTACAAACGAACAGTAAGACATATCTGTGTAGTATAAATATTTTCTTAATGAAGTATAACTATCATCTACAGCAAGAATATAGTCTGCAAAAGTGTCGAGCTTGTAGTATACTAATGGGTCACTTCCTGATGGTGTAACCAAAGCTGAAACAAAAGTAGTTTGGAAAAAATCAATAGGCTACCTATGCTGTTATGAACTAAAAAAGATCTGGTGTGAACATCATACGACTTTCCTTTTCTATAAAAAATCGCCTAACTTTTGCCGTTTTCTTATTCTTATGCCAGACTCGTGAAAACCGCAAAAGGCGGCTAAAAATCATCAAAAGTATATTCGATTTCAACCAGAAGTGTTATTTTGCATTCCATATATAAAACTGATATAAATAGGGCCAAATACCGTAGAGGATGTAGTTAAATGAAAACATCAAATTTGAAGGCAGACATTCTTATAATAAGCGGGACCTTAGTGTCAATGACGGTTACGCTTGTCTAGTTACTAGTTACTTATGTTCCTATGAGACAAATCATGCCAAACTACAATGGGTGTCGTTACGCCGAGCTGAGGATCAATAATAATAGTAGCTCGACTAGTTACTATTTACTTATGTTCCTCCTAGACAAATCATGCCAAACTACAATGGGTGTCGTCACGCCGAGCTGAGGATCAACAATAATAGTAGCTCGACTAGTTACTACTTACTTATGTTCCTCCTAGACAAATCATGCCAAACTACAATGGGTGTCGTTACGCCGAGCTGAGGATCAATAATAATAGTAGCTCGACTAGTTACTACTTACTTATGTTCCTCCTAGACAAATCATGCCAAACTACAATGGGTGTCGTTACGCCGAGCTGAGGATCAACAATAATAGTAGCTCGACTAGTTACTACTTACTTATGTTCCTCCTAGACACATCATGCCAAACTACAATGGGTGTCGTTACGCCGAGCTGAGGATCAACAATAATAGTAGCTCGACTAGTTACTACTTACTTATGTTCCTCCTAGACAAATCATGCCAAACTACAATGGGTGTCGTTACGCCGAGCTGAGGATCAATAATAAGAGTAGCTCGATTAGTTAATACTTACTTATGTTCCTCCTAGACAAATCATGCCAAACTTCAATGGGTGTCATTACGCCGAGCTGAGGATCAATAATAATAGTAGCTCGACTAGTTACTACTTACTTATGTTCCTCCTAGACAAATCATGCCAAACTTCAATGGGTGTCGTTACGCCGATCTGAGGATCAATAATAATAGTAGCTCGACTAGTTACTACTTACTTATGTTCCTCCTAGACAAATCATGCCAAACTACAATGGGTGTCGTTACGCCGAGCTGAGGATCAATAATAATAGTAGCTGGCTCACCATCGACCAAAATGTTGAGAATTCCTAGGACAAATATGGACACTAACTAAATAGAATATATACCGGGTGTCCCAAAAGTCCGAGACCGCCTGAATATCTTTTGAACAGCTTTATGTGGAGTTTTGAAATTTTGCATGGTATTATACCCCAAATTGAACCACCTGCTGGTGTGACCAATTTTTCAGGGGCGGGTCCCATGTGGCCCTAAGGGGGTCCAACTTTTTTTTTTAAATACGAACCCCCATTTTGTGATACATTTTCAGGAAGACAATAGAATTAGAACTACTTTGCAAAAAGATTTACACGCTTAGCGTGTTTGTTTTCAAAATGGCGGCAATTTGAAATTTCCAAGATAATATATGACTTCCAAGATTGTCTAAAACTAGGGGAATTTTTTGCAATGGGATATTGAATGATTGCATAGGACACCAATGTTGAGGACCTGCTTTTTAGACATAATTCGCCTAGTTTTAGACACTTCGCCTACATTTAGAAATAATTTGCCTAGTTTTAAACACTCTTGGAAGTCTTGGAAAAATTACGCGTCCAGCGTGTTTAGTTTCCAAATTGGAAAAATTTACACGTCTAGCGTGTTTGGTTTCCAAATTGCGGCCGTTTGAAATTTCCAAGATATGACTTCCAAGAGTTTCTAAAACTAGGCGAATTATTTTTAAAAGTAAGCGAAGTGTCTAAAACTAGGCGAATTATGTCTAAAAAGCAGGTTCCTCAAAATTGGTGTCCTATGCAATCATTCAGTATCCCATTTAAAAAATTCGCCTAGTACTTGTTGAAAAGTACTTCTAATTCTATTGTCTTTCTGAAAATGTATCACAAGATGGGGGTTCGATTTAAAAAAAAAAGTTGGACCCCCTTGGGGCCACATGGGACCAGTAGGTGGTTTAATTTGGGGTATAATACCATGCAAAATTTCAAAACTCCACTTAAAGCTGTTCAAAAGATATTCAGGCGGTCTCTGACTTTTAGGACACCCTGTATATATGGAGAGAGAGAAAAAAAGAAGAAAAAAAATCGGATAAAATTTAGATTCCGTGCACTTCTTTAGTTTTTGAGAGAAAAAAAAAAATCGGCCCAGCCACCACGCAGAAAATTCTTTCCTACCAACAAAATCTATACTTATAAAACGCAAAGCCTGTGGTTCGTATACTGACTGTTACTAACATACTTACTGACCGACCAACCAACTCATAGTCGTCATAGCTCCACGTTGGCTAAACTTATATACTTGAAATTTGGCACACAGAATCCTATTTGTAAACAGGTTGAAGCTGAAAAAAGGTGATTTGGAAACAGGGTAGGTAGAACAGATCATTTCCAACCAGCTCCGGATCCAGGGTAACATTTTAGAGGGGAACTAAGGAAATTTTGGTAATAATGTGTCAAAATTATGATAATATACAAGAGAATTCTACAAGCGAAAATATATTTTCAACTAAACTGGGCCGTGATATTTGTTGTAATGCAGCGAAAAATGGATTGAAAATTAGATATTCATACGATTTGCCTAATACAAGAACTTTGGTGGTTTCCGACACAAAATACTTTATTTAGCATATGCCGTTTTCGCTTTGTTTCCAAGGTGGCAGTCATTTTGTAAATTTCGACTTTACCCCAAAATCGCTTCTAACTTTTCAGACAGAAAATTTGAACCAGAGAAACAAGTACAAAATTGTCGTGAATATTATTACAAATAAAATACCAAACTTTTAGTCTAACGTCGTCTTTTGATTGATTGTTCCAAAAATATAATCTAATTTATTTCTCCGGGATTTTGCCGTTAAAAAAAATCAATGAGTATGCATAAGATAGAACATAATATATCGGTACTCTAAGCAGCTGAAGACACCAAAATGCTCTCCGACGCCGTACCGTGATCTTCACAGTGATTTGATATGAAAATATTTTGACCATTACGGTTTTATGCGAGCACAATTTTACTGTCTAGTCAGCGTCTATGAAACGTTGAATACACCAGTTCCCGTTAGATCACTGAAGTTAAGCAACGTCCGGCGAGGTTGTTCTATGTGGGTGTCCACGTGGGTTCGCGCCTTCGTGATGCTGGCTTTTTTCCGGCCCAAGCCAGGCTGGGTGAGGTCAATGTGGGTAGCTGGTTTGCAAGTTTCCAGCGAATGGAGGGTAAAACCCCCGTAATGACCAATAAATGTAAAAGAGACGTTAAGCCAAATTAAAAAAAAAAAAATACTCTCTGAGCACGGAGAAAACACTGACGGGTGTTATTAAAATCACTCATGAGATCATGTTCACTGACACTTTCACTGCGTAGTGGATGCCCCAGTGTTCTATTCTCATTATTCAATTTTTGTCTACAATAGAATGCTGGGGCATCCACTACGCAGTGAAAGTGACCCTGTTCTCACAGTGATTTTAACAACACCCGTCAGTGTTTTCTCCGTGCTCAGAGAGTAACCTAAACTTGGGCTCGCATAAAACCGTAATGGTCAAGCTATTTCCATGTCAAATCACTGTGAAGATCACGGCACGGCGTCGGAAAGCACTGTCACTGTGTAGTGTGAATGTTTCTTAAAATTACGTAGATAGTAAGAATTAAAAAAAAAAAAAATTGGTGTGAAGATCACATGACTTTCTGTATCTATAAAAAAAAAAAAGTATTGTAATGGACTGAAATTTTCGGTGTCGAGTTTTCAATGCCAAAACACGTTTTGAAGTCCCCAGAGCGGAAATACAATTATGTTTTACACTTTTTGATATATTACACTTTAACCTAAGTTATATTTTTCAATTTCTAATATGAATTTGATATGAATTGGTACCAAATTTCACCAAAGTTCTGGCTCTATCCATTCTGTTTTTAGGCGGAACCGCCAAAAAGCCGCCTTCAATCGCTAATTAGTGACCAACAATATAATTATTACACTTCGACCTAAGTTGTATCCTTCAATTTCTTGTATGAAATTCATATGAATAGGCACCAAGTTTTAAGTTCTAGCTATATATAACCGTTCTTGCCGTTCATGGCATAAAATTGACATACATACCAAATTTCAAGTCTCTAGCACTTGCCGTTCTTGAGATATCTTGTTCACAGACAGACGGACAGACAGGCACACACGAACCAATGGCTGAAATTCGAACCCCAAAACGTGTTTTGGCATTGAAAAATCGACATCGAAAATTTCAGGTCATTACAATACTTTTTATAGGCTAAGGAAAGTAAAGAAACGGTAAAAAATGCGAGTGGTAAATTTGATCGCACCAAACAGTTTCGAAGCTTACTGAGCCAAATATGACATACATATCAAACTTCAAGTCTCTGGCTCTTACCATTCTCTTTTTAGACAGAACAGGTGAAAACCGCCAAAAAACGGAAAAACCAACAACTGTACATTCGATTGCATACTAAAGTTTCGGGGCACAATTAGGCTCCAGATATCAAATCGGTCAACGCTAAGTGGAAAAGTACCCAGCTCGGCGCCATTTTTACTCTGTTGAACAAATTGCTTAAAACATTTTAGTGGAATTCATAGGTACATATTTGTTAAAGGGTCTTAACTTCACCCCTCCCCTCATGATTGACCGTATCAGACTGGTGATTTTAGGGATAAATATATTCCGGTGAATTCAAATGAGAGGTTGAATTCTTTATTTTCCAAATGTTTTTCATCAATTTGATGTTTATTTCAAACTTACCGCCATCATTGTTGACAATTATTCCAATAGTTCCTCCTGTATAGATTACTAAAACTTTATTTTCCAAATGTTTTTCATCAATTTGATGTTTATTTCAAACTTACCGCCAGCATTGTTCACAATCATTCCAATAGTTCCTCCTTTATAGATTACTAAAACTTTACTTTCCAAATGTATTTCATCAATTTGATGTTTATTTCAAACTTACCGCCATCATTGTTGACAATCATTCCAATAGTTCCTCCTTTATAGATTANGGGACCCAAAAACGTGTTGTGGCATTTAAAACTCGACATGGAAAATTACAGCCCATTACAATACTTTCCTTTTTATAGGATAAGGAAAGTAAAAATAATAAAAAAAAATATATCAATCTTGAGTTGTACCTAGTGAATAGAATTAATCAACTTCTGTGTACGGGCCGTCATATGGAAGTCCTAGAATAATAAATTTAAAGCATTTTTCTTCTTTTTTTTTAAATGCTTTATCGTCTCCATTAACATCTACTGGTCATTAGAGACGGGGTTTTACCATCATCCATTCGGTGCAAACTTTGAAACCAGCTAACCCAAATTGACCTCACCCAGCCTGACTTGGTCCCGAAAATAGCCAGCATCGCGAGGGCGCGAACCCCCGTGGACACCCACATGGTACAACCTCTCTGGACGTTGATTACTTCAGTGATCTAACGGGATTCTGCCATAGACGCTGGGGTTTTAAAGCATTGTTTATTTGAATTTCGATGTGTCACTGTGAACTCTACCTGCTGTATGACTGTGAAAAAATCCAGGTGGAAGACCAGCGCTGTTGTCTAAAAGATTGATATAATCATCGGTGACATAAGGATGAACTGTGGCAATATAGAATCGACTAGCTACATGCTTAATAGATCGATTTGAGTCCCGAAGTAATTGATTTATCGTATTGATGACTAAGGCATAGGAGGATGTTCCTTGTATATAGTTCGGTTCATAATCATTAAGTACGGCAAAGAAATCTTCATAAGACACACTTCCAGCAACAAAATAACCTTCGCCTACAAATCTATTGTAAAAACTGAAACATTTAGAAGACACTTCAATTGGAGTTTGTCGTATCGAAAGAAATTCATATATTATCGAAAGATTAATATCGATCAGCGATATTATCAGATGGTCAAATATCGATATAAAATATCGGTTATATCGAAACCTAAATATCGATTTTCAAAATTATCGATGTAGATATCGACAGCACTAGCAGCAAAGCAGTGTGATTTTTGATTTTTTTTTTCGATAGCAATAGCTATTTTTTTTTTTTTTTTCAATNTATTTTTTTTTTTCAATATTATCAACATCTTAGTATCGATCATTTTGTTGTAACGCCTGAAATTTGATATAATGCAATATTTTTTACAGGAAAAAAGACAAAGTAGTTCTAAACTGATTTACGAGGGCGGTTCTAAAAGTTCAAGGCCCGACCAACAAAGGGTTAATGTATTGTAGTTCTAACAATATTTTTACATGATGTCTTAATACACTGTCTCACCATAATACAAGGTAAAATTATCCAAATTTTGGGTTTCGAGTACATTTTTACGATGTGACAACGCCTCTGTTTACACTGCCGTCATTTCAAAGGCAACTATGCGTAAATGTGGCTTCATTGAGATATCTCAGCCCCCTTACAGTCCAGAATTGACCTCCAGGGACAAAAGCTGCGTGGCAAAAATGGG
Organism: Pachypsylla venusta; assembly: GCA_012654025.1. Lineage (NCBI taxonomy): Eukaryota > Metazoa > Arthropoda > Insecta > Hemiptera > Aphalaridae > Pachypsylla > Pachypsylla venusta. The sequence goes on along the minus strand of CM022881.1, from coordinate 19,806,598 downwards.
AGTGCTGAAGAAGTTAGGTTGGCTGTTTTAGAGTCTTTTGACTGTACGGATACTAAGCACTTATTCACGGATATAGAGAAGCTAATACCAAAAAGATATAAATTGAAGTCAAGGGAGATTATGTTGGAAAATAAGACACAGTGTGGGACTGTGGGACTTTATTTTCACTCTCCAATGTAGATACTCTTCACTACCAGACGGAAACAAACTTCTGCTTTATAATCCTAAATCCTATATGGACCTACGGTATCCAGCTATGCGCGGATATAGGGGAGGGCCCAGGGGCACGTGCCCCTCAGTTTTTTAAGCGGGCGGTGTTTCTCAAATTTCATTATACCAAATCACGTAAATTTTTTAAAAACAAATCAAAGTGATCCGCTGTGTCTTTTATCCCATTGAGAGGGGGGCATGGGTCCCCTAAATAATTCCCAATCTTAAAACTAAATAGAAATACATAAATAAAAAATTCTGTCATCCGTCATGGCCATGGCACTTTTTTTCCGTCATCACGCTTATAAAATCGCTTATCACCCTTATGAAATGTATTTGTGGTAAGCTCTACAGGTTTTAGGTATCGTACCTCGATAAACATTGCATTAAAAAATACTGCTCAGGACTCGAACCCCCGGTCTCTAGGTAACGAGTCCCTCCTCTTCCCCCTACAAATTTTCTATTAGGTATATTGGGCGATTGTGCCCCCCAAAACAATAGGGTTATATCCGCGCATGTATCCAGCTCTGGGGCTGTACAAGTGACTGTATAATAGGAAATTTAATACAAAGATTCCTGAATAATGTTTTGAAAACTATTGTCAATGCCCCTTCCTACCAAGAAAGTCTCTGAGGTCATGCCAATCCTGAGGCCGTCCATCTTTTTTTTTTTTTTTTTTTTTGCTATCTTCAAAAATGTATTATTAAAGGGTTATGTAAATTCCTAAGGGCTCCCTCAAAATACCAAAAAAATATGAAAACCACCAGAACAAAGTATGTCCTTCAAAATTTAGAAACACGTGTTTCAGCGTTTGTCAAATTTAAAACTATTATCGAGATATTGAGGTTCGCTTCTTTTTTTGAGACACCCTGTAACTTATGTTGGGTAGTATGCAGGGTATAGATAAAGATATTGAGGTCCGCTTCTTTTTTTGAGACACCCTGTATCATATGTTGGGTATTATGCAGGGTATAGATAAAGATTTTGAGGTCCGCTTCTTTCTTGAGACACCCTGTAACTTAAGTTGGGCATTATACAGGGTATAGATAAAGATATTGAGGTCCGCTTCTTTTTTTGAGACACCCTGTAACATAAGTTGGGCATAGATAAAGATATACCCAACATTGAACCACTTGGTGCATGGATAACTGAATTCAACGTATGATAAGAGACAAACGGACGGCAATCGTATTTTGATAAAAACTCATATTATCTTTCATGTTTGAATTTTATTCAACAAAATATGATTTTTATTATATTTTATAAACAAATAATACCACACAGACTGTATACATATTTTTTTTCAATTACGATGGAGCCCCAACGTATTTTTTGCGTAACAAAAAAGTGCTAACTTCAAACATGTAAGATCAGCTGACTTAACCTAATGAAAAATTTTGGAACATGAAACACAAGCCAAATTGATATACTGACTGCTTGACTTACTCACGGATTCATAGTCAACGTGACTGGACGATGGGGAAACTAATAATTAGTAAGTATGTAGAACACAAGCCAAATTGATATACTGACTGATTGACTTACTCACGGATTCATAGTCAACGTGACTGGACGATGGCGAAACTAATAATTAGTAAGTATGTAGAACACAAGCCAAATTGATATACTGACTGATTGACTTACTCACGGATTCATAGTCAACGTGACTGGACGATGGCGAAACTAATAATTAGTAAGTATGTAGAACACAAGCCAAATTGATATACTGACTGATTGACTTACTCACGGATTCATA
>CM022881.1:19787413-19797689 GCA_012654025.1 Pachypsylla venusta | reverse complement strand
AAAAAAAAATATATAAAAAAAAAAAACGCAGGATAGGAAGAAAAATCAAGAAAATAGAAAAGTAGCAAGTCAGATGGTTTGCCACGTCAACAGAATTTCACATAAAAGAATCCCTAAACAAATACTGGAAGTAAAAAAGGTTGAGGATAGAGGAAGACCAAGAAAAACCAGGGATGAGGAAGCTCGTTAGGGCTCAAGCGACATGAAAAAGGAAATGATAAAGAATTGATTCATAACTAACTGGTACTTGACAGGGACGGAAAGGTGATGGTAAATCTATGATACAAACTTCGAAACTCTCACATGAGTAATCACTTGTTTCTGTTTTGTACACAGAGTTAAAATATTTGGAAACTCTATACTTGTCACAGAAAACCTGACAATTTAATTCATATAAAAGGATTTTAAGAATTTCTAGTATACTGTCTTACATTTGTCTGACGTTTGGTTTGAAGTTCTGACATGACATAAATGAGTACAAACGTTAAAAATAGCCAAGTTAGCGAAAATACCACTTAGAACACTCACAAGACAATAGAATAAAGAAATATATTGACTTACCATACGTGAACATGAACAAATTACATAGCACCAGAAGAACAGCACACCAAACAGATGACCTATCTTTAGTTGAGAACCACATAGTTGACGGAGATACCACTTTGAACACTCACAAGACACGGGAAGATAGAATAAATAAAGATATTGACTTACCATAGGTGAACATGAACAAATGACATAGCACCAGAAGAACAGCACACCAAACAGATGACCTGTCTTTAGTTGAGAACCACATAGTTGACGGAGATACCACTTTGAACACTCACAAGACACGGGAAGATAGAATAAATAAAGATATTGACTTACCACCATAGGTGAACGTGAACAAATGACATAGCACCAGAAGAACAGCACACCAAGCAATTGACCTATCTTTAGTTGAGAACCACATAGTTGACGAAGATACCACTTTGAAAACTGGCAAAACACCAAAAGGTAGAATGGATAAATATATAGAATTACAACTGTTTAAATACCCCATACTTAAATGTGACATGGAAGCATAATGGAAATATTTTTTTTTTTTTTAAAAAAAAAAAAAAAAACACGCACCTATAATTTTGATTATATCATTCGTGTAACAAGATCTCTACATTTCACAAAATAAATCTCTAAACTCAAAAATTTTAAAAAAACTTGTTGAAATTATAGATTAATATTAACTATTAAATAAATTAAATTTAAATAAAACACTTACCAAAAACATTATTTGAAGAAACTACTTTCGAATCATTCGAAACTAGTTTCTTCATAAACTAAAATAAATAGTGTTTTTGGTAAGTGTTTTGTTTAAATATAATTAACATGTTATTCAAAGATTTATAGATTAATAGGTATGATTAAAATACGAGATCGTAGGTATAATTGAAAAATAAATCATCATAGCGCTCATTTGCAGAAAGAGTCTACATTTGAGTCTTGGTCATTTTTCGGACAGAGTGTCTCTTTCAAATTGAATCAAAATTGGAGTGAAATTTCCAGATTTAAAGAGGTGCCTTGAATTTTAGATTTTGTGGTCTAAAGGACCGCCAGATGAAGATAGCCATATGAGTCCCAAAATTAGTCGATAATATGTTATAAAGTGTGTCTGTTTTAACTTTCATCAAAATTGGAGTGGAATTGCCAGTTTCGGAGAACTGACCCGAATTTCAGGTTTGGTACTCTAAAGGGCCCCCAGCTGGAGATAGCCCAAAATTTGTAGATAATATTTTATAAAGAATGTCTGTTTTAAATTTCATCAAAATCAGGCGTGCCCTTTGGGTTCTAGAGGTCATCCCAAAGCCACCCTTTTGACCCATAAATGAGCCCCAGAAGGTGCTATCTCCAATGTTAATGTTTTTGCGCAAATTATGGCCTCAAGGAATATTGATACCAAATTTCAGCAAAATTAGACTAATAATAAAGTCTGTATAGATACACATTTTTTCTAGACCCGATTTTTGGTATCTAGTCGAATTCGTCCAGGAAAGCAAAAAAACGACATCGAAATTGTTCACCAATGCAATACTTTACATACCTATAATGAAGACTGAAGATAAAGTAAATTAAAATTAGATTTTTGGAAGACAATAATTAAACTTTGACATCAAAACTCTGAACAAGGACCGTTATACGTAGGTACTGTGTGTAACAAAATCCAAGTTTAGAACTATCTATCTACGATTCAGTTTTTTTTTTTTTATTAAAATAAATAAATTAAATCTATTATTAAATTGGAATTAAAACCATTATCAGGTAATGGTATCAGGCTCCTGGGAAACAAAAATTACAATAAAGGAATTTATTGTAAAATAAATGGTACGGAAAATTGTACAAGACTTACCATCGAACTACCATCAGACTACATTCGAATGTAGATATTGCCATTCTAAAGCTCGAAGTCTTTTAGTTATACTAGGTGTGTCCGTGGACAAAAACGGACGGAGCCATCCGTTTCACCTTGAATTTTCGCGCACCACATAAACTTCAGCATATTGCTCCATTATTCCGTTAAAACAAGATTTTTTGAGAATACCGCACCTTTCTTGATTGCATCGTGCCGTTGAGTAGAAGGTCCTTTTTAAAGGGCAAAGTAATCGGCCGAAAAATCGGAAACGGTTCAAGATATCGTTCTGAAAATAGATATATGCACCCTTGGGTATATGCAGAATATGAAGAAAAAAATTTGGTAAAAGTCAGTTGAGTAGTTTCGGAGGAGTAGGGTAACAAAAGTTTGCTGTTTGTAGGGAGTATAAGGCTTCGCTCTGCCCAATTATTGATATAATTTTTTTCTACCTTTATTTTAAAAAGATTGTGCAGCTTTCCGACACCCTGAATGACCAAAATGACCAAAAATTGGCATATATAATATTTGGAGAATTTTTCGGATGTTTTAATCTAATAGTATTAGTTTAAAAAGATTTGGCAGACTTCGGCTGTGGACGTTCCTTTTTAATGATAGTAAATAAACCCATGAGTCACATTGGCAAAGTTCTTTTATGCTAAGAATTATGCAAGGCAGTGGCTTACTAGGCTGGACCTGAGTGGCTTATATCAGGGGCGGATTTCATATTTCAGGCGCCAAAATTTCTAAAAAATACCAAACATTTTCAAATATAATATTTGGACAATTTTTCGAACTGTGCATAACGAATATTGTCAAATTCAGAAATTTTTTATTCTTTCTTATTTTTGGGCCCCTGCCTGTGCCCCAAAACACCAAAAAAAAATGTATCAGCATCAGACATATTTTAAGATGTTCAACAGAAAATACCAAAAATTATCATATATAGTACCTATTAACTTTTAAATAAATAAAAACAAAACACTTACCAAAAACACTATTTATAATTATTTATAAAGAAACTAGTTTCGAATCATTCGATTCATCATCAGTCTAGTCGAGTCGAAGGATGGAAGTTGACTGACCATTGTTCATCGCGTGCTGAGTAGAGTGACGCGAAGTACCATCAAAATATTTACAGTCTATGTCTAACACTTTTTTAAATAGAATATTGTCACTGGCCTTATCAATTTCAATTTGATTATTTAGTAATGTATATTTTTCACTGTTATTATATTTATAAATTTCATAGGCTTCATTTTTATTGATTTCATTATGATTGTAAGAAATACGGATTATATTTAAATGTTCATTTATATTATTTTTCAATTTCTTTATATTTGTATGTTTTATATTGTTTTTTAGATGTAATGCAAATTTGGAAGCACTATGGTCATCAATATTCTTATTTAAATCATTTATATGCTCATGGTATCTCGTTTTAAAGTTTCTGTTGGTTTTTCCGATATAAATTTTGCAAGGATCTTTATTATGCTTCAATAGGTATACACAAGCCTTATTATAATTGTCATTATTATTTTCATTTGTTCTGATAATATGTTTTTGAAGTTTATTTAAGTTTTTAAATGCTACGTTATATCCAATGTGTTTGAGAGATGATTCAAATTTGTTAGATAGATCATTATAATAAGTTAGAGTTATATATGGTTTCTTTTTATTATTATTATGTATGTTAGATCTTTTTTCAGTCTTTTTAATTTTTCTAAAGAAATTTTTAATAAAATTGCATATTAATTTAGATGGATAGTTATTTTTATATGCAATGTATTTTATAGTATTGATTTCTTTCTTTCTATTGTTCTTGTTTAAAGGTAATTTATACATACGGTATAACATTGAATGAAATGCAGACATTTTATGCTTAATATGATGTTTGGAATTATAGTTAATTATTTGATTTGTCTGCGTTAGTTTCCTGTATATGTTGAATGTAAATTTTGAATTATTATTTTTGATGTTAAGAAGTTTATTTGGTTATTTTAAATTTACTATTTCAAAAGTAAATCTTAAATAATTATTAATGGAGTTTAGATAGTCCATGAAGGATTTAATGTCTGTTTCAGTACCTTCAAAAATCAGGAAACAATCATCAACATATCTTTTATATAGTTTTATATTATTCATTTTTTTGTTTCAAAATGTCGAAACTAGTTTCTTTATAAATAATTATAAATAATGTTTTTGGTAATTATGTTTTTATTCATTTAAAAGTTAATATTTTTAACACTTATAATTAACATGTTATTCAAAGATTTAAATATATAGTACCTACCTTAGTGACTGTATATACCAAATTTTATCAAAATCAGACAAATTTTATGTTTTTTTCTTATGTCAACAGTTCTTTTTCTGGTAGGACACATTGGTCGAACATCTGTTTCTTTAGGTAGATTGGCATCCTAGATTTCAAATATGTTTGACAGCTTGAGCTTATACTTCATTGAATATCTTGTTTCATGCCGTCCCAGATAGATGTATTCTGTTACCGTTTCAAAAAGCTTGCCATCTACTGTCACAATTCCTGATGTTTAATGCCCACTTCTCTGGCTGCGTCTCTTGAATCATGAGTTGAAGTTCACTCGTACTATTTGATAGGAGCACAATATCATCTGCAAACATAAGATTGGACAGTCTTCTTCCAACAAGGATGTTGATTGTTGATTCCTTTTCTGTCCCAATTTAGTTTTGACATGGCAATTACCAAAACAACAGAGAACAGTTTAGAAGAGATTGGATTTCCCTGTTTGACGCCTCTTTTAATAGCAAATTCTTTTGTTTGTTCATTAACACTAATGGAGGCTGTTAATTTAAGGTATACCTATGCTTTTTAGAAGATCGATTTAACATGAGCAAACTCCTTGCTCCCTAAGGGCTTGAAAAACGACTGAAAAGGAGACAGAATCAAAAGCCTTTTCAAAATCCACAGATGCATAGAAAGTGGATGATATACTCGTTTGCTCGGCTCATTACTTCACGAAGGGTTAATATGTGGTCGATGATACTAAAGTTGCTCCTGAAGCCAGCTTGTTCGGTTGGTTGTGCATTGTCCAGCAAGCAAATAGGTCAATAATTGGTTATCTTCTTACGAGAACAATAACAGATGGGTTTGGTATTTCACAACCCTCTCATGAATCGTCGGGGAAGTATCTTTCTTTGGATTTGAACATGCCGCATATTTCGCTATGAAATCAGAAACTTCCAGTGACGTAGATTTCCCTAAATTTGGGGCGTCTTTGACCCAAAGCAATAAATGAAAATGTTGTAATCCCCTAGATTGACATTCCCGACGTCAGAAGTAATGATCTATCTCTCCTAGTGGTGTGTCAGATGATGTTAAAAAATCTAGCATTGCCCGGAACTTGTTCTCAATTAATCAAGAGGCCGCCACTGGGTCAAGTACCACTAATTCACTGGTGCATTTGGTACTAAAAGATGGTGGGCCAATTTCTTTCATATAAAGGGCGAGATCCTCCCACATCCATTCTGAGGGACTGATGTTTAGGTAAGTCCCATGTCGCGGGCTATAACTACGTGTCATGCACACGACATCCTTCCTCGGTTTACTCCAGAACTGCTCTGTGTTTGTCAGTCTGCTGAAGACAGCTTGAACATTACCCTCAACTCATCTTTTTGAACGAGATTTAACTATTGTTCAGCGGTAAGTTTTGCCTTTTGGTTGAACACATTCAATTTACAAAATACACCCGCACTGAGCTGTCTCAAATATGCGTCGTTCAAAAGGTAAAAAGGTACTGCAGGTTCAGTTACAAACGACAATACTTCAATGGCAAAATAGTTTTGATGAACTCTGCGGAAGTCAGTTTGATGGCTCGAGGGTGAAAGTGTCAAACCTAATTCTGAGAACAGATCTGGGAAACACTTCACATCAATGGAGGTGTATCGCGCATCCAGTGGTGTGGCATTTACTTTCAGCATTTGATACAATGCAGTGGCGGTTGCAATTGCCCTTTTTTCATGAAGAGGATAAATAGTGAACTCCTCATATCCCCCTCCTCCTCATTTGTCACCTGTGTCAATAATGCCTCTCCATCAATATTTTGGAGAAGTTCATCTCTTTCTCCTAACTGGTGTTCTAAATGCTGGTCTATGTTGCACAGGAGATTCTCAGGCATGCGCGGATATAGGGGAGGGCACGGGGGGCACGTGCCCCCCCCCAAGTTTTTTTTAAGCGGGCGGTGTTTCTCAAATTTCATTATACCTAATCACGTATTTTTTTTAAAAAAAATCAAATGAATGGTGATCCGCTGTGTCTTTTATCCCGTTGAGTTGGGGGGGGGGCACGGGCCCCTAAATAATTCCCAATCCTGAGACTAAATAGAAATACGTAAATAAAAAAGAGGGCTATATCCGCGCATGTTCTCAGGACATGTGGGTAACACAATTTGGGCGTAGTGCTCATTATGCTTAAAAAAGAGGGCTATATCCGCGCATGTTCTCAGGACATGTGGGTAACACAATTTGGGCGTAGTGCTCGTTATGCTATTTTAATGATTTCAAAGCATCCTAGACTTTATGCACATCCATAATATCCTGCCACATCATTTGGGATTTTGTGAGATTACTGCGCAGAAGTATAAATAACTCCTGAGTTTTATTGATGGGCTCTTCAGGTCGCGGCAGCTTTATCAAAGCAGTTTCCAAAAGTGGAGGAAGATGGAATGTCCTAGCTTTTACTTTTTTTATTGTTTGCTTATTGGGAATGTTTTTCTTCCCAACAGGAATCATGGTGGAAACTACTTGAATTGCTTTGGCGCGTTGAAATAACATGTTTTCAAAATTATTAAGTATTTTTATTGACACAGGGACGTCAGTGAAGAAAAGCTAGTTCAGCACACAGTTACCGAGGATTTCATTAGCACGTATTTTTAATAAGCATGTGTGGCAAATATAATGGCATGGCAGGACTTTATGAAATTCAATGAACTCTATCAGAATTTTTCCAGACAGCTGTTTCGAGTTGTACATGTAGCTGACGCGATACACATTCATTCTTGGTGGTGTCAAGATCTCTTTTTTTTAATAATTTGAAGGCTTTGTTAAATTTTTAAATTATTGGTTCCTCGTCCATTTCAATGTTTTAATGAATGTCTGCCACGCAACCTTCTCTCACAGCTGCCAGATCTCCCAGCTCCTTCAGAGATTCCACATCAACTGAAACCAAGCTTTCATCAATGGGCCTGATTTTCTTGCACACACTGCTGATGGTGTACAGTTGCCTAGAAAATGTTCTTATCCCCAAGACTGCCAAAGGGAGGGCAAAAAGTACCCGCGTTTTAGCAAAAAGCTTGTAGTAATCAAATTATGATACTTATTTTATTGAGACCTTAAATAGTTGTCACAAACAATATTTTCCATCATAGTATATAAAAATATGTATGTTCTAAGCCTTGTAAGGGATGATATTGAAGCCAAACTTTGGGCGCGTACTTTATGTCCCCCTTGGCAATGCATGTACCAATCAATACATTGATACAGTGATGTACCAATACATTGACACATTGATGCATGTAACAATACATTGATACCAATACAGTGTGGTAAACACTGTCAAAAAACATTTGTCTGTGCGGGATGTTAGGAAGGACAAAGTTCTGGTTCAGAATAGATTTCCTGGGGTCTAGCGATTTTTATTTATTTTCATTTACATTATTTTATTCCTGGGATTTAATTTTATTTTTATGTAAGGTAATAATTGATTTAGTTTATATTTTTTTTTAGTTTTTATAATAAAGAAATAAAGCCTTCTTGTAATAAAAAAATCAATGTTACCTTTATTTTGTTGGCGGGTACTTCCCCCCCCCCCCCCCCNTGGAAAACCTAGGGTTAATTTGGGAAAATGAGGCTTTAATAATAATGTTGCAATTGGAAATATAAAGGGAAAATGAGGCTTTAATAATAAAAATAATAATGTTGCAATTGGAAATATAAAGTGCGTCCCCCACCTAAAATTGATTTTAAGGGCGACTGCTCGGAAAAATAGTGGAACGATCTTTTCAGATTTATAAGAACAGTTCATCCCGCAAACATACCCTCGGATCACACTCCCACACCCAGTCGTTGACTTTTTGATTTTCCATGATTGCCTTTCCCAAAGGATGGGCCACGATTGAGCTGGGAGTACACAGCACCTTGTACGCAGAATCGTAGAGGTATGCTCCTTGAGTATAGTACTCAGCACCTTGTACGCAGACTCGTAGAAGTATGCTTCTTGAGTATAATACTCAGCATATTATACGCAGACTCGCAGAGGTATGATTCTTGAGTATAGTACTCAGCACCTTGTACGCAGACTCGTGGAGGTATGCTTCTCGAGTAGAGTACTCAGCACCTTGTATGCAGACGCGTAGAGGTATGCTTCTTGTGTATAATACTCAGCACCTTGTGCGCAGACTCGTGGAGGTATGCTTCTTGAGTATAGTACTCAGCACCTTGTACGCAGACTCGTAGAGGTATGCTTCTTGAGTACCGCGGTGCTGAGATTCTCCCACAAAGGCGTCAATCATCACTGAAAATGAAATCCTATGAAAGTGTTTTTAATTTTTCTGTGCTAACTAAAAGTTTTTTTTAATAAGTTTCACGGCGTCCGCCTGATTTATGGGGACCCATATTATAATCTTCTCTGCCCCCAAGCTGCTCTTTACTTTTTGTTAATTCTTTCATAATCAACTAGTAATTTTTCTGTTCTTTTTTTTAAAACTCCTGGGTGTGTGAGGGCATATTGAGATACATTCTTTTTATTCACCTCTGGGTGGCTACCGGAATAAAGGGCTCCTGCCATTCGGATGACTTCTGGGTGGCTGGCAGAATAAACGTCTAACGTTTTTTGTTTCACTTCCGGATGGTTGGCTGAATAGCGGGCCATATATTTTCTATTAAATTTTTTATCAACTTTTAAAATTTGTTCTGCTCGCGTCTCATTTGGTGTTTTCGATCTGCCTCTTTTACTTTTTGGATGGCGACCCCTTTTTTAGAATTTTTAATTGTTGATAATGACACAATACTCCCAGGTGGTTGCAACTATTCTTCGAAACTAGAAAAATAAATGGCGTTACGTCGCGGAGAGTTCCTAGTGGGTGTAAATGGAGGGTTCCTGTGGGTGTAAATGGAGGGTTCCTAGTGGGTATAAATGGAGGTTTCCTATTGGGTGTAAATTACGGATTTGCTAGGAGAACGTGATAGTGCCCAGAAGAAAAGTACCACCGAACCTTAGTCTTTTGGTAATCAAACCATCACCAAGGATTGCGTGTAACTCTCCTACCGAGTAAACCTCAAATTTGAAATTGTAAATTTCACTAGCAGCCCTCAGCTTACAGACAGAACCATACTATAAAAACATACACTTCCCAACGGATTGCAACATACTCCTCAATCAGCTCTACCTCGACCGAAATTTTCCGCGTCTGTTGAGCCGTACAGGAAATGGGCGATCGAGTGGAACAAGCATGAACCGTCGGGAGGCATGCGGATTAGTTCGTGAGTCACGAGAGGTTCATTTATCAGTAAACTCAAGATTTGGGATCTGAGCACCCCAAAACGTGTTTGGCATTGATTAGGATAAGGAAAGTAAAAATGTATTAGGAACGAAGTAACTCGGCAATCTTTTCCCGTAATTAGAATTTCTCTTGACGATGGATAAAATTTTGTTTTCTCAAGTCATAAGTAACAGAATTTTGGTTTATTATTTTCAATAATAAAAAAAAAAAATCTCTGTATTCTTTTTTTATTATTAAAGGCTTTTATTTAACTTGCTTTGTATGTATGTTTGTGGGTAAATCTTAGAAATTAAATTTAACCCACTTCCCATTTTCCGATTGAGCTGAAATTTGGCACCGTGGTAGATCTTCGATGACA
>CM022881.1:19762912-19785175 GCA_012654025.1 Pachypsylla venusta | reverse complement strand
GGAGGCGTCCCTCCTGGTGAACAAGCGGGGTATCTTTGGGTATGCCTCCTAGGAGAGCATGTCCTCCGACTGGGTTTCTACTTCAAATTCTTCTTTGTCTGTTTTGTTTTTGCTTATTTGGTACTTTCGCCCTGCTTAGATCTACCTCCGCAGCGTGCTGCTCGGGCAAATCTCCGCAGAGTATACCTGGGCAAAATCAAGCACTAGGTTACTCCTTCAACAACACGGCGTCACAGCCTCCGTGTTGATTCTTCTTCGATTTGGTCCGAAATAGACATTTGTTTATCCGGCTATTTACATTGAGGAACATTGATTAATTTCGGAGCGGTTAATATGATATAATATTTATTTTTCGGTAAACATTGAAACGTTGAAACATTGAGTACTTGGAGCTGAATATATTTATATTTAGTTACTATCACAGTTATGTTCTGGTATCACATTTCTTCTGGTACCGTTCCAAATTGGGCTAAAACTCTTCTGCCCTCAGATGACGAGGCGATTTCTTCAAGATTCAAGGAGGAGGAAACAGCCTACAGTGATCTCCGCAATCCAGAGAAGTCCGGGCAGTGCAGGATCCTGTGGATAATCGTATCCTCCACTCCACAGACTCTACAATTTCCGTCCTCTCTTTCGATCTTCAGGATTCTTTTTCTGTAATCCGCATATATTTTGCAGTGTCCAGTAAGTGCCCTGGTCAGTTTTCGATTGTGAGGGAAATCCAACTTAAGTCTTCTTTTGATATCTGGGAAGAATGCGTGTGTCACTCGGGCAGTGCTGCCATTATCCCACTCGAGTTGCCACTTCTCGAGTGTGATTGCCTTCAGCTTGAATTTAACATCATCGATATTTGCGCAGTTTACCGTCTCTCCAAGATGTTGCACAGTTTCGGCATCATTCCTGATCATTTCCAAGGCCCTGACCTCGCTTGTTACCATGTCCAAAGGTGGTTCACCTGACAGCACCAGGGTCGCAGCATGACTGACAGAAGCCGCAGGAGCGCAGATAGCGATGGTGCAAAAGCGCTGGCATGTTCTTAATTTATTCGATATGTATTTCCGATTGGCATAGATTTTATGACCCCAGGCTACTGCCCCCTAGGTCACCTTCGGCACAATGGCTCCTCGGTAAATATGCGTCAGGGTCTTGAGGCGGTCGCCCCAGATATTCATATAATGCCTTCTTAAGACGAGAAAACTGAGCATGGCTGTTTCAGTTTGTTCTGAGACGTGCAGTTTCTTCAAGCACTACACCCAGATATCTTACACTTTTGGTACGTTTAACGTTCCTACCTTGAATTTTGATCCTAGGACCGCTATCTCAAGTGAAGGTGTTTTTTAGCATTAGGTATTGACACTTACTGGGCGCTACTTTTAGGCCGTTTTTCAATGTCCACTGGCAAATAATATTTAGCACCTGTTGACATTTTTCTTGGAGCACTTCCCAAGTTCTGGCTCCAACAATTGCCGCAATGTCGTCCGCATAAGCGATGAGCCTGCAGTTTTCAGGAAGCGGAGCGTTGAGTAGAGGGTTTATAATGATATTCCATCCGTCTGGTCCTAAGATAGATCCTTGCGGACATCCCTTCGTGGTCAGCTTGGTAACTTCACAATTCTCGGCACGGAAAACCACTCTTCTGCCTGTGAAATAACTTTTAATTAAATTGAGTGTGGAAGTAGGAATGTTTCTTTCTTGCAGTCTCTGCAGAAACAATTGGTAAACCAATTTTAATTGAGCATATTGATCTTAGTCACGTTAAAATAATGCCTAAGACTAAGATTGTTCTCAGAAATCTAAGATTAAATGAAATCAGCCTCAACCAATTTCATCCACTGGAAGATATTCCCAGAACATTTGATACCATTGTTCCCTGGGTCTTTAACATACTTTCTTTATTATTATTATCATTCATTATTTTATTATGTTTCGTGGTAAACAAGTTAAGGGCACTAAAGGGAAGGTACGAAACCAATTCCAACCCTCAAAAAGAAAAAGCTTATCCTGACATAGAAGTTAAGGTGGGTCCGTCAAATGGGTTCAATTAAAATCGACCCCATTTTCGGTTTTAAGGAGGGAGGAGTTAAATACGACCACACACATAGTAGAAGTGCTGCATCAGCATTTCTGACTCGCATCATTATCTTGGTTGACCAGCAGATAGTCAGTCTGAGGTTTCCCACTGCATTGAGCAGAACCTCTGCAACTCATTTTATAATCTTATATTATTTTTATCGCTCTTTTTATATCTAAGTTTTCTAATTATTTTTATTATCAAATATACTTTTCCGAATTTTGCTTTTTAAAAAACATAAAGGCTATTTCGACTTATTTAAGTTATATATATATATTTTTTATTCGGATTACAAAATATACAAAATGGAAATTTTTTACACTAATTATGGAAAATAATGTAAGTTAAATGCTTCGGAATGATGAGCTCGTTTTAAATTTTTTCATAACATCTTTTTAAATTTGTGGCTGTAGCGTTCGAATTTCTGTAACAATGTTGGCCTTGGGTGCAAGGATTGTCTCGGTCTTGTTCAGAATACATATACTCGCTCCTTCAAATAACCTCAAAGAAATGGTGATGACAAATCTGGCGGACACGCTGGCCAATAAATTTCTGGAAATTATTCGCTCTTTAAAAATTTGCCTTAAAAGATAATTGATCGCTGAATTAAATAATAAAATTCTATTATTCTGGTTCTTTGTTCAGTTGTGAATGTCTTCATTATTTATTTTCCAAGTGTTATTTATATCTAACTAGTGACAAACTTCGTTTCGAAAAGATGAGAGAAAAAATGAGAATAAATTTAAGGTTTACGTAAGTTATCATATTACCGAGGTACAACCGTTTAAACGCAATCAGAGCATGGCACATATAGATTACATATTACCTATGTAGAACATGGGGAATATTAACGGGTTGTTAAGCTGCGTAGAACATGTTGGGAGTAGTACTGGGTTAGGTTCCACAAAAAATAAAATACGTGTTGAAGGCTGCTGAGTTTAGGCTGGGTCTGCGACCCAGCCTAACCTTATGTCAGCGAAGCATATTAGCCTAACTATACCACATATGGATTACTTTTGGAATGGAATATTTTGGGTTGCGAAGAGAATATTTAATGTTTCTCAACCTGTATAAACCTCAAAACACCATTTTTTTTTTAAAAAAAATACCTAACCCAATATTAATCCCAAAACGCCCCACCCATCAAATTTGTGTATATTTTATTACTTTTTATCGGCACTAACTGAAGCGGTCCTCAAAATATTGAGGAAAAGCGAAATTCCACGATGGCGGCATCATATGTCCCCGCCCACAAAATATATGACTCAGAGTCACCAAAAACCGTTAAGGGTCAGACGTATATCATGTCACAAAAGTTTGGTCGCAATAACATAAGCGTTTTTCAAAATATTGAGGAAAACTGAAATTCCAAGATGGCGGCCTCTCATGACTCCGCCCACATAATATATAACTCAAAGTGGTCAAAAGCCGTTAAGGGTCAGATATATTGCATTTGACAAAAGTTTGGTCGCAATAACTGAAGCGGTCCTCAAAATATTGAGGAAAAGCGAAATTCCAAGATGGCGGCCTCAGATGGCCCCACCCACAAAATATATGACTCGAAGTGAACAAAAGCTGTTAAAGGTCAAACCTAAAGCATATCACTAGATTTTGATGACAATAACTCAAGCGGTTCTCAAAATATTGAGGAAAAGCGAAATTCCAAGATGGCGGCTTCATATAGCTCCGCCTTCGAATTATATGACTCAAAGTTATCAAAAGTCTTTGATGGTCAGGCGTATAACGTTCCACAAAAGTTTGGTCGCAATAACTTAAGCGGTTCCCAAAATATTGGAGAAAGCGAAATTCCAAGATGGCGGCCTCACATGGCCCCGCCCACAAAATATATATATTTTTTTGGCCAGAAACCATTTCGAACATATACCCAATGACTCGTTAAAGTTTCATGGTAATCTGATGAGTGGTTTAGGAATACATAAAGGGCATACATGATTAAGGTGATCCATCGATTACGATGTTGCCTCATTTTCTCTTGTTTATTCGTATTTGTCAATTCTTGTATGGCTGGATAGTCCAGCCTTGGTCCTGAAAGAGCGGTCAAATCTACTACAAGCCATTTGACTGTTGGATGCTTGGTTTATTGATGGCAGTTGTGAATACTGGGATGTTTGGCTAGTGGTCCCCCTGGAGTTCCCATTGCACACAGGGGACAAGTGTCAAGTCAGTGGCCACTATGACTCACTGATCTGAGTCGTGCCTGTGGCTCCAGACAGGGCTCTTCTGTGATCGTTGTCTGGTACACTCATCGTGGTCAGGGGGTGAAATCTAAGCGGGGTGAAATCTAAGCGGGAATGAGTATATGATTCCCGCCTTATGCCAACCCTGGATGCTCTGGTTGGGGGGTGGCTGCAGTTCATACAGCCCCCAACCTTCTCGGCCGAAGGTCTGAGAAGTGATCAACCCCATAAACGAAATGAGACTCGGGGTTGTAATGTGTCGTGGGGTAAACGGAACAACCGTGTCTCCAACGGAATACCGGGCGCCCTTCCGTAGTAAAGCCTTCCACCAGTAAGGATCACTGCTGGTGGTAACCTGTTATTTATTCCACTTCTTCAGAATTAATGGAAAAGTATATAAATAGCAAACCCTCTGGAGGTGACTCCAGACATATACACGTGTTGAGGGTTGTACAGATAAACCTTCAACATAGCAAAGCAGCTACTGCTGCCCTTTACAGGCTCTTCCTCGCCTGCAACATTGACGTTGCCCTGATTCAAGAACTCTAGGTGACTGGGGGGAAGGTATCAGGGCTTAGAACCAATAGGGCGCGGATCATATATGATCAGGCCTCTATTAAACCAAGAACCTGTGATATAATGAATTTAAACATAATGAATTTAAAGTTCAGAAATTTGCAGAATCTCCATCGTTGCAGAATCTCTCCCCTGTTGACGTAGGACAGCACACTCTGTATATTCTCTGATTCGAAGGAATCTTTTTATCGACGAGCGGAGGTTTTGGTGAGAGAATTAGAATAGAATATAATTATGGAAATTGAGATCCTTTTATTTTATTAATTTATTTTTAGGACAAGAATAATGGGAAATTGAGATCCTTTTATTTTATTTAATTTATTTTTAGGACAAGAATAATGGATATTTTTGTTTTTCATTGTATGTTAGTTATTAAGATTATTAGATACATAAGCATTCATTGTAAACTGGTTTCTTGTAGCCCAATGATGGGCCCAAACCATTTAATTTAAATAAATAAATTCTTGTCAACCCTAGGTTATCGGGTTCGCAGGACCTGAATGCTGTCAGAATAATGTACCAGGAAAATAGTGCTCAGAAAGCAGCAATACTTGCCTCGGTCTATTTTCCGTGGGACTCTCCTAGTCTACCACCCTCTTCGGAGTGCACAAATCTAGTGGATTCTGCGAGACTCTCAAAATTGCCGCTTCCGCTCGGTTTTGCAAAGCTCTCTAAACTGCCGCTCTTGCTCGGTATCGACTCGAACGCACATCATGAGAGCTGGGGATCTACCGGAACCAACCCAAGAGGCGAGTGTCTTCTAAATTATATAATTTCGGAAGGATTATTTGTGTTAAATCAGGGAGTTGAGCCTACCTTTTTACCAAGAACAGAAGAGAGGTTCTAGATAGAACGGTCGCCTCCTTTCGTCGGAATCTAGCAAGATAAAGACGGATATAAGAAGTAACCTGGATATCGACCTAGTGTCGGACAACCTGGAAGCTTCAATAAACAAGACCTATTAGAAAACTGCCCTGTGGTTAGAGTCACTAACAAGAAAACCTTTTGATCGACTGACTAATTCCATTCACTAAGAAAAGGAAACTGGAGGAACTTGTTCCTCCGTACCACTTTGGTGAACGCTTGTCATTTGCGGACGAAGTGAAACACATGGGAGTCATCTTAGGCACAAAGATAACATGGAACCCTCATCTGGCAAGACTATAGGACAAATACACTCGGGCATTAATGATGACCAGAAGAACATTTGGAAAAAGTTGGGGACTGAAGCCGCGGGTAATGAACTACCTGTATCGAGCTGTCATAAGACCCATGGTCACATACAACTGCTTTGTATGGTGGCCCAAAACCGACCAAAGGCAGGCCAAAGAACTACTGGACAAAGTCCAGAGGCTAGGCTGTCTTTGTATCACCAGCGCTATGAATAGCACACCAACATTGGCTATGGAAACACTCCTTGGACTCGATCTCCTCGATATTCATATAGGGTAGCCGGGATGACGGCATTCAGGCTAAAGTTGAACAACACATGGACTGCCCAACTATTTGGGCACTCCAGAATCACTGAGGCCATCAAAGGTCCCGTCTTTGTAATGGACACCGACAGGATGGCTCCAGAAGAAATCTGTGATAGCACCTTCAAGATTGTCATTGAGACGACTGAGGGCTGGGGAATTAAAGAAACCAGGCTTCTGTCCAAGGGGCCCATGGTATGGTACACTGATGGCTCCAAAAAAAAGAGGGGTCTGGTGGCGGCATACACTGTGTGCGACCAAGAGTAGATACATCTCTGCCTTGGGGATCTACGCCGGAGTGTATCAGGCTGAGATCCTTGCAATTCGCACCTGTGCAGATGGGAACATAAAGATGGGTCTCTCTAATAAGGAGATTCATATATCCTCTGATAGCCAGGCAGCGCTGAAGGCTATATTCATATACAACACGTTCTCCAGAATAACGTGGGAATGTCAGCTTGCATTAAAAGAACTGACATGGAACAACCGAGTCTGTCTTGGTTGGGTGCCAGCCTCACGATGGAGTTCCTAGCCACAGTCCTGACCACTGGGCACTGTGGCCTAAGAAAACACCTACACACTATGGGCATCCGCCAGAACGAGATCATGTATAGACTCTGTGGGGAGGATGAGGAGACTGCCTCTCACGTCATCTTTGACTGCAACTCCCTACTTACATGGAAACTGAGCATGGGACAGCTACATCCCAGGCTCGACATCCATGAAAAACACCTAGCCAAAAGGTTGATCAAGCTAGCGTGGATCTCAGACCTTAGCTAGGGAAATAGGCTACTCTCCAAACACAAAAAGCCCACCAGAGGCTTAGGTGCATGGGGCTTACATAGCCCCAAAAGGGGAGTTTAGCTCACGAATATACGAATTGGTTAGTGGGGGGATTTAGCCGGACCGGTCTGATACCTGTATCTTGAATGAGTGGGTGTTTGTGCCTTATATGGCTGTTTAAATCGGAGCCGGTCTTAGCCACAAAGTCGCATACGTTGCACTTTAAGTTTGATTGTGCAGTCATAAGTGTAGACTCCGCCACTGTGGTAGTTGTTTCTCTGTGAACTTGTTTTAGGTGAGATTGTACGTAGCCCCTACCTCGTCTGCCGTGGCGAGTGAATGGACAGAGAAGACATTTCCAAGCGTAATTGTCTTCCAGTTGGTGTCTGTCCAGTCTTCTTACTCTCAGTTCTTCCATGTTTTTGGTGTGTTTTTCTGCTATTAGCTCTTTGATTTTATCCATCTATTTCTATCTATTTCTTCCATCTATTTCTGTCTGAGGCGTGACTTCTCCAGTTCTTGGTACCAATGCCTATACATTTTAGGTCATCTTTTATACTGTCGGACCATTGTTTTTTGGTTTTTGCTGGAGTCTTTTGCCTGCCTTAACTTCTGAGAAGGCAATTCGATGGGGTGTTCTTCTGCAGAACAGTCTCGTTTGAAATTGTATTTTCCCATTTGATTTTTAGGATTGAACGCAGGCAACGCAGGTGGAAAACATTAAGCTTTTTCTTGTGGCTTTGGAGAAGAGAAGAGTCCATGTTTCGGACGCGTATAAGAGGCAGCTCAGAACAATAGTCTCGTATATCTTCAGTTTAGTCGATAGTTTCAGATCATGTGGTTTCCAGACTCTGCTGTGTAACTTCCCGAAAGCTTTGTTTGCTGCATTTAGTCTATTTTCGACGTCGGCGTTGGCTGGCCCATTGACTGTTACTTGGCTGCCAAGGTACATGAAGCTACTCACTTCTTCAATGAGTGTACCTTCAATGTATATTGCCGCAGGTGGACAGTTTACAAACATGCATTTTGTTTTCTCCATGCTAACTTGCAGTCCAAGCTTTCTTGCTGTTGTTACATAGGTGTTAAGAAGCTCTTGAAGACTTTCTGGCGCGCCTGCCACCAAGGAACAGTCGTCGACAAACATAAGGTCCTGTATTTTTTGGTATTTGACTTTAGTTTTGGATTTTAGAGATCTTCTTAAAAACATGTCAAAATCACTACGGAATATGATTTCTGTTCCGGCTGCGCATTTTTCGACGGTATTTTTGACTATGACATGAATGTATAGGAGAAAAAGTAAAGGAGCCAGCACGCAACCTTGCCTGACTCCTGTATTTACGTTAAATTTCGGTGCTTCAGCGTTTTCGTTCTTCACGGTTGCAAAAGTGTCTTCGTGCATTAATCTTAAGATGGAGAGTGTAGTTGGCGGACATTTCGCCTTTCCAGGATGTCGAATAAGACTTTTCTATTTACTGAATCAAACGACTTGCTGATATCAATGAATATAATACTGAGTTTAGAGTTTTGCTCAATTGTTTTCTCCACTAGCTGTCGAATAGAGAATATCATGTCGATCGTACAGCTTCCGTTTCGGAAACCACATTGTGTGTCTCTCAGTGTTTTGTTAATATGGTAAAGGGCATACATAATACATACACAAACACACACAAACATTCATTTATATAGATATATAAAATTATCGTGTCACGATGTTTGTTAACATACTCCTCCAAAGCGGCTTAACTGATTTTAATGAAATTTTGTATGTACATTCGGTAGGTTTGCAAATAGGTTAGGCTGGGTAACACGCATTTTTATTTATTTTTTGGAACCTAACCCAATACTACTCCCAACACTTTCTACACAGCTTAACAACCCGTTACTACTCCCCATGTGCCCTCATCCTCTCATGGTGACTTTTGGCCCACCCTATATGGAACCCACATTATTTTTTGCGGGATTACGAACCGAATATGTTTTAAACGATAGGACACAGTCCTCAGTTTGGAAGTCAAATGTTCAATGTGGCCATGGTCATCAAATTCCAACACTCTACAATCGCAAAGAAGTCCAGATCCCTGAACCAACCCATACTGAACATTAATGTTTGAGCTTTCAATTACCCGAAATTAATGTATATAAAACTATATGCACAACTTGTTTCCAAATAAACTCAAATAAATTTATCTAAAATATTCGATCAAGATGTCCAACGATCAAAAAATTCTAAATTTTACGAAGGGAATACCTGTTTATGTTCTTTCAATGATTTTTTTAAAAGCCTGGCCTCATTGTAGATCTAATGGAAGAACTTTTTTTTTTTTTTTTTTTTTTTTTTTTTTTTTACATTTTTGTTTTTTGTGAAATTGAAATTTAACTTTTGTCATATATCTATCTATTTTTTCAATTTTTTTTTTTTACATTTGTGACATAGCTATGTGGTATGTATATATGTGTGTGAGTGTACACAAAAATTTCTGATTCATGTTATTTCGATTATACGGAAATGCTAAAAGAATTGGTTCAAAAAAATAATCGGTTGTGAAATCATTGTTGAGTAATGTTTAAGAAATGAAGCTCCCGCAAAAATATTGTGGTAACTTTTCATTTTCTGGTATAAGTCATCTTCAGTTATTTTGAAACTCTCAACGATTTTTCTGAAATGACTTAGAAGCGCTGGATGCTGTAATAAGAAGAAAAAATTGATATTTTAGTTTATTAATTTCGATAATGAATAATGTAAAAAAAAAAAAAAAANCCATCACTTTTTTTTTTTTTTTTTGACAATTAAGGCGTTTTAACTACAAGGTCGTTTGCGCCGAATCCCTGATTCACAAGAGTCTAAAGCAGTCTACCCGTTTAAGGTAGACCACAAGAGAATCCAACACCAAAGGGTCAAATAGCAAGGACGGAGGGGGGGAGGAGAGAGGTCATGGTACCCAAAAAGTTTTTCCACCATAAAGGTCACTTTTGCCACTTAATAAAATTTTAGTATAGAACCCTCTGCCAATGTGTGACTGACCAGTAACGAGTTTCGAGACACAAGTAAATTATCAAACCATTTTGATATAATTGTGAATTTTCCAAGATTAAAAAAAAAATATTTAATTTAACATATCTGTTTTTGACGTGCTCTGGGTAAGAGATAGCTAACATATTAAGTCTGAGTAAGAGATATCTCACATATGCCACATTAGTAACGTAACACAGAAGTAACACATTTATGACCAAATATTTCAAAATGGGCGTGCGATAATACTTCATTTGTTAGATATCTCTTACTCAGAGCACGTCATGGTAAAAAAATATCTCGAAAACTGTAATCTTTTTATTATTAAAAAGAAGAGTTCTATTTAAAAAAAAAAAAAAAAAAAAAAAAAAAAAAAAAAAAAAAAAAAAAANAAAAAAAAAAAAAAAAAAAAAAAAAAAAACTGACCTTGAAATCAACCTTGGAGAAAAATTTCAAAGGTTTGTATGGTTCTCAAGATATTTGACTATGTTCTCAAAAATGACTCACCTTGTATATAACTTTTAAAAATACAAAAAAAAAAATATCGTTTGATACGTGCTATCGTCACGAAAAAAATACCCCCGCTCAAAATTTGATATTTTACGTTTCAAGGTACGTAGAATCCAAAAATCAAATTAAAAAAATCCGTTTGTCCGCCGTACGCCATGATGGGCACTTTTGCTACTTAGCCTTGACCGATTTGGATGAAATTTTGGTATATAGGTCCCATCTGGGCTCCAACTGAACCCCCATTTTTTATACACGGTCGTACCCAAGATTTTTTTTCGGGGTGGGGGGGTCCGAAGCATTGACAGCCTAGCCAGGACTAACACATGAAAATGATTATAGTTGTTGTTGCTGTTGTTTTTTTGTTTTTGTTGCTGATGATGTTGATTGTTTTTGTTTTTTATGTTGCTGCTGTTGTTGATGTTGTGTTTTTGTTGTGATTGTTGTTTTGTCACGGGTGAAGTAGAGTATTTTCACTAAAAAAACCGATTAAATTTCGGGGGGGTCTGGACCCCATGGACCCCATCCTCTGGGTACGGCCTTGGCTGCAATAGACTTGAAATTTGGTAAAAGTTAGAGATTTGAAATGTGGTATGTATGTATATCAAATTTAGGGTTTAATTATGCGCCGGGTATTTTTTGGGGAAGGGGTACATTTTTTTAGCCAGTAAAATAATAAACCCATGTGTCACATTGGCAGAGTTTCAAAGTTATTGACGCCCAACCTGTATACTAACACTGTTCGGAAGATTAAATAAAGTGCTGAAGTCCATTATGTTTTGTTCTTCCAATGTGTTATTGATAGTATACGTGGTCATTATAATTCGGGGAATTTCTGCTTCAGCAAGGTTCATTTTTATTCTCATATCCGCTCGGGGTGCCCCATTCGGATAGCTACTAATCAGCAATCTAATAGGTTCTATTAATCTGTATTTGGTTGTAATCTTTACAAAAGAACAGTAAGACATGTGTGTATAATATAAGTATGACTTGGGAGGAGAAGAGTTTGTGTCTTTAGCGACGATATAGTTTTCGCGTGTGTTTAGCAATTTGAAGAATTTTAATTGCGGAGTTGATGCTGGTTGAACTAAAGCTGAAACAAAAGTAACAATTACATGCATAAATAAATAAATGCCGTTTTTTTTAGCCTTAACGTCTCTTTAACATATTAGTCATTCGAGAAACTTGCAAACACAAACTGACCTCACACAAACTGTGGGCCGTGTTGGGCCGGAAAAATAGGCAGCATCACGAGGTCTCGAACCCACGTGGACATCCACATGGAACAAACTCGGATAGTATCCCTCCAAATGTACGGAAATATTTGGTAAACTTTTACAGCACATTTTCGAAACATATTGAAACATATAGTGTTCTCTGTTTATGTAATTGCAACCAATATTGCGATAAATGTAAAAGTGTGCCATCATTAGAATGATAATAATAATAATAAGCCCTAAACACCCTTTACAGAGCACGGGCCTCCCAGTTGGGGTTTTTATTGGTTGGTCTTTTTTTTTTTTTTTTTTTTTTTTTTTTTTTTTTTTTTTTTTTTTTTTTTTTTTTTTTTTTNATAAATGTAAAAGTGTGCCATCATTAGAATGATAGCGAAACATAATATTATGTTCATGTAATTGCAACCAGTATTGCAATATTTGCAATAAATGTAAAAGTGTGTTATCATTAGAATGATAGCGAAACATTTTATTATGTTTATGTAATTGCAACCAGTATTGCAATATTTGCAATAAATGTAAAAGTGTGCCATCATTAGAATGATAGCGAAACATAATATTATGTTCATGTAATTGCAACCAGTATTGCAATATTTGCAATAAATGTAAAAGTGTGTTATCATTAGAATGATAGCGAAACATTTTATTATGTTTATGTAATTGCAACCAGTATTGCAATATTTGCAATAAATGTAAAAGTGTGCCATCATTAGAATGATAGCGAAACATAATATTATGTTCATGTAATTGCAACCAGTATTGCAATATTTGCAATAAATGTAAAAGTGTGTTATCATTAGAATGATAGCGAAACATTTTATTATGTTTATGTAATTGCAACCAGTATTGCAATATTTGCAATAAATGTAAAAGTGTGCCATCATTAGAATGATAGCGAAACATAATATTATGTTCATGTAATTGCAACCAGTATTGCAATATTTGCAATAAATGTAAAAGTGTGTTATCATTAGAATGATAGCGAAACATTTTATTATGTTTATGTAATTGCAACCAGTATTGCAATATTTGCAATAAATGTAAAAGTGTGCCATCATTAGAATGATAGCGAAACATAATATTATGTTCATGTAATTGCAACCAGTATTGCAATATTTGCAATAAATGTAAAAGTGTGTTATCATTAGAATGATAGCGAAACATTTTATTATGTTTATGTAATTGCAACCAGTATTGCAATATTTGCAATAAATGTAAAAGTGTGCCATCATTAGAATGATAGCGAAACATAATATTATGTTCATGTAATTGCAACCAGTATTGCAATATTTGCAATAAATGTAAAAGTGTGTTATCATGAGAATTATAGCGAAACATAATATTATCTTCATGTAATTGCAACCAGTATTGCGATAAATGTAAAAGTATGGCATCATTAGAATTATAGCGAAACATAATATTATGTTCATGTAATTGCAACCAGTATTGCAATATTTGCAATAAATGTAAAAGTGTGTTATCATTAGAATTATAGCGAAACATAATATTATCGTCATGTAATTGCAACCAGTATTGCGATAAATGTAAAAGTGTGCCATCATTAGAATTATAGCGAAACATAATATTATGTTCATGTAATTGCAACCAGTATTGCGATAAATGTAAAAGTGTGTGCTCATTAGAATTATAGCGAAACATAATATTATGTTCATGTAATTGCAACCAATATTGCCATTGAGCATTAATAATAATAAAAAAAACTTTTGGCTGTATTTAACGTCCCACACAAATCGTGTCAATCTTATATTTGGACGGTTGTCTTTGACTACTGTCTACTTACTTATTCTTTCATTGTGGTAAACAACAATAGGTGTCGCAATTCCAGCCTGGGGATCCAAAATCATAGTACCTGGCTGACCATTCACAACAATATTGAGAATTCCTTAAGAGGAAAAAAGCAAAAATTAAATAGGTAAATAGGGAAGATTTTTTAAAAAAATAAAAAAAATAAGCGATTTATTTTCAAAAATAACTTGTACGATATTATCGAAAACAAAAAACCTGCCAAGCAAAATATTCTTATTATTCCTTTAAATGGAACCCTGTATTTTTGATTGTGGTATTAAATTTTGCATAAAAAAAGGATTTTTTTTTTTATATATATTTATTGGTTATTATATTCAATAATGAAGGAAAATAATATATTCCTCACCTAAATATTTGATATTTTACAAAGGAACATAGAATTCAAAAATCCAATAAACAAAATCCGTTTGTACGTCGTATGCCTTGATAGTCATTTTGACCAATTAGCTTTGGCCGATTCGGATGAAATTTGTTATATAAGTCCGTTCGGTGTCTAATTGTGCCCCGAAACTTTAGGGTGCAATCAAACATACCGTTGGCGGTTTTTGTCGCTTTTTAGCGGTTTTCACTTATCCTCTCTAAAAAGATAATGGTAAGAGCTAGAGATTAGAAATTTGGTATGTGTGTCACTGTGTCAAATTTAGGGTCTAGTTATGACCCAGAAATTTAGGGGGGTGTATTTTTGAGAAGGGGTTATTTTTTCAGCCAGTAAAATAATAAATCCATATGTCACGTTGGCAGCTTTATAGTTATTGACTTCTAACCGTTACTATAACCCTGTTCGGAAGATAATCTAAGGTGCTGAAACCCATTATGTTTTCTTCATCCAATGTGTTTTTAGTCCAGTAGTCAGAGACAAAAAGGGGTGTTTGAATGCAATAATTGGGGAACCCTCGATTTTTATATATGATTGGAGGTATGGACCTCCTCTTTAAAAATCTAAGTTTCTGACCTCCCAACCCTTGTGCGTTTTCCGCCATCTTTAAGAAGCCGTTTTTTTCAGGGTTTCCTCAATTAAGTGCTTTCTGTGCATTTTAGGCGATCAGTTGTAGCGATTCATTTAAACGACAATTAAATTTCTTGCAATTTCAATTCACACATTTTTCCTGTGGGATATATAGGAGTGCTCTTCCAGTCGGCGCTGTTTTGGCGTAAAATGCCGCTTTTGACAAAAATGGACTTTTATATTAAATTTTATCTTTCTATTTCCTAAACAAAGCCTCAATACTGCATAAACATCACAATAAATGTTACAGATATTTTTACACCGAATCAATCATGAGAAATGTTTTAGTGGAAGGTTCAAAAAGGAAAAAGAGCTGGTCGAAATGAGATTTTACTTATTTAATACACGTAACATATCGCCCATAAAAGAAAGGAATTCAGCTTGCATTAAAGACGATGTGCGATTTTTTTTATGGGGTTGTTAGGTATGGTGGGGAGATTATAAAACTGAATTTTCGACCTCTTAAACTGAGGGGGAATTTTAGGCGGTCATTCTACGCCAAAAAATGTAAAGCCTTATTTACACTGATAACCGTAACTAGGGTGAGTCGACTGAGGCAATCGCCTCGGGCGCCGTCGTAGGGGAGGCGCCAGCAACAAATTTGGCACAAAAATATGAAAAAGATATAAACGTAGCGGACTTTATTGATGAGATCTCAGATTTTAAGCACGCAGCAAAGTAAATTTTTCCTGATCACATTAGATCTGCAACGGTTTTAGAAAAATAAATGTTTATAATCTGAAAGAGTCGTATACGAATGTGAAATTGCATTCCGATTCTTTTTTAACAATGACCGTGAGTATAGCTACATATGAACGCAGCTTCAGCAAACTGAAGCTCATAAAATATTATTTAAGATCAACTATGGCTCAGGAAAGGTTGAAAAATTTGGCAATTCTATCTATCGAATACGTTTTTATCTTTTTTTCTCATCAAAATCGCCCTTTACCGCCAAAGAGATTTTGTACAGAGAAAATTTGTGGATTGAAATTGTAGGAAATTTTATTTGCCATGTTTTCATTTAAGGCGTTGTTTTTCTTTATATAAATCATTCTCGATTTATTTCAGGTTTGGTGGCGCTTTTTGGCGTAGAATGACCGCCTAAAATTCCCCCTCAATTTAAGAGGTCGAGAATTCAGTTTTATAATCTCCCCACCATACCTAACCATAGGAAGTGCGTAATTAAGGAAACCTTAAAAAAGTGCTTTTTGAGTGGCTTTTTCAAGATGGCGGAGAACGAACAAGGGTTGGGAGGTCGAAAACTTAGATTTTTAAAGAGGATGTCCATACCTATAAACATATATAAAAATCGAGATTTCCCCAATTTTTGCATTCAAAAAATCTCTGGCTACTGGGCCATATTGATAGCAAGCGTGTTCATTATAATCTACGGAATTTCTTCTCCATTAAGTTTCATTTTTATTCTGATATCCGCTTGCGATAACCCATTCGGATAATTACTAAGTAAGAGTCTTATAGGTGCTATTAATCTATATTTGGTTGTAATCTTTACAAAAGAACTGTAATGCATGAAATTTGATGGGTATTTTTCGTTTGGGGCCTAATTGTACCCGAAACCTGGATACAAGCGAATAGGTCCTTGGCAGTTTTTGTCACATTTTAGCGGGTTTCACTATTGCTATCTAAAAAGAAAATGGTCAGAGCTAGAGGCTTGAAATTTGGTATGTATCTCATATATTAGGCCTTATTATGCTTGGAAACTTTTAGGTTCAGTTGAATTTAGCGCTGGCAGTTTTTGCCTTTTTTTATCGGTTCTAATTAATCTTGCCTAAAAAGAGAATGGTCAATGATAGAGACTTGAAATTTGGTATGTCAATGCTAAATGGCCAAACTGCCCTTCACGGTGTTTGGTGTACAGAGTAGGGCCCCCTCCCCTGTACACCCCTTGGGTGGAGGACGATTTTTTTTTTATTCGAATTTAGGATTCTACGTAGGTCAGGATTCATAAAATTACAAATAGTCATATAGCGGCAAATCGGGGCTACAACCACTTTTCGACTTTCCATCTATTTATACGCAGGAAGGAGAAAATTTTGAAAATGCGTATTTTCCGAACGTAAGATGAAATTTCTCACGAGTTTAGGTAATAAAATATCATTCTTTCTCTGAGTTACAGGCGTTTAAAATGCAGCATAACACACTTTTCTGAAAAGTGTATAAAATAGCATATTTTCGACTACCCACACTGACTAAACCCCTGGACCAAATTTAACGTTTAAAGATTTTTTCAACATCAAATTTATTTCTAATTAAGTTTGAATAAGTGTTTTTTTTTTTTTTTTTTTTTTTTTTTNTTTTTTCATAAAGTGCATCGTTCGAAACTAATATCAGCGTCCAAATTAAGTTGCTTTTGGACGCCGAAAAAAATAGCTTACCATAGAAACTGTCTCAAACTGAGATAACTATTATTCGGGATGCCTAACATGAGATAAAATCATCTCGCGCTTTTTGTGAACTTATTCCAGCCGAAAATTTTATTTGACTGGGCTACTATGAATCATCTGTAATAATGCGTGTGACCTATACCTATAGCTCTATGTGCTTTCTGTAAAATTCTATGCCACTTGAGAGAAAACACCTGCCAATTATGTTATCTCATAGTTGAAGAGAAGTCTCAAAAAAGGGGGGTAATTTTTTTTTTTTTTTTTTTTGTCGTGACTACTTGTTCTATTACTTTGTCATCACTTGTTGCGTAGGGTTGTTACTTCTTTAATTTTACCTTTCACTATATTTTGCAGTTTACATTTATCGACTCCGAATTCCATTCTTTTATCTTTGCTCAATTGTTCTACTATTTTGAGAATACGTTTTGTTCTATTTTGATTGATTATATCGTCCATATACAATAGATGTGCTATCTTATATTCGGAATTTATCCCTTCGATTGCATATCTTAGATCTCGTTCGTTTTTCAGTATGTTCGATAGTGGGTTAAGTGCCCAACAGAAAAGTAACCCACTCACTGAATCTGCGTGGAATATACCTCTGCGGATTTGACTCTTGTTTGTTGTGATTTGATGATTTTCTGTGTTATTGTTTTCGTTTCTATTTCTACGGTTAATAATGATAAACTTGTGCTCCATTTCAATATTGTTTCTTCGAGGAATTTAATATAGGATTAATTTTGTATAATTGTAGTGTATAGATTATCCAACAGTGAGGTATCATATCATATGCATCCTTACAGTCTATGTATCCTGTTGCTAGGTTTCGCTTCTTCTTCTTTTTCTTGGTTGCTAATTACTTCATCTATTAGTAATTGCTCTTTACAACCCATTGTGTTAGGTCGGCTGCCCTTCTGTTCTTCCTGTATTCTGTTGTTATTGTTGCAATGTTGTTGTATGAGTTTTGTAGTAATTGTTGAGGCATGTAATGGGCCTGTATTTGGCAGGATTCTCCGTGTCATTGTCTTTTGATTTCATGTATGTGTTAACGGTGAACAAGTCATTTGGGAACACTTGGGTTTAGGAGCAGTAGGTATATTGATTATATTGCAGATTTTTGGGTGGAGTGTGGTTCATTTTTAAATCCAATAATTACCTATGGATCTTATCCTAATGTCATATTTGGAGTCTCATTTTACAGGGTGCGGCAATTAGTTCTACCACATTTGAAGGAGCTAGGAAATAAAGATGAAATGAGATATTTGAAAAAATATTTTGTATTCTGAAAGCTTGTGTATTCTAGTTTTTTTTATATATCTTTAGTAAATAATGTCGTCCAAAGGACGGCCTTTGCAAATGATGCACATTTTCAATAACTCTCGTCAGCATACAAGCATTAATTTGGATGATTTCTTTCAAAATTGCTTCCTTTAACTCTTCAAAGGTCCCAGGGCGATGTGAGATAACCACACTTCCCGTGGGGTTACCTCAGCCTTGAGGTAATCACACAGGAGGAAGTCACATGGACTCTAATCCGGCGAGCGAGGTGCCCACAAAATGTCATGCTGTAAGGAGATTACGTGACCGGGGAACATGGGCCGTAGGCCCATACAGCCTAAAGCTGATGATGTGAACCTAAAGTTGTAAATCCACCTCAAAATTGTTTTTCGATCAGGAACTGGATCTGTGAAGTGAAAAACATACCTTGTGCGGAATGCCCTCTGAGCTGCTATAATGGATTCACTTTTTTAAAAAAGACAGCTTGACAACGAACGTACGATGCTCGCGCGACAAAACCATTGTAACACCTAAAAACTAGATGTCATTTCATGTTAAATATCACGAACTCCACGCTCCTCCCACTATTACTTCCCCTCACACGATTTTTTGAAAAGTGGGAGAACTATTTACCGCACCCTGTAGCATACAAATTTTATGTGCCATCAAATAAAATTTTGGCGGTCTAACCGCTTTTTAGCGGATTTCACTATAGTTCGAAAGGATTTTTTTTTATTTGTTTTTTGGATTCTAAGTAGGAACCTACATAAAAACGTAGAATATCAATATTTTTTTAGGGGAGGATATGATTTTAGACAGTAAAATTATAAACCCATGTGTCACATTGGAAGGGTTTCATTAAATTATTTTTAATTTATGGCAACTTAAAATCTGCATTGTGCAGTTTGAGATGTCCTTATTATATCGATATATCTAATATCGGTATTTGAATTTCAATATGAATAGATATCTTAAATATTAAGATTTCTATAATGTCGAATAAAGTATCCGTCAGAAATTCTGCTGCTTTGCTGCTAGGACTGTCGATAATATCGATATTAAGGTTTCGATATAACCGATATTTTACATCAATATTCGAACATCCGATAATACCGCTCATGGATATTAAGTATTCGATAGTATTAAATATAAATCTTTGAATAACATGTTTATTGTAAGTGTTAAAAAATATTAACTTTTAAATAAAAATTTAAACAATACACTTACCAAAAATACTATTTAAAATGATTTATAATTTATGAAGAACCTAATTCGAATCATTCGATTCATCTAGACTCGACTAGACTGATGATGAATCGAATGATTCGAAACTAGTTTCTTCATATATAAACAGTGTTTTTTGCTTAAAATTAATCTAAAAGTTAGTATTAAATATCAGTAATATCGATATTCTTCTTTCGATAAGGTAACCCTAGTTCTTATGATCTTAATCTGCTACTGAACTCTACCTGCTGTGCGACCGTGAATGAAATTTTTTGGACAACCAATCCGCCATGACAATCGAGACAAGTATTCATCATCGACGAGAGGATAAACTGTACCAACAAAGAATTTCGTTGCCAGTAACTTGATTTCTAGATCTTCATGCATGTATAGTAGCTGTATTGTCTTGATGACAAATCCATATGCGCCTGAACCTTCCATATAGGTTGGTTCATAAGTTCGAAATTTAGTTAACATAACCTCAATTGATCTGCATCTGGACACATTTCTTTTCTTGTGTATAAATTCATTGTGAAATCTGAAACATTTTTGGGCGGAGCGAAGCGTAGCCTTATACTCCTTAGAAACTGCAATCTTTTGTTACCCTACTCCTCCGAAATTACTCAAACGATTGTCATCAAAATTTGGTTACATATTCTGCATATACCCAAGGGTGCATATAACTTTTTTTAAGAAAGATATTTTGAAATCGGCCGATTTTTGTCCGATTTTCCGATTTCATCAAGTCAGGGTTGGATATCTTAAATTTTAAATCTACAACACATCTACTCATAGCGAGAAAGCGACAACACATCTACTCATAGCGAGAAAGTTTTAGGTGTTATCTTAACCCCCCCCCAAAAAAACACTTCGTGTGCAAAAAAACGCCAAGAAAATGTCTCTACCAAAAAGCCAAAAATTCAAGTGGCTCATATCTCTCCTAAATATATGGTCACGAAAGAAGTGATATCATATGAATGCCAAGTTCAGGTTACCTGAAAAATATTTGCCCCTAAGGTGATTCGAAAGGCAAAGACAAAAACTACAATCAACTTTTTGTCCCCGGGCACACATGTTATCTGAATATTACTGCGTGTTTTCCTACTAACTATTCCCTGTCAGACTACGCTATATATATTAGACTAAAATGTGCGCTAAATGCCCGGGGACAAAAAGTTAATTGTAGTTTTTGTCTTTACCTTTCGAATCACTTTTGAGGCAAATATTTTTCAGGTAACCTGAACTTGGCATTCATATGATATCACTTCTTTTGTGACCATATATTTAGGAGAGATATGAGCCCACTTGAATTTTTGGCTTTTTGGTAGAGACATTTGCTTGGCGTTTTTTTGCACACGAAGTGTTGTTTTTTTGGGGGGGGGATATCACTACTTTTTTTGTCAAGTCGTCACCAAATTATGCCTGCCAAAATCCAGTTGCGAAATTCGAAGATGGTACTTTTTGATAAAATTGACTATTTCTTGAGACAATTGAGAAGACGGGTAATTATGATGTTACAAATCCATCAACCTGGTTTCATTTTTAAAGCATTATAAATAGCGGAGCTATTGAAAGATGAAAATTATAGCACCTTATAGGTTTGACACCGTTGAACAGTTTGGTACGTTAGCTACGCCATCAATAATTTTAGAATATTAGATGGAATTGTACTTTTTTGCTTTATAAATTACAATAAATGACTTGTTATTTTCCTATACGTTATAAACGTCCATTCTCGATTTCATCAAAATTGGACAATTCAATTGAGAATTGACGTTGACGCTGTTAAAAACGGACGTTTAAATAAACTCGTACTCAAAACTTGATTCGGTTAATGAAATCAAAACTATATCTTTTCATTTAAACTTCTTCCGAAAGGGGTCTATTTTTTGTACGACTGTATAAAAGACAAAGAACTAGCTGCTGACACATTCAACCAATACTTTTCAAATGTAGGGAAAAAAATCTCCGAAAGAATAACCAACATAAACTCTGACACATTGAATTTTCCTACATCACCATTACTGACTCAAACTGACATGGACTCAATACAACTGGCACAAAATCGACAACTCTACTCGACATTCTCAAACGCTACTGAATCTGAAATAAGAAAATACGTACTTAACTTGGAAAACGACACAATACCTGGATACGACAACATACAAACAAAAACAATAAAACATATCATTGACCATATAATTAAACCATTAACACACGTAATAAATTTAAGTTTAAATCAAGGCATCTTTCCATCTTGCTATAAAAAAGCAATATTAATACCAATATACAAAAATAAAGAAAGGAAAAAAGAAAAATCAAATTATAGACCAATCTCAATTTTATCCAATTTCAGCAAAATCTTAGAAAAAACATTACAAACAAAACTTGAATTTTATTTAACGACATACTCACTGACAAACAATATGGATTCAAAAAACACATAGGCACAGAAGACGCAGTACTACACTTAACTAATCTTAATATATAAATCACAAAGTTGTGTGTACCTATGGAGGGGTTGTCTGTTACAATACCACAGCCCAAACGGTAGCAGATAGCGAAAAATTGATGGGAATGGACCCCCCTAAAATCATGATCTACGACCCCAGGAAAATTATCAGAACTAAAATATGTCAAGCCGTTTTCGAGTGGGGGGGGTGTTAAT
>CM022881.1:19727746-19745393 GCA_012654025.1 Pachypsylla venusta | reverse complement strand
GATTATTATTTTTATATTTTTGTATTGTGACATTGTTTTTATATTTTTTATGTATGATTGGGGGTAACCCCGTATATTAATAAATTAAATTAAATGATTAATGAAGACCGCTAAAACAGTGCAGTATATTCGATTCCACCTAAAATTTGCATGGAATGCAAAATGACACCTTTGGTTGAAATGGAATCTACTTTTAGTGTTTCTTGGCCGTTTTTTTGCGGTTTTCACGAGGCATAAAAAGAAAACGGTAAGTGCTAGAGACTTGAATTTTTGTGAACGTTAGTGAACTCGGCTTTTGACCCCGGTATAGGTATATCCCGAAATGCTCTTGGGATTTTTCTTGTCCAGGATTCTCTGTGTAAGGTGTAACCATTAACCGTGTTTTTTATTTTCTCTTCCTATAGAAGATATTGTAATCGTGCAAAAAATTTGGACAATTTTTGGACTAAAAAATCGTCCGACGGGAACCCAAAATTATGATCAAATATATCATTTCAATAATTTCACATGATTTTTTTTAAATTGATTAATCACAACTTTTTTATTGAGAGTCCCCCCTCGGAACGTCTCAATTGGACCAAGTCTCTAAAATCAAAGCCCCAGGAATATTATTAGGTATAATAAAAAAATGTCGAGTTGCTTACGGCCGATTTTTGATTTTTGTATGAAATTTAGAAAATATTAATTGTCTAGATAAAACGGTAAGAGATATCGAAAAATTGATGGGAATGCCTCTTCCTCAAACACAAAAAACTGAGAACTCAGAAATATTATCAGAATTAAAAACTGTCAAATCGTTTTCGAATTGCGGCCATTTTCCGATTTTTGTATGGATATCACTATTTGCGTAGCCAAAACGGTTTAATAGCTAGGACTCCACAAATAATTATCACAATTCAAGTTACGGCTGAAAAATGAATGGGCATAGACCCCTAATAACAATAGACTGAAACTTCAGAAACATTAACAGAATAAATAAAAAAAACTCTGCCAATGTGACACCTGGGTTTATTATTTTTCTGGCAAAAAATAATAATTTTTTTGGGGGGTACCTCCAAAAATATTTAAGGGGGGTTATCGTGATGATTTCAAATCTGGGGCGTAATTAGACCCTAAATTTGACATACCTACCAAATTTGAAATCTCTGGCTCTTACCATTCTTTTTTTAGACAGGATTAATGAAAACCGCTTTAAAGCGGTAAAAACCGTCAGCGGTATATTTGATTGAACCCAAAAGTTTTGGAGGTAGCTGAGACCCCAAATATGACATACATACAAAAATTTCAAATCTCCAGCTCTTACCATTCTCCTTTTAGGCAGCGATACTGAAAACCGCTAAAAAGCGGCAAAAATCGTAAAGGGTGTATTCGATTGCAACCAAAAGTTTTGGAGGTAGCTGAGACCCCAAATATGACATACGCACAAAAATTTCAAATCTCCAGCTCTTACCATTCTCCTTTTAGACAGGGATACTGAAAACCGCTAAAAAGCGGCAAAAATCGTCAAGGGTGTATTCGATTGCACCCAGTTTCGGGGCACAATTAGATCCCAGATGGGACCTATATACCAAATTTCAGCCAAATCGGTCAACGCTGAGTGGCAAAAGTGCCCATCACGGCGTACGACGGACAAACGGATTTTTTTTCATTCAATTTTTGGATTCTACGTACGTTGAAACATATACGAGTATATCAAATTTTGAGTAAGGGTATTTTTTTTTTTTTTTTCCGTGACGATTCTAAAGGTTCATTATTAAAAATAATAAACCACAAAAAAAAAAAAAAAAAAAAAAAAAAAAAAATCGGGAAATAAAAAAACCATAGGCAAAGACCCCGAAAATATTATCAGAATTGAAAACCGTCCACCGATTTCGAGTTAAAGACTATTTTCCGATTTTTGTTTGGGTATCACTAATTGTTTATCAAAAACGGGAGGGATATCAAATGGTATATCAGATTGCTTCCCCCCACCAAGAAAATTTCTTGGTATTTAATATAGAATGAGACCCAAGAAATGTTATCAGCATTAAAAAACGTCGAGCCTTTACGGACGATTTTTGTATAGAATCAACAGCCCATTGGCTAAGACCTCAGAAATATTATCAGAATTCAAAACTATAAAATAGTTTTCGGCTGATTTTTCGATTTTTGTATGGGTATTACTAATTGTTTACCCAAAAATATAAGAGAAAGCGAAAATTAATGGGTATAGACCCCTACCTATAGCCTGAGAACGCAGAAATATTAACAGAATAAAAAATGGCGAGCGGTTTACGGCCGATTTTTCTATGCAACTTAGAAAATTCTATTTTTTTAACTAGAACGGTAAGGGCATGGCACATGGCAAGCCGATTTTTGTATTGATTTTTTTGTACTTAACTTTGAGAAAATTTTATTTGTTTAGCTAAAACGGTACGGGATATCGAAAAAACAACAACATAAAACCTAAAACCCATAGGCTGTCCCACCGTTTTCGAGTTAAGGACCATTTTCGATTTTTGTATGGGGATCACTAATTTGTTTATCACAAACGGGAGGGATATCAAAAATTGATGGGAATAGACCGCCGCCCACTTCCACAGAAAATATAAAATGATACCCCAGAAACTTTATCAGAATTAAATATGTTCGCACGGAAACGGCCACGATTCTAAGGTGCCAACCGAAATAAGCGTAGAATTTTGGACCTCAGATAAAAACTCAAAAATGTTAAATTGCTTTCGAGACAAAGCTAATTTTTCGGTCAAATTCTACAAATTTTAACCAGGGCGAAGCACGGGGCACAGCTGTTAGTTTATATAAGTATGTAAAGATGGGTCAACAGCTTTTGCTAATCCACAATATGTAAAGATTGGTCAACGGCTTTTCCTAATCCACAATATGTAAAGATTGGTTCACGGGCTTTGCTAATCCACAATATGTAAAGATTGGTCAACAGCTTTTGCTAATCCACAATATGTAGATTGCTCAACGGCTTTTGCTAATCCACAATAGTTATTCTTTAGAACTATCAAGAGGTCTTTTACACTCTGATGGAAAATTATTTATTTATTTAAAAGCATTGAACTCACTCTGATGGAAATTTATTTATTTATAAATAGCTGATACCTACCCGCAGTGGCGGATTTACACATTTGCCGCCTCTAGGCTATTCAAATTTTCCCGCCCCTCCCGACCTTTACAGTTTGGTGTCCTAGTCCACAATCATAATTATTACCTAATTACAATTTTTGTAAAAAAAAAATTGTTCTTTTTGATTTGTGCACTTTCGCCCTAATTACATCTGTTCTGGGTGCTTGTTTATATCAATTTTACTTACGGAATTCAAAATGACACTTTTAGTTGAAATCGATTCTTCCCTTGGCGTTTTTATAGAAATAAAGCATAAATAGAAAACAGTGAGAGCTAGAGGTTGAAATTCGGTGCCTATTCATATTAATTTTATGAATGGAGTATCTAATGAGGGGTGAAACATATTATAGGTTGAAATATTTGTATGAAAATATTAGGATTGGGTATATAAATATGAATCATTTTATAATTTCTGTAATGAGATTGTTACGCGCCGGGATGGCTGNGTGATATGATGTAAGAGTCAGATTTATTTATCATATTGCTCTCATCTCCTCGAAACGAAGTTCGAATACTCAGCTAGTAACAAATATTTTAGATTTTTAAAATTGTGGAATTAATAATATTTTATTAGGTACTGAAAACTGATAACGGCTATAACGAAAAACCAAACTGGTAGCTAGGCTAGCCAATAAACACCACATTACTTCTTCTATTACACATTTGCCCCTCTCATCTGATCCACATGTCAAGGCTCACCCCGGGCTGTAGTCACTGTAATGCCATTTAATAAGGTAAGGGAAATAGGCAGAAGTAAATTTTTTCAAATTTTTATTGAATAGCAAAAACTGAATTCTGATATTAGAAGCCCAGATCGAATGGCCAAAATATATTAATAATATTAGGTTCCAAACCGATCTGGCCCTAAGAACCACAACACTTACTATGCCAGGAAAGAATAAGTACATGTGCAGAGAGTGGGCACTGAACAAAAGCTTGTGACATGGTACAATCAAAGAAGGTAACGCCGAGCCCAAACACAATTGGAAAAGATAAAGTTAAAGAAAAAGACTTGAGATTGTAGCTTAACATCCTCAACGGGCGAGTCCACCTGAGCTGATGGTGTAAGTAAAAAACACAGAAAGCAACTCCTCAATATTATTATGTTACTGATGTAATTATATTGCAGGCCCATGTCAATTATTAGCTTCCAAGAAAAGATGTATGATATGACAATTCGAAATTTCAGCAGTAAACTAAATTGATTTAGAGCTTCATTCGTCCCATCTGGCCACCATCGGAAACGATGATGCTAACTATTGATTGATTGACTGGGCCACTATAATATCCATTCTGTGTTTAGAAGTCATTGAGTACGGTTGTGTTTTTTTTTTTTTTTAAATATAATCAGTAAGTACGTGCAAATAAATAAAAAATATTATTATTTAGTAATAAACAATAAAGTGACAACAGTCAGTGTACTAGTTAAATTAATGTAAACAATTCAAAAGAAACATGAGTAAGTACACCAGCAACCTCTTCGGTTCCAATGTCTAATCTAGACAAAGTAGTCACAGGAGGTCAATTTGCTTGCCTACCAATCCTGATATGGAAGAGAAGAATCGAAGAAAAGAAACATCTCGAACTCCACCAATAGAGATGTCACTTTTCGATTACCCAGAAAATAGCCAGTCTAACGTTAATGATTCACTGGCTGCACTCACTCCTGAAGGGTTACATCGGAGTAATCCCATTTTTGACTGGCAAAAAATACCAGAAATACGGAAAGGTCGAAACGCCCGAGGGTTGACAGTTCACCCGAAGAAATAGTGCAAACTAAAAACAAATTTGAAAGTCTGCGAGATGACGCCGGAAAAAATGACGTAAATGGACCAGCAACGAAAAACCACGGCCCATAATTCTATACGAAATTACGGATATAAACGCACTCATCATTTTTATCAAAGACAATTGATAAAAATGATTTTTGGTTCAAAATTGTTACACGACAACAATTAAGAATCAACACACGAACCATTGAGATCTATAAAAAATTATTAGATCTCATTAGATCCAAAGGCCTGATTGGCCATACTTTCATACATTAGATCCAAAGGCCATACAAAGCTTTTCGTATTGTCATTAAGAATCTGCCCCATACCACACCGACTGAGAAAATTGAAAAATCTCTTCAAGCAGAAGGTCACAAAGTTGGGGGACCAATAATAAATGCCAGATTTGGTCCCAATAAAATACCACTTTCAATATTCTTTGTCAATCTAGAACCAAGTTCTAACAACAAAGAAATGTATCAACTACAATACATCTACTACACTAAGGTCAAGATAGAGCCACCGAAAAAGAAAGCTGACATCGTGCAATGTATGCGATGTCAACAGTTGGGGCACACACGAGGGAACTGTTTCCGGCCCTACAGATGTGTTGCCTGTGGCGAAAATCATGCCAGTTCGTTGTGTGAAAAAGACAGAAATACACCAGCAAAGTGTGCAGTCTGCCTGGAAAGTCACCCTGCCAACTATAAACGGTACGTCAAGAAATCCTGAAACGAAAACTTAAGGATAAGATAAATCATTCTTATCCCCGTTACCTCCACCTAATAATAATAATCAATTTAAACAAACTCAGCCAGGAAAATCATTTGCGTCACTATTCAAAAAAGATAATGAGACTGAAAATAATATACCACAACCAAATCATCTAGAAGCTATCCTAGAAAAACAAGCGAAAGAAATAGAAACCCTCATCCAACAAATGAGTAACCTTATGGGGCTACTTACCACTGTCATCACCAAATTATGCAAGTAAACCCATTAAGAATAGCACAATGGAACTGTAATAGTTTACCTAGCCGAGTAATTTTTGGGGAATCGTTTTTGGATAAGGGAATTAAAATCTATAACAAAATTAACAATGTACCTACTACCAACGTTCTGGGTTAAAAAACTAAACGCAAGTTTTCAACAAACANTGGCCAAAATTTGCCGCCCCTAAAATCTGCCGCTCTAGGCTCCAGCCTACTCAGCCTATTGGTAAATCCAGCACTGCCTACCCGACGAACTTTGTTTAGAGAAGATGAGAGGAAAAAAAATGAGAATAAATCTGACTTTTACATTAGTTATCATATTGCCGAGGTACAACCGTACAAACGGGATCAGAGCATATCACATATAGATTACATATTACCTATGTAGAACATGGGGAATAGTAATAGTGATGGACAAAAAACCCGCAGCTGCGGTGATCACCGCACCGCGTGGTGCCGTGCGGTTCGAACGAACAAAACCACACCGCGCGGTGCGGTTTCCTAAATTTGCACCGCAATACAAGATATACACAAAATACTGTATAAGTTGAATGCACATAAATCCCATCTGGGCTCTATTTGTGCACCGAAACTTTTGGGTGCAATCAAATACACCCTTAGCGGTTTTTGCTGCTATTTAGCGGTTTTCAGTATTGCTGTCTGAAAAGTTAATGGTAAGAGCTAGAGATTTGAAATTTGGTATGTATGTCATATTTGGGGACCCAGTAAGCTTTGAAAATTTTGGGTGCAATCAAATATACTCCTGGTGGTTTTTGTCGCTTTTTAGCGGTTTTCGGTATTGCTGTCTAAAAAGAGAATGGTTAGAACCAGATACTTGAAATTTGGTATGTATGTCATATATGGGTCTAAGTAAGCTACACACATACGAAACCCTTGGGTGCAATCAAATGTACAGCCGGCGTCTTTTACCGCTTTTTAGTGGTTTTTATTAATTATGCTTAAAAAGAGCATTATTAGAGCCAGAGACTTGAAATGTGGTATGTATGTCATATTTGGTGTCTCAATAATCTTCGAAACTTTTGGGTGCAATCAAATATACCGCTGTCGGTTTTTACCGCTTTTTAGCGGTTTTCAGTATTGCTGTCTAAATAGAGAATGGTTAGAGCCAGAGATTTAAAATTTGGTATGTATTTCAAATTTAGGCTCTAATTACGCCCCCGATTTTTTTTTTGGAGGGGGTATTTTTTTAAGACAGTAAAATAATAAACTCATGTGTCACATTGGCAGAGTTTTGATATGAACACCTTTCAACTATTTTTTTTTATTTTGTAAAGTATTAGTTAGCTAAGAGCCCTGTAATAGAAATTATTGCTAGCGCTTTTGTTTTTCCTCTGCTATAATAGATTTGTACTTACAGTAGAACCTCAATTATTTCCAGATCTATTATTTCACCCGAAGAATTCGTGTTTTTTTTTTTTTTTTTTTTCGCTACCATTGAAGATTTTNTTTTTTTTGGCTACCATTGAAGATTTTTTTTTAAAAAAAAAAAATGAAATTTTCTTCAACTGTGGTCAAGAAGAAGAAGAAAATATTAATAACTATTGATACCTTTTGAAATTTTCAAATGTTCATTAAAATTCCAAATAGGAGGGTTATTTGGTAACCTTTTCATTCTTAAAAATCAAAATGTTGGCCTCTTTTCATTGCTTTATATGGAACTTCGATTAAATCAGCTTTTATACATAACCTCGATTATTTCACATATAACATCTGTATTAGGTGAAATAATTGAAGTTCCACTGTAGTTTTAACATTCTTTCATTTCTCACCACGGTGCATGCGGTCTCGGACTTTGGGACACTCTATATAAAAGGGAAATATGTTGTGTGTCCGTGTGTATGTATATGTTTGTTTGTCGGAGTTGTTTGGCCAGAAGTGTGGGAGATATTGAAAAATTAAAAGGAATGGACCCCCCCCCCGCCAAACCATAGACTACGACGACCTCAGGAAAATTAGCAGAGTTCAATAAAGTTGAGCCGTTTTCAAGTTACGGCCGATTTTCCGAATTTGGAAGGAAAAAAATCAAAAAAATGGAAAGCGAGAAAGTTATAGCTGACATTTAAATCTCAAAAAAAAAAAATGTAAAAGAAGCCAAGTTCCAATTCCCAAAAAGTTCTGCCTTTAAAAGTACTGAGATCTAAAATGAGGCCAAGCTTTTCCATTAATGGCCAGAAATAAATGTATCTGAAATTATATGCCCAGCTTGTTTCTAAATAACGTCATATAAGTGTATCCAATGATTTAAAATATCGGATGTCCAACTATCAAAAAATTTAAAATTTTACGACGGGAATATTTATGTTCTTTTCAAAAAATTAGTGAAAATTTTCACATTTACTTGGCAAGTTGTTCTGTGCGTTTGCATAAAACTTTCTGAGGCTGGGACATCGTTTCGTATGAGGAGGTGACTGGAACTCGAAACATCCTCAGTTTGGATCAAGGCTCATAACACCTAGGAGCCTAAAATTAGCAATAGATGATAATAATTTACAAACTCTCTCTGGAGGCGAACCCACATACTGGCCTACTGATCGAAATAAAATCCCTGATCTACTAGATTTCTTCATTACAAAAGGTATATCTAACCTCTACCTAGATATAGAAAATTGCTTAGGCACAACGGTAATAGTGAAAGAAAACAATTTTAAACTATACAACAACAACACGGACTGGGAATATTTTCAGGGGTGGCTCCATGAAAGCATCAACCTTGATGTACCTTTAAAAATATTGAAAAAGCAACGAGCTATATCACCATGCTTATTCAGCAAGCTGCCTGGCGATCTACCCCTTCCAAACCAAAACACAGTGGCGTAAAAACTACCAACTGCACGCAATAAATAGCAGAAAAGAGAAGATTTAGGCGTAGATGGCATGTCAGTCGACATCCAGACGATAAAAATCTGTTCAATAGAGCTTGCAAAAGATTAAAAAATCTACTACAAGAGATAAAGAATGAATCTTTTAAAAATTATCTA
This sequence comes from Pachypsylla venusta, assembly GCA_012654025.1. Lineage (NCBI taxonomy): Eukaryota > Metazoa > Arthropoda > Insecta > Hemiptera > Aphalaridae > Pachypsylla > Pachypsylla venusta. Next base: position 19,736,498 of record CM022881.1, on the reverse strand, counting down.
GAGAACCTATCAGCTGATGAGAGGGATGATTACACTTTATGGAAAGCTACAAAAAATATGAAGAGACCCCAAAGACCTATACCCCCTATACGGAATAGGAACGGAGAGTGGGCACGAAAAGATTCTGATAAAGCAGAGCTGTTCGCAAAACATTTAGAAGAAATATTTAAACCCCATGAAAGCTCAGAAACTACTCAATTCATCGAAATCATTAAACAATTTCTGGACAGCCCTTTTTAGATGAGCTTACCAATACAAACAACCACACCAAGAGAATTGAAAATGGTTCTTCGCCATCTAAAGAAAAGAAAGTCTCCAGGATACGATCTCATAGATACAAAAGTACTTAACACATTGCCTAGAAAAGCTTTGGTTTTCATAACTTATTTAATTAATGCAATCTTAAGAACAGGGCACTTTCCATCCCAATGGAAGATTTCTCAAGTAGTTATGATCCCTAAACCTAACAAACCAGAGCACGAAATAACATCTTACAGACCAATCAGCTTATTGCCTATGCTCTCTAAAATATTTGAAAAAATCCTACTCTGCAGACTGAAACCAGTCCTGATTGAACAAAATATAATACCAGATCTCCAGTTCTGTTTTAGAAATAAACATTCAACAATTGAACAAGTTCATCGGGTTGTAATGGAAAGAACACATAAAAGCCAAAAGATGCGAACTTAATCTTTCGCCTAAACAAAATGTACTGGCTTATTGGAAAACATTCAACCCTATCAGTAGAGAACAAAGCACTCATCTATAAGATCATTCTCAAACCCGTATGGACATATGGAATACAACTCTGGGGTTCAGCCACAGCAACATCGAAATCATCCAACAATTCCAAAATAAAACGCTGAGGTTGTTGATGAACGCACCTTGGTATGATCGCAATAGTGAGGTACATGAGTGGGAAATATCAACATCGATTGGAAAATCATATCAATCCACTTCCACTTGCCATCAACCTACTAGACAACAGCAATTCTGTTCGACGATTAAAACGACATCACCCACTAGATTTAGAATTTAGGTCTTAGTTTTCCTATTTATCTAATTTTAAATTGTAATACCTATTTGTAATTATTTTTATGTTTAAATACTAGAAGAGATATGAATGCATATCCTTCTATCATGCCATGTTTCCTTTATCAAATTNAAAAAAATCACATCTCTTATGAAATCACTTATTTCTCCGGAAAGAAAATAATTTGGTTGCTTCCATAATTTTCATAGTGCTTTTTAAGTAGAAATACCCCTCCATACCAAATTCCAGGTTTCTACGTATTCCAGAAATGCTCTAAAGTTATAAATCTCATCTGTAATGAAATCTTTTTTTTTTTTTTGGCCGGAAAGAAACAATTTGGGTGTTCTCATAATTTTTCTGGTGTTTTGAGGTCGAAATACTCCTTCATGCCAAATTTTAGGTTTCTACCTATTCTTCTGGAAGTGCTGTAGAACTTTGATGAGTGAGTAGATGTATCACAAAACCATCGTGGTTTTAGACTTTTTAGATCCTTTTTTCTCCGTTAACCTTTCATGTGCAAACTCCATTCTAACACAGTAAGTCTAAGTATAGGACCTTCTAATACAGGCCAAATAACATGTTCATTGCTTCACCGAATCCGGAGAAAATGGGGGGTCGGAAATAGCATAAAATAGTTCGTGTAAATATACACACTGCAGTCGCCAGGCTTGACTTGGAACTTGGCCTGGCGTACTGCCGTGCGCCTAGATCCTTCATTTAGGGTTACAAGTTCGAATCCGGTACTGGCCAAAATGAACTTTAGACAATACTCATTCTTTAGTCAAAACGGTAAGAAATATAGAAAAACTGATGGGATTGAACCTTTCCCCAAAACCTTAGACTCCGAAAAATTATCATTGTTCAAAAATATACAACCGTTTTCGACTTACGGCGGATTTTTCGATTTTTGTATGGTAAATCATAGAGTACTATTAGAAGCGGTAAGAGGAATAGAACAATTGATGGGAATGGACCCCCCCCCCTCAAACTAAAGACAGAACCCCAGTAAAGTTATCAGAATTCATAATTCTAGTACCGGCCGATGTTTTTATGGAAAGTCATAGAATACAGTTAGAAACGGTAAGAGGTATTGAACAATTGATGGTAATGGACCCCCTAAAGACAGGACCCAAGTGATGTTATCAGAATTCATAACTCTACTACCGGCCGAGGAACGGCCTATGTTTTTATGGGAAATCATAGAAATAGTAAAATTATTAGTATTCAGTACTCCACAACTGGACAAGATACGACCGATTTTCCTATTTTTTTTATGAGAAATCATAGAATAATATTAAAAACGGTAAGAGAATAGAGCAATTGATGGGATTGGACCCTTCCCCCAATTATCAGAGTTCAAAACATGTTCGGTTAAATTCTACAAATTTTAATTGTAGCGAAACACGGGGTACAACTGCTAGTAAGGTATAAAGTACAATTATGTTTGGAAACCAACTGAATGGTAAAAAAAATTCCAAAGGTTCATTATTGAAAATAATAAACCAGAAAACTCAGGGCCGGATTAACCTTCCGCGGGGCCCGTAGCACTTTCACAGAGCGCCCCCCCCGCCGGCGCCATCTAAGTTGTCTTGTTGTCTACTTTTTAAAAAACAAAACAACACAATTAAAAATTTTGAATATCCGAATCTCGAAAATTTCACCNCGGCGCCATCTAAGTTGTCTTGTTGTCTACTTTTTAAAAAACAAAACAACACAATTAAAAATTTTGAATATCCGAATCCCGAAAATTTCACCTTGCGCACTACGCAGAACTGAACTAAACTCTCTTTCCCCCAAAGGGATAGTAAGAGGGTAGTGTACCTACACTAACCAATTTGCTTATGTTGCAATGCTCGTTTCATTATTAATTTCCTAGTGTACCTACACTAACCAATTTGCGTATGTTGCAATGCTCGTTTCTTTGATAAGTTCCTAGTTTACCTACACTAACCAATTTGTTTATGTTGCAATGCTCGTTTCATTATTAATTTCCTAGTGTACCTACTACACTAACCAATTTGCTTATGTTGCAATGCTCTTTTCTATAGTTCCTAGGTAGTAGGTACCCACTTGTACTTTCTAAATTAGATTTTACTACATACATTGGAGAGTTGGGGGGCCCCGTCAAAATGATATGTTTTTCAATTGTCAACCCCCAGAAATGTCGAAATATCTAGTGTACGTTGTCAAAGCGCGGGGCCCGTAGCACGTGCTATGAATGCTAGTATTGTTAATCCGGCCCTGGATAGCACATATGGCACACAGTTCTTTCAGTAAGCATCTTCAATGGGCTTTATTCACGATGTTATATAGCGAGTATTGGTGAAAAACAAAAGTCAGTTCTATAGTCAAAATCAAACTCGCAAAAATAATGGGAATTATTGCTAGGTCTCTTTTCTGTGCAGTCTTCATCCTACCACTTCTCAGCAAAAATTGTAAGTATTTCATTTTCTGTGCTCAGCAAGAACTGTAAGTATTTCATTTTCTGTGCCATCTTCTTCTTACTATCACTTCTCAGCAAGAAGTGTAAGTATTTCATTTTCTGTGCCATCTTCTTCTTCCTATCACTCCTCAGTAAGACTTGTAAGTATTTCATTTTCTGTGTCATCTCCTTCTTCCTATCACTTCTTAGCAAGAACTGTAAGTATTTCATTTTCTATGTCATCTTCTTCTTCCTATCACTTGTCAGCAAGAACTGTAAGTATTTCATTTTCTGTGCCATCTTCTTCTTCCTATCACTTCTCAGCAACTACTGTAAGTATTTCATTTTCTGTGCTATCTTCTTCTTCTTCTTCCTATCACTCCTCAGCAATTATTTAGTAAGTAGATAATATATTTTCTGTGCCATCTTCTCCTTCCTATCTTCGCTCACATATCTTCTTCTTCCTAGCATGTACGTATCTACTGAAACCCTTCAAACGAAACTAAAGTACTCAACATATGAGTGCTTTGTTCATTGTTTGAGAACTTTTTAGTTAATAATTTGTAAAATCCACATACCCAGGTTATCATTTTTTCAGGTCATTTATCCTTACATATCATAAAACAAAGTTTTAAACCGTGTCTGTCCGTTCGCAATAAATTCAAAAACTACTGAACTGGGTTTCACCAATGGACAGAATGAATCACGTAGAAGGTTTTGTTTATAATGTACCCCAGAAATTGCACCCTTTTCGAGTTACGATCGATTTACCCATTTTTCCCCAAAATTTTTAGAATTAAGAATTGTAATCTTAATATATAGGTAAATCAGAGATTTGTGTGTACCTATACATCTGTGTATGAGGGTTTGTCTTTTAAAGTACCACAGCCCAAACGGTAGCAGATAGCGAAAAAAATGGGAATGGACCCTCCAAAAATCATGATCTACGACCACAGGAAAATTATCAGACTTAAATATGTCAAGCCGTTTTCGAGTTACGGTAAAATTTATAATTTATTCACCAAAATCGGACAGTCACGGTCCAATATCTTAAAATTTGTCGTGACAACATAATATCAACTCATAGCGAGAAAATTTTAGGTGCCCCTTTAGTCCTTATTTTAGGACATTTCCTGCAAAGGTATGGCCATTCCAGAGTTACGAGTTCCAAACCGGGGACGGGTAAAATAAAATCTATAAAATACTAAAAAGTCAGAATGGCCGTGTCCCTCCCTAAGGTGCCTGACGAAAATTTAAATCTTGGTTTTAGGCCAAAAGTCACATTGGGGTTTAAATAATGAAGAGATTCAAAACTGAACAAAGAAACAGAATAATAAAATTTTGTTATTTAAATCAGCACTCAATTATCTTTTAAGCAAATTTTTAAAGAGCAAATAATTTCCAGAAATTCGGAAATTAATTGGCCAGCGCGATTTGTCAGCACCAGCTTATTTTGTTTGGGGTTATATGAAGAAGAGTGCATAATATGTGAACAAGCCCGATACAATCTTTAAACTCAAGGCCAACATTGTTGCAGAAATATTGAAAGATGTTATGGAATATTTTAAAACGAGCTCATCATTGCGAAGCTGAAAACGGAAGTCATTGAAGTGACATTAATTTCCATAACTAGTGTAAACAAAATCATTTTGTATATTTTATAATCTGAAAAATTAGCGGACAACAATATATTACACTTCAACCTAAGTTGTATGTTTCAATTTCTTGTATGAAATTTATTTTAATAGGCGCCAAGTTTAAAGTTCAATATATTATCGTTCTCATTGTAAGCAGGATATGCGAAAACCGCTAAAAAGCGGCATAAAACCACCAACGATATACCTATTCGATTTCCACCAAAAGCTTACTTTGCTGTTCATCATATAAAACTGGCATACATACAAAATTTCAAATCTCTAGAACTTGCCGTTAACTTGTTCACAGACAGACAGACACACACACACGGGCCAATGGCTGAAACTCGAGATTTGGGCTCTGAGGACCTCAAAACGTGTTTTGGCATTGAAAACTCGACATCGAAAATTTCAGCCCATTATAATACTTTCCTTTCTATAAGATAAGGAAATTAAAAAATACATAGGCTGAGATCCCAGAAAATGAATCAGAATTAAAAACTCTCCGACCGTTTTCGAGTTAAGGCCGATTTACCTATATTTTATATGGAAAATCACAGAATACTATTAGCACGAGAACAGCCATGCCGGGCGACAAGCTAAGCGGGCGAAATAAGTCAGAAATCTGGCATACATCTGACTTCTTATGTACTTCTAATTTGTTGTAGGTTTAAGTATTTTCAAGTTTTGTTGTGAATTTGCGGATTTAAATAATTTCCACCCTATATATCCGAACTATCCGGGTTGGGTACCCGAAGCAACCGAAATCAATGGTCAGGAAAGCATTGATCATATTGTATCTGAACTCAGCAATATCATTACCCATTATGTGAACAATGTACCATATAATTCCATGGCTGTATTCACAGAGTAAGTATTCATGAGAATATACCTACACGTTGTTGTGTCCAACTATACATATATTATATAGGTGTTATAGAATGAATTAAAAAAAAAAAATCTGTATGGATTAATTGATTTGGGCTTTTGTTACAAATTTGCAGACTGCTTTGTGTTACTTTTTGAATCGCTAATACAGGGGATATCAAAAGAATTAGCGGATTTTAATAAATCATAACTCGGTTATTTTTGAAGATACAGACTTTTTCAATTTGTTCACAAGAATGGGGATTTTTAATTTATGTTTATTTTTTTAAGATTATGTAATTATTATTCAGTCTTTCGCGAAAGCTTCTCATCACGCTCTCCACCACACTCCGAAGGGCAAGTTGTAGGCAAGCAAATTTTTGGCGAAGCCATTTTAATTGTAAAAACTTCCTTTTGTTGTGAACACAATGTTTCTATCCCCACCCGTCTAGGAGGTTCTGTCGCAAGGTACTAAGCATTTCAAAAACATATTAGCCAGTTGAATGACCCTGTATTTTTCTTGTTTCTACTCTGATTTCGAAAAACTAAAATGGTTAGAGTGAGTGTGCGACCCAGCCTATCCTTGGGCAGACTTCAACACGCATTTTATTTTTTATGGAACCTAACCTATTGCTACTCTCAACACGTTCTGCCCAACAAACTTGGTGTTCAATTCTATTAATTTTTATCGGCTCTAACCACTTTTGTACAAAATTTTATTTATATCGCACAAAATAGTACAAAAATTTTAATTAAAAATTCATATAAAAATCGGCCGTAACTCGAAAACTGTTGGAGAGTTTTTAATTCTAATAATTTTACTGTGGGGTCTCAGTCTATGTTTTTTTTTTTTTTTTTTTTTTTTTTTTTTTTTTTTTTTTTTTGACGGGGTTGTCTATTCCCATCATTTGTTTATGTCCCTTACCGTTTCTAATAGTATTCTATGATTTCCCATAAAAAAAAATCGGACGTACCCGTACCTCGGCCGCCTGTAGAGTTCTGAATTCTGATAATTTCGCTAACGTCCCTGTCTTTAGTTTGGGGGGTGGGATTTCCACCCCATCAATTGTTCTATATCTCTTACCGTTCCTAATAGTATTCTATGATTTCTCAAAAAAAAAATCGAAAGGCCGTAACGCGAAAACGGTTGTATATTTTTGAAATATGATGATTTTTCTGAGGTCTTAGTCTAAGGTTTTAGGGGAGCGGTTCATTCCCATCAATTTTTCTATATCTCTTACCGTTTTGGCTAAATAATTAGTATTGTCTAAATTTTATTTTGGCCGATCCCGGATTCGAACTTGTTACCCTGGAATTGCTAGTTACAATTTTGCAAAATATGTCCTAAATGAAGAAATAGGATGCCAGCTAAAACTTTCTCGCTTTGAGTTGATATGTTGTCGCGACAAATCTTAAGATATTGGAAAAAATTAAGAAAATTTCATGAAAAAAAAAAAAAAAAATAAGTNAAAAAAAAAAAAAAAAAAAATCGGCCGGAAAAGTGACCGTAATTAAAAATTGGCCGGACATTTATGATTTTTTTCACCTAAACCTTGCTTTTCTCTCCGTCCATTGACGAAAACAGCATTAAAATCTCTTCGGTAGTCTTTGAGTTTATCGCGAACAGACAAACAGACGCGAAATATGACTTAAATGTATAATGATTATGTAGGTATATAGAAGGAAAGTAAAAAGACATTTTTCTTCCAACTTCCAGGATGCCTTTAGATCAAAAATTTTCCCATACAAAATGACTATACCAATCTGGCATGGTTTTCAAGATATCCGCCATTTTGTTGTTTTCCGACTCACGCTTAGCTTTTATTGAATAGCTTTGTTCCCACTGATCTATGATGAAACGCTTTTCATTTCCGGAATTAACACAAAATTGTACATAATAAGGCATGGATAAATCATGCTAAGAGTAAAAATATCAAAAAAGTGACTGGCCAGTATTTTTTTTTTTTTTTACCAAACATTTTTCAAAATTATGAGTGTCAACATTTTCATAGAAAATTTTGACCGCATCAAGTTTTCGGATAATCTTTAAAAATGTGTCAAAGATGTTGTCAAAAATGTGTCAAAGATGTAAAGCGGATATGTTTTTCTTGATGAGTGCTATATTTTGCCCTGGGGAACTTCTTGGGATATTCAATTTTAAAATTTCATGAGGAAACGATGACCACATACATTTTGACACATATGTCTCTTAGAAACAAGTAAACCTAAGCATTTATTTGTAGCATAGTTTAAGCATAATTTATCATGAAAAGCGTTTCATCGTGAGACAAGTAGGAAAAAAGTTATTCAATGAAAACTAAGCGTAAGTCGGAAAACAACAAAATGGCAGATATCTTGAAAACCACGTGAGATCACTTATTATGGTTTGGGAATATTTTTTGTTGGAAAAGTCCAATATATCACCACTAGGACGTTATCACTAAGTTTCAGTATCATCCTTTCGTTACATTTTTCATTGATTTTTACATTTACGTCCTATAGAAGATAAAGTATTAGTCCGGGAGCTAGCCTGGCTTGTCCTACCTCATAAGCAGCAGAAGGATCACATAGCAGATACAGAAGAGCTCACTGTATAGGTGCATAAACAAATATTTTAGTCCGGGAGCTAGCCTGGCTTGTCCTACCTCATAAGCAGCAGAAGGATCACATAGCAGATACAGAAGAGCTCACTGTATAGGTGCATAAACAAATATTTTAGTCCGGGAGCTAGCCTGGCTTGTCCTACCTCATAAGCAGCAGAAGGATCACATAGCAGATACAGAAGAGCTCACTGTA
>CM022881.1:19704229-19724596 GCA_012654025.1 Pachypsylla venusta | reverse complement strand
AATATTTTTTCTGCACAAATTGCAATTTATTGTTACCTTTCTAATACTGCATACCCAAAATTATCATAGTCAAATCAAAAGTCCAATTTAACGGCGTAAGGCGGATGATTTCTTTTTATTTGATTTTTAGATTCTATCTTGATACCTAAAATTACAAATTTTGAGAAGATTTTTTGTGAGAATTTTATAGATTCCTTATTTAAAACGGCAAAGTTCCTGAAAACAGTTTGTCGTTCTCGGTCAATTCAAAGTCCTAAATGGAAAAGATAGGAAATGGGGTTTCGGTCGAAGAGCAAAGTCCACAGCAAAAGGCTGTAAAATCTTTCATAAAAGGTATAATACTGTTAAAATAAAGGTCAACGGCAGAAGAAAAAAATATATTAATAATATAACTAATAGACTTCAAACTATAGAAGAGCAACATCTACAATCAACATTCCATGGTAGTCTGATAGAATGATTAAGGAAAAGAAAGTCTAGTACGGTTTTCCGTACCATTTATTTTATATTAGTTGAAAGTGTCGCAGTTTGATTGGCCGACAAAAATTCTAAAAATTCCAATAATTCCAAAAACTTGGCCAATATCTTAAATTTTGTAGCGACAACATATCAATCAACATTTTGTGAGTGAAATTTGATTTGGCCCGTTCCCAGTTTCGAACTCATAACTCTGGAATGGCTGTCCACACCTTTGCAGAAAATGTCCTAATATACGGACTAAACGACCAACTAAAACTTTCTCACTTTGAGTTGAAATACCGGACCGTGAATGTCCGATTTTGAAAAATAAATTAGAAATTTTGCCGTAACTCCAAATTTTATTTCTGATAATTTTCCTGGGGTTGTTGACCATGATATTGTTGGGGGGAGGGTCCATTCCCATAAATTTTTCACTATCTTCTACTCTTTGGGCTGTGGTATAACACACAAATTTCTGATTTATATAGATATTAACATCATAAATTCCGACAACTGATTTCTTGCAAGTTGTCTGAACATTCAGTCTTACTTATGAGGGTGAAATTTTGAATGAGGTACCTACTTATTATTAAAACAATAACTTTCTTATTTAGGCATTTTAAAAGTCAGATTTGGTGGCCGCAATCATTTTGTTCTCATAGATCCAGAGAATGCAATACTACCTCCAGTTGTGTTAACAGAAGGATCCACTGAAGTTGTCAAAAGAGGTAATATAGGGTGCGGCAGGACCTCTGATGTTTTTAGAATAGGTATCTAGTACAAGAGAACTAGGGGATGTAGAGAGGTAGAAGAGGTGTCACACGATGCGTTAACTAAAATAGAGTGATAGAGAGAGGAAGATTTTGTTAGTCTATTCAAAATTATCATTTATTAATTTAGAGATGCATCATTAATTAAAATGAAACAGATTGATGTGAGTTTACCGAAAAGATTTTGATGGCCCTTGCCTGGAACTGTAATGATATGCGTTCCAGGTCGTCCTGGTGCGTGGAATCAGCCATCGTGAGGACGTTTTTGTTAGGCCCACTTAATGGGCATGTATCGTTGAGTGCGCAAACAGTCAATAGTAAGAGTATGTTTATCTACATTGCCATTTAGTTCGCCGATTATTAAAATTTGAAGTGTGTACAAACTCTTGCAAATCTAAAATACAGTGAAAAAATTAAAAATTATCAAAATCTCGATCACAAATAGAATTGAAAACCAAAAAAAGGAGGAAATGGACGCGCCGGGATGGCTGCATATGTCATTTTCCTTTGTTTTGTTTTGTAAGGCAAATTGTTTGGGTTAAAATTAAAATAAATTAATTAGTCGTCATCATGTCTTCATGGAGTGTGCAGCACAAAGTTTTATTGTAAATAAGATAATATGCATCTTAGTGATCGATCACTCATACCCAATGCTTGTGATTGTCTAACAAAATCTTCCACCTAACGCATCGTATGACACCTCCCCTACCTAGAAACATCCCCTAGTTCTCTTATACTAGCTGTTCAAAAAACATTAGCCGGTGCTGTCGCACCCTGTACCACCATAAAAATATTTTTTTGATAATATATTTTTCCTTCTTTTTTTTTTAAAAAAAAAAAGAACAAACTACGTAGTTAAGGAAGACAATATCGGTTTCGAAATTATCAAAAACTCTTAAAAAGAGGCTATACCAACACCAATAATTATGATGTTAAAAAGGAGAAATATAATGCAGCTATGACTAACTATGCTTTCGAATATAAACATAATTTTAATTTGGATGAAGCTAAAATTATTGTTAATGAACAACACTATAAAATAAAAAAAAATACTAGAGGCTTTCCATATTTATCAAAATCCATGCTACATTAATTAATGAAAGTGATGTGTGGAATAACATAATAATATATTATCAAAACTTAATCGAATATATTATCAGAACTTGCTGATAATATATTATCAAGTTCTGATAACATAAGAATATATTATCAAAACTTGCTCGAATATATTATCAGAACTTGCTGATAATATAGTATCAAGTTCTGATAGGTTTTCATCTATAATTTAATAGAACTGAACACCTTTGTTGGGTAGGACGTGTTGGAGTAGTATTGGGTTAGGTTCCAAAAAAAAAATGAAATGCGTGTTGAAGTCTCATCTTCGCAGAACGAAGTTCGGGTACTCAGATGGTTTTAATATAATAGTTCTATGCGCGTATTCCATAAATAAATTTGTGATTCAAATGTTTTTCATAATTTTCATTTGTATTGCCTAATTATTTCATCATCATAGGTTAACAGCCATGGGGCTGGTCTCACCATGAGTTGTTGATACTTGAGAATCTTTATGGATAATGCAGTACTTCGCTTCTCCTTGCTTTCTGCATGGTTAATGGAAAAGATATCGTTTCCGACCCATCCCTTAGTTGTCTTTTACGACTGGCATGGACTTGGGTGCCTTAAGGCCCATTTACACTGCCCGAGCATTCGTCGCGAACAGAGGTGATGAACTAGCATTCGTTCGAGGCTCAGGCAGTGTAAACAGTCACCGCGAGCCGATCATGTTCGAAGCGAATGCTCGTTCGTGCTCGAGCCTGATCTCGAGTAACTGATCGTCAGAAATACTCGAGCAACGATCACGAATGCTCGATGCTCGTATATGTTCAGGCAATGTAAATGGGCCTTTAGAAATATTCTTTTTAATTCCCCCTATCCGTAGGGAACTAATCAAATTATTGTATTTATTCTAGTTCTGAATGAATCTCTTTTTCCTCCAGGGACTTTAAGATTCCGAATGTATTCCAACAGTTCTTTTAATTACATTATTGCTGTGAATTCTGTCAATCAAGAAATATCTTTATATTATATTTACAAATCTTTTTGTGCAATGATGATGAAAACCGTCAAGCGTAACGTTCTTTTTACACAACACAGATATGTGACAAGCAGAGTTGTAAATGATAATAACATAACAAATCCTAAGGCATCGTTACATGTGGATATACTAAGTGAAGACGAAGAGAAAACTTTCGACATCACTAAATATGATCCTTATAATCCAGGAGTTATAATTGACTATAACAAGTATCCGTTTTATTTTAGGTCTCCACATCAGGTTTGTATCTTCTCAGGGTAATTGATGATCTTACAAAAAGTGGGATCACATTATTATTATTTGATAAGCCGTATTGGCTCCATTACTTCTATGTTTCAAGAAGTATGGAGCAAATAATACTGACTCTGTTGTGATAGCGTGTGGACAAGATGGAAGTGATGAGAGTGAGCGTATGTTAAGTGTGTCTTGGGGATAATAAATGTTACAAATGTAATGTAATATCACACACATGAATTTGACATGTAATCTTTCGATGTGTTGAATGTTATTTGATGTTTTGGTGACCAGATTTCGTAAGTAGGTATAATAAAGTTTGCTTGGTGTGAGTGATTTGATAGTATTGCATCCATATCATTGAACACAAGAGAGTCTCCGGAACACTGACAGAGGCGTGTCGGTAGACAACCGCAATCGTTTTTGATGTCGATTTACATAAAACGTATTTTTATAATCATTGAGTTTAAAATTGCTTTGAAAAGTTACGTCTAGATCTTTTCTAGTTTGTTCTTAATTTAATGCCCTTTATCGCCAAAGCGAAACAGTTTGTAACAGCGTTCCTATAAAGGATTTGCACTTTCTAGTTGTTCCATAAGATTTTACATGTAAATTTCGATTTATAGTCGGCATATCATCCCAGTATGTCAGAAAATAGTAATGATAGTGATTTTTGGTGTACCTAATTTTAACGAGGATACAAATTGAACTATTACTCGTATATCAAAAATCGGACCTAAGGTTCTGGACTTAGAACCGACATAGTGGACTAAGGTTTCTTCATAGGAAAATGGTTTGAGCTTTTGATAATTTGGGGAAAAATGTATGTAGAAACCTAAGTACTTTTGTGAAATTTTAATTTCCTCAATTACCAATCAGAAACAGAGTTGCCTAAAATAACAGTGATGTACATACCTATTAATACAAAGGGCGTGGGCTCGAGTCATCTAAATGCATGGATTTAATCCAGTGTTTAATCCAGGTGAATCGAAACAGTCTTGCTTGCTAGTCACTGTTTGTAATATAGTTCAATGATCCTATTTGTCCTGTGTCAGCGTACAATGACCATGTTTGTAATATAGCTCAATGATCCTATTTGCCCTGTTTCAGCGTACAGTGACCATGTTTGTAATATAGCTCAATGATCCTATTTGATCTGTTTCAGCGTACAGTGACCATGTTTGTAATATAGATCAATGATACTATTTGCCCTGTTTCAGCGTACAGTGACCATGTTTGTAATATAGCCCAATGATCCTATTTGCCCTGTGTCAGCGTACAGTGACCATGTTTGTAATATAGCTCAATGATCCTATTTGCTCTGTTTCAGCGTACAGTGACCATGTTTGCTTTGGAAAGCTCTCTACCAGAACGAAGTGATCTTTCGTATGTTTATTTGCAAACAATTGGGTGTATGTTTCCTGATCGTTACTTTAGACCTCTTTATGAAACATTAATGAATGAATTTAATTGAGCTTAGAATTACATTAGAGTTGCAGTATCCAAAGAAAAATATCGATATTAATGTTATAATATTGATATAAAATATCGGTTATATCGATGTAAATATCGACTGCCCTAGCAGCAAAGCAGCGTAACTTCTGACATAGGTACTTAATATCTTTTGTTTCGATTGCGCTATTTTTTTCTTGCGATATTAATATCGATATAAAGTATCAAATATATCGATATTCTCGATATAATATCGACATCCCTAAATTACATAAAGTTGGTAACAAATACCTCATGGTTATTTACGAGAATGGTTCCAAATGTTTGGGGCCTGACCTAGATGGAGGAAAAAAATAAAAACCCACTGTGTCATATTTTTCAACATAATCTCTCTTGACTTCAAATACTCTATGCCCGTCAATAAGTAGTTTGCATCATTAAAATCAAAAGACTCTCTAACAGCCGACCTGATGGTTTCATAACAATCATTTTTTCCTCGTAGCTCTGATTTCACATTTGAAAGTAAATAATTGTCGCTAAAGGTCAGGCCTGCACAATAGTGGGTCTGAAATATCTCAGTGGGGCCGCACTCACATATAGTAGAATTTGTAATGACGACGGCGTGGACAGGGGCGTTGTCATGGAGGGAATGCATCGGAACCTGAACAAAGATAACCTGTAAAAATTAAAATACACAAAATATTTGGATATTCGTCGCAGTATCATTAGTCCCCTGTGGATAGGGGGATTTAAAAAGAATACTTCCAATGCACCCAGGTCCATGCTAGTCATCATCTCCAGTTTTTTAAAAATGGGTGTGTGTAATTATGTACGCGCGTGAGAATTTATACATCTTTTTAAAAATAAATTTAAAAATATTTCAAAAATAACATACTACCCCACCCGGAAGTGAACTCAGAACCTACCAACTATGAAACAGAGCCACAATGTTCTATGGATATAGAATGAGAAAATACAATATTTAAATTTAACTCTCATCAATTTTTCTATACAAAAAAATGTCTTTCCATACGATGTGTTTTTTCCATACGACTTATATAGTCAAAAAACGTGAACTTTTTTCACCCATCCATTGTTTGTCCCTACTTTGTGTAGCTTAAATGAAGGAGTAAAATGTCACCTAAAACTTTCTCCCTATGAGTTAAAAGGTCGTCGCGACAAATTTCAGGAAAAAATGTCATTTAGATCCAAAAACGTGAACTTTTTTTGCTGTCACCCATCCATTGTTTGTCCCTACTCTTAAAATTAGAGTTGCAAAATATGTCCTGAATGAAGGAGTAAGATGTCACCTAAAACTCTGTCGCATTGAGTTGATATGTCGTCGCAACAAATTTCGAGAAAGAATGTGATTTAATTCGAAAAACGTGAACTTTTTTTGCTGTCACCCATCCATTGTTTTTCCTACTCGGTATAGCTTAACATTAGAGAGATAGGACCTAGACAAAAATCTTCCCTGGAATGAACCCATCAACTGTGCCAAATGGGCCGTCGCAACAAATTTCGAGAAAGAATGTCCTTTAAGTCGAAAAACGTGAACTTTTTTTGCTCTCACACATCCATTGTTTGTCCCTACCCGGTGTAGCTTAACATTAGAGTTGCAAAATATGTCCTAAATGAAGGAAGAAGATGTCACCTAAAACTTTCTCGCTTTGAGTTGATATGTCGTCGTGACATATTTCGAGAAAGAATGTCATTTAGGTAAAAAAAAAACGTGAATATTTTTACCGTCACCCATACATTGTTTGTCCCTACACGGTGTACCTTAACATTAGATGAATGGGACCTAGACAAAAATCTTCCCAGGAATGCACCTATCAACTGTGCCAAATTTGATTGCAATCGGATAAGTAGTTTCAGAATGCATACAGTTTAGTGGGTGAAACAAACGTCGTGGGTGAAAAAAACGTCTCGCTCTCGCGTTACAGAAAAATAAAATTTCACTCTCATCATTTTTTCATAACGCACCTAAAGAAGTACCTATAACTTCAAAAATAACTTTGTTGAGTCAATCAAAGAAGGAATGTGGACAGAACTTTTATGGAAGTCATTTCCACAACATTTTCCAATTCCACTTGAAAAGATGCAAAGAGATGATAAATCGAAGCTGCTGTCAGGTCCCTGGCAAAACTTTTGATAATTCGAACAAAAAAATGCATTTTGGTAGATACACTAAGCAAATAAAAGAGAAAAAAATCGGAGTAACACAAAAACACTCTATGAATTCGAAGTCGGCTCACACAACCATTCAGTTAATCGAAGGAAAAAAATTGGAAGCAACAAAAAAACACTATAAATCCGCTCACACAATTATTTAGTTATTAGTTAATCAATTCAAACTTGTCCAACAGTTTTCAAGTTACGGCCGATTTTTTGATTTTTGTATGAGTATCACTAATTCTTTAGCCAAAGGTAGTAAGATACATCGAAAAGTAGGTGGAATAGACCCCCCCCCCATAAAAAACTATACACTGAATCCCCAGAACTACTATCACAAATGTCGAGCTGTTTACAGTGCTTACGGCCGCTTTGCGATTTTTGTATGAAATTTAGAAAATATCGAAAAGTTGATGGGAATACCCCCCCNAAACGTATACTTTAAAAAAAAAAAATTTTTATTTAGATTCAAAATAGAAATAGTACAAAAAATAAACAATGAAAAAGAGAAGGGTTTAGTCTGTAAGTCATTTAGTTCTATACTAACATAGGTTGAAAGAAAGTTAATAAAATGCTTTAGCCCAAGGTTGGGCTGTGGCGCATTTATGTTTTTATTTTTCCTCCTTTTTTTTTTTTTTTTTTTTTTTTTTTTTTTTGATTTCCTATTGGTTTAATTTGTTCTTTTTTGTTTACCCCCAAGTAATTTACACAGTTGAATAGGTACAATTATTATAGACATTATAGACACTCATATACATCATGCATACATATTTACATAATACCTATATTATTATAACATATAAATATACATACTACATGTTTTGTTCCGCGAAGGAAAGACTCCCCCAAGCTACAGCCTCCACCGATCGCCCTGTCAATCGGCAAAAAGTCAATCGATGATGAAAAAGTCAACCGACGAAAACAANCCCCCCCCCCCCCTTCACACACAAAACAAAACATGAAGTCTCAATAGACATTCCTATATTAAATTATACATACTACCTACATGAAATGTTCAATGAATTGACTGTGATTTTGTTCATTGATTCATTCTTTTGTTTTCAATTTCAGGATTTGAATATTTGTTTCTGATAATTATAAAATACTGAGACCCCATAAATATTTTCAGAATTCAAAACTGTTCAATCGTTTTCGATTTACGGCTCATTCTCCGATTTTTGTATGGGTATCACTATTTGTTTGGCCAAAACCGTAGGTGATATCAACAAATTATTGGGCATTGATCCCCTCAAAAATATAGTCTGAGACCCCAGAAATATAAAAAGAATCAAAAAAATGTATAGCCGTTTTCCGCCGATTCGGATTTTTGTATGGAACTTTTTGTACGCTAAGAGGTATCAAAATATTCCTAGGAATGACCCCCCCCCCCCAAACACTATTGGCTAAGACTCCAGAAATATTATCAAAATTCAAAACAGTACACCTTTTTCGTGTTACGGACGATTTTCCGAGTTTTGTATGGGAATCACTAATTGTTTATCCAAAGGGAGGGATATCAAACATTTATGGGAAACAAGCCTCCCCCAATATAGAATGAGACCCCAGAAATATTATCAGCATTAAAAAATGTCGAGGCGTTTACGAATGATTTTTGTATGGAATCATTGAATAATGTTAGCACGGGAACGACCATGATTCTAATGCGCCAAGCGATATAGGCACAGAATTCTGGACATCAGATAAATTATCAGAACTGAAAAATGTTATATCGTTATCGAGATTTTTCGGTCAAATTCTACAAATTTTAACCGTGGCAAAGCACGGGGCACAACTGCTAGTTGCAAATAATATAGCTGCAAATGGGAAAAATCCCGTGTTTGTGAAAATCCCTCATTTCTTGTGCAGGATTCTCTGTGATATGCTGCTTTCTAAAATCAGTTTTCAAATAGATCTTTAATTCAGTGTTGCCAACTGGTTTTTTTGTCAGGAACCGGGGAGTAGTGTCTGGCAACACAAGTCATGTTTTTTAAAAAAAATATATACCTAGGTAGGTATAAATAATAAATTATTATAAAACGCAAAGCCCAGTTGATACACTGACGTACTGACTGATAATCAACGTAGCTCCATGATGGCTAAACGTAGACTTGAAAGGTCCCTTTTAGTATGTAGGTGCTTAATAAGAAAGGAAAAAATTTAAAGTTCAAGTGGGAGCAAGTTACCAGTGACCTCCCCCTTCCACCTTTCCGGTGGCAAGATTCGAGCGTAGGGATATTTTACAAAAAGTAAGGATTTTTTATGTTTGTTGTAGGAATTTATTCCAAAAAAACGGAACCGGGAAGGAGTGTTTGGCAAGCCTTTGATTTTTTTTCATTGGTATTTTTATTTTTAACCAATTTTAACCCAATTAGAGAGGTTAGGAAACGTTTATACGGCCATGCATCTATTATGTATGTACAACCGTGCAACATGGACCCATGACGGTCTATAAAAAAAGTGAGTTTTTAAAATATATATAGGTACCAACATATAAAACGCAAAGCCCAGTTGGTATACTGACTGATAATGAACATAGCTCAAATCAATCAAAAATCAAACAGCAAATTAAATCACAGGTCTCTTTTAGTATGTAAATGCGTAATAAGAAAGGAAAAAAAAATAAAGTTGAAGTGGCAGCAAGTTACCGCATGTACTTGTAAGCTTTTTGCTTTAAATGTCTCTTTTAGTCTCTTTTAGTATGTAAATGCGTAATAAGAAAGGAAAAAAAATAAAGTTGAAGTGGCAGCAAGTTACCGCATGTACTTGTAAGCTTTTTGCTTTAAATGTTATAAAAGGGAATAGAAAGCCTATCCTATGATACTGAGTTAAACATATTTTTGGGCATTAACCTACCTGAAAACAAAGATTTTTTTGCTGTTGAAGGTAAAACTAGTGGTAATTGCTAAGCCCTGCTCACAGAATGCCTGTAGGTATTATTCTTATTCGACGGTGGACTTGTAACTAATCATGCAGTTTTCCTCCAAGAGTCAACGCTCTTTGTCAAATAGGACATTTTCTAAAAATCCGTCGCTACAGAGGCTAAAAAATAATAAAAAAAAATCTTTATGTAGTGATATATCCCCACGGTCGGCAACATTGATTTACCTAATTCTACGTATTTTATAAACAGCTGATTTCGAAGCATTATTTATAACCTTGGGATGTACGATGTACAATATCCGATATCCGATCTTAATATGGATATCCGTTATTACGGTAAGATCTCATATCGATATTAACTTACCTTATATCGTTATAAAAACTCACTCTCTTGACATCAATACCTACATTATTAAATTTCCTTCATAAGTTCTCTATGCCCGTCAATAAGTAGCTTGTATCTTGTATTATTATATTCAAAAGACACTAAGGCCGGCCATGCACGCAACCATAAATCTGTGCAGATTTATCGTTGTGTGTATGGCCGGCCTAACTGCCGACCTGATCTCTTCGTAACAATAATTTTTTTTCTGGCAGTTCTGATTTCGGGTATGACTCCGGGGGGAACCGTAGGGTCCCATAGTTGTGGGATTTTTGGGGATTTTTGTAGCGTGCGGCGTGATACATCGCGGGGAAAAATCCCACCAACTATATTTTTATTTTTTCCACTTCTCTTTTTTTTTGTTTTTAACTTTTTATGTTTACTTGTTAGCTTTATTGACATATTTTAACCCGCCTCGACAGGTTAGGAAACGTTTTTACGGCCATGCCTTTATTTCTTGAGCAAATTTTTTTTTCCCCAAACAGGAAAAATATTTTGAACATGGGATTTTTCCCTACGGTTCTCCCCTAAGTCGGACCCCTCTGATTTTACATTTGAAACTAAATAATTGTCGCTTGACTGAGTCATCTTCCATCCTTCGACTCGACTAGATGAATCGAATGATTCGAAACTAGGTAGTTTCTTCATAAATTATAATAAATAGTGTTTTTGGTGCTCTGTTTTTAATTTAATTTATTTAAAAGTTAATATTTTTTAACACTTATAATTAACATGTTATTCAAAAATTTAAGTTAATTTATCTAATAATTATAAATAATATTTCTGGTAAGTGTTTTGTTTTAATTAATTTATAAATAATAATAAATATTTTGTAACACTGTAACTTTTTATAATTAACAATGTCAATAAAGCTAACAAGTAAACATAAAAAGTTAAAAACAAAACAAAAGAGAAGTGGAAAAAATAAAAATATGTTTGGTGGGATTTTTCCCGCGATGTGTCCGTCGCACGCGACAAAAATCCCCAAAAATCCCACATCTTTGGGACCCTAAGGTTCTCCCCGGAATCATACCCGTTAGGTATTTAAAGATTTTCGATAGTTAGTATCTTTAATATCGGTACAAGAATATCGATAGGAAATATCGCTTTATGTCTAATCAATAAATAAATATCGATATTCGTTTTTCGTCATTGAATATATATTACGAGGAAAGAATGTATGAGTTGAAAACGCTAGGACACTTTTGAAATGAATTAGGGTCTTAGCTTTCGCGCCGAGAATTTGAATATACAGTGCTGGATCGTAAAGACTTTTAGGGGAAAACATCAACCTAGCGTTAAAAATAATTATTTGGCTAGCTAAACCAAACGTTCTTCTTGATTGTGTCGAAATGAAACAATAAAAATATTATATAATAAAATAAGAGCAAAATATATATATTATACAGACTTTTTAATATATATTAAAAAGTCTGTATAATATATATATTTTGTTCTTATTTTATGTGAACCGGACTTTGTATATAAATGGAGTCGATACGTAATATTAATAAAAATATTTCAACTCCAAGGTCAAAATAAATGAGCGACACACGGAGAAGAGTCCAAAGATCTTTTCACGAATTCAGCACTGAAATTTTTAATTAAAAAGGTAAACAAATGTGGGAGCTTGATGGCGGAAAATTTTAAATTTTTTGAAAATTTAAATTGATTTTTAAGTGGCGATAAAAACATTTTAAAGGAATAAAAACAGTATAAAACACCATAATTAGATATAAACCATCAATGATATACGAAAAAATAATATTTAAGTAAGTAGGTAATAATCAAAAACAATAAAAAAATTAAAAATGGGTCCATCGAGGAAAAAAAATAATGTCCGCCATTCCAAAGAGGTGTTAAGACCCTAATTTTACAAATTGTATAGAGCTGATACCTTTAGTTCCTGGTAATATATATTCAATGTTTTTCGTAGTTAAACTTGGGAAAAATCAAAACATGAAACTTGAAGCTTGAAGAAAAAAAATGTCTTTATCAACATTAACATTTAAATTTTCTTATAATGTAGGTACCTACCTATAAAAAATATTTTATTAATTTACTGTTGATTTTCGCTGGGTTTAGTTAATTACAGTAGTTACCTATTTTTTTGTTACAAATTATTATTTTATAAGACGATGATAAAATTATTATTAGAGTTACTAGCTGTACTGTTATTAAGGTTCTCATTTTTCAGTCAGGTGAGTCAGTATTTCATTATTTTAGTTTTAAAATTAATAATTGTACCTTTTTATTAATTATTGTTTTTTTTAATAAATTAATGCAATTTAACATAATATATTTGAACTTTTACTAAATGCAAAACTTTTGGATACGATAATGATCTGATACTTATGTTGCTTTTAATGGTAGGTATTGATAATTTTATCATTTTTTTTTTCCAAACAGTGTGATCGTCAAATATAGGTATTTGATTTAATTTGCTATTTGATTTTTGATTGATTTGAAAACAGACACAAAAGTGACCAAAATTTGTGTAAATAGTCTGAGTGGTTTCGAAACACGTTTGTCATGTTTGATCATTTTTGAAACTTATTTCTTACCTTTAAAAAATATCTCACAAAATATTATCATTGAAAAAAGGCCAAGTTCCACCCACTCTTCCAAAAAAATCCGCCCATGAAAGTAGTGATCTATTATTGGAGCCAAGTATATTGTTATAATAGATATTACTACTTTCATAGGCGGAATTTTTTGGAAGAGTGGGTGGAACTTGGCCTTTTTTCAATGATAATTTGTTTGTGAGCTATCAATACTTTTTGTAAAGATTACTATATGTAACTGATTATTTGGCCGTTTTTTTCTTTATTTCTTCTTCTTCTTTTCGATTACACAACATATCGGAAATCAGGAAATTTCTGAGTTAACCGGAGCCAAATGTCCAATAAGATCTAACACTAAAGTATTAATAAAGTAATGTGCACTACCAAGCAAATAAAACTTCAATATTATTTTATAGTGTATCCTCTTTCCTGAAGTTATAGCACTGAGAGTTAACGAGTTTCAATTTTGACATTTGCGGGATTAAATGAATTTAAGTCTCTCTACCTCCATGCAAGATTTCAGCGTCTTAGCAGTTGAAATTAGATTTCGTGCATTTTCTTCCCTGAAGCGGAACCATTTTGGAGCACTAATAGTAAAAGAGTGAATCACTTTATTTTTCATTTAATTGCATGTAAATATCTTCCTTCATGCAAGATTTCTGCGTCCTACCAGTTTAAACTAGTTTTCGACCATCTCCTTCCCTAAAGCGGAACCGTTTTGGAGCACCGGAAGTGAAAGAGTTCATATATAAATTATTTCCTGCTTAATTGCATGTAAAAATCTAACTTTATGCAAAATTTCAGTGTTTTATCAGTTAAAACTACATTAAAATACGTTGTATTTTCTTCCTTAAAGCGACACCGTTTTGGAGCACAGGAGTTAAAAAGTTAAAATTTTCGGATTTTTCCCTTTACTTGGATGTCAATTGCTAACTTCATGCAAAATTTCAGCGCTCCAAGTATACGGGAAGTGTCTGAAACTTATGATGAATCAGTGAGTATACAAAAGTGTAAACTTTGAAATTACCTATCCCCTGTCCGGGTTAACATTAACTTTTGAAGTTTATGTAATATTGTACTGTACTACGGAATGTATGTTCAAAATTTCAAAGACCTATCCCTTGTAGAACCGGATATCTAATGGTGTGAAAAACCTGGTGAATTGCTCCGTGTAAATATACACTGGTGCTTTCCGGAACTTGGCCTGGCGCACTGCCGTGCGCTCAGATTTCTGAGGCGTCTGTTGACACCCAATTTCTCAATTATCAAAAACAGCACAAGTGAAGAAAAACTAAATTAACTTTTGATCTATTGGTAAATAAATCCGCGCTATACCGTTAATTAGTAAAAATGTTTTTAGTTTTTTGGCCCACCCATTTGTATACTGACCAAATTCAACTCAAATCTAAAATTAATTAATTTTGAGTTACATTTTAGACCGAGTTGTTACAGTTAGAAACAAATAAACATATTGGAACAAGTTGGTAAAAAATTGACTAAAATTGGCAATTTAAACATAAAGATTCCGTAACCAGTAATGTTAACGGTACATAGGCGGGGAATCCGAGTAAGTACTACGCACAAACTTGCTTAACTGTAGAAGTCTGACAGGAACTGGTGTAGTTATCCAATGTGATAAATTGTGGGCCGAGTTTGTCGTACCTACTTTAAGTAAGTACCTAATCAATATTTTGTTTCAGGTTTTGAAAGCTGAACGAATTTTGAATCCAGCTCCAATGAATATTAATCTGCGACTTGTCTTCTAATCCAATTGTCCTCATCTAGGAACAAACTCATATCGTCTTTCTTGGAATAGAATGGACACTTTTGAAATCCATCTTGAAAATGACAATAGTCTTCTAGATGAAATTAAAAGCGAGATCAACGGAGTCGGTATGTTCTTGAGATTCTTGATCATCTCTCAAATGTGGGATCCCGCATTCCCGCGCAGTATCTTTTTTTTCCAATAATTGATCAGACGCTAATGGATCTTACATACGAGGGTGGTACCAAAAGTTCGTGCCCTAACCTAGATTGGAGTGTCTTATTTTTCAACATAATCTGCATTTGACTTCAATAGATTGTAGTTGATACACAAAGCTTTTTCAAGTAATATATTTCACTAGCTGTTTCGCCCGTGCTTCGCTACGATTCTTATATTGCTATTTTTGTTTTCAAAAGACAATGGAATTGGGGGTGGGGGGGGGGGGNGGGGGGGGGGGGGTTATGTCCACCCTGTATATTACAATTTTTAAAAAAACAAGATTTAAATTTTTCGCCAGGGATCTCTGAGGCACGGCCATTCAGACTTTTTAGTATTTTCTAAATTTTATTTTGCCCGTTCCCGGACTAGTAACTCTCCGGAATGGCTGGCTATACCTTTGCAGAAAATGCCCTGAAATCGGAAATATGGACTAACCTAAAACTTTCTCGCTTTGAGTTGATATGTTGTCGCGACAAAATTTAAGATATGAGACCGTTGCTATCTGATTTTGGTGAATAAGTTTGGCCGGAACTCGAAAACGGTTTGATATATTTTAGTTTTGATAATTTTCCTGTGGTCGTAGACCATGATTTGGAGTGAGGGTCCATTCCCATCAATTTTTTGCTATCTTACTTTTCGCTTTCTTTTCATTTTACTTTCATGTCACTTATCGATCATGTAAATTGCTTCAGTGACAGCCAAAAAAAACGATAAAAAGTGGTCGAAATATGTCTTTCCTTACTAAAGTGCATATAATAGAACGAAGTGGAAATATATTTTTAAACCCAGTAAATTAATTTAATGAGCTGTAATTAACTTCTCGAACTTATTTCCTTATAGGAAAGACATATTTCGATCACTTTTTATCGCTTTTTTGGCTGCCACTGAAGCAATTTTCATGATCGACATGAAAGTAAAATGTAAAGACCTAAAACTTTTAATAAGGTGTTTGTATGGTTTTGAAGCTTTGTTTCGGAAATAAGTACATCCGCAAAAAAAAAAAAAAATATTTTCGTCAAAATCGATATTTTACATCAAAACGGCGCGGCGCCCGCTTGTAGCGGCGCTTCCTTACATCATACAGAAAAAAAGTGTGTAGCTAAATAACAGGAAATATAATTTGTCATTTTTTTGGAGAGAGCATCTATCTTTCTAGGGGAATCATTCTTGAGTTATTTACAGAATAACAATTTTAGTCCTAAAATTTACGCCAAAAAGCGTCGCCAAACATTCCGGGGTCAGAAATTTTGCTTTTAAAAAAAGATTTCAATTCGTTCTGTCGATTATAAAGACGTGTTCCAACTCAAGGGTCAAACTACATTGATCACCTCATTTCTATTATGTTTTGAAACCGAAATGTACCTCTCGTTTGTACAAATTTTACTTCGTTTTATTTGGTTGGGTTTTTCTAGAGGTATGGGCAATTAATTGAAGGTACCTCACTTTTGATGATATTTTTATATGCATAAAGCATAGAGTTTAATTGGAAAAAGAAGTAGATTTTGGACATCTTTTTTGGTTTGATTGTGTACATTCTGATTTTTGAGAACGATATTTTTTTTTTTCGTGACGATTCCAAAGGTTCATTATTTTTACTTTTTTTCTTCAGTAATTGACACAAATGAGGGTCCCGAATTTATCAGTAATGGTCTGTTGGTTGAAGAAAGTGACGATAATACTTTACTTTTGCAAGCATACGATGTTTTATGTGATAATGTAGAATCAAATACATTATTCAAACATGATTCAATTAACAATTTGTTACTTCTATCTGGTAAGTGTTACTTACGATGTTTTGTGTGATAATGTAGTATCAAATACATTATTCAAACATGATTCAATTAACAATTTGTTACTTCTATCTGGTAAGTGTTACTTACAATGTTTTGTGTGATAATGTAGAATCAAATACATTATTCAAACATGATTCAATTAACAAGTTGTTACTTCTATCTGGTAAGTGTTATTTACAATGTTTTGTGTGATAATGTAGAATCAAATCTCACAAAAAATCATCATTGAAAAAAGACCAAGTTCTAAACACTCTTCCAAAAAATTCCGCCTTATGAAAGTAGTGATATCTATTATTGAGACCAATTTTATTCTTGCTGCTGTTTATCCCTCACTTAAATTTAGTATGGCACTTTTTCTGTCTCAATTCTCTTAAACCAATACCTACTTTGCACTTTGCAGTTTTAAGAGAATGTAAAAAAATAAATTTCAAAATAGAAAATAGTTGTATCAACTGCAAAATAAATTGTTGAGTCACGAGCGCTTTCGTCAGTTACGACATTATCAAATAGACTCATGAATAGAGTCTACTTGATTTTCTATTTTGATTTTTTTTTTTTTTTTTATATTTCATAATGACTACAAACAATATATATACCATCTCTAAATTAACTAAATGTCGTAACTGACGAAAGCGCTCGTGACTCAACAATTTATTTGCAGTTGATACAACTATTTTCTCTAAATTTAATTTAAGAGAATGGACAAATATTATTTATTTTTTTACAAACTGGCCAAGTGTAAAGTCGGTATTGCATTAAGAGAATTGAGACAGAAAAAGGGCAATACTAAATTTAAGTGAGGGATGAAAAAAAAATATATATAAAAAATGAAAAACATAAAATAAAAATTATACCTAAAACACGGATTATCAACATCTAGTACGGCATCCTCTAGAGTAGTTAGTCAACCCTTCCAACAACATCACTTTCCCTGATGGACACGAAGTGTACAGTAATTATAAAACACGGCTATTTGAGGACGTAAATATCATCTCTCCAGCTGCTTCCGATGATTTAGTTCCAACCAAACAGCTTCCGATTTTATTTGTTTACAGATGAAAATAATACGAAACGAAGAATTGAAAACGTCGCCAGTGCGGCGCACCCCCTGGAAGGAAATCTCGTTCAGCTAGAAAATGGATCTTTTGGCTTTCTCACTTTTAATTCGGACATTGGGTGTAAGTAAACCTTTTAAAACCGTTTCAACGGAAGCGAATGCCCTTCTTGCGAGGGTCATTCCTATCGACCTGATGATCGAAGAACAAAGTCTATAACGTTTGGGAAAAAACAAAAAAAGAAAAAGATCAACAACGAAAGATAACGTTAATCAAATTAAAAGTTATTGAAAGAATCGTAAGATATAGAAATTGACATTATCGATTCAAAGTTGAATTAATTTTAAATTAAGAATTAAAATTAGAACTTCTTATTAAAAGCTAAATTAAAACTAAAAATTAGAAGCTAAAATAAAAATTAAGTTACTTAAATTAAATTGGGTGATGAGCTTTGAACAGGGCTCAGACTGTCAAATTGCAGGAAAGATGGAATACTAGAGATAAAGGGGCGTGGACTAGACTACTCATCCCAAATATTAAATCTTGGTTCTACAGGGGTCTTGGGGAGTTGGACTACTAACTCACCCAGGTGTTATCGGGTCACGGGTCTTTCCAGGCCTACGTGAATAGGATAAAAAGAGCTCCCAGCCCGATCTGTTTTTTCTGTGAAGCAGAAGGTGGACCAGAGCTCACCCTTTTTGAGTGTGCAGGCTGGTCCCAAGAAAAAACTGATGCAGAAAATCTTCTCGATGCACAACCAACTAATTAAAGATAATCTAATTGAGCTCATGCTCAAAAGCAGTCGTAATTGGGAAATTGTCAAAAAATGGGTAAGTAATTTTGTTGAATTGGGATACTATGTCAAGTAAATCCATAATTAGGTAAAGAGAATACTCTATCTTCACTTGACTAAAAAATTATTAAGATGTTAATTAGAGCTGACTTTAGCCAACGATCATACCACGTTGAATACACCAGTTCCCGTCAGATCACTGAAGTTAAGCAACGTCGGGCGTGGTCAGTACTTGGATGGGTGACCGCTTGGGAACACCACGTATCGTTGGCTATTTTTTCCGGCCCAACCCAGGCTGGGTGAGGTCAATGTGGGTAGATGGTTTGCAAGTTTCCAGCGAATGGAGGGTAAAATCCCCGTCTTGAATGACCAATAGATGTTAAAGAGACGTTAAGCCAAATTAAAAAAAAAAAAAAGAGCTTACTAGTTTCGTACTCTTCTGAGCACATCATCAGAGCTTGAAGTGAGTCTTCAAACTCTGATGATGTACTCAGGAGAGTACGAAACTAGTCAGCTCTAATTAACATCTTAATAATTTTATAGTCAAGTGAAGATATAGTATTTTCTTTACCTACTTAATGGGTAAGTAGTCAAAATTATGAAGGGTAAGGAAGAGAAACTTAGGGAGACGGTTGAGGGCTGCCTGGGCGGCCCTTAATTGCTTTACTAGGGGGGGGGGGGTCTCCTCCCTTTTTTTATGTTAATTGTATTTTTAAGTTAGTTTTAATTTTAGTATTAGTTTTTCCTATAAAATGCGCATCTGTATTGGCATTAAAAAAACTGGAGTCATGGCCATTATACGTTTCCTAACCTCTCTGGTCGGGGAAGAGGGGGGGGGTAGTAAATACAATCATGAGGAGTATACAAAATAACACATTAGCACACATAGTGATGTAGGGTAAGTACTTTGACGTTTGTACTACCAGAGAGGTTAGGAAACGTCTTTACGGCCATGCCTCGTCTAAAAAAACTTATAAATATACTTCGGTCTTAGTCATTCTATAATATGGCTAGTCAATGTGAGAAATATTCTTCTTATTTTCATACATTGACTACTCCTATTAGGCATTCTATAGAATGACGGATTTCAAGCATTGTCGGTAATATAAAGGGTGTCCATAAAGTCTCACCTCACCTCCCGGATCTCGAGAATGGCTGAAAATATAAGAAAACGCAAAAACACGTATCCCTTAGATTTTAGGGGTTCGATTTCTGCGGTCAAAGTGGGCGGGACAACCATCTTTTTTACTAAATTACTTATTTGGGATCATGAAAACTTATTTCTAGGCATTACCTACCATTTCGGTGCGGCCGCAAAGGGAATGGGTCACATGTTCCACCCTGTAATTCGTGAACGGTAGATCCTAGAGGGCTTTGGTTTTCTGTATTTTTTTTTTTTTTCTTTCTTTCTTATAATTTAATTCGTTCATATTTTAAACGAAACAATTAATAAATAAAATAAATAAATTAATAAATAAAAAATAAAGATTTATTTATTAATTTATTTATATGCAACCCTTTGTGCCAAGGCATGTGATGGGTTGCATTTTTTATTTTGAAAATATCGATTTAATGGTATTTTATAAAGTAAAGAATGGTAAGAGCCAGAGACTTCAAATTTCGTAGGTATGTCAAATTTAGGCTCTAATTACGCCCCAGATATGAAATCGTCGCGAGAACCCCTCCCCCTCATTTTTTTGTCCCTCTCCTTAATTTTTTTTGGGGGGGGGG
>CM022881.1:19682772-19698633 GCA_012654025.1 Pachypsylla venusta | reverse complement strand
ATAAATCTTTATAACATTATAGCTGTTAGCCCGTGCTTTGCTACGGCCTCTAGCTTGGCGCCTTAGAGGCATGGCCGTTCCCGTTTAGGAATATAAAAAATAGATAAAAACTTATTCGCAGACCTACCGAATGTACATACAAAATTTCATTAAAATCGGTTAAGCCGTTTTCGAGGAGTATGGTGACAAACACCAATACATAACAGGAGAATTTTATAGATATAAAGATGAATGTTTGTAATAATTTATTCGAAGAAAGAACGCAAAATTTAAAAAGCGCATCATTTCGGCTCACAGTGTAAACATTTCTACATATTAGTGACACATCATCCCCGAAACATGACACCTCTGTCAAATTTAATATTAGATATGATAGTTCGTTTTCTATTTTGACGTTCTAAATTTTTGGGTTTTTACTTTCAACTTGCTGAGTACCCGAACTTCGTTTCGAGGAGATGAGGAAAAAAAAAACTAGATCTGACTTTTTTATTAGTAATCGTATCACCTATGTAACGAGGTACAACCGTTTAAACCCGATCAGAGTATAGGTTACATTAATTACATATTAGTTACACGTTTGTTAATTTATGTAGAACATGGGGAGTAGTAACGGGTTGTTAAGCTGCGTAGACCCGGGTTCGAATCTTGGCGGAACTGGATTTTTTTTGGAACTATGCTTGGATGTTCGGGATACAATCAGTCTCGTACGAACAATTGAGTAGTTACTTTAATTTGAGTAGCAACCAAAAATATGTAGTGGCCCTTGTAATGTTGTGATATTCACAAATAAAGTTTGTGAGAATGCAATACTATGCTTTAACACAAATATTAACACATTTACATTTTCTTTTTTTATTTACACACAAAACAAACAGTAGATATAAAATGTAAGAGGAAGCTATACGGATTGGATTTGTTCCAGGATTGTGACAAGAGATTCACCGAGTACTCTTCATTGTATAAACACACTTTGGTTCATTCAGATATTCGACCCTACATTTGTGACGACTGTCCTCGGTCATATCGGCAACTCTGCACTCTCAACGTACACAAGAGGACAACCCACGGGAAAAATAAAGTAAGTTAGTATGACAGAACTGATAGATATTTTGGACATTGGCATATTGTCAACAGAGGAAATTTACAAAACATTAATTTTGTATACGATTTGTTGGTTTAGATTGATATTTTGTAAATTGTCAACAGAGAAAATTTACAAAACATTAATTTTGTATACGATTTGTTGGTTTAGATTGATATTTTGTAAATTGTCAACAGAGGAAATTTACAAAACATTAATTTTGTACACGATTTGTTGGTTTAGATTGATATTTTGTAAATTGTCAACAGAGGAAATTTACAAAACATTAATTTTGTATACGATTTATTGGTTTAGATTGATATTGTATAAATTATCAACAGAGGTAATTTACAAAATATCAATTTTGTATACGATTTGTTGGTTTAGATTGATATTTTGTAATTTCGCAGTCATGGAAATGAAAGGGATATATTTTTTCAAGTATTTTCCCTTTTAGGGAGAAAATGAACACTTTGGTAGGAATGAAATTAAATTACTAACGAAATATTTTTATGCTTTATTATTTTTTATTTTTTTTGGAGGGGGGGGGCTGAGTGCTTTTGCTCTTAAGGAGCAGCTGCCACTGCTATTTTTCCAATACGATTTTTGATCGAAACATAATATAGCTTTTCTTCACTTGCGTATTTTCGATGATTGAGGACTTGGGTGCCCACAGACGCCTCCGAGTGTCACTTACGGCGACTATTTTTTTTTTTAATTTACTTCTGAATTCTGCGTTCTTTGAAATGTTGAGGAGCGAGGCTATTTTTGGTTTCGATTCCAAACGTTCATTACTAATGAAAATAACCAAGCAAAATATTTTCGTTGCTCTGAGATATCTTTGAACAATTTTTGTTCTATTCATTTCAGACTAAGAAAAGTAGCTGCACTATCGTGAATTCTATCAATACCAACTCCGAACAATATGTGCAAATTCAGATATCTTTTAAAGAGGAAGTTTAAATTACACAATCGTTTCGTTGAGTGAAACCTATGCTTAGAATCGAGCACTGTCGTGAATTCTTCAACAGTAATGAGATTGAAATCAGTCATGACTTGAGCCCTCGTCACATTGGCAGCGAATATCTATACATAATTTCGAAGTCGTCGCTGTTGACTCGGTGCAAATGTGGCGACACCTTTACACCTTGTTCCCACTTGATGTTTTTCCCGTGAACAAAAGAACGTGATGGACGGTTGTGTTCCCACTTTAGAAAAGATTCTAGATACCAAAAGTCGATTAAAAATTTGGCCCCACAACTTCCAGAAACCCATTTACTGCGGCTCGCTGAAGATGATGTTAGCGCTGAAGGTGTTGTAGATACCAAAAGTTGACTAAGAATTTGGTCTCACAACTACCCCGAGTATGTTAATTGACCCCGGAAAATCTTAGCTTCTACATTAGAGTACGAAAATAATGGTTTTCAAAAACTCAAGAGTCGACGAGTAACTGACATCCGATATAATATATCTGCACGATAGTGCGTCGGGCCAAGTTCCAACCTAACGTATGGAGTGTGTATATTACACAAAATATATCGCCATGCTTTTAACCCCCCCCCTCTCATAACTCTGCTTATTTTACGAAAAAGTGCACGAAAGTAGTGGCTTTCGAAAACTAACCACGAGTCGACGAGTAACTGACTTTTGGCTATTTATTTCTAATACTGCTTTAATGGCAGTAGTTCTGAAAATTTGAGCTTGGAAACGTATATGCGATTTGCTTCAAATGTATTTTTTGTTTTGTCTTTTCTCTCTGTAGTAATTTTGAAATATTTTTTAATCATTAATCATAATCACAATAATTGTAACATATTACCCCCCCCCCCTAGGGGTATAATAAAAAAAAATGCGTTTCTGGAAATAACAGATCATTTGGTATTTATTGTCTCTCATACCAAAAGAACAAGATGGTGAAGTTACAATATGTGGGTACCGGGTATACGGCAATTTTAAAACAACTTATAAATTATATGAAAGATGACAATTTGATGTTGAAAAGTCGAATTTCTGAAAATGAAATTAAGTGCGACTCTTATAAATAATATTTCAATAGAAATAGTCCTATTCTTTTAAGGATAAAAGTTATGTTTGTTTACTGATTTCATAGAGCTTGACGAATTATTCCAAAATGACCAAATATATTAAGGATGACCAAATATATTAAGGTGGTAACTTTTTGTCATGTACATTAGATTAAGGTGGTTGGTGGTACACTATTTGTCATGATTTAAAAAAATTGGCACAATTTATTTGAGCCAAAATGTTTTATATTTGTTAAATTTGTGTTTTTGGTATATATTTGTGCCCCTATCACACTATTTAATGGGACTAGAAAAAAATATTTCCTCTTAAAAATTTCTGTGTTTTATACCATAGCAAACAGAAATTTATCTGTAATAAATATAATTTTGATATTTTCCATTTTTCCATTACGATTTCTGATCGAAGGTCAATTTACTTTTCCTTCACTTATGTTTTTTCGCTAATTGAGGACAGAAAATAAGAGTAATGAAATAGTTTTCTTACATCAGGTTGGTGAAAAGGTTAATTATTTACGCCTAAGTGCAACATGTATACATAAAAAAAAAAAATCTAAAACCTATATCAAAGCAATCAAATAGCGAATTTAATTAAATATATTTGTCGATCACACTGTTTGGAGCTGTTTGAATTCGAAAAAATGACAAAATTTGGCATCATGACAATTAGTGTGATACCACCTTCATTCGAGCCACAAAAAATACTTTTCAAAATAATTGAAGATTATTATTTCAAAATTAAGTCTTAAATAATAAACTCTTTGTTTTTTGGCTTAACGTCTCTCTAGCATCTATTAGTCACTCCGAGACCTACCCTAACCTCACGTACCCTGCGTTGAAAAATAGCCAGCATCACGAGAGCGCGAACTCACATGGAAAAACCTCGCTGAACGTTGCTTAATCGAACGGGATCTGGTGCATTCAACGTGCTCATAGACGCTAACGAAATAATAAAAACTAATTTTAGTCTCAATGGCACGTTGAATATACACAACAGACCTCTGAAGTTAAGTAACGTACAGCGAGGTATTTCTTAATAGGTGACCACATAGATTCGCGCCCTATTCTTGACCCAAACCAGTCTGGAAGAGTTCAAACCCTCGTCTTGAATGACCAAAAGAAGAGACGTTAAGCAAAAAAAGGGTATATTATTTGAGACTTAATTTAAAAATAATAAATCTTCAATTAAGGTTAAAAAGAAAATCACAAGTAAGTATAGACATTCGTGTTAAAAATCTTTTAGTTCTTCATGGGAGTGTTTCCTTCCATTGGAAAGATAATATAAAACATCCCATTTCATTTTAACCATAGAACATTTACAAATAAGGAACGTACTTTTACCTTAACACCCTGTATAAATTAGTTTATAAAAAATATAGAGTATTATATGTTATTTCAATTTCAAAACTAGAGACAAAAATCAAAACTTGAGTAGCCAGGTCTATGGCACGTTGAATACACCAGTTCCCGTTCTATCTCTGAAGTTAAGCCACGTCCAGCGAGGTTGTTCCATGTGGGTGTATACGTGGGTTCGCGCCCTCGTAATGTTGGCTATTTTCCCGCCCAACCCGGGCTGGATGAGGTTAATGTGGGTAGCTAGTTTGCAAGTTTCAAGCGAATGGAGGGTAATATTCCCGTCCCGAATGACCAATAGATGTTAAAGAGACGTTAAGCGAAAAAAAAAAAACTTGAGTAACACTCCTATACCCGCTCCAAGGGCGCCAATAATCGGAGAATACATTTCGTGCTCATTTTCATTTTCTTTTCAAGATTTTAACATTTTTTTTTTTTTTTAGAAGTATGAAATTAAGTAGCCCACTATTAACTGGCAATGTGCCTAAAATGCTAACAGCATTCGTAAAAGCCGATTAAAACCGCAAAAAAGCAACAGTAAATTGGATACCAATCAAAAGTTTTTTGACTTGTTCCATGCAACTAATTGAAATAAATTTAATGTCTCTTGCTTTTAACGTTCTCATTTTAGGCAAAATTTATGAAGACAACCAACTATATATTGAATTTTAACAAAAAACATCATGGTACGGTCTTGGCATAAAATAGATATATGTATCAAATTTCAAGTCTAGCATTATCGTTTATAGATAATCCGACACACAAGGGGGACGGACATTTGATGAAACTTGAGATTTGGGCTCTGAGGGACCTCAAAATCTGTTTTGTAATTAAATAGTCGACATGGCAAACGACCTCGCACAAAAAGATATTAAATGGGCTTTCGGTCAAATTCTTTGAAATTTTGCACTGAAAAGTTGATATTTTTGAGTTATGAGATTACTGAAATGACTGATTCAATCATAGATGGCGTCTCTAGTAGTAGTAGTACGCACTGAAATACGAAAGTTAGACTACATTATGATGCGCATAAATTTTAGGAATTTAGGTGGACAGCACACATTTTTTTAATTCTATATCATAAAATGTTATAATATTACATTCCTCTTGGAATTCTATGTTTTTTAGAGAGATTTTTTTATCCAAGTTGACTTTTATCTGAAAATTGTTCGAAATATGACAATTTACTATTACTATTGACAATCTCTATTATTGTACATATTAATTCATTTCTGAGATGACTGATTCAATCATAAATAGGGACCTTGATTTCAAATTAGTTCATTGAATGACCAGAACATATTAATTCATTGAATGACTATTTTATAACATCACCATTCTCAACAAGCCTGCTGCGTCGGTTCAATGACTTTAGACAACACCATATACGTTGCGACCCTTAAATTTATGTACATTGCGATTCCTAGATTCATGTACACATCACAATGTACATTATGATACTTAGATTCATGTAAATTCATTATGATACTTAGATTCATGCACATTGCGATGCTTAGATTTAGGTACATGC
Organism: Pachypsylla venusta; assembly: GCA_012654025.1. Taxonomy (NCBI): domain Eukaryota; kingdom Metazoa; phylum Arthropoda; class Insecta; order Hemiptera; family Aphalaridae; genus Pachypsylla; species Pachypsylla venusta. Next base: position 19,692,626 of record CM022881.1, on the reverse strand, counting down.
GATCCATAGATTCGTGTACATTGCAATCTTTAGATTAGTGTACATTGTGATCCTTAGATTCATGTACATTATGATCCTTAGATTTTAAGATTCATGCACATTGCGATCCTTAGATTTATGTACATTGTGATCCTTAGATTTATGTATATTGCGATCCTAAGATTCATGCACATTGTAATCCTTAGATCATATACATTGTTATCCTTAGATTTATGCACATTGCGATCCTTAGATTCATATACATAGTGCAGGGTGTCTACCAGACTGGAAATCCTGGAATACCTGGAATTGTCAGGGAATTTAGGAAAAAACGCCAAAAGTCAGGGAATTTTTCAAATTGATTTTTTTTTATCATCTCAATGGCCAATTTTATCCGTGAACATGTTTTTCCTGAAAAATTTGGCAGCGGCGCTTATTATCGTTTTTCTCTAAAATTTTGGTATACATGTTTAGGGTTTGAATGAAATTTGCTGTATAGTTTTTGGGGGCCCTGTGTCCCAATATTGTGTTTTTTGAAATCAGATGAGGGAGTCAAAATCTTGAAAAAGTACACTGGAAAATCTGGAAAAGTAGACTGAAAAACCTGGAAAAGTCAGGGAATTTCACTTTGACGATTTGGTAGACACCCTGATAGTGATCCTTAGATTTATGTACATGCGATCCATAGATTCATGTACATTGCGATCCTTAGATTAGTGTACATTGTGATCCTTAGATTCATGTATATTGTGATCCTTAGATTCATATACATTGTTATCCTTAAATTTATGCACATTGCGATCCTTAGATTCATATACATAGTGATCCTTAGATTCATGCACATTGCGATCCTTAGATTCGTGTACATTGTGATCCTTAGATTTATGTACATTGTGATCCTTAGATTTATGTATATTGCGATCCTAAGATTCATGCATATTGCAATCCTCAGATTCATATACATAGTGGTCCTTAGATTCAAGTGACACTAAAATTATTCATTCTATTATAAAGATTTCTCAGTTCGGTTCGAGGAGAGTTTTCAAACAACGCAGCTCTATTCTGATCTTCTGACTTTTTAACCCAATGACCGTACACTTTAAATGCACATTGATCTATCACCTGTAAAACAGAAACAAAGTCAATCATTATTATGTCAAAAAAGGTGCCGTACTAGGAAAAAAACAACAAAATTTAAAAAAAATTATATCCTGATTTGCAATACAGAGATATTATAATAGCTGGAGACAACAGCAGTAAAAACAAGTCCATTGGCTAATGATGAATGAAAACGAATGCTTTTTGCGCAGAAAATGCTGACGTCATGAGTATCGCGTTTTTTATGTTTTCTTATGAATAGTGGGGACTTCAAAAGAGTACTTCTGAGGCACCCAAGTCCATGCCAGTTGTAAAAGGCGACTAAGGGCAGCAGAGTCGGAAACGAAATCTTTTCTATCACCCATGCAGAAAACAAGGAGAAGCTACTGCATTATATCCTTCCTATGTCCCATGTGGATAGGCAGACTTGGAAAGAGTACTTCCGAAGCACCCAAGTCCATGCCGGTCGTAAAAGGCGACAAAAGGAAGGGTCGAGAAGCTACTGAATTATCCGTAAAGATTATTTAGTATCAACAACTCATGGCGAGCAAATCAGCCCTGCGGCTGTTAACCTATGATAAATACTATCATGAAGGGTTGTCGTATCGAAAGAAAAATATCGATATTTCTGATATTGTTATTGTCGAAAGTTTAATATTGATAAGCGATATTATCGGATAGTCGAATATTGATATAAAATATCGGTTATATCGAAACCTAAATATCGATAAAGGTAAATATCGACAAGCCTAAAAGCAAATCAGCGTAGTTTCTGACGTAGGTACCTTGATATTTTTTTTTGATTCGATACCGATTTTTTTGATTTTATCGATACAAAATATCGATCGAAACCCGAATATCTCTATTTGATATAATATCGAAACCCGAATATTGATATTCGATATAATATCGAAACTCGAACATCGATATTCGATTTTAACGATATAATATCGACATCCCAATGATGTCGATATTACATCGATAAAATCCTATAACCCTGAGTACATCCCTGAGACACATAGGTACCTGTCTTAATATTTTCACTCTGTATGGATCACCGCGTCCCTGAGTTACACTCAAAGCAGACGGATGTTGATATTGGAGTTTGGAGATTCTCACTACAGCTCGGACAACTAATATTGCAAACTGAAACTTTTTTCTTGCTCTAAAAGGATGATTCTTCAGTTCCTGTAACAATATGACAAAATTGTAAGTATGTATAACATGACGTCATGCAACATTCTGAAGCCAGATTTTGAGATACCGGAATTTAAAGATGACGATATTATATCGATATGATATATAATAATAGTATCGAATATTGATATTCGATATAATATTTTTTCGAATTTCCAGACCAAGTAGGAAATTAAAAAAAAACCTTTTAAAATTTTCGACTCGTCTAAGTATCGAACCGGGAACTTTCTAGGTGCAAGCTAAATGTGATGCACACTCTACCACGGAGACGTCGGTCAGAGGGGCCTTTAAGAATTTATTCATTTTAGTAAATGGGCCCGTAATTTTTCTAGTACCGACCCGGCTTTTCACTCGGCGGCGCGACGTTTACCTACCTCTGTCAATTGCATAATTTTGCTCAACTTTCTCGATGCTGTCTTGTAATCTTTTTTAATTGGCTCAATTTCTTGGTCAAATAGTTTCGGATGAAAGAAAGGGTGTTGAAGAGCTTCGCATACCGAACATCGATCTGCTGGATCCACGACCAGAAGCTTTCTAATTAGATCTTTGGTTTCCTCTGGAACAAAAAGAGCAGTTATGGAGAAGGATTGCCATATCGAAAGAAGAATATCGACATTAACGATATTGATATTATCGAATGGTCGAATATCAATATAAAATATATATCGGTTATATCGAAATATCGATATAAATATGGACAGCCCCAGCAGCAAAGCAGCGTAATTTCTGACGTAGGTACCTTAATACATATTATTTTTTTGATATTGCCGATATTATTAAAATCTTAATATCCATATAAATAACGATTATATGGAAACCCGAATATCGACATCCCTATGGAGTTGTCGTATGGGTTGACTTACAACAGGAAGGGAATAATAATAATTTATCCAGGACGGAAGATAAACTTTCGATTCACCCCTTACACGCCAATCCATTGTGTTGAATAGGTGACCACTCTTTTTTTTTAATGTAGTATCAATTATTTGATTTTATCTATACTTTATTAAAAGCAAAGCTCAGTTGGTATACTGACTGACTCATAATCAACGTAGCTCCACGATGGCTACACTGATTCCTTTTAGTATGTAGATGCGTATTAAGGAAGGAAAATATCGAAAGTTCAAGTGGAAGCAAATTACCGCCAAAAACTGAGCTTTTTAGCGTTTTGTGAATTTTTTTCTGGGTAAACTAAAGGAGGTAACGAAAAATGACCGAGAATGGACCCCTCCCCTAAATAGTATATAAGGACCCTATAAAACGTAAAATTTCCGGTTTCTCACCAATTTTTGCCGGTTACCACCGAAAAACAGGAATTGAGAAGTACCACTTCGGAATGAGCGAGAAAGGTGAAATTTAATGCGAAGGTGTTCCGCAGTAAAAAAGTAATATCCTTGAGTAAAATTTTGAATTTTCCACCAAAAATCCATAATTGAGAAGTAACAGCCTCAGTAGCTCAGTTGATTGAGGCGGTGGATAACGCAGGAGGCTGTTGGTTCGAATCCAACTCCATCCCCCCTCTTCAACACCAGATTGGAAATATAATCTTTAGAAGAAGGCGCCTAAAAAAATATATGCACATGTAGGGTAAACAATACAGTAGTCGGCACCCTTAAGGATTTTCTCAACTTTGCCTTTATTTTTAAAATAGTAAATTACCAGTAAATAAGATAATTATTATTCTTTCATTTGACAGAAAATTTTGTCTATTTGCAGAAAATATAAACTTCAAACAGAATTTATTTAGTCTAATTAATTAAAACAGACAGTAGTTGGCACCCTAAAGATAGTAGTGGGCAGGGTGCCGAAGACAGTAGTCGGCACCCCTATATATCGATTCATCATCAGTCTAGATATATATATATATATATACTAGCAGGNGTTTTATGGCGTCCACTAGAAGCAGCCATGTATATTATTTTTTTTTTTTTCATGTATATAGCCTTATCGAGATAGTGAATAATGATTCTGACTTTGTTTCTTTAAAATTAAAAAAAAAAAAATCTGTTTTAAAAAACCACCAATAGAAGTCCATTACAAAAAAACGCCATTATGAAGTCCTGTGTATACATTTTTTTAATTTACCATCATTAGAACGTCTTTTAAATATATACTCATCAAAATTACCGCTTTTACATCGTCCACACAGTGTTGCCGAACTTTCTTTAGTGTTTTCTGTTGTGAGCGGGATATCATTGCGAGGAGAAACGAGGGAATAGGGGTATGACTCCGGGGAGAACCGTAGGGTCCCACAGTTATGGAATTTTTGTCGCATGAATTACAAAAGTTGTATTACTTTTGTAATAAAAAAATAATTTATTTATTTAATATAAGTTAGATTTATTAACACAATAATAACTTAAAATGAATACTCACAATTAAGTAGGTTCAACTATGACTTGATACTTCAAAGTCTTAACTAATTCTAACCTGAGTGTAGGAGGTCTAAGGGTATATATACCCAATAAGGTAATTAGAGGGGTCATTACCGGAGGAAGGTTTTACCCACATAACTCTTCCTCTGCAAAAGAGATTTATATGGTAAAAGTTGAAAGTTTATTTGTTTACCATATAAGTCATAGAATCATGGAAGTAGGTATAACATAAAATTTTTAAAAAATGTAAAACTTAAATTCTATAGAACCCAACAGGATAGTTCTTTGGTCAATTTGTGGTCAACTGTAAAGGTGTAGGGTTAAATTTTGAAATTATATGTTGGAACAATTGGTTCCTGATAGGTACTGGTTGAGGGAGTAATTTTTTTCAATAGAAGAACTGTCCTTTTGGATTGTGTTAATACATTAATGTATATTTATGTGATATTTTAACAAGGAAAAGGTAATAATATAATGAATACAAATAAAAATAAAAATTGTTAATATAATTGACAAATACAAGTGATTTCCAGAAGTGATTTTCTTCTATAAGTCCTATTAAAAATATTACATCAATAACATTTAAAAATATTATTCCTGAAAGATAGTATTATATTTCTTTTTCTGGTCCTTGAACGCGGATTATCGTAGGTTTTAATAAGGAAAGCAAATAAACGTTTAACATTGGTACAAGCTATGTTTAATTATGTAAAGATACAATGCTTTAAATGTCTAGAGAAGATTTGATTTCCGCAGGAGCTGCCTGGTTCTAAAACATTTTGATAACATTGGTATCGATTGCCGAAGATACAATATTTATTAGCAAAATAAGTTCAATTGGATCCTTTTAGTATGATTCTAAGTTCTGGAGCCATGGACAGGATCTGATCGTTCAAATGAATTTGACAAAAGTTAATAATATTCAAATAATTCTTCAGTGAACAATGGTATAGATATCAGAAAATAAATGGCATGGTAAATACATGTATAAGACAATTTAATAGTTTTCTCCATATCAATCATATTTGTAGAGGAATATTGAAAGTTATTGTGATTTATTGCAGTTTCAATTATTGAAAGTAGGAAAGGATTGAGGAGTGGAACTTATCATTACCAGAGGCTAGTTTATTAATTAATTTCTTAATGATTCAAACTAGGGGGCAATTTTGAATAATTTTTGCGATTTTCTTTAACACGTTCCAAAAATGAGGTTTTGTTTTTCTCGATATTTTCATGTACTAAGTCTTTGAATTTTTGTGAGACTTCTTGTAGTTGTGAAACATAGTCTGTCGGATTGGATATATTTTTGGTATCAAAATCGAAAGGTCTATTGAATACTATTTCAAACGGGGTGAACTTGGTAGTACTTTGTATAGAATTGTTATAGGCTATTAGTGACAGTTTAATGATTACGTCTATCTTAGTATTCGGATATTGAATTCGAAGTAATTTAATATGTTCTAATAATTTAGAGTGAAATCGTTCTACTATTCCGTTGGATTGAGGGTGATTAACACTAGTGTAGTGAATCGGTATATTTTTTGTCTGTAGGGTTTCTTTGATAACTTTATTTTTCAGCTCAGTACCAGAATCTGCGATAATATTCTTGGCGATACCGAAAGTGTTAAAATAATCTAAGAGTTTTGAACAAACAGTTTGTGCTGTAACGTGTGATAGTGGGTACATTTGAGTAAACTTAGAAAATGAGTCAATTATGGAAAGAAATTTTGTTTTTTCAATTGTATATGTGCCAATGTGTAGAGTTTCAAATGGGGTGGGTGTGTGACACATTGGCGGATTAATGGGTGTGTATTTTACTTTTAAACAATTCTGACAATTGTTTATTAATTTAGAGATTTGTTCACGCATATTGGGCCAATAATATTTACTTTTCAAGTGAGAATCGGTTTCTGTTATTCCTCTATGATTATTAGGACCGTTATGATAGGAACGTATAATTTCCATTTGTTCTTCCTCATTCTCAATATCTTCGAGTAGTTGAGTACATCGAGTGATACCGAAAGTTAATGTATCGCGAAAATGAGTCTGAAGAGTTCTGGATAGGAGTATGTAAAGTAACTCCGAGTCAGAAGCAGGTTCTGCCAAATCTCCTTCATCTGAAGTTGAGAAGTAAACAGAGTATTTCTTATCAAGAGATATGTACTCTTTTATAATGGATACGAAGGTGTCCATTGTAGCTAGAGGGGAAATTTTGAAAGTGTACCGTTGTTTAGTACCAAAAAGATTTTTAATTTCTGGGGTTAGTGATGTTTCGTTAGCTAAGCGGAAGATAATTCGGTTTTTACTGTAATTAATAGCAGTTTGCTTAGTAGAAATACCTTGTAGAGGATCTGACTAGTTTGAATGAGCGGTTGACACGTTATCAGGTAAGTTGTTGTTAGGTAATTCAATGTCAAGTAAGTCATCGATGTTGAAGGTTTCCTCAGCATCATAATTCGGATAAATAGAGAGAAGTTCGTCTATTTCTTCTATTAGGTCAGTTTCAGTCTGATGAATTTCAACACGAAAGAGTGCATCAGCGTTGGTATTGAACTTTCCTTCTTTATAAATTAATTGATAGTCGTATTCTGCAAGTTTTAGCCTCCATCGAAGGAGTTTTGAAGAGGGGTCTTTAAGAGAAAATAACCATTGTAATGGTTTATGATCTGAGTATATTTTAAATTTTCTTCCAAAAAGATAAGGTCTAAAGTTTTTACATGCCCAGACAATAGCGAGTCTCACGTTCAATTGTTGAGTAACGTTTCTCAGTATCGTTCAGGCGTATGCAATGGGTTATAAATTTTTGATAGTATCCTATCAAGCCGAGAAAGGTTTTTATTTGACTCTGCGTTTGGGGAAGGGGAAATTTTTGTATTGCCTCAATTTTCTTTTTGTTTGGTTTGATACCATCGGGAGTAATGATGTGCCCTAAGAATTCAACATCATGCCTAATAAATTCGGATTTATCTAGTTTTATTTTTTATTTTGCTTCTTTTAATCTTTGGAAAACTAATTTCAAATGTTCAAGATGTTCTTCAAGAGAAGTAGAAAATATTAATATGTTATCAAGGTATACAGTACAGATTTTATTTATGAGACCTTTAAGTACAACATTCATAACGCGTTGAAAAGTTGTGGGGGCATTTTTCAATCCAAACGGCATTCGAACAAATTCATAATTACCATGTTCGGTATTGAATGCAGTTTTAGGGATAGCATCTTCGTGGAGTTCTATTTGGTGGAAACCGGAAGCTAAATCGATTGTTGAGAAGTGGTGGCATATTCCTAATTTATCCAAAATATCGGTAATATTAGGGAGAGGCAGAATTTTTCCAAAAGGTTTTTCGATAAGTCGCCTGTAATCAATAATTATACGATATTTCTGTTTACCGGAGGCGTCCAATTTTTTTGGGACAATCCACACTGGGGATGACCAGGGTGAAAAAGAAGGCCGGATAATTTTGGTTTGTAATAATTCTTGCACATGGCGTTGGACTTCTTCTTTGTGAATTTGGGAATAGCGATATGTCTTGGTATACACTGGGTTATTGTCTGTGGTAGGTATTGTATGCTTTATGAGATTAGAAAATGGCAAGTTATCGGAGTTCCTATTAAATAATGAGGAAAATTTTGTACATAGGTGTGTATTTTTTTCTTTCTGTTCTGGGTTCATGTGATCCGTTCTAATAAGTTGGTTAACCAAGGAACGCCCGAGTTTTTTATTTTTCAAACTTTTATGTGAAATATCGGTTTTCAGAAGGCAAATATTGTTTAGATACTACCGTGAAAAAAAATTTAAGTAAAAATTTTCACACCCCCGGAGATATGGCCAATTTTCCGCTGGTACCATATGGTACCACTGGGCACTCTCCTTGTCAAAACAAAAAAATAATAATACATCCCAAGAATAAGGTTCTAAAGGTTTTTTGTATTTCTTAAATTGAAATAATTAACAAAAGGGAGTTAATAAACATAACATAAGGGCAGATCAGCATTTTCTCCTAATTTCACTGCACTTTAAAATAGGTACAAAAAGGAGTGTCAAAAAACCATCTAAAATTCTGTTCTGATTACTGTAATATTTATTAGCGGGTGTGGTAGCGGGCGAAACACGCAAAATAAAAAGACCTACATCACACTTCATACACATGGTACGAACTCTTGAACTGCACTCATGACCTGCACATCGCCAACGAGCACCACCTTGTGTGTTGGCAACCAGGTGACCAATGATGTCGAATTTAGCCTCCTCCTCGATTCTAAAATGACGTGTACGACCCGCTCTTGTGAATGGTTCCGTATATGTTGTAAGTGCAGTACAATTGTCCGGCGAAATTCTAGTTGTGTCACCTTGTCTTTTGGATGAATCTTGAGGTAGAGAATCTATGCCTTTTGCCAAAAGCCAAGTGAAGATGCCCCACCACGATTTCTTGCCTTTTTTGGAAAGGTAAATAGAGATCTCACTTCAACAGGATCAGCCCTGCGTTCTACTGCTGCTGCAGCTTCTTGATTAGGTTGATGTTCAACTTCTCCAGCTTGAGGCTGAGCAATTCTTTCAGCTTGAGGATCAGCAACTCCTTCATCTTGTGACTCAGCAAATCCTTGGGGTTCATTTGTAACAAATCCATGCTGGCTCACCTTTGCTTTGGTAAGCAACTCTTTTTTTGAGAGAGATTATCCATTCCTGCTTGATCTTCATTGCCTGAGTCTTAATCAGTCAGAACTTAGGGCTCAGGTGGTTCAATATAAATATATAAACGTCTGTTGTATCTTAGACAAAATCTCAACTGTCGAGCAGGTCAAGAACTTCAGCTAAAGTGAGATTTTCCCTAGAGCAAACAAGAAATACACATTTTCTTATAGCTATTCAAATAAATATAGACGAAAACGCACATTATGGCTTAACACAATAGTTTCATGTCCAATCTGATGTAAAAAACTCACATAACGAAGATAAAAAACAATATTTTTTATAATTGGAAACTCGTACTTTTCATTTTATTCATAAGTTCAATTACAAGCACAGATGACACGGGAAGTGCCCAGTGGTACCATATGGTACCACTGAAAAGTAAAGCTCTTTCACGGGCACCAAGAAAATTATTATGTCTAAAAATGGTTTTAAAACTAATCTGTATACTGTTTGAAATAAAATTCAATAAGTTTAGCAAACAAAAATACAGTAAATGTACTTACTCAAAGCGA
>CM022881.1:19656059-19678307 GCA_012654025.1 Pachypsylla venusta | reverse complement strand
TATTCTCGGTCATTTTTCGTTATCGGCCGATTTTTCGATTTTTGACCGAATTTAGCCGGTCATGGTCCGATATCATAAATTTTGTCGCGACAACATATCAACTCAAAGCGAGAAAGTTTTAGGTGGGCTTTTAAGCCTTAATTTGGAACATAGTTTGCAAAAAACGGTCCCACCGTTTTCGAGTTATGGCCGTTTTTCCGATTTTTGTAAGGGGAATCATAGAATACCATTATCTTCCGATATTAGCTTCATAGAATACTATTAGCACAGGAACGGCCATGCCTCTAAGGCGCCAAGCTATAGACCGTAGCGAAGGACGGGCGAAACAGCTAGTATATATATATTTATATTTAAAAAAAAAACACATCGGGATGAACAGGAAAACTGAAATGTAATACTAAGCTGTTCCTCAGTACAAAAAGTTATAGCCTTGAGTAAAATATTGAATTCTGCAAATAGTAGCACTCTCACTCTGGCGGTCGGTTCCACCAAAATTCTAAACTGGAAAAGATTTTATGTTGGAATCTCGAAATTGTTGTTGAATTGAGTAACCGTAGCTAAGCGCGGACAAACAGCTAGTAATCTTATAAAATTTATTTTCATCCAAACTGAGTGTTCAATATCGAGAAAGCAATACCCCACATAACAGTATTGCCCGGTCTATACTTTGTCTTCAATAGTCACATGGAACATAGCCTTGGAGATCATTTTGAACATATCCAAGGTTTTTGCTCCAAAAAAACCCAAAGGTTTCGACGGTAAAAGGGAGCAAAAATAAAAACATTTCTTTCTCCCATCTCCTCGTATTTACTTCTTTTTCTCTCCTCTGCCTGTTTAGCTACTTTCCCTGGACCATTTAAGGAAATCTGGATGTTACTTTTTGAACGTGGCAAGATCCCTGAGGGTGCTGTTGAGGTTGCTATGTCTGGAGTAACGTCCACAAATTGGTGTTTTTTTATCCGTTTTTTTCACTTTACTTGTACACCATTAATTTGGTTTGAAATTCAACTATATAATAAAATGTAGAATTTCCTGGTGCTAGGGTTCAACGGATTTTCCACAATTTTTGTGGGTATCACATCATTATTCAGAGCCTTATGTACTAATAATCTCTTAAATCTTATACCTACCAAACCAACTCTTGTTATCTATTAATGTGGCCAGTGGTTGCTACTCACAGTAAAGTAGCATTTCAATTGTCCTCACGAGGCTGAGTGCAGCCCAAAATCACAAACACTAAGTCGAACATTTTCCGATCCCGCCCCCAAGTGCAATGCCAGTGTGGGTTTGCAATTGAACTATTTACCTGAAATATCGTTCCACTCTGGAGATGAGAAAGAATATTTGCCTTCCATAATATTTCTTAGCATAACCATTTGTTTTCGGTGCCAAAATGGTGGACAACCCACTAGTCTGTGAAAATAATAATATATATATATACACTGAGCGCCGAAATTGGGGGACAATCAACTAGTCTGTCAAAAAAATAATAATAATATACACTGAGCCCCGAATTTGGGGGATTATCAACTAGTCTGTCAAAAAGAATAATAATATACACTGAGCGTCAAAATTGGGGGACAAACAACTAGTCTGTCAAAAAAAAATTATATATACACTGAGCATCAATATTTGGGGACAACCAACTAGTCTGTCAAAATAAAATATACACTGAACTAACCAGATGATGTCGTAACGGAACTAACCAGACGATGTCGTCGTAACGGAACAAACCAGACGATGTCGTAACGGAACTAACCAGATGATGTCGTAACGGAACAAACCAGACGATGTCGTCGTAACGGAACAAACCAGACGATGTCGTAACGGAACAAACCAGACGATGTCGTAACGGAACTAACCACAGGATATCGTAACGGAACTAAACAGACGATGTCGTAACGGAACTAAACAGATGATGTCGTAACGGAACTAACCACAGGATATCGTAACGGAACTAAACAGACGATGTCGTAACGGAACTAACCAAATGATGTCGTAACGGAACTAACCAGACGATGTCGTAACGGAACTAACCAGACGATGTTGTAACGGAACTAACCAGACGATGTTGTAACGGAACTAATCGCAGGATATCGTAATGGAACTAGTCAGACGATGTCGTAACGGAACTAACCAGACGATGTCGTAAAGTAACTAACCAGACGATGTCGTAACGGAACTAACCAGATGATGTAGCGGACGAAAGCGCTCGTGACTCATTTTATAATTTTTTTGTAGTTGCTACAAAAAAAAAAAAAAAAAAAAAAAAAAAAAAAAAAAAAAAAAANAAAAAAAAAAAAAAAAAAAATGGGTGCGTGTACTTATGTACGCGCGTGAGAATAATATTTCAAAGAAACATACAACCCCACCCGGGAGTGAACTCAGAACCTACCAACTATGAAACTGAGGCCTTGCCACGGAGCCACGACGTTCTATGGATATAGAATGAGAAAATACAATATTTAAATTTAACTCTCAACATTTTTTCATAACTAACTACCTACATCTTGACCATTTTTTTCATAACTAACTTCATCTGTGTTACACTGATGCAGTGATAATTTTATGTTACACAGATGCGGTGATAATTTTTTGTTACGCGCATCTTAAAATTTCACTCTCATCATTTTTTCATAACGCGCCTGAAGAAGTATAACTTCAAAAATTAAACTGTCAATTGTCATTATTTTTTTCATAACTCCATCTTCATCATTTTTTCATAACCAACTTCATCTGTGTTAATTTTATGTTACACTGATGCAGTAATAATTTTGTGCTACACTGATGCGGTGATCATTTTTTGTTACAGGTGCACGCGCATCTTAAAATTTCACTCTCATCATTTTTTTTCATAATGCGCCTAAAGAAGTATAACTTCAAAAATTAAATTTATGTTTAAGCAAGCAACATGGCAATATTTTAGAGGGCAAACAAAAAACTCAAAAACAAGTTAAATGTTCATTGTAGCATTTTTGGTTAAAATCAACTGAATTTCATAGTTCTTGAGAGATTATTCTCCCAAAAAAAATAAAATNAAAAAAAAAAAAAAAAAAAAAAAAAAAAAAAAAAATATCATTAAAAAAAGGCCAAGTTCCAGCCAAAAAAATTCGCGCATGAATGTGGTGATATCTATAATATGGGACAGGTTTACTTCATCCCGTTATAAATTTATTATTGCACTTTATCCTGTTTCAATTCTTTAAAAGTAATACCGATTTTACACTTGAGTCAGATTTTTCTGAGGAGAATCGCAAAAAACTACCTTTTTACAAACATGCAAAATTTCGGCACTGTAGATATACGGGAAGTGACTAAAACTTTTGATGATGAGTGAATCAGTCAGTATCCAAAAGTGCAAAATTTGAAATTATCTATCTCCTGCCTGGGTTAATATAAACTTTTAAGGTTTATGCAAAAGTATTGCACTATAATACGGAATGTGTATTCAAAATTTCAATGCCCTACCTATCCCTTGTAGAACCCGATATCTGACGGTGTGAAAAACCTGGTGAATTGCTTCGTGTAAAGATACACTGGTGCTTTCTGGAACTTGGCCTGGCGCACTACCGTGCGCTCAGATAATAGTCCTTATATTTATACTGCCCGAATAGGACTGAAGATCCTATTATTATTATGATGTGTTAAATATCTCAAATTCAAGAGTATAAAATTCTATAGGTTTGTTGGCTGGGTTTGAACCCACGCCTTACTGTTTAAGGGTCAACGCGTCTTACCACTACACCACCAACCCAGAATATCTCTAGATATTCCGGGTCAATATACAATATAATAATTTGGACTCGTCAAAATGTGTCCTTCTACTTACAATGTGTACATAATCACACCACACGCCCACCTGAAATCAGACCAAAAAGAGTAAATGAATAGATAATACATCAGTGGCGCACCCAGGATTTTCATTTGTGTGTGTGGAGGGGGGGGGGTCATATCGATTTTTCATCTGTAGTAGTAAAATAGCCAGGCTTGATTTTCGGGGGGGGGGAGCCTCTAGAGTCGCAAATTTTGTGTCTTTCTTTAATACAGTCATACTATCCCTAAAATTGCCGGTCTGGTGCGATCAAAATATGAGCCAGGGAAGGGTGAATGAAGTTAAGACCCTCCAACAAATTTATTCTACAGAGCTGAAACGGTGAGGAAGCAATAATCTCAAGTAACTGAATATTCTGAATAATGATTTGATATTGACCAAAATCCTACAATGCTGCAGTGAGAACCAAAGTTGTGACAAAATAACAGAAAAAAAACTGCGTTTATTATATTATATGAAGTTACCGAAAATTTTTTAATGGGTCTTGACTGGATCATGAAAAGGGCTGATTTTGGATGCTACTGGGCCACATGGGTATCCTTCGTTTCGACCTATTAATTTTATTTTTCTGTATAAGGTATTACATAAAATTAAATTTAGCGGCAAGGGAGGGGGGGGAGTTGTTGAAGTAAAGCTAACTACGCCACTTTGAATACGCCGATAATGGCCAATATGAAAAAATATTATAATTAAATGAATGTAGTTACTCTAGCAGAATTCGTTCTGAAATCAACAACTGACAAATTGAAAAAAGTTTTCTGATCAAAGTACATTTTTTTCTTTTTCATAAGTTTTACATATTAAAATATTTAATATTATATCAAACTTTATAAGTGTGCTAAATTATTATTACAACAGGAGTGAATTACTTACAGGTCAACTTGTTGCTCATAGCCAGGTGCATCTTCAAACATATTGGCTTTTAAGACTTCCGGTGCAAGATACCCAGGTGTGCCACAAAGTTCTAAAAGAAAAGAAAATGTCAAAATAGTTATCTTCACGGTGACTGACCAGACAGATCGTCTGGTCTAGTGCCCCTCCAGATCGGAGGGCACTAGATAGTAACCACAGACACTACAACAACAGCAGCTCTGAAAAATCCAACAACTTAAGAGTTTCTCTCCTGACGCCAACCCAACAGCACATTAGCTCACTCCTGAGTTTTTCTCCCGGCCTCAATACTAGGCAAATTCAACGCCAACCCAACACCACACTTGAATTACGTCTGAGTTTTTCCCCCGGCCTCAATAGTCTAGCAAATTCAACGCCAACCCAACACCACACTTTGCTCACCCCTGAGTTTTTCTCTCGACCTCAATACTAGGCAAATCTAACGCCAACCCAACACCACACTTCTGAATTTTTCTTCCGTTCTCCAGGGCCGTTCAGAGCTTTCCCGGGCCCGGGCACAAAGTCTTGCTCCGGGGCCCCCATTTTTTTTTTTTTTTNAATGCTTTGGTAACTTTATCAGCAAAATATTCGAATAGAAATTGGATCATAGATTCAGGTGCTACTATGCATATGTGCAAGGACATTGAATTGTTTAAAGATATGAAGGAAGTTCATAATAAGTATGTTCAAGTAGGAGATGGAAAACAACTAAAAGTTGACGGTATTGGTACTATTGTGGGTGAAACTTTTGATGGTGAAAATTGGATACGTACAACGTTGTCAAATGTCTCTTATGTACCAGAACTTAAATATAATTTATTCTCAACATTTGTAGCTCTTGAGAAAGGTTTTCAAATGAATGTAAATTTTGAAAGATGGAATCTTACATACAATGGAGAAGTTAGAGCAATTGGTGTTAAGGAAGATAAATTCTATAAATTACTATTTAGAAATCCTACTGATTATGAACATGAAAAATTAAATTATAGTGAAGAAGAATTAAATAATGATCCTATTAAAACAATATTGGGTATTACTAATTATGATGATAATTATGTTGAAAATAATTGTAATGAAGATAATATATATTTAAATAATGATGATAATGCTAACTACGCCACTTTGAATACGCCGATAATGGCCAATATGAAAAAATATTATAATTAAATGAATGTAGTTACTCTAGCAGAATTCGTTCTGAAATCAACAACTGACAAATTGAAAAAAGTTTTCTGATCAAAGTACATTTTTTTCTTTTTCATAAGTTTTACATATTAAAATATTTAATATTATATCAAACTTTATAAGTGTGCTAAATTATTATTACAACAGGAGTGAATTACTTACAGGTCAACTTGTTGCTCATAGCCAGGTGCATCTTCAAACATATTGGCTTTTAGGACTTCCGGTGCAAGATACCCAGGTGTGCCACAAAGTTCTAAAAGAAAAGAAAATGTCAAAATAGTTATCTTCACGGTGACTGACCAGACAGATCGTCTGGTCTAGTGCCCCTCCAGATCGGAGGGCACTAGATAGTAACCACAGACACTACAACAACAGCAGCTCTGAAAAATCCAACAACTTAAGAGTTTCTCTCCTGACGCCAACCCAACAGCACATTAGCTCACTCCTGAGTTTTTCTCCCGGCCTCAATACTAGGCAAATTCAACGCCAACCCAACACCACACTTGAATTACGTCTGAGTTTTTCCCCCGGCCTCAATAGTCTAGCAAATTCAACGCCAACCCAA
Source organism: Pachypsylla venusta (assembly GCA_012654025.1). Classification (NCBI taxonomy): domain Eukaryota; kingdom Metazoa; phylum Arthropoda; class Insecta; order Hemiptera; family Aphalaridae; genus Pachypsylla; species Pachypsylla venusta. The sequence goes on along the minus strand of CM022881.1, from coordinate 19,671,834 downwards.
CACCACACTTTGCTCACCCCTGAGTTTTTCTCTCGACCTCAATACTAGGCAAATCTAACGCCAACCCAACACCACACTTCTGAATTTTTCTTCCGTTCTCCAGGGCCGTTCAGAGCTTTCCCGGGCCCGGGCACAAAGTCTTGCTCCGGGGCCCCCATTTTTNTTTTGTGCCCTTTGTCCCCCCCCTCTGAGCGGCCCTGCCGTTCTCAGTACTCTAGCAAATCCAACGCCAACCCAACCCCACACTCAGCTCACGTCTGAGTTTCTCTTCCTTCTCAGTACTCTAGCAAACCCAACGCCAACCCAACCCCACACACAGCTCACGTCTGAGTTTCTCTCCCGGCCTCAATAGTCTAGAAAATATAACTCCAACACAACACCACACTTGGCTCACCTCTGAGTTTCTCTCCCGGCCTCAATAATCTGGCAAATCCAAAGTCCGTCAGTTTGACATTCATTAGATCATCCAGCAATATATTTTCGGGCTTCAAATCTCTGTGAACGACTTTGTGATCGTGTACATGTTGCAGTGCTTCCAATAATTGACGCATGATATATCTGAGGAAGTAATGAATCAAATTAAAATAATAAAAAAAAAATGCACTAGCATCTTGCATGGTAGGAGTCAGAACTTTAAATAATATGAAATTTATTTGCTTTACCTAGGTACCAATGTTTCCAAGCAGCCCCTCAATATAAACCTACAACTGTTTCCAGACAGCCCCTCAATATAAACCGACCACTGTTTCCAGACAGCCCCTCAATATAAACCGACGACTGTTTCCAGACAGCCCCTCAATATAAACCGAACACTGTTTCCAAGCAGCCCTTCAATATAAACCTACAACTGTTTCCAGACAGTCCCTCAATATAAACCGACCACTGTTTCCAAACAGCCTCTCAATATAAACCTACCACTGTTTCCAAGCAGCCTCACAATATAAACCTACTCTTAATAAGTGTCACTATTGGTCAATACTGTATAGGTCAAAGATCAGAATTTAGCCAGCGTCTATCGCACGTTGAATACACCAGTTCCCATTACATCACTGAAGTTAAACAACGTCCAGCGAGGTTGTTCCATGAGGGTTTGCGGGCTCCTGATGCTGGCTATTTTTCTGGCCCAACCCAGGCTGGGTGAGGTCAATGTGGGTAGCTGGTTTGTAAATTTCTAGCGAATGAAGAATGAAACCCCCGTCTCCAATAAGTAATTAGATGTTTAAAACTTTTAAAAGACGTTAAGCGAAAACAAATAAAATTAATGGTCAGTTTGATTTCTTTTTTTTTATGTTCTCAATTTTGAATGATGAAAATTATTAAATTAAAATATCTTTTTGTATAAAAAGCCTACATGTTTTTTATATCTACCTCGTTTTCTTTTCTGTGAGTGCTACCACACTTGTTAAATAATCAAATAGTTCTCCATTTTTACACAATTCAAAAACAAGAAATATAAACGTCTCTGACTCGAACACATCGTGCAGATGAACTGAAATCAAAAAGAAAGAAGCAAATTAATAGATGCCCACCTGTCTTCACGATGACCAGTTCTACGCACCATTATGCACACCATCCAGCCAAGAGCCATCAAACCCTTTTCGGTTACCTCATATCAAACTTTTTCTACCATTATTCCAAGTTTGGATGTAAAAATGGAGAAAATATATTAAAAAAGGCCTGATTTTTTTTTTTTTTTTTTAAAAAAAAAAAAAAACTTACCTAGTCCAAAATTGGGGAAAAAATGAGGGGAGAAGAGGCGAAATTCACTTAAAATATCCAAGAGCATTTTTTGCACCACCCGGATCTGAGTTTTTGAAATATAGCTTCAAAATGGCGACTCGGACAGTAATGGTCTGTCATTGCAAGATGAATTATTCATATTGTTTTCACTTTTCGACTAGGGAATCCGGAAAGAAGAAAAAATAAGAGTGGCTTCAAAATTTGTATAACAATTGAGAACATATGTGATGACGATATTTTTAAAGTCTTCGGTCACGCATCCAGTTTCAGAAACTATGTAAAAGATTGTATACTTACTAATAAATGGATGTCCTGCCACTAAGCGCAGTATCCGAACTTCCTCTAAAGTTGAACTTTTGTTGTCTGGATCTGCAGACAGATCAATAATCTTGGCGGCATACTCTACTCCAGTCTCTTTTTCAATGCATCTTCGAACTGTAGAACTTATGCCTCTAAGAAGAAACAGTTAAAATAAGATTGTCATATTAATCATCCTGATTTCAGGCCTAATAAGACTATCACCCCCCACCTCCCCCCCCAAAAAAAATCCAGAGGTTCCAAGCAGATTTGTTGTGGAGTTGAAGTTTTCCTAATTTTTGACAGAATGAGTCGCGAGTCTGAGTTGAAATTTTATAATTATGAGGAGTCAGATTTGTAGTCAAGAAATTTTGATAGGAGGCGGTGTCGAAGACTCCGCAGCCCTGAGTTCAAGGAACACAATTTTTTTCTGTTACACCCTGTATATATGCGTGAAAATTTTACTAACGTTTGTTGAAAATCGGACTAAAAGTTTAGTGAAAATCGGACTAGAAGTTTGGTGACAATCGAACCAAAAGTTTGGTAAAAATCAAACTAAAAGTTTGGTGAACATCGGAATATAAGTTTGTCAAAAGGCACACTAAAAGTTTGGTGAAAATCGGGCCCTAATGTTGGTGAAAATCGGATTAAAATTGGCACCCAATCTCAATGTACACCGACCTCAATTATTATTAAACTGGTCAGTTTTCATTGCCCTAAATTTCTAATAAATGAAATTTTCTCATTCTGTTTCTAATTTTCTTACATGAGAAATTTAAAACTCGTGTTACACTATTTGCCATGTTTCCAAATTTTGGCACTAATTTATTTGACGAATATTAATTTGTGTGTTTGGAATATATTTGTGCCCCCTATCACACAATTTGATGCGACTTTCAAATAAAATTATTTGCAATTTTACAGATTTTATTTGTTGTGTATTATACCATAGCAACCAGATATTTATCTTCATAATATATAAATCAGAAATTTACCTATGTGGTAGGGGTTGTCTGTTACAATGCCACAGCCCAAACGGTAGCAGATAGCGAAAGATTTATGGGAATGTACCCCCTTCCCAAAATAAAATTATGTCTCTGGGACCCATGGCCAAACGTTTAAATCTTAGTTTTTTAAAGGTTGCAATATACAGGGTGGACACAAACCCATAAACCCAAAATATTTGGATTCATAACAAATAGTGTGATACGACCTTAAGGTTCAGTACCGAAAATTTCTAATTATTCAGTTCAATTCATTTAATAAGAATTTCAGAATACAAACCATGGAAAAGTACCTATCTTCGTACAAAACATCAATGTGAAACCAAACAAAATAAAAGAAATATGTGACTCCTGATTTACTCATAAGATATTTTTATAAATGATTGGAAGAATCGTTAACTTTGTGAATATTCATTAAAAAGAATGATGAATGAAAATACTAATACTACTTCGATTTTTTTGTATGAAGTAGAAGTAGTATTCGTTTTAATTTTTTTTCTTTCTTTTTTTTAAAAAAAATATTAATAACAATTAATATAAAATTACAATATCAAACCTCCTAGGCTAAATTTAACTTATTCTGAGGTTCTTTCTGTTTTTTTCCAAAAGGAAAAGATAAATAATGATCTTTTATTTTTATTTACGGTTTCAAAATTTGGTAAATATGTATTTGATTCACAAAAAAATCTTTAAACTCGCTTTTTTATTGGCCGTTATGGGTCCATGTTGGACGGTTATACATACGCAATAGAGGCATGTGCGTAAAAACGTTTCCTAACCTTTCTCATTGGGTTAAAATTGAAAAAAACGCCTTTTTTTCGACCAGTTTTGAAAAGTTACCCTAAAATTCATAATTACCCCAAAATTTGATTTGATCATAGATATTTTCGAATTTTGAGCTATTCAAAAGTTGTCTCAAGTAATTTTTATTCTAGATTTGTCTTTAATCGAAATTTATTTATTTCACTCAAAAAAATCCTGACAGTAATCATAATATAAGAGAGTGGAGATAATGTACTCTAGTCTACGATCGCCATACAATTTGGTATCTCCCCAAAAATACACTGCGTGCTATAAAAATTCCCCGCCAAGTCATCACCCCAAAAAGGATATGAAATATATTGAGCCCTGCTATGCACTCTTTCTTACTTCGAAATACCTATTGAGTTTAAATTCCGACCCCACCCCAAACGATTTCAGAATTCTAGTCTGATTTCATCACTCTCTTCTCTCTTCACCAACACGCAGTCTTGGTGGGGTACCTCGGTTCGTTTAACCTTTAGGAGATAGGGAACTTGGCCAGGTGTTAAAATTTGAATTTCGTTTCTATCATGAAAAGTGAAGTACCTAATATTTGTTTTCATTTATCATGAACTTAAATATTTTTATATTGAGGGGCTGCTTTAATCAAAATCTTGACCTTTTCAATGACAAATTTTTAATAAAAATAAATTTTTGGCAACAATGAAAAATTTGAAACACATTAATTATTATAGCACGATAAAGAAACACTTTGTCGTTTCTTACCTGCCAAGTATTTCTTTCGGTTCATATTTTGCGTAAAACTCCTTAGCGACATCCCTGTCTGGGAGAATATCATCGTCTTTTCCAGGATCTAAATTATCATCTATAGCCATTGGTGACTTTATCATTTAATTTAGGTAATTAAATTAAACAAAAATTATCATTATTATCAATAATTAAAATTGCGTTATAATAGAAAACAGATTATAAGATTTCAGAGTCACTTATTATTTTATTTTTAAGTTCATAAATCCATTTGATATCGATAATATTAATATCGTTATTAGGTACCTATTAGGATTTCAATATAAACGATATATTCTATCCAATGAATTAGAACCTACATCAATGATTAGAACAAATGGAATGAGCTTCTCCCATGTCTTCAATAGAATAATAACAAGCCTTATTCTGATTGGTTAATGTTGTCCGCCATCTTTGAAATGGGCACTTTCAAAAAATTATCGTTTCGCGCCACGTAGGTTCTAATGATGGCTGGGTTGTAATTACCCAGACAATTCGGATTTCAACGGGAAATTCCAGGCAAATGAGTTATCACAACCTTTTTATTTCATTTATGATCATCCCAAGTCGATTACACCTACCCAATTACATTTATGATCATCCCAAGTCGATTACACCTATTTGATTCTTGATGAATCAAATAGGTGTAATCGACTGATTTAAAAAGATATTTAAATATAAAGCACTTTTCTCTCAGATAAAATAATAGGTCTTTTAATCTTTACAATAACAATAAAAAGAGTTTTAAAATTTATTACTCTCAAAATGTCAAGCACTTCCTGGGATATAGAAATTAGCTTTGTTAAATTTTGGCAGTCATCTTTGAAAAGGGCATTTATAATTTAAACAAAGATCGCGCATTGTCACGCGCAACTCATTCCATTGTTTTTAATTCAATGATTCTATCTTTCTTTAAGATATCAATAATATCGATAATACCAAAAAAAAATTTGCTACCTAGGTCTAGGTACGGCAGGGGCGGATTAAAGAGGGGCGACCGCCCCCACCTCTTGGCAAGATGAAGTGTGAATATATATACAGTAATCTTGCACCAAATAAATTATGGCATACATATTTTCCTCATTTTCATTTTATAAATACAATCAGACATAATGATTTTATGAATTCAAATAAAATATTCCAGATATATAACGTCATAACAACGCCCCGCACTCCCCTCGTCAATTGTCTATTTTGTTTATATCAGCTGGCCCAAGAACAAGGTTTATTTTACATTTTACAAACTGTCCAGGGACAGTAAAAATACAGCTACGAGGGCTCTATTTCCAACCGCTAACTACATGCCCCATCCGCCCATGCGCTGGCTGGGCACGTCGGCCATTTCGCAATGACCGTAAAGGTCATCTCACGTTAACTTGATTTTTTTTTATAATTTCCATTTGCAAGGTGCATGATGTTCTTAAAAAATGTTATAGTTTTAGTCACTTGTATATATGAAACAACATTGCAGTTTAGAGCACAGATTTTCACATTTTGACTCCTAATTATTCAAAATTTTCCCCGGAGGCGAAATCAAATCACACTGCTTTGCTGTTAGGACTGTCGATATTTACTTCGATAATCGATATTAAAGTTTCGATGTAAGCAATATTTTATATTGATATTAGATTATTATGTCTCGTTTTTATTGCTTAATTATATTAAGCTTTCGATAACTACAACATTAATAAAGTCGATATTCCTCTTACAAAATGACAACCCTTGTTCACAACTATGGGACCCTACGGTTCTCCCCGGAGTCATATTCTTGTTATTTGTCTGCTTATCAGTAAGTAGTGCTTATCAATTTAGAGTGCAGCATATCAAAGAGAATCCTGGACAAGAAAAATCCTTTTTTTCAAAATCCCACCACTTTTAATCCTGTCAAATCCTTAATATTTTTCCCATTTTAATCTAAACTTACCAGCTGGTATACTGATTCGCTGACTGGCCGATAATCAACGTAGCTACACGATGGCTTAAAGCTAGAGACTTGAAATTTAGCACACAGATCCCTTTAGTACGAATGTGTGTAATGAGAAAAAATCGAAAGTTCAAGTAGTGGGAACAAGTTACCGCCAAAAATTACGCTTTTAGCGGGTCTCTTTGCAATAATTTCTTGGCAAAATAAAGGATATAACAAAAACTGACCGAGAATGAACTCCCCTAAAATAGTATATAAGGACCCCATAATAAATATAAAAATTGAAATTTTCCGGTTTCTGCTCGATTTATGGCCGGTTTTCACCACCGAAAAATCTACAAAATAAATTGTCAAAATATATAATGCGTCTATGACACGTTAAATACACCAGTTCCCGTTAGATCACTGAAGTTAGGCAATGTCCAGCGAGGTTGTATTATGTGGTTGGCCACGTGGGTTCGCGCCCTCGTGATGCTGGGTTTTTTCCCGCCTAACCCAGGCTGGCTGTGGTCAATGTGAGTAGGCGGTTTGCCAGTTTCCAGCGAATGGATGGTCGAACCCCCGTCTTGAATGACCAATAGATGTTAAAGAGACGTTAAGCCAAATAAAAAAAAAACCTGGGTGCATGTCAAATTTTATTAAAATCAGAAACATTTTACGTTTTATTTTTTGGCCTTTTTAATTTTCACATTTGTAGCCCCTACCGGGGCTACAAATGTGAAACAGAAATTTCTCCCAAAAAAAGTGTCAATGGCCTTATTTATTAATTGAAATTTTTTGCGTTATAGGTACAGCGTGAAACTTTAAAAAAAAACAATGCTCGAAATCGCATTTATTTTGTTTCAATTATTACAGCCTAGGTACCTACTCGTCAAAAACCTCTCCTTTTAACACTTATTGTAAGACCGCCTAATTTGGAGAGGCTTGTAAAAACAAAATTAATGATGAAAAACATTTTTTTCCTTCACAAAAAGTAAAAAATAATTTATTTTCAATGTTTTGTTAGTAATTGCGCTTTGAATATTGCGTGCGAAAAATGCCAAATTGAAAAACCCAACCAACTAAAAATTGACACTTGAAAAAATGTAAGCCTAATTTGGGGAATGGCTTTTCCAAATTTTGGGAGGCTTCTTCTAATTTGGGAGGTATCTTCGAAGTTACATGTAATTATCATATGAAAAGTTTAATCCTAATTTGGTGAGTTCCTCTATGGACACAATAAGTCTTCCTAATTTGGGGAGGCTTTGTCCTAATATAGTCTTTTTTAACCTCACCAAATTGAGAAAACAATACCTATTTTTTTAAAAAATATTTTAAAATATGTCTGAAACTCCTTTAGCCTCAAATCCCAACTCAATTGAAATAAGAATTTATTTTCAATATTGTAAATATAGCAAACATTTTCAAAACACAATTTAAAATTTTGAGAACGATCAAAACACTCACTTGTTGATATCATGATGTCACCTCCCCTAATTTGGAGTCTTACCCTACAGTTACAGGTATAATGAAACCTGTACAGTTTCTTCCTAATTTTCGATCGTGTAGAAACTGAGAAAAATGAGAACATGGCCACTATTATCATTGCAGCTAAGTCCAAAAAAAATATTATTTTTTCAATATTTAAGTTGCTCCATATTTTGCCACTCTAGGCCATGGCCTATGTTGCTTGTACGGTAAATCCGCCTCTGGCCTTCTTTGGAATTTTTAGACACCCTGGGGACCACACTGAAATTCGAGATTTGGGCTCTGGGGACCTCAAAACGTGTTTTGGATGTGAAAACGCAACATCGTAAATTTATTATTTTCAATAATAGTCACGAAAAAAATACCCCGCCTCAAAATTAGATATTTTACGTTTCAAGGTACGTACTACGTAGAATCCAAAAATCGAAAGAAAAAAAAATGCGTTTGTCCGCCGGCGCGCCNGCGTTTGTCCGCCGTACGCCGTAATGGGCATTTTTGCCACTTAGCGTTGACCGCTTTGGATGAAATTTGGTATATAGGTTCCATCTGGGCTGTAATTGTGCCCCGAAACTTTTGGTTGCAATCGAATACACCTTTGGCGGTCCGTTTTTTAGCGGTTTTCAGTATTGCTGTCTAAAAAGAGATCTGAAACTTGTTATATATGTCATATTTGGGGTCTCAGTATGCTCCGAAAATTTTGGTTCAATCAAACATACTTCTGGCGATTTTTACCGTTTTTAAGTTGTTTTCATTAATTCTGTCTGAAAAGGGAATTGTAATCATATTTGGGGTCTCAGTAAGGTTCGAAACATTTGGGTGCAATAAAATATACCGCCGGCGGTTTTCATTAATCCTGTCTAAAAAGAAAATGCTAAGAGCCAGAGACTTAAAGTTGGTATGTATGTCAAATTTAGGGTCTAAATAAAATTGGAATCGTCACGGGGAAAAAAAATACATACCTCAATTATTTTTTTTTTTTTTTTTTTAGGCGGGGAATTTTTTAGCCAGTAAAATAATAAACCCGCGTGTCACATTGGCAGAGTTTCAACATGAGTGGTGGAAAGAAATACAACATGTTATCTTATCTACTGACGGCATTTGAGCTATTCAGTGTGTAGCTATGTAGGTTCCTATTTCCTATTGATATATACATATATATATATATATATATATATACACGCACCCACATGAAAATACCATCATTTCCTAAAAGTATATTTGAAGTTCATCATCCGACTGTGCACTGCATTTGGACGCGATGGGTTCGACTGATAGGAGATTTTGGTGTTCTATTCTGCTGCTGACAGTCCTCATCCTCAGTGATGGTAAGTATCATCTTCATCAACTAGTTGGATAGTTTATCTACGAGTATTGCAGTGGAATACAAACATTTAGTGTTAGTGTGATCGCGAACAATTTTAATGAAAATTATGAGCAAGTCTTGGTCTATTAATGAGAATTATGAGCAAGTCTTGGTCTATTAATGAGAATTATGTACAAATTCTGGTCTATTAATGAGAATTATGAGCAAGTCTTGGTCTATTGATGAGAATTATGGGCAAGTTCAGGACTATTAATGAGAATTATGAGCAAATTATGGTCTATTAATGCGAATTATGAGCAAGTTCTTGTCTATTAATGAGAATTATGGGCACGTCCTTGTCTATTAATGCGAATTATGAGCAAGTCATTGTCTATTAATGCGAATTATGAGCAAGTTATTGTCTATTAATGGGTATTATGAGCAAGTTCTGGACTATTAATGAGAATTATGAGCAAATTCTGTCTATTAATGAAAATGATGAGCAAGTTCTTGTCTATTAATGAGAATTATGAGCAAGTTCTGGTCTATTAATGGGAATTATGAACAAGTTGTAATCTATTAATGAGAATTATGAGCAAGTTCTGATCTATTAATGAGAATTATGAGCAAGTTCTGGTCTATTAATGAGAATTATGAACAAATTCTGATCTATTAATGAGAGTTATGATCAAGTTCTGGTCTATTAATGAGAATTATGAACAAATTCTGATCTATTATTGAGAATTATGAGCAAGTTCTGGTCTAATATATGTTCCGTTTGGGATCTAATTGTGCCCCGGAACTTTTGTATACAATTGATTATACCGTCGGCGGCTTTTGCTCTTTTTAGCGGGTAATTTTTTTAGCCAGTAAAATAATAAACCCATGAATCACATTGGCAGAGTATGGTACCTATCCAGACGTCATAATTCGTCCAGAAAAGCACTTCGTATAAAGACAAAGAGACTCCCACCACATGTTAATTAATTTTTTTAAATAAATAGCCCGCTAGAAACTGATATGAAATATAATTAAAAAAATAATTAATTTAATTAAAAAAAAAAAGAATTAAAATGTGGGAGTCTCTTGAGAACAAGCAAAGGGAATAATAAATAATAAAAAAAAAAAAAAAAAAAAAAAAAAAAAAAAAAAAAAAAAAANCAATAAATAAATAAATAAAAAAACACTTATTTTCGCTATAATCAAGTTCATTCAAATGGCGGGTTTAATTCCTGAAGAATTCTCTTCCACCTAAATCTTATTAATTAGTTTTCTTTAATTTGATTTCAGCAGGTCGACCTCGTCGGCGGCCACGGCCTCCACCGTTTAAAAGATTTGGTTGTACGTTCAATTCTGAGCCTTTCATCCCGAAGGAAAGCGCAACGGATCCTATATTTGAACAGAATAAGATACTACCATTGCGTTATTCCATTTTGGATGCTTTTAATATAGATATTGGCAATATTTGGAACACGATGGGGAGCACTTTGGAAGAACTGGTTTACGATGACTTGAGCAATCTAATAGTGTAAGATTTTGGATTTTGGACCTATACCATCTTCTCATTTATTCATCAAGTGTGGATAGGAGGACTTTATGTCCCAAGAATACTATCAAGGCACCCAAGTCCATTCCGGTCGTAAAAGGCGTCAAAGGGCAAGGAAACCATATTTTTCCATGGTTCTGGCGGTAGCTCTAATGGGGGGAGGGGCGAATGGCACCTGCTTACCTGATTGCCAAATTTTGCCTTACTGACGCCTTACCTGATTGAACGTTGAGATGTTTCTGAAGTTATATAGGTACACTTACTGGTCGACCAGGTTAAAGTTTATTATTCACTATTTACACATTTATATACACAAGTTATTAAGTTATTAGAGACACTTTAAGGTTTATAATTAATTATGGTTATTACACATGGGTGGTTAAAGGTTCACTTTATAGTGAGACAGAAAACGATGGTTAGGTTAACAAGGCAGCACAACTTTTTGGCAGGCGTTATCACTTTATTCGTCTAATCACATGGGTGATGTTAGCGACAAAGGACAGATGAGAATTAATTTATCTTAGATATAATTTTAACTAATTAATTCGGTGTTCGGTTTTAATGTGGTTCGGCGGATGTGCACTAGGAGGAAAAGGAGGCAGGAGTACCCAAAGTGCTGTCACATACACATGGGTATGCAGAAAGGAAGAAGAAACTACAGAATTATTCGTAAGGATTCTTTAGTATCAACAACTCATCAGACCCATGGCTGTTAACCTATGATGATGACAATCATTAAGTTTACAGTTACACAACTAGTTTCAGATAGACTACTTTGTCTCAGGAATGAGTTGTTGTATAGGGTGGTTTCTTGTTGCCATCCCTATTTTCTCTGATTTTTATACTTTTCATCCCGCTTCTGCAAAATGAAATGTAGAAATAATCAGAACGAAGCTTACATTATATTTTACCACCATCAGCTCAGGTGAACTCGGGCCTTGAGGAGGTCACCCCCAAATATCTTCGAGTAATTTCTTGTATAGTTCACCTTCTTAAATCAGGTGGACTCGGGCCATGAGGAGGTCAACCCCAAATATCTTCGAGTAATTTCTTATATACCTAGTTCACCTTCTTAACTGAAGTGGACTCGGGCCGTCAGGAGGTCACCCCCAAATATCTTCAAGTAATTTCTTATATACCTAGAACACCTTCTTAAATCAAGTGGACTTTGGCCGTGAGGAGGTCACCCCCAAATATCTTTTCGAGTAAATTTTTATATAGTTCACCTTCTTAACTCAAGTGGACTCTGGCCGTGAGGAGGTCACCCCCAAATATCTTCGAGTAATTTCTTATATAGTTCACCTTCTTAACTCAAGTGGACTCCGGCAGTGAGGAGGTCACCTCCAAATATGTTCGAGTAATATCTTGTATAGTTCACCTTCTTAACTCAGGTGGACTCTGGCCGTGAGGAGGTCACCCCCAAATATCTTCGAGTAATATCTTGCATAGTTCACCTTCTTAACTCAGGTGGACTCTGGCCGTGAGGAGGTCACCCCCAAATATCTTCGAGTAATATCTTGCATAGTTCACCTTCTATTTAAATGGCCTATCCCTTGTAGAACCGGATATCTGACGGTGTGAAAAACCTGGTGAATTGCTTCGTGTAAAGATACACTGGTGTTTTCTGGAACTTAGCCTGGCGCACTGTCGTGCGCTCAGATTATATGGAGCAGAGTAATGAAAACAATACACCTGTACACGTGCACAGCTGGTAGAAGGGAGCGGGTAGAGAGAAGCATATTACGTTTGTGAACTCCACTTTTGACCCCGGTATACATCCCGAACGGCACTTGTATATGTGTATGTATGTTTGTTACGCTATACAAGTCACAATTTTCATCCGATTATGACTTAATTTGGTATACATGTTTAGGACATGAAGGAAATTATTTGTGCCCCCCCCGGGGGGGGGGGTCCCAGGGAGCCCAATATTTTTACTTTATCTTCCCTTATACGAAGTAAAGGTAAGTAAAGTATTGTAAAGGTGAAAAAAAAATTTTTTTTTTGCTTTTCTGGACGAATTATGACGACTAGATACCGAAAAAAGGGTCTAGAAAAAATGTATGTCCGTCCGTCCGCAAAAATCGTGTTCGCGCATCTACAGCCTTTATTATTTGTCCGATCTTGATGATATTTGGACACAATATTCCTTGAGGCCATCATTCCAGCCAAAACCTTAACATTGGAGATAACACCTTCTGGGGTCCATTTACGGGTCAAAAGAGGTCACTTGAGGTGACCCTCTAGAACCCAAACGGCATGCCCGATTTTGATGAAATTTGAAACATATACTATTTGTAACATATTATCGGCAAATTTTGGGACCCATGGGGCTATCTTCATCTGGGAGCCCTTTATGGCACCAAACCGGATATAAGGGTCACCTCTCTAAAAGGACAATAGAGCTCCAATTTTGATGAAATTTAAAATACAGACTGTTTGTAACATATCATCGACAAATTTTGGGACCCATGGGGTTATCTTCATCTGGGGGTCCTTTATGGCACCAAACCGGAAATTAGTGTCACCTCTCTAAAAGTGGCAATAGAGATCCAATTTTGATGAAATTTGAGACTGCTTGTAACATATGATCAACAAATTTTGGACACCATGGGTCTATTTTCATCTGGGGGCACTTTAGGACACCAAACCAGAAATTTAGGTCATTTAACTAAAAGTGGCAATAGAGCTCCAATTTTGATGAAATTTAAAACAGAGACAGTTTATAGCATATCATCGACAAAAGGGCACTTTAGGGTACCAAGTCTCAAATTCGGGTCACTTCTTTAAAAGTGGCAATAGATCTACTTTAATTAATATTTTACTAAGGAGCTGTGACAACAACCGAAGGCTGCAAATCCAATGAAATTAATACTTTATTATAGAGCTCTGACAACAGAGGAAGGCTGCAAATCCAATGAAATTATTATTTCACTAAAGAGCTGTGACAACAGCCGATGGCTGCAAATCCAATGAAATTATTATTTCACTAAAGAGCTGTGACAACAGCCGAATGCTGCAAATCCAATGAAATTAATGAAAGAGCTGGACAACAGCCGAAGGGTGCCAAATCCAATTAAATGAATACTTCCTAAAGAGCTGTGACAACAGTCGAAGGCTGTCAAATCTAATTGAAATGTTTTTTCTGTTTTTTTTTTTTTTACTATAAATACAGAGAGTTCAATACAGAGTGAAGATAACAGCCGAATGTTGACAAATTTATTTGAAATAAGGAATATAAATTCTAGTAGGTACCTACGGTTTTCCGTACCATTTTTTTTTTTTTTAAAATGATTTTTATCTTTTTAGCGGTTTGCTGTAGAAACGTAAAATTTTGATATGTTTTCGCTGGTTTTCGATTTTGAAAAATTTGGGGGCCCAATATTTTGATGTTTTTTGAAAATTTGATTTTTTTCTCTCAATAAATGACTGCAATACTAACGTGAGCGCCTGATCATCTTGATCCACTTATCTTTAGGTTTTTATACTTTAACCTTTTTTTCACTTTCCTTTTTGTGTATGTTTCTGTCATCGCGGGGATGGATGCATTGATCAAGCAACATGATTTGCCTGTAACATAAATTACCTATCTGGTTTATTGACGAAAATAATCCGGTCTGTGTTAATTTGTTGATTCTAGAGTTAATATTATTATTCAAACTCGTAACTCATGAATGACTGGCCATAATTTTTCAAACTCTGTCCTAAATTTATTATATCTCATTGCTGAGTGGTCGCTTCACTAGTCATGCAATCGGGAGATCCATGTCCGAATCCTGGCAAGGGCGAAAATTTGTCACTGTGGTTTAGATGTTTTCGGGCCCAAATTATTTAAATAAGACTAAAATGTTCCGAAATAGATGTCCTCGTCTACCAAAGTCATTGAAATTGTACATTTTTATTTTCATCAGTGTCGTAAGAAGACAAAGTCAAATCTCATTTATTTTTTCTCCTGTGGAAGTTGAAAATGGACCGCTCTGAAAAAGGTCATTTTCAGGTAAAAGTATATGAAGAAAAGTGGTTATTTAGGACAAACAGTGAAAATTAACCTAAAGAAGGAAATTTTTTATCGCAAAAAAGAAAAACATTCACCTTCTAAATTCTGTCACAGCGGGTCCAGAGAATAAGAAAAACAATGCAATTACATAGGTACGAAATAACACTAGTTTTAGATGCAATTTTTTTCCCAAGTAAATGCATTGAATTTTTCTCATTCCTCTGGTTCTGCGGTGAAAGAAATACGAAGTTTAATATTCTTCTTTTATTGATAAAAAATATTCCCATAGTTAAGTTACTTATCACTGTTTGTTCTAAATAACCACCTTACTTCAGATCGACTTTCTACACAAAAAATTAGCTTTTTCAAAGCGGTCCATTTTTAACTTCCACAAGAGAAAAATGAGATTTGAATACGCCCTCTTACCACACTGATAAAAATAAAAATTTACACATTCCATGGTTTAAGTAGATGAGAAACATTTATTGGAATACAATAAGGGAACTTTCGCATGAAAGCTTATAAAACAAACATCTTTATTTAGGGTGTAACAAAATTAAACTTTACACCCATGTATAGCTCCGCCCTTGATTATTATTATTATTTTTTTTTTTTTGAAAATATGGAAGGTAATATTTTTCTTTATTTTATTTGCAGTTTTATTTGAATATAAAAAAAAAATATTTGTACAATTTCATTTAAATTACTCGAGAAATCGACTATTTTTGTCAATAAAAAAAACTCTTAGGCCCGATTCACACTATAATGCCAGTCTCGGTCCGGTCTCGATCTGGTAAAGTGATGTGCTAATCACACTATAATGCCAGTCTCGGTTCGGTCTCGATCTGGTAAAGTGATGTGCTAATCACACTATAATGCCAGTCTCGGTTCGGTCTCGATCTGGTAAAGTGATGTGGTAATCACACTATAATGCCAGTCTCGGTTCGGT
>CM022881.1:19632830-19651411 GCA_012654025.1 Pachypsylla venusta | reverse complement strand
GGATGCTTCATTGTAGCTGCACATTCAGAGCAAACCACACCTGACTACATATACAAGATTGTTACAGCAGAAGGAGTGGCAGACTTCTTCTCCTATGATCACTATGCAAGTAAGTATGGGCACATACTCCTATTATAGTGATAGATTAGGTGCTAGGATGCTTCATTGTAGCTGCACATTCAGAGCAAACCACACCTGACTACATATACAAGATTGTTACAGCAGAAGGAGTGGCAGACTTCTTCTCCTATGATTACTATGCAAGTAAGTATGGGCACATACTCCTATTATAGTAACAGATTAGGTGCTGGGATGCTTCATTGTAGCTGCACATTCAGAGCAAACCACACCTGACTACATATACAAGATTGTTACAGCAGAAGGAGTGACTTATTATGGTGGTAAAAATTACTTAGTTCTTGTGGATTATTTTTCAAAGGTGGATTGAAGTAAGGAAGGTGGCAACCAAAAACAGTGCTGAATTGATTAATTGTCTGAAAAGAATTGCCTCGTTTCCCGGCATCCCTTCAAAAGTGATCTGTGACAACAATCCTTTTTCAAGCCATGAAATTAATAATTTTGCACGAGAATGGAATTTTCAAATTCGTACAGCAAGTCCACCCCTTGTCAGAGCGGTTGAATGATTTAAAAAGCAGTTGGAATTGTCAAAGATATTTTCAAGAAATGCATTTACGAGGGTTAAGACATCAGTTTGTTCCTTCTCAATTATTGGAATTCTCCGGTGGTAGAACTACTCTGGTCCCCAGCACAGTTATTATATTCTCGAAATTTGAGAAGCAAACTTCCCGTTCATGGAAATTATTATTTAGCTCCTAGTTCATGGGGCTCCACAGCCCCATGAAATATTTAATATTATGACTTCTCAGCGAAACATTCAACAATAATGGTACCATAGAACAAGTTTGAATGAAGCTACTGAGTTCATGGTTGGTGAAGCAGAGGCTGTCAGAAACATCAAAACAATTTTATGAGAAAGAGGAGTGATAGTGCAGAAAGTGGATCTACGATCGTATTTGGTCAGATTTGAAAATGGAAAAGTTTTGAGACGAAACTCTGTTTACATTGAACGAAGTTCAAATGAATGTTGTTGATACTATGATAATCACTAAGGGAGATTCAAATTCAATCAACACCACACCAACCACATGCTCCCCTAATATAACAAGTCCTCCATTTATGGAAGAGTTATAAATAAGCCAAATAATTTTGTCCCGTAAAAAAAAAAAAAAAAAAAAAAAAAAAAAAAAAAAAAAAAAAAAATGGAGCGTGTTCAAATTGTTAACATCTTTTAAAAATTCAATTATTTCCAATCTAAGCAAGTATGTGCTTTGTTTTGTCGTTTATGTCTGTCAGTAATATCTTCAGCAGGTCCCAGTATTCTGTCTTCCTAATTAATACCCACCTAGTTTTAATGTCACATGGGTATTTCCGATGATTGAGGAATTGGATGTCCACTCAGAAATACGTTTTAAAGGTAAGATCAATGAAATAGTTTAAAAAACTATCAAATCTGACGTACGTGTTTGTCATGCGTTTAAACCATATCAGACTATTTAGACAATTTTTTGTCACTTTTGTGTTTGATATCAAAACAAATGAATTCAATCAAATATATTTGTCGATCACACTATTTGGTATTGTTTGAAGTCGAAAAAATGACAAAATTTGGCATCATGACAATTAGTGTGATACCACCCTTAGGCTAACAATAGTGTCTTGCAGACTTCGTAAAATGTTTACTCGAATATTTCTTATAATACCTATTTTTTGCAGGTGTTGTAAAATTTGCATTTCTAAATCGGACCGGATTTTTTGTAATTGATCCATATATCGCATTACAATCCGTTGGCGTAGTTATGGAAGATGGAGGTTCATTTCCAGACGGTGAGTAAACAAATAAATGAGCCAGATAGCCTACAATTCAGATAGGTACCCTATAACAGTTCTTGTGGTTTGGGCTCCTTTTTGTCAAATCCAGCCTACATTTTTGGTTCCTACGTAAGTTCATGAAACGTTTTTATTTATTTTCAAAATAACTCAGATTTATATGACTGTTTATGTTATTGTTCTGCATACTAATGCTCAGCAAGTATTAGTATGCAGATTTTGGTCCGATTTTTTTAAAATTTATTTATTCAATTTCAACGGGCGGAACCTAATTTTGTTAGTAATTTCGTTATACATAGATGAAAAATAAAATAATGGAGTATAATCATTTGTTGTTAATTTTTATTTGTAAACCAACATGTACCTACCTCATTCATAAATAAAATAATAGAGCATACTCGCATTATGTTTTTGTTAATTTTTATTTGTGAACCACAACATGTACCTACCTCATTCATAAATAAAATAATAGAGTATACTAGTATTATGTTGTTGTTAATTTTTATTTGTAAACCAACATGTACCTACCTCATTCATAAATAAAATAATAAAGTAGGTATACTCGTATTATGTTGTTGTTAATTTTTATTTGTAAACCACAACATGTACCTATACATCATTCATAAATAAAATAATACAGTATACTAGTATTATGTTGTTGTTAATTTTTATTTGTAAACCAACATGTACCTACCTCATTCATAAATAAAATAATAAAGTAGGTATACTCGTATTATGTTGTTGTTAATTTTTATTTGTAAACCACAACATGTACCTACCCCATTCATAAATAAAATAATAGAGTAGGTATACTCGTACTATGTTGTTGTTAATTTTTATTTGTAAGCCACAACATGTACCTACCTCATTCATACATAAAATAATAGAGTATACTAGTATTATGTTGTTGTTAATTTTTATTTGTAAACAAACATGTACCTACCTCATTCATAAATAAAATAATAAAGTAGGTATACTCGTATTATGTTGTTGTTAATTCTTATTTGTAAACCGCAACATGTCCTACCCCATTCATAAATAAAATAATAGACTATACTCGTATTATGTTGTAGTTAATTTTTATTTGTAAACCAACATGTACCTGCCTCATTCATAAATAAAATAATAGAGTAGGTATACTCGTATTACCTATGTTATTGTTATTTTTTATTTGTGAACCAACGTGTACTTCATTCATAAATAAAATTTCAAATAACTCCTCTGATTTAGAAAACTTATTGTTTCCAAAATAACTAGGGATCTAGGAATGTCGATATTATATCGATAGTATCGAATATCGATATTCGGAATTCGATATAATAGATATTTCATATCGATATTTTAAGATTTAAAAAATACAAGTATCAAAAAAAATATCATTATTGAAAAAAAAAAAATCAAGGTACCTACGTGAGAAATTACACTACTTTGCTACTAGTGTTGTCGATATTTACATCGATATTAAAATTTTGATATAACCGATATTTTATATTGATATCCGACCATCCGATAAATCGCTTATCGATATATAAGCGTATGGTGCCAATATCGGGAATATTATTATTACTAATTATTTATTGTGTTTCAGTGGTGTCCAACCTCTTACACATTACAATGGAAATTACATTCCCTTATCTCGATCAAAACTAGGGAAAACCAGATAAAAACATAATAGTAAAGGGGGAAAAAATCCTTGTGGTGACAAGAACGCACCAAAATTGATGGTCCTGTAAAGAAAGATAAATTAAATGTTTTAATAGGTACTTAATAATTATTACATAAAAAAGTTACATAAATTAGTATTTAAGAACTTATTGTGGTTAGTTCATGTACCTACTCCTCTAGACTGTAGGGAGCGGTTTGTATAAGATGATTCTTCATCTTTTTGGTTACATTATTTTCTTTGTTATAAATTTTTATACTCTTATCCAAAAACGATTCTCCTAATATCGATAGCCCTGAGTGTATTAGATTTTTGTCATTTCTCGTATTGTACGAGTGTGCCATTGTTGGTAAAAGATGTTTATTTTTAAAAATTAGAGACACAGGCACATATCTAATATTACCTGACCATAAAGTGTTAATAGGTATCCTCTTTCCAAAGCAGTATTCTTTGCAATGGGCTCAAGACCATAGACAGCGCGAAGAGCTCTTTTTGAAGAATGAATATTTCCTAAGATTGATGAGAAAGTCCCCAGAAGGAAGTACCGTAGCTCAGTAAGAATTTTCTCCGAGATGGCTTCTGATGGATTTTACTGGGAATATAGAAGATACTAATCGAGGTTTCAGATTTTCTATGTGGGTTCTCCATTTTAGATTATTACTGAAGTGGAGGCCTAAAAATTTCACTGATGGTGCTGGTACAATCTGGGAGTTTTGAATCGATATTCTTCTTTTGATACGGCAACCCTAAAAATAACTGAAAGATTAATTTGTTTGATATTCTGTATTTACCGATTAGTTTGTTTGTTATAGGTACACAAATACCGGGATATCAGTATTATACGTATCAAGTGTACAATAATTACATTGTTGCTACAATGCATGCAGACACATCCTATAATATTATATATTATATAGGACACCCATACTGTTCCATGTTAACAACCACTGATAAAAAAAATCTTGTTAAATTAGACAAGAAGATGTACAGAAAGAATAAATATGGAAACGATCTGGCGAGAATTTCGTTCAATTTTCGACCAACTCTACTTCTTATTCCAGCGCCACATATTACTTTCAATAATGAACAACATTCATGTTTTCACATTTTCTTGGAGGATCAAGTTCCTGTGGTAATTCAAATCATTCAGGTTTACAGTAAACCTACTGCACAATTATATTCTTTGATAATATCAGCAAGAAAATCTCCCTAAAAATATTTCCTAAGAATTGTAGGCACAAAAGAAGTGATATCATATATGCGGCAAGTTTATTTCTGAATTTATTTGCCTGCAAGGACATTTGAGAGCTACAAACAAAAGCTACAATCAATTCTTCGACCCCGGGCACGCAGTGTTATTAGACAGACATGAATTAATATTCGGGTAAAATGTGCACCAAGTTTAGTTTTAAAGGGTCAGAATTAAAAGTAAAGATACCTACAAACTAGATTTAGCGTTTTGTTTTTCTTGGCGTTACAAAACTAGCGTTTTGCTTTATTCCAAAACAAGAAGGAATAAAAATAAAGGGTACGAAAAACCGTACTAACTCCGGATGATGTCGCAGGTATTTGAAAATATTATATCAATTAGCGGTGGCAGCCTTCTTATCACAGCTCTTTAGTCAAAATATTGTTATCACAGCTCTTTAGTGAAAATATTTTTGAAAATAGATTTGGCAGTCTTCGGCTGTTATCACTGGGAAAATACGATTATATAAATTAGATTTTGCAGCCTTTGGATGTTGTCGCAGCTCCCTGGAGAAATTATTATTTGAATCAGATTTGGCAGCCTTCGGTTGTTGTCACAGCACTATAGTGAAAAAAATATTTGACTTACCTTTGACAACCTTCGGTTGTTGTCGCAGCTCCCTAGAGAAAATATGAAAATATTATTTGAATTAGATTGGGCAGCCTTCTGCTGTTGTCAAAGCTTTCTAATGAAAATATATTAAGGGCTTTTGACAACCTTCAACTGTTGTCGCTCCCTAGAGTAAATATATTACCACTGACAAAAAAGATAGAATACCTCTCCGAGTGAATTGATCACTCGGAGAGGGATTCCATTCCCGAGATGTGGATGGTTTGCCATGCAACAGCAACCTCCGATTGTTATCGCAGCTCCCTATAGTACCTAAATATTATTTAAATTAGATTTGGTAGCTTTCGGCTCTTGTCACAGTTCTCTAGTAAAAATATTTTAAGGGCCCACAGTGGAGATAGCTTTATAAGACCCGAAATTTGTCAACAATATATTTCGCAGTGAAATTTCATTTAACTGTGAAACCTATTAAATTTCATTTGGAGTGATAATGCCACTTTTGTGGCATTATCACAGTTAAATGACCCGAATTTGGTGTCCTAATGTGTCTACAGATAAAAAATTCTGCCAATGTGACACATGGGTGTATTATTTTTCTGGCAAAAAAATTGAGGGAGGGGGTCTCGTGATGATTCCAAATCTGGGGCGTAATTAGACCCTAAATTTGACATACCTACTAAATTTGGTCTCTGGCTCTTACTATTTTTAGACAGGATTAATGAAAACCGGTTTAAGGCGGTAAAACCGCCAGCGGTATATTCGATTGAACTTTCGGAGCTAACTGAGACCTCAAATATGACATACATACAAAATTTCAAATCTCTAGCTCTTACCATTCTCCTTTTAGACAGCAATACTGAAAACCATTAAAAAGCGGCAAAAATCGCCAAGTGTGTATTCGATTGTACCCAAAAGTTTTAGGGCACAATTAGAGCCCAGATGGAACCTATATAAAAAATTTCATCCAAATCTGTCAACGCTAAGTGGCAAAAGAGCCCATCACAGCGTACGGCGGACAAACGGATTTTTTTAATTCTATTTTTGGATTCTACGTACCTTGAAACGCATCAATGAAATTTTGAGGGGGGGGTATTTTTTTTCTTGACGATTCCAAAGGCTTATTATTGAAAATAATAAACCAATAGCACCATGAGGTCCAAAATTTGATGATGATATGCTACAGACAGTCTCAGCTTTAAATTTCTGCAAAATTGGAGTGATATTACCGCTTATAGAGAAGTGACCTGAATTCGTGGTTTGGTGCCCCAAAGTGCCCCAGATGGACATATCTCCATGAGGTCAAAAATTTGTGGATATGTCGCAAACAGTTTCTGCTTTAAAATTGAGCAAAATTGGAGTGATACTGCCGCTTTTAGAGAAGTGAACCAAATTTGATATTTGGTGCCCTAAATTGCTCCCAGATGAAAATAGCCACATGATTTCCAAAATTTTTCGATATCATATTTTACAAAAAAAAAAAAAAAAAAATGTTTTGAATTTCATCAAAATTGGAGCTCTATTGCCACTTTAAGAGGAGTGACCCGAATATAAGGTTTGGTGTCCTAAAGGACCCCAGATGAAGATAGCCCTATAAGACCCAAAATATCTCGATAATATGTTATAAAAAGTTTTCGTTTCACCAAAATCGGGCGTGCCGTTTGGGTTCTAGAGGGTACCTCAAAATGACCCCTTTCGACCCATAAATTGACCCCAGAAGTTGCTATCTCCAATATTAAGGTTTAGTCTCGAATTATGACCACAGGGAATAATCGTATAAAATATCATCAAAATAATAAAGTCTGTAGATTCGCGAACACGATTTGCGGACGGTTTTGCTAGACCCATTTTATCTATGTAATCGTCATAATGCGTCCAGAAAAGAAGAAGAAAAAAAACGACTTTGAAATGTTTCACCAATGCAATACTTTACTTACCTATACTTCGTATATGGGAAGATAAATTAAAAAATCGATATGTAAACCAATAAGCATTTTTCACGATTTTATGAATCAGTATATCATAAATTCACAAATCAGACATACCAATGGTATGTCCAATTACACCCGAAAGTTTCGGGACACGGTAAGACCCCGAACAGGACCTATATCGCTGGAACAACCTGACGAGTTTAACATGTTGACTACCACGTCACAACTTGTCGTACATTGTTGATGTTGGTGTCATTTTCTTCTCAACAGAAGGAAAATTAGTTACAAGGGAATCGTGGACCCCTGAGCATCGTGCATTTATTCTAGAGACATTTTCCAAAGTGGTGATTAAGTGGTCATTACCCAGGGAGAGTTCCGCTCCCACTACCGGATTGGATCACGTGGGAGGTTTCCCATAATACCATTCTGCAATAAGTGCAAAATTTCAAGAAGACTGGTTCTGCGTTGAAAATGAAGACTTCGCAGAACAAGAACGATTAGAACATATGAAAAGGCCGAAATTGTGCCACATGCAATAAAACAGAGCCCTCACCCATCTGTATGATCCACATATGATTCATATGTTCAATAAATCATACATCAAAATAATTTCGCATTTCTTTACTTAAAATTAAAACAAGAATAGTTGTTCTATCTCAAAAATTGCATTTGTAACATCAAACCATCAGGTTTTTCTGGCGTTACAAAAGTGCCCATCACGGCGGCAGAAAACGGATTTTGAAACTTGAAACGTAAAATATCAAATTTTGAAGTTGGGGGGGGAGCATTTTTTTTGTGACGATTCTAAAGCAAAATGATGATCATTTGAAGTTACAAAATGCTGTTGCGCGTGCTCTTACCTAAAAATCAAGGGCATGTGTGATGGTGTGATAATACTTTTTTTTCTTTCAGAATATAGATAATTATAATACTTTCCAGAACATCACTTCCTTGTTTCAAGCTCAAATAAGAAATTTTGGGCCGAGTACTTTGAATAAGATAAGAGATATCGCGTTCGATACAATGTTCATTCATGGACTAATGTCATTGGAACAAACTTATCAACTGGAAAGGATTATGATGAAAAGGGAAAGAGACAGCCGTGGAGGAGGAGGAGACGGAGGTTTCGAAGCAGGAGGTTCCGGATCAGGATTTTACTAATGTAATTAAAAGGACGATTTTCTCTGGAAATCCTGCATTTGCAGACAATTATTTATAAAAAAACACATTATTATTAATGTTTTTTTTACTTCCATTAAATCTCCCCCAGCCCAGTATGTGCACTATGGATCACTATGCACTATGGATCTACATAATGAGCGCTAACAATATTTTCGGGGCTCCATTTGAGGGGTTGGATCACGTTGTCGAATATTTCTTTCCGAGTTTTTTATTAGCATAACATGAATGATTCAAATATTAAATCAAAAATTTTCTCAACGACAAAAAATGGCGTTTTTAATTTTTAAGAACCCTAATAATTTTTCAAATGAAAGTACAAAATAAAATATGGGAATCAACTGTTTACCTAATTCAATAGCACTTTTTATGATCTTAAAAAAAAAAAAAAGCTAAACATAAAAAAGATTTTTTTATGTTTAGCTCACGAAGATAATATGAGTTAATGTCACCCCAAGAGTTCTTACTATTTGTTAACATACTATTCGTTAATATTAAAATATTTTTTCATGCTAGAATTCAGATCAAAATCAACTTAGAAAGCATAACTTTATTGTTCATAAACACAGAACAACGCATGCCTAGGTCCAAAATTGAGAATTCAATTCGGGATTAGCTAGAAAGCTAAAATTTGAAGCATAGATGTTCCGCAGAACAAAAATCACAAATTTGAAAAAAATATTGATTTTCTACATAAATAGGAGCCATTTTAGTAGGATAGGTATCATCAAAAATACAAAATTGAAAAGTACAATTCGGGATTAGCTTAGTAAGAAGCTCAAATTTGAAATAAAGATATTACACAGTACAAAAATAACATTCTTGATTTACATCTAGTTACCTATATCACACAAACCCTAATTTTATAACAATTCGTTTGAATTTACGACGAACCCATAAATTGACCCTTTCAAATGGATTGAAATCCTCCCCCCCCCCCAAAAAAAAAAACTTTGCGGTAAAATATTCCCACTAAGTCATTAGTCCTTTTTTTACATTAATTACTCTAGTTTAAAAAAACTCACTAATCTCTCTTTTAAGCTCTTTTATCACAAATTTTTGCAATTTGGAAACTCACTTTTACACCTTTGGCGGTGTGTCTACTTAATGAGTTGGAGTTATTGCCAACCCTTCCAGAAAGACATAATAAAACCAATTGACAAAAGTGGCATCTACCAAATAAACGTCCCCAGCTTCGGTGAATAGATTAAAAAGACTTCACAATCAATCGTCACCAGAATAAAAGAACATTCTCCTTCAGTAAACAACAAACACCCGGAAAATCGAATTTACTGATAACTTATTATACAGAGTGTTCGAAAAGTCCCGCAACGGATTTTTTTTATTTTTAACGGCTAAAGATAGAGATGTGAAATTTTATATGTAGTTTTAACACAAATTAATCTATTTTTTGGCGTAATTAAAATTTCTCCTATTTTTTATTTCATATTCAAATTTTACGTCAAATTCTACACTCAATCGACTCCTCTGATACTTTGATGAAACGGATTTCTGATCAAACCCGCTCAATCATTGATTTTTCTTCGGAATAAAAGTGATAAAACCAATAGTATCAAGTTTTTTATGCTGAATCTCGTGGTACCATTGTTTTTTTCATTTTTACAATTTTTATACCTAAGGAGAGTAGAAATTCATTTTTGGTTGATGTTAAAATTTCAAAAATGAAATTTTACCCTCCTTGGGTATAAAAAGTGTAAAAAATCAAAAGCCAATGGTTCCACGAGATTCAGCATAAAAAACTTGACTGATTTGATGTATTATTCTGAAGAAAAATGATTGGGGGGTTTGATCAGAGATCCGTTTGATCAAAGTATCGAGTGAGGAGTTGATTGTGTGTAAAATTTGAATAAGAAATAAAAAATAGGTGTTTCAATTTTAAAATCGAAATTTGGTGTCTGTTTACCCATTTTTGAGATACCCTGTAGAAATTTTAATTACGCCAGAAAATAGATTAATTTGTGTTAAAACTACATATAAATTTTCAAGTCTCTATTTTTAGCCGTTAAAAATAAAAAAATCCGTTCCGGGACTTTTCGAACACTCTGTATACCTGCACGAGTATTAAATAATCGAAAGGCACGTTAGGTTGAAGTCTAATCTATCGTTAGCAGTTTTTTTCGCTTTTAGTGTTTTGGGCCGATTTGAGGTATATGCTGCCGAAAAGGAAAACAGGCTTCAATTATATGTTATTGGGCGCGACACTAAATATTTAATTAAAGTCGAATGTCCCGTTGGCGGTTTCGACTCCTGAGTGAGTCGAGTCATGAGTCGACTCATGGATGACTGACACATCCCTAAAAAGGACAAACTAACTCTATGACTACTGCTGGCCAAATAAAAAATCGCTTTAGTGAAGAAAAAGAAAAATTCTAATCTAATTTAATTGGAAAATTATCTGTTGAACAATTACAATTTATCAATGCGATCAAAAATGTTAAATAAGTACCTATGTTACCATGCCTTCAGACTTGAAAATTTATCGGCCATGTAATAAACATTTATTCCAAAAAACACAAATAGAGTTGGAAGTTTCAAACTGTCAAAAATTATTGTTTCTCGAATAAACTGGTTGGTCCTGAAAGTTACCGACAAAGGTCTAGGGGTCATATATTGGACCATTTCCGACGCGAGATGAGTTATTTTTGACAAAATGACTAGTATTCAAGATATCCGCCATTTTGTCTATTGGACCATTTCCGACGCGAGATGAGTTATTTTTGACAAAATGACTAGTATTCAAGATATCCGCCATTTTGTTGTTTTCCCCCTTGCGCTTTGTTTTTATTGAATTTTTTTTTCCTAATATTTTTCTCACGCTAAAACGCTTCATTTACTTAATATATATTATGATTAAATCATCCTACAAATAAATGTTCAAGAGGCGCATTGGTCAAAATTTATGTGGTCGTCGTTTTCTTATGAAACTTTGAACTCGATCATTTCCAAAATTAAAAATTTTGTTAAAATATTATTTGACACAAGATGATATTTTTGTTCATTTTGTGTCAAATAATAACATGTGAAACCAGAATTATTATGGCATAAAGATTCTACTTCGACGAAATTTTCAACTGTTTGGTGTTGTTGTTATTGTTGGGTTTCCGTTGGTCATTCAGGACCCACGTGATCAATCAGCTGATTTCTCTTATACACAAAGTTTAAAACAATGTCGACGATCGCGCTGAGGCATTTACCTTTACTCCTTGACGAGTAGATGTAGATTTGTTCATAGAGTAGGATTTCCATTTGATAATTACCTCGGTGGAGCAGTGACACTTCAATATTTCTCATATCATGATGGGTGTTAATAATATGTTCGACGTGGTTTGACGTGTCGGGTTTGTTGTTGCGTACTGCCGCAAAATGTTCTTCTGTACGCGTTTTTATGTTCTTCATCGTCATACCTAAATATTCATTTCATTTCATATCTAATTTGAAAAAATCAGTAGACAAAAATTATTTAAAATAATCCTTCAAACATAAAACCTTATAAAATCACTAACTCTATTTCCTAACAACGATACGTATATAAAAATTAAAAAATAAAACAAAAAACATTAAAGCAAGAAAACAGTGTTTGCATATTATTTGCGTCAAACCCTACCTATAGGTACATTCGAATTCCAAAACTCAAAACTGCTTATTTCTCAAAATAACTTTTTCAAATAGATATGAAATGAAATGAGATTTAATTGTAAGCTGGAAGTTAGCACCCGGTTCTATGTATGAAGAGACGTTAGGCCAAATTAAAAAAAAATCTTGAGTTCTGATTTTTTTTTTTACCAAAAATAACAAATTACAATGTAACACGGAGCGTTCTTCTTCCGAACGCTCTATTGAGCGTGTACATTTCTCGTCATCATCTTCACTTCGTGTCGTATATTGTTTAAACTATTTATCGTACGATCAACATTGAATACTTGAAACATGCAGAATTTTAAAATATTAATGAAAAACGAGTGAAAATTACATTGAACATTAATTTTTTTGAATCATATTGTTTAAACAATGAGAGATACGGAAAAAAAAGAGTCGAATAAAAAATACGCATCTATTAATTTGCTACAAAATTGTTCCTTACATGTTTATCGAAAAAAAGTCATCGTTTTCGAGTTATCGTTGAATAAACAAATTTTGGCCAATTGAAAAAATATATATCTTGCGATTTTGTCGCAAAGTTGAAAAAAGCCATTCTTAATCATCACTTGAACGTTTACAATTGGTTTCATCTTGTCCTTAATTTTTTTCTATAGTGTCCCCCCTAAACAAAATCTCTGGCAAGTGAACTATATCAAAAAACGTGTTAAAATTTGCTATCAAAAACATTTCTTTATATAAAAAAATATTTTGGCTTTAAAAATATTTTTAGAGCCAAAATATCAAAAAAGTGACAAGCTAGTGTTTAATTTTTAAAACAAAAACCGAAGCTTTTCAGAATATTTTGAGTGTTAGTATTTTGATAGCAAATTCTAATTTCTCATGATCGATTTTGTGTCAAATAATAATTTAACAAAACGGACACATTTCTCCTGATGAGTGCCAGATTTTTGAGGTAATCGCGTTCAAACATTCATGAAGAAGAGACGACCACATACATTTTGACCCATATGCCTCTAAAGGAGGTAGGTAATCATTTATGTGTAGCATGATTAAACTTAATTTGTTATATGCAATTTTGTGTTAATTCCGATTGTCAAGCGTTTTTTCGTGAGACAAGTAGGGAGTAAGGGGAAAAAAATCAATGAAAATTAAGCACAAGTTGGAAAACAACAAAATGGCGGCTATATTGAAAACCACGCGAGATCGGTTATTTTGTATGGGAATATTTTTTGTTGGAAATGGTTATCAGTAAGTTTCAGGACCACCCTGTATGAACATGATCGTTTTAAAACATTGCGAAATATTGTGAAAAATGTCTGCCCCTGAGAATTTGCCGCCCTGGACAAATGCCCACTTTGCCTATTTAATGGCCCTAATCAGTATCGTATTTTAAAAAATCAATTATCTCGTATTCCGCTTCAAAAGATATCAGCATCGGACAATTCTTGACATAGCACCTATATAGAAATTATATTTGTGATAACGCATAATATTGCATTATCACAATCTAGATTTGTGGGTATCACAGCATTATCTACAAAGGCCACTACACTAAACTATCACTGCACTATACATATTTTTTTGCTCTTATAAACGCAGCCACTGGTTACTACTCACATATTAAAGTAACTACTTATTCGTCTTCGCGAGGCTGAGTGCACCCCGAACAACTAAGCACAATTCCGAAAAAAAATCCCGTCCCGCCAGGATTTCGAACCCGGTGTGATACCCACGTGCAAACCCTGTGTGATAACCACTAGGCCAGGGAGGCTGCTGAACATACTGTATAGGTATCTATAACTTAATGTTTATTTTCCTAAAATTCTTGGTCGTTTGGGATTCACATTATTTTCTTTGCTGAATTAGATGATCGTACACATAATCGCCTCTCCATAATCTTTGGCAATATCCTAGGAATGTTGTCTTTGCGAGGGAAATAGTTTTTAGATGTCTCATTCTATCCAGGAAATTATTAAGTGTTGCATTTGATGAAAAAAATGCAGTCAGGTTCGATCTAATTCCACCGCGCTGAAAATATGAAAATAGATAATGATTTAGAACACTACTGCTTGACTTCTTCATTTGGTGTCTGAGAGATGATATTTATCCCAAAATACAAACAACTTTTGGATGCAAACCGTATACAGCTTGTGCCAAAATGACCAGTTCCCCCTTAACTTTTGATATTAGTGGTTTGCATTTAATCTTAAAAAAAACTTTTTATGAAATACATTGAAATAAAAATCTTGATTTTTTTTCTGTTGCGAATAAAGTAAAATAGATAATTCTTTAAACTTTTATTTATTATTTTCAACAATAATGAACCTTTTGAATCGTCACGAAAAAAAAAATANAATCGTCATGAAAAAAATTTGATATTTTTCCCCCACCCCCCTCAAAATTTGATATTTTTAGGTATAGAATCCAAAAATTGAATAATAAAAAAAAATCTATTTTGCACTTAGCGTTGACCGATTTGGATGAAATTTGGTATATAGGTCCATCTGGGCCCTAATTGTGCCCCGAAACTTTTGGCTGCAATCGAATATACCCTTGACGGTTTCTGACGCTTTTTAGTATTGCTGTCTAAAAAGAGAATGGTATAAGAGCTAGAAATTTGAATTTTGGTATGTATGTCGTATTTGGGGTGTCAGTAAGCTTTGAAACTTTTGGGTGCAATCAAATGTATCGCTGGCGGTTTTTACAGCTTGTTTTTTTTTGGGGGGGGGTATTTTTTTTAGCCAGTACAATTATTGGCTATAGTCTGAGTTCCTGGATTCACATTAGATGACGGGCCAGAAATATCCCACCATACTCAATAGGTTATGGGCTTTCTGCTTCCAGATTATCAACAGAAAACTCTGGATTGTACTAGTTGGTGATGACGAGATTTTGTTGACATTTATTATAGACAGGAAAGTTGTTGTTTTTTTAAATTTTGTTGACATATAGACAGGAAAATTTAGGAATTTGAATTCTCAAAGCCAAGGCCATACCAAAGTAAAATAAGTCAAATGGCACAGAAGTAGATAGAAAAATATTAAGCAAGGAATCCTCTCTTCAAAAATTTGATCAGAATGAATTTAAGGCTGGCGAATTACGTATATCAAATTTGATCTAACTAAATTTTATAATGCACAATTTTGACCACTTTCTTGTCTACCTTTTTGGAGCACAACTCCGAATCAAAGGCAAATTTTAAAAACTGGATTTATAACAAACGTTATTTTTACTGCTGCTACCTACATCAGCCTGAGACTGCCAAATCCAATCCATATTCCATCCTAAAGGTGAACTCCGCCTATGACGGTTCCAAATCCGTATGAAAAGGGAGGAGGGTTCTACGTAGGGAAAACCTTCCTACCACTTAAAACGTCATCTTTGGAGGCATCGGGGTCAGGAATCTCAAACCCTGACTCGGATATCGGACTGTTTAAATTGGCTGCCCTGGAAAAAAACCTCTGACTTTTTCTTTTTGGAACATGGAACATTAAAAGTCTAAATAGACCCCCAGGTCTATTTAGGGCCCACCCTGTGAAATACTTTAGTTTAAGTCTAAAGTAGTAACTCTGCAAGAAGTCAGATGGAAAGGCACAGGACCCGGGAAAGTGAAGGATGATTTTATTTTGTTTGGTGATTGTGGAGATAAGCACGAATTTGGAACTGAATTTTATATAAAAGGAGAACTGATGCCCGCTTTCAAAGAATTCAAGTCAATTTCTAACCGTATATCTTACATAACAATTGCAGCTAAATAGTTTAATGTCACAATAATCAATAGACATGCACCGTGAGAAGATAAAGATGCGGAAATCAAAGACCGTTTTATAATGAGCTGGAGATTACTTTCAACTTAATCCCAAGAGAAAACATAAAAACATCTTCTTGGAGACTACAATCCTAAATTAGAAAAAGAAGAAATGTTGTATAGGCCAACGATCGGTATTGAAAGTTTGCGTGATGTGACTAACAACAATGGAAGCAGATTGATTTAGTTTGCGGTAGCTAATTACATGATACTGAGTAGCTTTACGCTTCCTTATAAACGGATTCACAAAGGTTTATGGGTGTCACCTGATGGTCGTACAGTGAATCAAATTGATTAGAGTCAAAAGAATTTCTCCAACAGTAATCAAGATGTGAGGACCTATCGGGAAGCAGATTGTGATACTGACCATTTCCTTGTTGTTGGGAAGATGATGTTAAAACTAAAGAGAGTAGAAAATCAAATCTCAAGAAAGAATATTTTGCTTCCTGACGACTTTAGAACAACTGAAATTCTAAACTTGTATATAAATGAAATAAATAAATAGTTAGGTCAACTACCAAAAGGTATACAAGATGATGTAGATCAAAATTGGATAATCCTGAGAGATAATGTCAAGAATGTAGCCACCAAGAGCCCAAAGAAAAGAAAGAGAACCAAAAAATTATTGTTTGATGAAGAATGCAAGAAGGAAATAGAGGAAAGAACAGTAGTAAGAAACTTATAGTTAAATAAAACAACTGAAGAACACCTAAAACAAGAGTTTTACAGAGTGAGAAGAGAAACACAACAGTTTTTAAGACGAAAGAAAAGAGAACACCATAACAACATCTTAGCAGAGGCAGAAAAGGATTTCAACAGACATCGGTCAAGACCATCAAAATCGGTCAAGACCAGCTCCATCGAAATGTGAAGGAAGCTACAAAAAATTACAAAAGGAGAGAAGGATAATCAAGGAAACATATTGACCAAAATTTAGAGATAGACTGAGTATTTTTCTCAGTTATCGCGAGGTGATGAACCAGAAGAAGAGCCTGAATATGATTTTCCTGACGCAGACATGATTTATATACGTCGCCGGCGTGCAACTAGGGACATTACGCTGGAAGTCGTTAACGTTCATTTTTAACACCTCATCACACGCATTCTTGAAGAGCACGCGCGCGGAGCACCCTTTTGCGCGCTAAAACGTTGCTCAATGTACCAATTGAAATTTTCTACAGTAAATAATAAATTAAATTTTCTATTAATTTATGCTATCAACACGTAATCTATTACTAAATTACTAATAAACTAATACAATTCTGAAACCATCTTGTCTTTTCGATAAATCTCATTGACCAGACTGAGAAGCTTACTGAATTTGGTGTCGTTTTTGGACGAAAAAGTGAAATCTAGTGTTGTTTTCATTCCTGAATGGAAGTTTTTGTTGAATTATCATCAATAGGTTGTTCTATTATATTCTTTCTGTGTTCATAACTCAATGCTAAGAGCAAATAGGAGTTATAATACAGGCATATCATAAGAAAGGACATAATTCGACCACCTCTCTAGCTCTTTTTGCTAGACACTGAAGCGATTTCTGTGTTTAATATATAGTTTCAATTTAAAATTGTAAGATTATATTCAACTTTAATATGAAGTTTACGTAATGTATGCGAAAAAATGATAAAAACTCAATTTCATCAAAATCGCCCATTACCGCCAAAGCGAAGCCTCCTGTAGCAGCGCTCCCGTACATCGCACAGGGAAAATGTGTAAACTAAAATTGTAGAAAATTCTATTTGCCATGTTTTCAGTTAGAAAGTTGTTTTTCTTCAGGTAAACCATTCTCGAGTTATTTTAAAAATACGTTTTGGCGTAAAATGGCCACCTAATATTCCCTCCTCAGTTTAAGAGGTCGAAAATTCAGTTTTATAATCTCCCCACCATACCTAACACCCCACAAAAAAATAATATATCGCATTTAATGCAAGCTGAATTTGTTTCCTATATGGGCGGGATGTTACATATTAAATAATTAAGATCACATTTCGACCAGCCCTTTTTCTTTTTTGAACCTTCCAGAAAAATGTTTCTCATGATGATTCGGTGTAAAATTAAAATATCTACAACTTTTAATGTGGTGTTTATGCGGTATTGAGGCTTTGTTTAGGAAATAGAAATGTAAAAATTAATATAAGAGTTCATTTTTGTCAAAATGGCATTTTACACCAGAAAGGCGCCGTCTGTTAGGAGCGCTCCTATACATCCTACAGGAAAAATGTTTGAATTGAAATTGCAGGAAATTGAATTGTCGTTTAAATGATTTGCTACAACTGTTCGCCTAAAATGCACAGAAACACTGGCGGATCTAGAAAAATATTTTGGGGGGGGCCTGATTTATTTTCTCCATATGTACTCTGTTATGTATACCTATACAGGGATTGCACTTTCTAGTTGTCCCATCTAGACACACGACAGTGCGCTAGGCCAAGTTCAAGCCTGACGCACGCAGTGTGTATATTTACACGAAGGGCTTCGTACTGTTTTCCCTACCCTCCTAACTTTGCTTCTGATTATGATGATAACTTGAAATTTGGAATATAACATAAGGACCACTATGAAATGTCACATAGGAAATTTGAAAGCCTCAAGATAAAAAGTTCAGAAGATACAGGGGTACAAAAAGTCCTAATTTTACTACTCATTCATTCA
>CM022881.1:19605672-19631257 GCA_012654025.1 Pachypsylla venusta | reverse complement strand
CTTGAAATATGGTAGGTATGTCAAATTTGGGGTTTGGTGCCTATTCATATTAACTTTATGCATTGATTGAGCGTGGATACATTTGGCTGCAGCGTGATTTACCGTTAGAGGTTTTAGCGGTTTTCAGCTGCTTTTTGGCTGTTCCTGCCTAAAAAGAGAACGTTAAGTGCTACAGCTAAAATATCAATGCATGGAATGCAAAATGACACGTTTGCTTTAAATTGAATCAACAGTTTTTAGCAGTTTTCGTCCGCTTTTTGGCGGTTCCTTCCTAACATGGCAAGTTCTAGAGCTTAAAATTTGGTACCTAGTTATATCAATAAAGCAGGAAATGAAAAATAACACTTATGGTTGAAATCGAATTCACTCTTGATAGTTTTTTGCCGCTTTTTAGCGGTTTTAACGAGTCTGGCACAAAAAGAAAACGGAAATAGCTAGAGACTTGACTTTCTTTTATTATGTCAATTTTATGTATTGTGCACGTCTCGATTTTTTTATTATAGGAAATGAAAGTCGTGTGATGTTCACACTTATATCTTCTTCTCTCTTCGTTTCTGGACGCCAATAATTACAATATTTTAGCTCCCTCTATCGGCGGGAACCGATCTCGACTTCAAGACACAAGTATCCTTACTTGACTAGCAAGCAAGACTGTTTCGATTCACTTTAATTAAACAAGATTTCATCGAACAAAAAGCAGGAGGTATATACGATGACTTGAACGCACGTATTACTAGGTATAAGTACGTCACTGTTATTTTAGGCAACACAGTTTCTGATAATTGAGGAAATTACAGTTTCAAAAAAATAGTTTTTATACACATTTTTCCGCAAATTATCAAAAGTATTACCTAACCATTATCCTATGAAGAAAACTTA
Organism: Pachypsylla venusta; assembly: GCA_012654025.1. Classification (NCBI taxonomy): domain Eukaryota; kingdom Metazoa; phylum Arthropoda; class Insecta; order Hemiptera; family Aphalaridae; genus Pachypsylla; species Pachypsylla venusta. The sequence continues at coordinate 19,630,378 of CM022881.1, read as the reverse complement.
CTCCTTATATTGGTTCTTGGTCCAGAACCGTAGGTCCGATTGTCGTGATAATGGTTTCATTGGAATCCTCGTTAAAAATTACATCAAATGTCAATATTACTTCTATTTGTGACATACTTGGCCAGAAGTCGAAATTTCTATGTAAAATCCTATGGGACAACTAGAAAGTGTAAATCCTGAATACATAATATTATTACGTATTGGGAAACAACGGTTATGAAGATGTTATAATAATGAAAGTTATTAAAAATGAATGATATTTTATATTTACTTGCAGTTATAGATTATTGGAGTAATTATTATTATTTCGAGGTACCTATGACTTAGGTAATATAAAAATGTAATCCATAAAATTTTAACGTCACTTTGGGGGGCCCGGGCCCCTTGGGCCCCCCTGTAAATCCGCCAGTGCACAGAAAGCGAGTTATTGCGGAAACCTTTAAAAAAAGGCGCAAAAACCGCCTTTTTCAAGATGGCGGAGAACGCACAAGTGGTGTGAGGTCGAAAACTTTAAAGAGGAGGTCTATACCTACAAATATATATAAAAATCGAAATTTCCCCAATTTTTGCGTTCAAAAAGTCTCTGGCTACTGGATTATATGGACTAGTAGTAAATGTAGAAAAAACTAAATATTTGTGCCTTTGAAAAAGTAAATGACTTTAAATATCTGGGGACTTTAACCAATGACCAATGTCGTAACATCCAAAAGATTGAAGTACGAATTTTAGCAGCAAACAGAGTCTACTCTAGTACGCAGATGCTGAACATTTTGAAAAAGCGATCCTTGTGAACCAATTTTAAAGTGAGACTTTACCAATGCTACATTATTTCTGTGTTACTGTGCGAATGTGAAGCACTTAGCTTCCGAGTCACAGATGAAAACAAACTTCCAGTACTTATTTGAGATTCTAAGAAGATTTTTTGGGCCAAAACAGGATGAAGAACATCAAGCGTGGAGAATCCTCAGAAACCGAGAAATAGAGGAGTATTATCAAAATCCGGACATAGTGAAAGTTATGAAGAAGACAACACTGAATTGAGCAGGCAATGAATGAGGATTGGTTGACATAGATTGCTTTCATAAAGCAGGAGGAAGACCAAGTCAGGGGTGGGAAGACAATATTGAGAAGGATGTACAAGAAATGGGAATGAACGGAAGCAGTTGAGGAAGCATATGGTCGCTATGGCGACAGCCATGGAAAAGTTAAAAGTAAGTAAAGGTGTCACAACGGCCGAAGGCTACTACAGCTATTTAGTGATGGACGCGAGACGAGACGAGACAAGGCCTTGTCTCGTCTCGTGTTTTTTTCACGAGGCGAGACAAAATCCTTGTATCGTCTCGAAACCAAAAAGTCTCTACTCGTCTCGTGAAAAATAGGTACCTATACTAGACCTTTTCCTGGATAGCCCTTTTCCTGAAGATTCTAACAATATATTATTTTTATATGATAGCATATATTATATTAGCAATATATGTATTAGTGTAGATACATAATATATGTATTATGATACATGATAGTTATGTATATACGGGGTGTCCATAAAGTCTCACTCCACCCCTCGTATCTCGAGAATGGCTGAAAATATTTAAAAAAAACGCAAAAACACGTATCCCTTAGATTTAAGAGGGATTCATTTTAGACTAAAAAATTTTTGTCCTGGGCACCGGCTGGATTCAAAATCTTAAATGTGAAGGTACATCAAGTGACACCTTGTTTTAAAGGTCTCGTTAATACTAGTGCATTACAGAAAACCGGAGCCACCATTCACGAATTACAGGGTGGAAAATGTGAAAATGGATCCTTAGCGGCCGCATCTAAATGGTAGGTAAGCTGCTCAAAGTGCTGTCCGTTGACCCCCATACAATGGTATAGGCGGGCCACAAACTCACGCCCCACTTTTTCAAATGTATCAGAGGTGATGTCCTGCTTGCAGGCCTTTTTGATACGGTCTTTGAAATTTTCGGGAGGGCAGGTGGGGTTCGGTAAACAACCGACTATAAATAACCCCATAAAAAATAGCCTGGATCCAAGTCCGGCGAGCGGGGATACCATTCCCGAGGACATCTCCTACCTATCCAGCTGTTTTGAAAACTTTGTTCTAAGAAGGTACGAACTCTGCGGTCGAAGTGTGGTGGGACACGGGACAACCATCTTGTTGGAACATTATTTTTTACGAAATTACTTATTTGGGACCATAAAAACTTATTTCTATGCATTTTTACCTACCATTTAGGTGCGACCGCAAAGGGTCCATTGTCACATGCTCCAACCTGTAATTCGTGAACGGTAGATCCTAGAGAGCTCCGGTTTTCTGTACTGAACTCGTATTAACAAGACCTTTGAATCCAGCCGGTGCCGGCCTAAACGGATGGACGAGGCCAATTTTTTTTAGTCTAAAACTAATCCCCCTTAAATCTTAGGGATACGTGTTTTTGCGTTTTCTTATATTTTTAGCCATTCTCGATATACGGGGGTGGGATGAGACTATGGACACCCTGTATACTGGGTGGACCATTTTAAGCTTTAATGGAGAATAATTCGACTGGAAGGCAAAATAATAGAAAAAGTTTTAAATAAAAGTTGTTGTTTAAGTAGGGGGGACACATGACCATGACCTTCAATGTGACCTTCACATTGACCTTAGAGGTCATTTAGAGGTCAAATATGAATTTTTAAATGGAAACATCCATTTTTGACCCCGATTCGTGATTAGCAAAAGATTTTACACATGACCATGACCTTCAATGTGACCTTCACATTGACCTTAGAAGTTATTTCGCGGTTAAATATAAATTTTTAAATAGAAACACCGATTTTTGACCACGGATTCGTAATGAGCAGAAAATTTTACTCTCAAATATGTACCTATCATTCTTAAACTGTGTAACATATTCCCGACAAATTTTTATGTCGTAGGGAGCTATTCACCTGGGGGCCCTTTAGGGCACCAAATTTGAAATTCGGTCACATCTTTAAAACTGGAAATATCACTCCAATTTTTATAAAATTTAATGCAGGCACTCTTTGCAACATATTTAGACAAATTTTGGGTCCCATGGGTCTATCTTCATCTGGGGGGGGGGGCTTCACCAAACTTCAAATTCGGTTCACCCCTCCAAAAGTAGCAATAAAGCTCCAAATTTTGATGAAATTTTAACCGGACACTCTTTGTAACATATTATCTACAAATTTTCGGTCTCATGGAGCTATCTCCATGTGGGGGTCTTTTCGGGGCACCGAAACCGAAATTTGGGTCACTCCTCTAAAAGTACCAATATAGCTCCAATTTTAATGAAATTTAAAACAGTTACCCTTTGTAACATATAATCGAAAAATTCTGGACCTCATGGGAATCTTTTCATCTGGAGAGCACTTTAGGGCACCAAAACCTCATATTCGGGTCACTTCTAAAATTTCATCAAAATTGGAGCTCTATTGCTACTTTTAGAGGGGTGTCCTGAATTTGAAGTTTGGTGTACTAAAAGCCCCCCAGATGGAGATAGCCCCCAGAGACCAAAATTTGTCTATAATATGTTACAAAGAATGTCTGTATCAAATTTCATCAAAATTGGGGTGATATTTCCAGTTTTAAAGAGGTGACCCGAATTTCATATTTGGTGCCCCTAAAGGGCCCCCAGGTGAAGATAGCCCCCTACGACCCAAAATTTATCGGAATATGTTACACAGATTAGTGTTTAAAAATGATAGGTACATATTTGAGAGTAAAATTTTCTGCTTATCACGAATCCAGGGTCAAAAATTGGTATTTCTACTTAAAAATTAATATTTGACCTCTAAATTACCTCCAAGGTCAATGTGAAGGTCACATTGAAGGTCATGGTCATATGTAAAATCTCTTGCTAATCACGAATCGGAGGTTATAAAATGGGTGGTTCCATTTAAAAATTCATATTTGACCTCTGAATAAACTCCAAGGTCAATGTGACGGTCACACTGAAGTTCATAGTCATGTGCCAAATCTTTTGCTAATCACGAATCGGGGTCAAAAATGGGTGTTTCTATTTAAAAATTCATATTTGACCTCTAAATGACCTCCAAGGTCAACAATGTTAAGGACACATTGAAGGTCTTGGCCATATGTAAATTTTCTTGCTAATCACGAATCGGGGGTTAAAAATGGGTGTTTCTATTTAAAAATTCATATTTGACCTCTGAATAACCTCCAAGGTCATTGTGAAGGTCACATTGAATGTCATGGTCATGTGTACCCCCACTTATACAACAACTTTTGTTTATAACTTTTTCTATTATTTTGCCTTCCAGTCGAGTTATTCTCCATTAAAAGTTAAAATGGTCCACCCTGTATATGTATCTTAATTCAGACTGTTTGTGTTAAAGGGTTGTGCCTCTAGAACCAACCATAAGTCGTAACAATTGGAAATAGACTTCTCATGGCGGAATTTCTTATATGAAATTGATATGGATTGGCATCAAATTTCAAGTTCTATAGCTCATTCCATTCTGGTTTTAGGCAGAACCGCAAAAAACTGCCTCCAACCGCTAATTAGCACACATCAATATTTTACACTTTAACCTAAGTTGCATTTTGCAATTTCTAGTATGAAATTGATATGAATAGGCACCAAGTTTAAAGTTCTACCTCTTTCCATTCTGGTTTTAGGTGGAACCGCCAAAAAGCGGCCTTCAACCGCTAATTAGCGGCCAACAATATATGACACTTCAACCTAAGTTGTATTTTTCAATTTCTTGTATGAAATTGATATGACTAGGCATTAAATTTCAAGTTCTAGCTCTTTCCACTCTGGTTTTATGTGGAACCGCCAAAAGGCGGTCTTTAACCGCTAATTAGCGGCCAACAATATTTTACACTTCAACCTAAGTTGTATTTTGCAATTTCTAGTATGAAATTGATTTAAAGTTCTAGCTATTACCCTTCCCATTTTAAGCAGGATATGCGAATACCGCTAAAAAGCGGCATAAAACCGCCAACGGTATAATCGATTTCCACCAAAAACTGATTTTACCGTTCATGTCGGTTGGGTCAGTTTGCAGGTATTTTATGATGAGAAAATGTAACACGTAGATACTTATGTACAATTATGATAATGAGGGGAAAAGAGCATCCAAAAAGTCTTATTTTTTTACGAGACGAGAAATTTCTCGTATTTTCACGAGACGAGACAAGGCCTTGTCTCGTCTCGTATTTTTTACGCGAGACGAGACAAGACCTCTGTCTCGTCTCGTAAGTTTCGAGACGAAACGAGACGAGAAATTTCTCGTCTCGCGTCCATCACTACAGCTATTTGAAAATAAATATATCACATCAGCCATTGGCTGCCAAAATCCATTTTAAACCTAAATTATTAAGGTACTTCCTTAATAATTTAGGTGTTTGCCCCTAACAAATTCTAACAGCTTCGCGTCCCCTAGAACATAAAATAGTTATTAAAATTTCTCACGTACTATATTAGCTTTACGAAGGAACGTCAAATCATAAGATGTTTGTCCTCGGTTAGATTCGAATATAATGCGGTGATGAGGGTCCAACAAATTGGTGTATAATTTAGCTACAGTGTTTCCAAATTCATCCCTCTTCTCAAGAGATCGATAAGGATTTAATATATCTCTTTTATATGTTACACCCATAGCAGAACAGTAAGCCTCCCGAATGTAATACAAGATATTCTTGTATTCTCCAGTATTCATCTTCTTACGGACATGGATTATTCGAGATCTATTTTGTACTACTTGTGTTACTCCAAATAAAGCAAAACCAGCATCTTCAAAGTTAGGTAACATTCTGTAATCCAAAACAGCTGGAAATAAAATATTATGTTCATTTTGGTTTATTATTTACTAGCATAAATTAAAAAAAAAAATTGTATCAAACTACAAATATTAAAGAGAGTCATGAGCGCTTTCGTCCGTTACGACATCGCCTGGTGAACATGATGTCGTTAAGGACAAAAGCGCTCGTAACTCTCTTTAATATTTGTAGTTTGATATATTTTTTTTTTTTTTTTAAATTTATATTTCACAATGACTACAAATATCCTAAATATTTTATCTAAATTATATTTACTAGCAGCTGTACTCCGTGCTTCGTCCCGGTTCAAATTTGTAGAATTTGTCCGGAAAATTAGCTTTTATTATTTGAAAACCACTTGACATTTTTTATTTCTGATAATTTATCTGATGTTTAGAATTTTGCGCCTACTTCGCTTGGAGCCTTAGAATCATGACCCCTCCCGTGCCAATATTAATGATTCCATGCAAAAATCAAATCGGCCGTAATTTCTTAATTCTAATAATATTTCTGGGGTCCCATTCTATTTTTTTTTTTTTTTTTTTTTTTTTTTTTTTTTTTTTTNTTTTTTTTTTTTTTTTTTTTGGTGGGGGGAGGGGAGGATCTAAGCGTACCACACAAAGCTTACATATTGAACAACACGTTTGTTAATCTGAGTACTGAGTAGACACACACACACAATATCTATATTTCTATTTATATGTACAGCGTTTGCACTTTCTAGTTGTTCCATAGGATTTTACATGGAAATGTCAACTTATGGTCGGCATATCCTCCCAGTTTGTCACAAAATAGTGATTTTTGGTGTATAACGACGATTCCAATGAAACCATTATCACGAAAATCGGGCCTACGGTTCAGGAAATCTGGACTAAGAACCGATATAGTGGACCAAGGTTCCTTGATAGGATAATGGTTAATACATTTGATAATTTGGGAAAAAATGTATGTACCTAGAAACGTATGTACCTAGAAACTTTTTTTGAAATTGTATTTTCCTCAATTATCAGAAGCTGTGTTGTCTAAATAACAGTGACATACATACCAGTAATGCAAAGAAGTGGGTTCGAGTCATCAAAATGCATATATATCTCCTGTTCGCGTGATGAAATGTTGTTTAATTAAACTGAATCGAAACAGTCTAGTCAAATAAGAACACTTGTCTCTTGTAGTCGAGATCGTAGGTTCCATTCCCAACCCAGGTGGATTTTCCTCAAAGGATGGAATTAATTCTCATATCGACTGTTTTTTTTCATCCTATATTTTCTTCTCTCTTCGGTTTCAGGACGCCAATAATTACAATAATATAGCTCCCTTTATCAAATTCTAGTCCCCCTCACTCCGCTAAAAGGCTAATTGATCAATGGCTCTGCGCTATGAAGACTTTTGAATGTTGATGACACGTGAAGTTAAAAATAATTGTTCACTATAGCGTACTACCGTGATGTACAATAATGTACATGTAACTACCAAAATTTTGTAGCAATCGCTACCACAAAGTCAGGTCAATTTGATGACCTTGACACTGTAATCACACATCAGTTATAATTTACTGTTTATGTAAGCAGTTTAGAGTTGTTTTCTTCTTTGTAGGTATGTGACAATAATAAACATATAACTATAATTAAATTATTAAAAACATCACAAAAAAAACATTGCGCAGACTTCAACACGTATTGTATTTTTTTTGGAACCTAACCCATTACTACTCTCAACACGTTCTACACAGCATAACAAATCAATACTACTTCCCATGTTCAGGTTAACAAACGTGTAGATCAATATGTAATCTATGTGAGGTATGCTTGGATCCCGTTTATAGGGTAATGCCTGGATGATATGAATGCTAGTAAAAGTCGCATTTATTCTCATTTCTTCTCTCTCATCTTCTCGATCCGTTTCCATGAAGACCTAGCTAACTATTAGACTATTATATGTTACCAACCTGATGTATTATTGAACCCTGTCTTTGATTCAGGAATTATAAAACATACAGCATTCCCTGGATCCATGACGGCATAGCTAACTCTTACATTGTTACCAACCTGATGTATTATTGAACTCCGTCTTTGATTCAGGAATTATAAAACATACAGAATTCCCTGGATCCATGACGGCATAGCTAACTCTTACATTGTTACCAACCTGATGTATTATTGAACTCTGTCTTTGATTCAGGAATTATAAAACATACAGCATTCCCTGGATCCATGACGGCATAGCTATCTATTACATTGTTACCAACCTGATGTATTATTGAACTCTGTCTTTGACTCAGGAATTATAAAACATAGAGCATTCCCTGGATCCATGACGGCATAGCTATCTATTACATTGTTACCAACCTGATGTATTATTGAACTCTGTCTTTGACTCAGGAATTATAAAACATAGAGCATTCCCTGGATCCATGACGGCATAGCTATCTATTACATTGTTACCAACCTGATGTATTATTGAACTCTGTCTTTGACTCAGGAATTATAAAACATAGAGCATTCCCTGGATCCATGACGGCATAGCTATCTATTACATTGTTACCAACCTGATGTATTATTGAACTCTGTCTTTGACTCAGGAATTATAAAACATAGAGCATTCCCTGGATCCATGACGGCATAGCTATCTATTACATTGTTACCAACCTGATGTATTATTGAACTCTGTCTTTGACTCAGGAATTATAAAACATAGAGCATTCCCTGGATCCATGACGGCATAGCTATCTATTACATTGTTACCAACCTGATGTATTATTGAACTCTGTCTTTGACTCAGGAATTATAAAACATAGAGCATTCCCTGGATCCATGACGGCATAGCTATCTATTACATTGTTACCAACCTGATGTATTATTGAACTCTGTCTTTGACTCAGGAATTATAAAACATAGAGCATTCCCTGGATCCATGACGGCATAGCTATCTATTACATTGTTACCAACCTGATGTATTATTGAACTCTGTCTTTGACTCAGGAATTATAAAACATAGAGCATTCCCTGGATCCATGACGGCATAGCTATCTATTACATTGTTACCAACCTGATGTATTATTGAACTCTGTCTTTGACTCAGGAATTATAAAACATAGAGCATTCCCTGGATCCATGACGGCATAGCTATCTATTACATTGTTACCAACCTGATGTATTATTGAACTCTGTCTTTGACTCAGGAATTATAAAACATAGAGCATTCCCTGGATCCATGACGGCATAGCTATCTATTACATTGTTACCAACCTGATGTATTATTGAACTCTGTCTTTGACTCAGGAATTATAAAACATAGAGCATTCCCTGGATCCATGACGGCATAGCTATCTATTACATTGTTACCAACCTGATGTATTACTGAACTCTGTCTTTGACTCAGCAATTATAAAACATACAGCATTCCCTGGATCCATGACGGCATGGCTTATTTCATTGTTGAAAGAAAATTTAAAAATAGCTGCAACAAAATTCAAGTAATATTTAGTCTAATCTAATTTTTCTCCGAAACCTGAAAAAATCCAAAAATTTTGGTTGAATAATTTTCGAGGTATTCACAGTCTTCCAGCTCGAGGTATTGAGCTGGAAAACAATATGGCGCAAGAGTGGCCTCCCCCCCCCATTTTTTTTAAAAAAACTACCTTATCAAGTCGTGTGAGGTACCTAGGAATATGTTGTTTGGGTCGTAGAACTCGAATTTTAGGTCAAATATGTCTCTCAACGCTCCGGTAGTCCCCCTCCCCAAAAAATGTAATCAGTAAAATGATGCTTTAAACGAAAAAAAATCAAATGTCTCTATGTCTATCGAACAAAGTGTCAATTACTATGTTTTCAAGGCAGCAGATACTTCAAAAAATCTACAGTAAATGCTGAGGATCATACTTGCCATTGAAATTTAAAAGGGCAGCAGGAAAGCCTACCTACAAAATAATTTGATGCGAAATTTTCGACTAAAAATTAAAGTAAATTATTGAAATTTACGTTTCTTGGGTCGCAGAATTCAAATATATCTCATCAGATATACTACCTTATCTACTCGAACAATATACATATTTGGAGAAGAACGGCTCATGTAGCCGTAAATAAAGCGACATATTATATAGCAATCGTTGAAATTCAATGAAGGGTCCCTAGGTATAAGATCTCGGAATGTATCTAAATATTATTATACTACCGTAAGGTGGGGTGAATAGGATCACTTTTGACTAAAAAGCCTTTTTAACAGAAAAATGCCATTTCTATTAATGATTCGAATATTTTTATATAGATAAAAATTGTACACCACATCACAACCTTTCTTTAGAGTATTTTTTTGATTTTTCTATAACGCCTCCTATCTACCCTGTGGATAATTTTGTATCACCCTATGAACACCACCAAAAATGTACCCTGGAAAAAAGTTCTCCATAAGACCCCTTATGGAAAAATTTGTTGGACTCAGGAGATGACTTTCCGAATATAAATTTTGTGCAGAATGCGTAGCAGTCATCTAAATAACGATTTGATAAATATTTGGGCCCCAAAATGCGTTTTTTCTTGAATGGCCTCGTTTTTTGAAAATTTCGGGGTGAATAGGATCAGCATTAAAAACATAAAAAATTATTGGAGTGAATAGGAGCAGTGCCCATTAAAGTTTTTATCCTGCAATATGTCAGTGTTTTTGTTGTGTATTATTATTAACCTATTTATCTCATTGGCAGCCCCCAAAGGTCAAGATGTTAACTCCCAAGACTGATAGTAAGGCTTTCTTAGATTTAAGTAGATTTTTAAGTTCCTATTATTTAAAAAAATACATATTTTTAACCCCCTTTAACGCAAAAGGTTCATTTTGGTATCATTTCCTTCGTAATTTTGTTTTGAAACTTTTTTTAAAAAAAACAAGTTTTGTGATCCTATTAATCTACCGACTGCAAAACCCGGTTCAATGAATAAAAGTCAGTAGGTGATCCTATTGTCCTGACTCGCAGGTGAATAGGATCAAGATAGCTTTCTTTAAAATGTGCCCAAACTAAAGGTCGGAGAACCTTCATCTTAGGTTCATTGAAAAGATCTAATAAAGACTCAAGTTTTGGCACAAAAAACAAAGCTGTGAAAATCACAAAGATTCAACCCACTTTACGGTATACAACCGTATATTTAAATGACTGACTCACTCATGATCAAATGTGTGGGCTAAACGGTGCTAGTTAGAGGAAAATTGATGGGAATGGACCCCCTCCAAAATCATGGTCAAAAACCTCAAACAAAGTAACGAGAGATCAAGTCCAAAATTACGATCACGATGTTAAATATTTGATTCGATACACTGAGATACGATTTATACGAAACAATTAAAAATAAATTACTCAAGTTGGAACCATAGTGTCCAAAAAACTGATATGTCCGACTTTCCGCGTATGACGTACGTACGGAATTGTGTGCAGAACTCTGGAAGTAAAACCGCTGGTCCGATTTTGCTGAAATTTTGTACACGTCACCCCGATTGATATTTTTCTTTTTCTCGATAGTGCCCCTAGGGCCCCAATCAGATTCTTCGGGACCGAATCTCTAAAATCCAATCCACATAACCAATTTTGATGAAATTTGAAATCAGTAATTATGAAATCATTTTATCTAAAATAAATGCAGGCGTATCTCTTTTTTTTTTTTTTTTTTTTTTTGAGGTGGGAAAATCTTCAAAAAGACGCCCACGAAGGGAACCTCAGTGAGGAGTGTGAGTATAGTGCTGTGCAAGATGTTATTATGTTAGAGAGCTTCACCGACTCACTAAAAACCCAACCTCTTACGTTTACAAGCGCGACCTCGGAACCGGGCTAGACATTACTTCGAGGTCCCGCTTGTTTGACCCTACTTAAGGGGCTCTACCATTTTTTACTTTTAGCGTGGTTGTTATAAAATTGGAGATATTTCTCCAATTCTCCTCACTTTCTAACATCTTCTGGACAATGTTATATTTTGATAGCACTAAATCGAGCTGTCTTTGGACCTCACTTCTCGTGTTATTAAAATGGGGACATACGAACACCGCATGCTCCGGCGAGTCTATAGCTGAGTGGCACAGTTCGCATCTATTTGATCTTTTTTTTTGAAGCGGTGGAGGTATAGGCCGAAACAACCGTGACCCGTTAGGAACTGACAGAGTTCGTATGTCACCACCCCATGTTTCCTTTCAATGCAGGGTCTAATATTGGGAATCAGCTCTTTGGTCCACTGGCCTTTTGATGTCTCCCCCTCCCATTTTCGTTCCCATTTTGTTAAAATATCTTCCTGGATCTCTTTCTCCTTTATCTTTCTTTCTTCCTCTTCGTACGTTATCCTTGAAAGCTCGTACATCCTAGATTTTTCTTCTACGATCAACTCGATAGGGAATGAAGAAGATATAATTTGAAGGGCGACAGTGGAGGACGTCCTATACGCTCCGCATAGACGAATCATAATTTTTCTTTGTACACGCTCGATAAGGTTGATGTACTTATTCCATTTTAGGACACGCCCCCAGGCCCGTACACCGTACAAAAGGGTGGAATAAACGACCGACATAAGTATTTTCCCTTTGTCATTATCTGGTCCTTTGATGTTGGGCATTAATCTGCTAAGATTTGCAGGCGTATCTCTGTGGAATGATTTTATCTGACACCAAAGTCGAGGAACCTGTTTTTAGACATAATTCGTCTAGACACTTAGCCTACTTTTAGAAATAATTCGTCTAGACACTTAGCCCACTTTTAGAAATAATTCGGATATTTTTAGAAATTCTTGGAAGTCATATCTTGGAAAATTCAAATGGCCGCCATTTTGAAAACAAACACGCTAGACGTGAAATTTTTTTTTGCAAAGTACTTCTAATTCTATTGTCTTTCTGAAAATATATCACAAGATGGGGTTTCGTATTTAAAAAACAAAAAAATGGATCCCCTGGGGACACAAGGGACCCGCCCCTGAAAAATTGGTCACACCAGGTGGTTTAATTTGGGATATAATACCATGCAAAATTTCAAAACTTCACACAAAACTCGCTGTTCAAAATTTATTCAGGTGGTCTCGAACTTTTGGGACACGCTTTATTATTGATACTTGCCTGCCACGTGATTGTGTTCAAATTTGTTAAAATTACGTCTATATTGTTGCTCAGCCACACAATTATCGGGAGCATAATTGTACACCGTTGCTAAAAATAAGTGCAATCTCAATGACAGAAAAAAATCTAATATTTGTATAGCCAATCCGTAGGATCCATAATCTTTAAACCCCCCAGGTTTATAATTTCTATGGAAGTATTCGAATGAATTGAAGTCAGTCCCTAAAGTTCTTGCACTGAGTCTGTGGTAATATGATTCATAGAATCTGAAAGAGAAGGAAAATTCACAGTTAAGGAGTTCGTCACCAGCGTCATTTTTTTTTTTTTTTTTTTTTTTTTTTTTTTTTTTTTTTTTTTTTTTTNTTTTTTTTTTTTTCATTTTATCCCTATGCAAAAGGAGGACTTAACTTCCAATACACTCAAGCCCTTTCCAGTCGTAAAAGGCGACTCAGAGAAGGGTGGTCGGAAACAATATATCTTTTCCATTACCCATGATGAAGAAATCAAGCAGAAGTTACTCCATTATATCCTTCCTATGTCCCCTGTGGATAGGGGGACTTAAAATGAATACTTCCAAAAGGCACCCAAGTCCACGCCAGTCATAAAAGGCGACTAAGGGCAGGATCGGAAAAGATATGTTTTCCATTACCCATACAGAAAGCAAGGAGAAGCTACTGCATTATCCGTAAGGATTCCCATGTATCCACAACTCATGGCGAGTTGCTTCAAACCAGCTCCTCGGCTGTTAACCTATGATGAACAATATGATCAGTGAGGTGTGACGGAGTTGATGGTAATGTAAGGAGCGATCATGTGGATGAGAGAGGTTGATGGTAATGTAAGGAGTGATCATGTGGATGAGAGAGATTCATGGTAATGTAAGGAGCGATCATGTGGATGAGAGAGATTGAGGGTAATGTAAAGAGCGATCATGAGAGCGAGTGAGGGACATGAACGCTGATGTGGATGGGTGAGGTTGATGGTAATGTAAGGAGCGATCATGTGGATGAGTGAGGGTGATGGACGCTGATGTGGATGATTGAGGTTGATGGTAATGTAAGGAACGATCATGTGGATGGGTGAGGGTGATTGTAATGTAAGGAGCGATCATCTGCATGAGTGAGGGTGATGGACGCTGATGCGGATGAGATATGTTGATGGTAATGTAAGGAGTGATCATTTGGATGAGTGAGGGTGATGTGGATGGGTGAGGTTGATGGTAATGTAGGGAGCGATCATGTGGATGAGTGAGGGTGATGGTAATGTAAGAAGCGATCATGTGGATCAGTGAGGGAGATGGACGCTGATCTGGATGAGTGAGGTTGATGCTAATGTAAGGAGCGATCATGTGGATGAGTGAGGGTGATGGACGCTGATGTGGATGGGTGAGGTTGATGGTAATATAAGAGGCGATCATGTGGATGAGTGAGGGTGATGAACGCTGATGTGGATGGATGAGGTTGATGGTAATATAAGAGGCGATCATGTGGATGAGTGAGAGTGATTGACGCTGATGTGGATGGGTGAGGTTGATGGTAATATAAGAGGCGATCATGCGCATGAGTGAGAGTGATTGACGCTGATGTGGATGGGCGAGGTTGATGGTATATAAGAGGCGATCATGTGGATAAGTGAGGCGTGAGGGTGATGGACGCTGATGTGGATAGGTGAGGTTGATGGTAATATAATAATAATAATATTTATACTTACGGGTCGAGCCCTTTTTACGAACAATACAATGTATGACAATAATATGTAAGAAATATAAAATTAATATAGAGAAAAGACTGGAGAACAATTTTTTGACAAAGTTAGGGGGAAAAATAATAATTCTAAAGAAACACTTTGCAAGTTATTACTTTTTGGTAAACTCAATAATAATATAAAAATATATATAAAACCGAGAACGATTCTAATCAATTGACAAATAGAAAAAAATATCACTTTTTAAATCAAAGGAACTAACTGAACTTAAAATCATTGTCACTATTAGCAGCTCTCATCATTCTGTTGAGAGGTGCGTGAAACATATAATTGGTGCCACACGAAGTCACTTAGGACGTGTTGCTCCGCCTCAGTCTCCTGTGATAGTCAAAGTTGACCAGATCTACCAACTTGGTGTAGTCTACAGCACCCGTAATCAACTTCCCAAAAAATATACAACAAAAAGGAATATATTAAAGAAAAGCAAATTTTGTTTATTTTTAAAAAATGAAAGAAAAAAAGTTTTAATGATAAAAAGAAAAAAGATAAAAAGCCTTTTGTTAGAAAAGTCAAAAATCCCATCTTGATCCACCGGTGGAGTAAGATGGGATACCTAGGGGCAAGATTTAAAATGTCATTTGAATACGTAAGAAATATATGTAAGTTACCCACATAGAACGTTTCAGGGTCATTGGTGCCATATATGCGCCTGTTGCGATGTAACAAATTTCAGCTCTGATGGTATTCCCTCTTTCTGCAGAGGTCAAGACCCCTACTTGTTTTCGTCCTTTGAGAGATAGGATCTTTGATAGTTACGTCATTTTCATCACAGTTGAAAATTCTGTCAGGCGTGAGTTTGCGTTGATCAACAGTCCAAAGAATTTTCCAACACTTACACCATTGTAAGCAGATGTTATTGCAGCATTGGTCGCTTCCGGTTTACGAAATGATATTTAGGGATGGTGAGCTTTGAATGCAAAGTACCAATCCATGCCGGCCAATCTACTTACTCTCCTTGGAAAATGAGTGCACCTTTCCCAATTTTTCAGCCCACTATTAAGCAACAGATCGGAGGTCGTACACGGTGAGGCGGAATAAACGTTCTTCCATCTTCAGTATATAAATCAACAGAAGCTCCGACATTTGAATGGACCCAATGTCTTACGGGCTGTTGTGGGAGCACTTGCTGCACTTGAATCTTTGACTCTTCTTTCAATACTAATTTTTGGGACATCAAACTGCCTTGCCGCGCTCAAGGACCCGATTCATTGTTCAGAACCACCCTCACAGCACAGTCCATAATTTCAGATGGCCATTGTCCGCTCTGCGTCTTTCTTTGATAGTGATGTACCATCTTGGATCCTCCTGTATAAAAAAAAAAAAAAAATAGAATACTACATAAGTTCTATTGGGGTAAGACGGGACACTATCTCGTTTTGCCCCAATGAAAAAATCCCGTCTTACCCCATGTGGAATTTACTAAATAAATTAATTAAAACAAAATGATAGGAATGCACTGGTTCTAAATATTTTAGCACATATTATTTAAAAGGAATTAATTAATGTAAGAGACTACAAAGACTGAAATAAATTAATAAAATGATACTTACCACAAGAGCTATTCATAAATCCTAAAAAAATTAGATCACACCACCAACATATCAAAAATTTCGTTTTAACTTTTCTTTGCTATATCACTGCAGAATACAACTAAGTGTAAAGAAAGATCTATCAATTTCTCATCATTTGTAATAAAAATCCAACAGCTAGCGTTACTGGTATCGAAATTAATTGACAATCCCGTATTGACCCGGTATCCCGTCATGCCCCAGTCTCCCCTACGCTGTCCAGCATATGGTCATGTGTATGATAGCAAGGGGACCAGACAATACATGCATATTCCAAGAGAGAACGGACCAAAGATACATAAAGAAGATGGAAGGAATTAGAAGAAAGGCCCTCAGATGTTCTGAAAATATAGCCAAGTAAGCGATGACAGCGCATAGAAAGATTGGAGATATGGGATGAGAAGGTGAGCTTGCTGCCAAATCTTTGATGTGATCAACTCGTTGGAGACTTTGAGAATTAATTTGATATTGAAATTCAACCATCTGTTTATTCCTGGAAAAATATATGGAAGCACATTTATTAAGTGTGAGTTTCAAGCCATTGAGAAAATGAATCCATATCCTTTTGAAGTAAAGCATAGTCATCAAGGTTAGATATTGATTTATAAATTTGAACATCATCAGCAAACATTTGGAAGGAGGAGTTTCTAACCACCTTCTGAAGGTCGTTGAAAAAAGACTGAGCCAAAGGGGACCGGAATGGCTGTCCTGACCAACACCAGAGGTCACTTTGATGAAGACGGAAAATCACCAATCTTTACACGCTGAGTACGACCAGAGAGAGCACTATCCAACCAGCGAAGGAAGCAATCACCGATGCCATACGACCTAAGTTTGGCAATAAGAAATTCGGTGTTCACTCTATCAAATTCTTTCGCAACGTCAGTATAAATAAAATGCACATCTGTTCATGATTGAAAAGAACTTAAATTGTCATACTGATAACATAACAGATTGGTGACAGTTGATCTCTTAGCGATAAATCCATGCTGCTGATCCGAGATAAAATGTCTACAAGCAAAGGATAGTTTGGAAGAAATCAGTTTGTCTAAAATCTTAGGAATACACCACGATAGTTAGCAATATCGGACCTGTTCCCAGATTTATGAATCGGAAAAACAAAACTAGATTTCCATACTGATGGGAACACTCCTGAAGAAAGAGATTCCACACTGGATGCACACTTATTCAAGATGAACGACGGAACACTGTCAGGATCCGAAGAAAATGTTGGCGGCAAGGATGACAAAGCCTTAAACACTTCAGTGGAGGAACAAAAGCAGGAATTGAAATCAATACGGTCCAACATCGGATAATCTGGAACTTGAACATTCGAAGATACATAATTCGAAGAAAAGTATTTAGCGAACAAGAATGTAGTCTCCTGCCCATTACTGCTAGATTCACCGTTTAAATACATATATTGAGGAAAGCCGTCGGTTTTTCTCGTAATGTTTGCAAATTTCCAGAAAAATTTAGGATTCAATTTGAGATTATTATCAGCTCTATCTAAGTAATCATTATAGCACTTGGAATTCAGATAACAACAACGAGAACGCAGTGAAGAAAAATGAATATAATCTGTCTCAAGCTTGGATTAATTACGATGAGCCTGTTTCTTCTCTATCACGAGAGATCTAAGCTGTTTAGAAAACCAAAATGGAAATGAAGAACGAAAGATTCGTTTTTGAGGAGTCCACAATTCAATGGCTGCCAGCAAGAAATCATAAAAGAGTTTAGTGACAATTTCAATATCATTAAAAGAAGAAATGAACGACCAATCAATCGAATTCAGATAATTATGTGCTCAATTCCGTTACATTGCATTTAGAGAAGTCATAAATAAGCAAATTTTGAGACAATTGTTCGACTTCCCTAGAGACAGGAATATCAAAGGAGAAAGAGTTATGAGGGAAATTGTTGGAAAGTAAAAGGTCAAGAGGAGGTGTGGTAGAAACAGAATTATCACTAGTGAAAAGCAAATCCAAAAATACACCATGATCATTAGGGACAGAATTTACCTGATGAAGTGAGATGCTAATGATTCACAAACCCGAACAGCGGGGCAAGAAATATTACAATCTACAATCATAGATGAATCAACAACGTCCACACTCCACCTGGCCTCCCTTAGGTTATAGTCACCAGCGAGGTACAAAGCAGGAAACCTAGAAGATAATTCCTCGACAACACGACAATGTTCCATATACGTTTCCACATCGGAATTGGGCGAAATGTAGACACAACCGAACAGCAGACTAATAGCAAAAATCTTCACAAGAACAAAAACATGGTCAAAAGCGGATGAGGCGGAACCAACCAAAATTTCACGGGACAGGGGTGGGGGTGTGCTGACTGCAACCAGCACACCCCCACCCCTAGATCTACCCAGTACAGATGGATCTCTGTCACTACGATATATATCATAATTTTTAACTTTGACCTCATTTTCAGAGAAATCATTGTTAAGGCAGGTTTCGGACAGTAATACTATGTCAAAAAGAGAAACCTCGAGAGCACGTTTTAGAACCAAAAGCTTGGTCCGAATACCCCCGGCATTATGATAGTAACAATTCAAGTGTTCTTTTTTTGTTTTTTAGAGGTCTCAAGTTTTTGATGGGGGTGTGGCTTTAGAAGTTGAGGCTATACACGGAGATCTTCCACCCAAATGACCCACACGAGAAGTACTATTTGGTCCTCCCAGAACACCCTTGGCCACTGGCCTGGCCGATTCACTTCGATCGGTCGCCGCGTCTTTGTCGACTGTGATTTTAACACAGGAGGTTTGTAGCCGACACACCTCCTGTGTTGGCTGCCTCCCGAGAGTCATACGTCTCTAAAATATAGGACGCAAGAAATCTACCAGAGAATGTTTTAATAAAAGTACACCCAGGCCAGGCACCCTCATCCGAAACAAGGTCCATCTGACTCTCAGGAACAGACACGTGAAACGAAGAGTACGACGGATGTCGAGTCTTCACTTTACTGCTTCGGCCATATGTCAGCTCTTGCAACGCCCCTCGAAGATCCCCGGCCAGATCAGCAGCCGAGATATCCTGACTAATTTGTGAAACAAAGAATTGTACAGTGAGTATGTTCTATAGTTGAAATGTTTGATTTTCTTGAAGCAATTATTGGGACCGGAACAAGATTCTTCCGATTAATTGAACTTAATGAAATCAAATAAAAATATCAATTATTTTGAAGACACATCGAACATCCGATTAAGCGAAATTTATGGATAATGTTTCCCCAAAAGTTCCAATTCGACCCGTAGGTATTCATCTTACTGGATAAGATCTTCCCATCTATTATACAACTTTTGCCTGATTATATTTTGTGTCACAAATGCATTGAGGCTGCGAATAGTATACTCCAAATCAGCGTAACTAATTATGTTTGCGGGAACAACTTCATCACCAAATTCAGGTTGGTACCAATTCTCATAGTTCGCCATTGCGAAGGCACTTGGTTCAAAATATTCACAACCCCAGTTATTTATTCCAAAACCTGCGCAGGTAATAATAAAAAATAAAATCAATGGCTTATTTAAGCAACGTCAGGCGTGGTCAGTATTTGGTTTGGTGACCGCTTGGGAACACCATGTATTCTTGGCTCACTTTTTATCCAGCGTCTATTGCACGTTGAATACAGCAGTTCCCGTTAAGTTACTGAAGTTCAGCAACGTCCAGCGATAATGTACCATGTGGGTGTCCACGTAAGGTTTGGCGCCCTTGTGATGCTGGCTGTTTTTCCGGTCTAACCCAGGCTGATTGAGGTTGACGGACGGGTAGCTAATTTGTAAGTTTCCAGCGAATGGCAGGAAAAATATCCTTTTTGAATGAGCAATAGATGTAAAAGAGACGTTAAGCCAGAGAAAGAAGAAATTATTTTAAGCTGAAAAATAACCCACCCACCGCACCAATAGGTCAATTAACAGTAGGCATTAGAATCAAACATTATATTGGTCGATTTGAAATTTTCAATACAAATACTGTGGGTTTAAAAGACGAGTTATCTTTATATATAGAAGGCAATGTCCTGAGTGTTCAACGTAGAGCCGAACTATTAATGCTACAGAATTGAAATTTGGCAGGGACCTTCGTTGCACCATGTAAGTGTGTATTAAAAAAGGATTATGCAAAATTTTAATTTCAAAATTTTAATTTTTAGTAAAAAGGGGGATGCTAGTTTACTATAAAATTTTGTATTGAAAATTTCTCATTCCTCTGGCCCTAATGTGAAAGAAATGCGAAAGTTTTTATTTTTTGCATAAATTTACCCATATTGAGGTTAATTTCTACTGTTTGTAATAAATCACAACCTTGCTTCACACTTTGTGCTCGAAAACGCCCACTTTTTAAACAGCCCGAATGCAACCTCCTGAAGAAAAATGAGATTTGATTTTTTCAGTCTACGTCACTGATAAAAATGAAAATAGGTATTTTTGATGATTTGAACTTTGACATCGAAGCTCGAAATCGGGTCCGTTATGCAGGTTGTAACGAAATAAAACTTCAAAACCCTCTATATCCGTCTTTATTTCAAAAAATGTGAATAAAAGATAGTCCTTATTTTATTCCAACTTTTACTTTCAAAAATAAAATTGGTAGCATTCCATTTAAAATTCTTGAGAAGTCAAAACTTTTTTTTGAAAAAGGCCATTTCCGGTGATCGAACCAAGAGCATTTTTTTTTTTTTTTTCGAAGAAAAGTCTTATATTACCAATCGAATTTGCATGGCTTCTTTTATTTTGGTTTATTATTTTCAATAATGAAACTTTGGAATCGTAACAAAAAAAAAATACCCCCCACAAATTTTAAATAGTCGTCTACACACCATCACTTCTGTATTAGGGGAAAGTGGGGGAATTGTGTGCAACTAGGCGAGAAACGTTGTAGCATCCTTACTGTTGGAAACTCAAATATCGTTAACTAACTAATGAACAAGGTCGAAGATTATTATATTGCACAGATTTTTTTTCCCCCAAGAAAAGTCAAATGCGCACGATTCCCTAACCGTCTCGTCGGGTAATGGTCACGGAAAGTAAGTAAGTACTAATGAACAAGGCCGAAGATTATTATATTGCACAGATTTTTTTTTTTTTTTTTTTTTTTTTTTTTTTTTTTTTTTTNGTCAGGTAATGGTGCGCAGGGGTCAATTTTCAAAGTCTCCTTCCTTAAATTAAAAAATTACAACCACTTTTGAAAAACCACAGCACTGATCACAGTTTACGCACAATAATTCAACGTTTTTTTTATAAATAAGCAAGTAAAAAATTAACGAAAAAATCACAATCACTTACCGTCTTATTTAGTGAGCATCAAAAATTATAAGAAATACTTGAATTTGAAACAATCGTCGAGTGCTCACAGATCAAAACAAAAACAAACTCCTAATAAAGTAGTATCACTAACTCTCACTAAGGGGAGACTATTACAGTGGTCGTGTTTCATCTCAGTGTTGACAGATCGGAGATATACAGGTGCGCACCCTGCGCACGATTCCCCCACCTTCCTATACAGGTAGGGCAATAACTGACGCGGTGTGATGAGTGAGTAAGTGAAAGTTGAGCAGTCGGGAGTTACGAGTGAGAAATGAAAGGATGAGTGTGAATAGAATATAGTGAATGATAAATGTATATAAGAAATATGACTGATGAGTGTGTATGACAGATAGTGACTGCTGAGCAGTGCTGCCAACCGCTTATAATGATAAAGCCTGAGCAAGCCTGTGTTCACAGACTTCCATATTTTCGTAATAAGGTCATTTATTTGGGGGTCTGGAACCGGGGAGGAGTGTCTGGTAACATTTTTCAATTTTTTTTTTTTTTTTGAAACTAGCTTTTTAATTAGCCGTCATGTATCCATTTTGGACGGCTGTACGCAATAGATGCATGGCTATAAAGATCGTTTCCTACCCTCTCAAATTGAGTTAAAATTGGTTAAAAAAAATCAAATGGTTGCCAGACACTCCTCACCGGTACCACTATTTCGTAACTTGACATTCCGGAAGAAATCGTAAAAATTGCGGGAAAATCAAAATATCAACCTGTTAACCTGTATTACTGTTACTGCTAAATAGAGATAGAACGTGAAAGTGATGACGTATTTCGGGATCAGTTTTTGCCCCGAAGTGTGGATATTGGCTAGTTTTGAATTATGTACTGACTTTTCCTGATAAGTTTTCCATTTAAATTTTTTTACTAGCCTCAATACAATATTTTGACCAAAATAAAGTCACACTTGTATGTATAGTCTGTCTATGAAATATATAATTATAGAATAGCTTTCAGCAACCTGCTGAAATCAATTTTCGGTCCCCAAAAAGTGGTGTCCTCTGGCAGATTTTTTTTTTTTTCATGGCCGTGACAATCTTTTTTGATGAAGTGAAATTTTAGTTGAAAACTTTTAATTTCAAGAAAAAAATTAACATTTATCGTGAAAGAAAAAGCTTAACAATTTGTCAAAACTTGGTAAAAATTTCCAAATTTCCGCCCCAACAATTTTGAAAAAAAGACACCTAACTTCACACTTATCCGAGTACCAACATCTTAAACGGGAAAATTCAAAATAATCAGTGCAAAGTTAGGTACTTCATGGAGGTCACGGGTAGGAGGAGGACCTCCCACATTTTTTTGTAAGACCATGTATGATTTATTCACACTTATGAAATTCTCGTTTAAAAAAAGCCTGAGATCAGGTTGAAATGCCTTTAAACATTCCATTTAAATTTCCCGAGAAATCTATCCTTTGTGTCAAAAAAAGCCACTTGCGGGATTTGAACCTGGATACAGATATTACCATTTGAATGGCCATGGGCCCTTTTCTATCCCTAGAAACAAACAGAATTCAAAAATTCTAAGCGGTTTAAAAGTTATTGGCACCGGGCAGTACTTCTGGGACATACTGTATATGTGCGAATCTGGATTTTCTCAAATGTTGTACTTGAAAAACAAGTATAGGAGTAAATTAGATGTGTCTCATGACATTCGCATAAAAATTAGTATTATTCAGCCTGATATTGAAGTAATTATTTCTGATAAGAATATGTAGTACGTAATCTCATCAGAACAGGAGGAAGTGGGTTCAAACCCCCACCTTTCTACTCACTCTGCCACAACAACCCCCCCTTCCCCCCCAGGGTGGTGGTACTTCAAAAATCCGAAAAAATACCAAGTGGTACTTGCTGTTGAGAACCCCTGCTCTACACGCAATATTTCTAGCGCAACGCGAGCAAAATGTGTTTTTTTTTTCTATTTTTCAAAACTATTAAATAATGACATTGAATTTTTCCAATGGAATTTTTTCCGCCTCACTAGTTTTTCAAAAGATAGGCTGTACATCTATTCAAGTATTCAAATAGCCACGTTTCAAACACAGCGAGTGGAACATGTTTGTTTCTTCACTTTTTTTTCGCTTGCCGCATGCCTCAATCTCCAGAATCAAGTTTTGTTATAAGCATTTTTTTATTATGTCAATAGAATTAGGTGATCCCTATTTGACCAATGAGTAGTTGTTGGACGTAAAATACACCCGGGATATTTATTGAATAGTAACACTCATAATGGATCATGTGATCAGACGCTTGGACGAGTTCACCTAAAATAGCCATCCGTACCAAAGTCCCCGTAAAGCAGACCCAAGGAAACTCGGAAGCTATAAACTTAAGAAAAAACTCTGCCAATGTGAGAAATGGGTTTATTACTTTACTGGCTAAAAAAATCCCCCTGTCTGTCGCCTGTCTGTCTGTCTCTGAACAAGATATCTCAAGAACGGCAAGTGCTAGAGACTTGGAATTTGGTATGTATGTCAATTTTACGTCTCTTTAAAATCTATTGGTCATTCATGATATACCCTATTAGCTAGAAACATGCAGACCAGCTCCCCACATTGACAAAGCCTGGGTTGGACCGGGAAAATAGCAACTATGATGAGTGCGCGAACCCACGTGAATACCCACATGGAACAACCTCGCAGGACGTTTCTTAACTTCAGAAATAATTATTTCCCTTAAATTCCAATAATGACCATTTTCTTACCACTGCACCACCAACCCATTACTGACACAATAATGGGTTGGGGTGCAGTGGCAAGCCGCTCTGACTGGTAAGCAGTAGGGCGTCGGTTAAAACCCAGCCAACCCATCAAATTTTATCCTCATGAATTTGAGATATTTACCACATAATAATAGCACCCAAAAAATTGACGGTGCCAAAGCAACTCTTCAGTCTTATTCGGGCAGTATAAATAAGGGACTATCAAGCATGTCGGTAGATATGCTTACGTCAAGAGTAAGCAAAGCTACCGACTATATTAACACGAAAGATAGTTTGTAGGTATGGAGACCCACTTTTTTCTGCCACTTCCAGATGATTTTTTGCAAATTTTATTTTATATTCTGTATGGGGCATGGTAATAGATGGTGTTTCCCCCAAATACGATGATTCTACGTTTTGTTAAACGTGTTTCCCAGACACGTCAAAATACATAAAAAATAACAATTTTTT
>CM022881.1:19560450-19591835 GCA_012654025.1 Pachypsylla venusta | reverse complement strand
GGTTTTACCCTCCATTCGCTGGAAACTTGCAAACCAGCTACCCACATTGACCTCACCCAGCCTGGGTTGGGCCGGAAAAAAACCCAGCATCATGAGGGCGCGAAACCAGGTGGACACCCACATGGTACAACCTCGCTGGACGTTGCTTAACTTCAGTGATCTAACGGGAACTGGTGTATTAAACGTGCCATAGACGCTGAATTTGGAAATAGATTTTGTTCCCAATAAATTGATAGAAAACTTAAATATCCAATAACTTTAATATCCTCCAATAAACGTAATGTCGAGATCAGTGGCGCACACAAGACGGGGAGGGGTTCCAGGAAAGCCCCCCCACCTAGAATAAAAAAAAACATACAGTGATCGAATTCAATATTATCTTGTGCACATTTAGCGGGTATATAAGGCAAAACAGTTTCTCGAAACAAATCACCTCTGTAGAAAACATTACTAACACAAAATTATTGGAATTTGTAGGTAGATATTTGTTGGAGGGTCTTAACTTCACCCCCCGCCACCGCTCATGTTCTGGTCGGACCGGACTTTAGGCCATTTTAGACCGGACTGGCAAATATAACTGTACCAAAATTAACAAACACACCTTCAATATCCTGGAAATTTCTATCCACCTCATCACTCAGTATTAAATGAAATGGGCCTTATAGCCCATCTTACCACTAAAGATAAAAAGAATATGGGGCCCAAATCGAATGAAAATCCTAGGTACGCTACTGGTCGAGATTAAGAAAACGACCCTCTTAATAAGGTAGTAAATATGACGTTTTTGAAGTACCCTAACATTTATCTGATTCAGACTGGATGAAACTCCGATTTCAGAAAGGGGGCCATATTCATAAATTTTGGAAATTCCTTTTTTTAAAAAAGATAATCAATCTTCAAACGTAGAATGTTATCAGTATGACATTTTTTTCTACATTTTTTTCCATTTTGAGTTTTTTCTTGGTTTTCCAAAAGTCACCTGTGAATAGGGGGACTTAAAAAGAATACTTCCAAGGCATCCAAGTACATGCCAGTCGTAAGAGGCGACTAAGGGCAGGGTGGGAAACGAAAGATATCGTTTCCATCACCCATGCGGAAAGCAAGGAGAAGCTACTACATTATCCGTAAAGAACTCATGGCGAGTTGTTGCAAACCAGCAACACGATGATAAACCTCTTCCTGCAATCAGCGATTCATTGCTGTTGTACGTACCGTTGCCTGGTCCAGAATCATGCTGATATCAAAATCTTGATTCAATTCTTGCAAATCACTCTGTAGATTAACTACTTGGGGGCCAATTTGCAGTAAGTTGATAGACATTTTGAACACTATCAGACCCTCCTTATTCCTTTTCTCCAGGACCCGAATTGGGTTCAAAAGATCTCTTTTTGTTGTAATTTCCAACGCCGAACAGTAAGGTTTCTTTACATAATAAATTGTGTACGTTAAATTATTACCATTACTTGTTTCTCCTTCGATCAAGTAGGGAGTAGAGTAAATTGGCTTATGAATATCATATTGCAACATATAGGGTACCATCCTAAATCTTGAATTAACTGTAACATAGAGATGTAAGTTATGAGTCGTTTGACTGATTAGATCACTAATGACTCACAATCAAAAGGATCTAGATATAGCTCATATAATAACACTCAATTGAAAGACCTATGTCCATTCTCTTTTGTGCGAGCTTTCTTGCATTACGAACCATCGATCAAAGAGAAGAAGAAACAAAACAACAAATAAGGAATAACCTTGAAGTGGTCAATAGGATCATTCCATAATCAACACATACCTGTCTCTTTCTATTTCACTTGCCTACAGCTGCTCTCCCTCTCTCTGCATTTTTTTTATATTTTTTTAGTGAATATCTTTCCATTCAATCGAATTGTGATTCATGAGTCAATAACTCAGCAAAGTGATTTGGCTCATTTGCGTTAATCAATCATGACACATCTCTACTGTAATAGCAATATTCAATATCAAATGCAACCATATATAGAACCCCCAAAAATACCACTGCGTGCTATAAAAATTCCCCGCCAAGTCATCACCCCAAAAAAGATATGAAATCTATTTTGGGCCCCGCTATCCATTCTTCCGTTCTTCGAAATACCTAGTGACTTTAAATTCCGACCCCACCNGAGCGCTACCGCGCTCCTTAATAACATCCTAAATCTTGAATTAACTGTAGATAATAGCATTATTCGTCACGACAACATATAATAATCTGGTATGAACATCACAGCACTTTCCTTATCTGTAAAAAAAATCTGGTGTGAACATCACACAACTTTCCTTATCTGTAAAAAAAATCTGGTGTGACAACGTATATCTTTCCTTATCTATAAAATAATTTGGTGTAAACATCACACCACTTTCCTTATCTGTAAAAAAAAATCTGGTGTGAACATCATATAACTTTTCTTATCTATAAAATAATCTGGTGTAAACATCACACCACTTTCCTTATCTGCAAAAAATCTGGTGTGAATATCACACAACTTTCCTTATCTATAAAAAAATCTGGTGTGAACATCATACAACTTTCCTTGTTGTTTTTTTTTTTTTTTTTTTTTTTTAAAAAAAAAAAAAAAGGTTATGCCCCGGAACCGCTTTCGCATTACTTCAGGGCACTCCTTTTACAGCCATGCCATTCCGGAAACGAGAAAATTCGATCAGAAAATTTTCGCTCCGGGCGGGATTCGAACCCACAATCTCCGGACCAACAGTCAATGCTCTTAACAACTCGGCCACGGAGATCGGCCTTTCCTTATCTGCAAAAAATCTAGTGTGAATATCACACAACTTTCCTTATCTATAAAAAAAAAAAAAAATCTGGTGTGAACATCATACAACTTTCCTTATCTATAAAATAATCGGGTCTAAACATCACACCACTTTCCTTATCTGTAAAAAAATCTAGTGTGAATATCACACAACTTTCCTTATCTATAAAATAATCTGGTGTGAACATCAACTAAACCTTGGCGATAAAAAGTTGTAAATAATATTGTAATTGCCTGAAATTTTCGATGCCGAATTTTCAAAGCCAATATACGTTTTGTACAAACATTTTGTAGTGAGAATCGGAAAAAATCGCTAAAAAACGGTTTTTCTTATAGTGATTTCTATGTATAGACTTCAAATTTGAAGCTCCAGTTCTGGGTTGTCCAAAATGCGCCCCGTGAAGCTAATATTAATAAAATAAAACAAAATGTCCACAGAAATCGCACTGACACGGCTCATTTAATATGGTAGGTAAGTTGTATTATTTTTATGTAAGTTTACACCAAACTTACTTAAATTCCTACTCACCTACCTACATTTAATAGTTACCTAATCGTACATAGGATTTTTAACTTTATTTCATAACATTCATACCAAATTCAAGTCTTTAGCACTTACTGTTCTTGAGATATCTTGTTCGCAGGCCGACAAACATACAAACAACTAACATTCATACCAAATTGCAAGTCTTTAGCACTTACTGTTCTTGAGATATCTTGTTCGCAGACCGACAAACATACAAACAACTAACATTCATACCAAATTGCAAGTCTTTAGCACTTACTGTTCTTGAGATATCTTGTTCGCAGACCGACAGACATACAAACAACTAACATTCATACCAAATTTCAAGTCTTTAGCACTTACTGTTCTTGAGATACCTACCTTGTTCGCAGACCAACAGACACACACCCGTACTCGAATTTTGGTCTTTTGGGGAACTCAAAATATGTTTTGGCATTGAATGCTGAACATAGAACATTTCAGTCCATTACTTTCCATTCTATTAGGACAGGGAGTGAAATAAACGGGCAACTTGAAATTGAAAATTTTACATAATTGCAGTGGCGCACGCACCATTTTTATTAGGGGGGTCCATGTCCACTCTTCATCTTTAGTAGTAAGATATGCGCTAACCATCAGGGCTATAGGCTGGATTGAATTCTGAGGGAGGGGGGTATTCTAAAATATATAAAGCTACATATTTTATCTAATTTTCGACGTGAAATTTAATGACTTTCTATAATAAAGTCATACCTTTCCCGAAAATCGCCAGTGGGGGGGGGGTCTAACATCGACTTTTCATCTTTCGCAGTATTCATTTAATTTCGGGGAGGGGGGGATATCTAAAATATATTACCCATTTTATCTAATTTTCTAGGTGATATTTGATGAAATTTTCGGAACTTTGAGGGTGTGCATGGTGAAAGTATGTCTTTTTTGATACAGTCATATATACCTAGGTATTCCTAATGTTTCAGTCTGGTATGCTCGAATTTTGAGATATCTTTAAAAATACATAATGATTATGCTACCTTTGTACAGTCAATATACTGCTTAATGTGGACACATATTGTCCACATTAAGTCGTTACGAAACTAGCACAAAACTTTGGCGTAAAAAAAATTACATTTTCAAAAATTGGGGGGCGGGGGGTTGTAGAAATGGACCCCACAAAATAGCATACAACATTTTTTGGTCTCTACACTGCATAATCTGTCACCCGTACTACATGCATGATTGCGCATGGTGAAAGTATGTCTTTTTCGATACAGTCATATATACCTAGGTATTCCTAATGTTTCAGTCTGGTATGCTTGTGCATGGTGAAAGTATGTCTTTTTTGATAAAGTCATATATACCTAGGTATTCCTAATGTTTCAGTCTGGTATGCTTGTGCATGGTGAAAGTATGTCTTTTTTGATAAAGTCATATAAATCTAATGTTTCAGTCTGGTCCGGTTAAAACATGGGAAGGGAGGTTTCACTAAATTGTTTTAAATAATTTGTTCTACAGAGGTGAAACCGTGAGGAAGCTAATTTTAACGTGTATAGCCGCCAACCCTGCGAAAGGTAATATTGGGTTCGATAAAAATTTGAATATTTTTTTTATTCGGAGGGGTAGGGGGTTGGGACCCGGAAACCACCCCTGGTGTGCGCCATTACTTGACGCAATTTTTTTTAAAAAATGGCAATTTCTAGGATATCATATATATATTTATATATATATAGGTACCTGGTACACTATTGTGAATTTTATAAGATTATTCACCACGTTGCGTCCCGTCCGCACACCATTGTACTTACGCCCTTAATTATTTTGTGAAAGGTTGGTTTTGATTCGAAACATATTGTCCACATTAAGTCGTTACGAAACTAGCACAAAACTTTGGCGTAAAAAAAATTACAATTTCAAAAATTGGGGGGCGGGGGGCTGTAGAAATGGACCCCACAAAATAGCATACAACATTTTTTGGTCTCTACACTGCATAATCTGTCACCCGTACTACATGCATGATAAAAATTAGAATATTAGAACATAGCTTAGGTTCACAGCAACAAGACGTAGTAAAAGAATCTTCATCATCAAGCCACAAACGGTCTTTGTTAAGGCCATATAATGATCCACCCTTAATATACTAAATTTATATTGAGAGAACTGGTATCCAAACCAAACATGTTAAAATTGTTATTTATCTTGCCTTTGAAATGATGCGTTCTGGTTTGGGTTCAGTTGTTCTGTAGCTCTCAATTTGAAACTATCAAATTGTATTACGTCTAGTGATAAAAGTGTTTGTGAAACAGCAGATTTGAAACTAACAAATTTGTGAATTATTTATTAAATATTATTACAACTAGTGATAATAATTTTGACTTTTTACATAAATTACGTCAAGTAATATATTGTGAAACTTTCTTATTTAACCACAACTAGTGGAAAAATACCATCACAACTAGTGACAAAACATTTCAATCTATATTAATTATAATTGTGATTTATTGTGTATATTATTATTAATTAATTGATTCTTACTGATCCTATTCCTATATCTACTCCTCTCCTCATCAGTAAGGGTCGTCATTTGTAAATATATTTAAAAACCTCAAGCATCAACTGCAGGTAAGCCAAGAACAATATTACCCTTCGCTCAGTTTTCGACATCCCGAACCACCCCAAACTTACAGCCCGCTCTTAAAAATAATTGTCCGTCTAGGACAGCTTGGTGGTCTACGCCAGGAGTGCCGAAACAGTCTTCTCTAAACCAACTTTCTTCTTTTTTCGACTCCACTGGACCCACAAGAATTCCTGTGCCTGTCAACTCAATCAATTTGAATTAAGGCCTCGGCTACGATGAGAGCGCCAAGCGTAGAGCGTCAAGCGTCAAAACTTGATTTTTTTGTTTTCATTGAGCACAATGTAAATACATCGAACCGTGGCTTTCGATTTCCACCCTGTCTTAAATGAGGGAAAAATCGAATTCCATCCTGTCTTAATTGAGGGAATAGATGGTGATACTCTCCATGCCTTTCCCTTTCCCTATTTATGTGATGTACCCCAAACTTTCTCTTCCTCCTTAATAACGCAAAGTAAGCAGTAACGCATGTCTTCTCCCATCCATGGTTAAAATATAACTGAAGTTCTACGCTTTGTCGCTTGACGCTCTACGATTGACACTCTACGCTTTACGCTCTCATCGTAGCCGAGGCCTTAGAATAACGATGAACAATGGAAGTGCATGAGGACAATGAGGGGCTATGGAGATGCGCATAGCGATTAGACGCCAGAATTGTAGTAAAATTGAAAAATTCAAAGTGATTGATATTGGAAAATCCTACAAATGCTCCAGTGAGCACCAAAGTTGTGACATAATAACACCAAGAAACAGCATTTTAATTATAATTTTTTTTAAAAAATAGCGATGTAGATATTGTCTACATTAATCTTGTAAGGACTGTATTTATCATTCGTTTTTTTTTTTTTTTTTTTTTAATTTAAATCAAATTCATTACCTCATCTTATTACCACTCCATTAGTTCATTCCTCAGTCTTTTTCAAACTCATGTTGCACCTTTTTATCTTTCCTTCTCTCTCCAATCTTTTTAATAGATAAAACAAATAAATCGGGACCAGACAAAACCACATTTTAAGTTTGTAACTTGCTCCAAAAAAAATTAATAGTATCTGTCTGGTACCAGAAGAAAAAGGTTTTTTTCAAAATAAATTAAAATTAAAGTGAATTAATTAATTTTCCACCCCTAAAACGTTTAAAAAGCCTTTTTAAATTAAACCACATTTTAAGTTTGTAACTTGCTCCAAAAAAAAATAACAGTATCTGTCTGGTACCAATAAAACATCAACGCCTCATAAATTATGTCAGAATTAAATGCAATTTTACAGGATATTCTGCAACAACAAGCTCATAACAAGCTAAATCTAATTTCAGACAACAATTAAATCACCAACATTCGATGGAAAAAATTCATTTGTCAATAGTTTTATTACCTCCAAGCACAAAAATCCCCAAAGAGAAGTTTAGCTCACGAATATACGAATATTTATTAACTCAATTGATGATCTTTTAAATTTAGTAGGTACCTAATAATGATCATCAATTAGGAATATTGAATGCCCACATACATAATGTCAAATTAATAGGTGAAGCATTAGAAAAAATAAATCAGAGTATTGCTAAAACATGGCAAGAAATAAAACCATTATTATTGAAATAGTTTAGCGACAAAAGGCCGATAGCTAGTTATATTATAACAAGGTAGACGCTACACCTCACGGAAAGACTGCCATTGAATTTCTTTCATTTATAGAGAAACTGCAAACAGATGCAAATTCTCAAGGCCAAATAATTAACGCACAAACTACCGCACACATTGAATTATTTAAAGAGATAGCTCTTAAACTATTTATTCGCACATTACTCGATCCTCTCAGGACGCATCTACTTGCAGGAATGCCAAAAGATGTACAAGGCACGAAGGATTTAATGGGAGACCAATTTTTGGAAGAATCGAATCGTATCATACGTACTTTACAATCTAAAATTCCACAACCCATAAAATTTTCTGAAAATTTACGGTTCAAACCATTCCAAAAGAACGAAAATTTCAAACCCCCAGATAATAAACCCGATAATTCTAACGATATGAGTGCTCGTACAACCCACACATTGCGTTCTTATACAATATGGATATGTCGCGAAGCGAATACCCAGAGTATAATGAACCCGACATACCCGAAACTGTTGAAAAGGAAAATTTTCTCGAAGAAGCCTTGGACATCAAACTATAACCATCAATGTCAACGAAACAAATTTCCCACCTTACATAAAAATGAAAAAAACGAGACAGTCAAAATATTGATAGATAGTGCCAGTGATAAATCGTTTATTCAACCGGTGCTCACCTATAGACATTACCCCTCTAAAAAAATTTGAATTACTTCTACGTATTCGTACCGCAACAGGTATAATATCCACAAATGACGCCGTCTCGGTATCCGCCCCAAGTTATTTCAAACAAAAGCTAACTTTAATCTACATATTTTTAACTTTAATCCTAGATATACTGTAATGTTGGGTATCGATCCCCTACGTACATTGGATTTGAATTCCTTTCAGAATAATGAAACTCTCCAAAACCAGTATATACAAATACCATTCTATTATGACTAACTTGCAACAACCGAATTTCAAAATATCTCCATTGAACACCAGAGTAAAAAAAGAATACCCCCACGAATTCCCACGATGAAAGAAGGAGATAGAGGAAGTGTATCAAAAGTGGACCCCCATTTTGAATTCTCCTAATAAATCTTGGAAAGAAAACATAAATACTTTATTTTTCATGAAAAAGCAAAGAATTACCTATAATGTTTTTAATTATTTAGTATAAACAAATATGCAAAAAAAGGAATGCAAATGAATATATTTATGTTTTTGTTAAATTTCTCAAAATTAAGGTTTTAAAAAAAGTTGTCTAAAAGTGGACCCCCATTTGACTCCTAATCTGGACCCCTAAGTTTCCTAAATTGGACCCCCATGTTCTTCAATTGAGTGGTGAAATATTTGAGCAATAAGAAAGTGGGACCTTATTTCAAATGTATTCTTGATTACACTTCATTAAATATATAAAAAAAAACATTCAGGGGTCCACATTTGGAACATTCAGGGGTCCACATTCGGAACATTCACATTAGGAATTCAGGGGTCCACATTAGGAATTTTGGTGGACGAAACAATTTTTTTCACTGACATTTTAAATTAAAAAGCTTAGAGAAAATAATATCAGAAATTGAAGTAAAACAATGTACTTTAACACATATATATTCTACTTATTAACACTTACCAGAGAAAATCCGAATATACTATCCTTGAAAACTTTTCAAAATCACAATAATCAAAATACAGATCTAAAATCAATACTATTACAACTGAAACTGTGACCGAGTCAGAGATGAGATTTCCAACAATAAACAAATCATTTCCCCTCCCGCTCCTTCTCTCAAGTTACGTTATGTGAGAAATAGGCTAGGGGTCCACTTTAGGGGGAGGGGTCCACTTTTGGTACACTTCCTCTACATTTATATCGCACATAAACATTGATAAAAATTCTTATATTTTATTAACCCAAGTAATTTCTACAGTTAATAAAATACTACCTATTAATATTTCACCCCAAACACTTGAGGTAACACGCACCATATCTCACGATATGTATTATCTGAATTTGATTCATGGAAATATTCAAAAGATAAAACCAAACAAATTATCCCATTAAATAATAATAATAATTCTCTATATTTATTTTACGTAATTCCCATATGAACGCAGATTAAAGAGATAAAATTTTATCAATCTGACCCTGCAGTAAAAAATAGCTGTAACACTTAGCTAAAACACCCTCTCTTGAAACTAAACTAATTTTTAATCCTACAGATTATGACTCTCAGGAATTAACCAAGTTCTTCAAACCCCTATTTTTGACAATATTGAAAATAAAGAGTACGGAAAACCGTACTAATCTTTATGTTCCTTTATTCTAGAAATTTGGCAGGCTCCGGATAATGTCGCAGGTATTTGAAGAAAATATTATATCAATTAGCAGTGGCAGCCTTCGGCTATTATCATAGCTCTTCAGTGAAAATATTTTTGAAAATAGATTTGGCAGCCCTTAGCTGTTGTCGCAGATCCCCAGGGAATATACTATTTCAATTAGATTTGGGAGCCTTCTCGGCTGTTTTCGCAGCTCCCTAGAAAAAATATTTTTACTTTCTCTTCCTGGCAGCCTTCGGCTGTTGTCACAGCTCTCTACTGAAAATAGCATATGAATTCAATTTTGCAACCTTCGGCTGTTGTCACATCTCTCTAGTAAAATTATTATATGACTTAGATATTGGACATAACTCCTAAATATCGTGAAGTAATGTAGCATATTATCATATGTTTTTGGATTATGTCAGACTTTTCAAATTTCTCTTTATGAGTTTAATTGGGACTTGAATCATTTGTACCGTTCGATAGAGCTTATTTTTCTGAATCCAAAGATACCGATTCGAAAAATGACATTTTTGTACTTATCGCCTTTTGCCTAATATGCGAGTTTATGATCAGTTATCGGTATTTGATTCGCGAAATCTCCAATAATCCAAGCGACATGTGTATGAATGTGTCATAATAGATAATAGCAGGTTTCCCGAAGCTGATGGAATTCAAAGTGTTGAATAATGTGATTACATGGCCCCAAGGTATGAATAATTTTATGTATTTTTATGTGAAAGATGCATAGCGTTTCATTCATTTTATTTTCCTATAGATCTGCTGATTTGATCCACAAAACTCGTACCACAAAGTTTACTCAAATATATAGAAATTACAAAAATTGAGCTTCAAATAGAAAATATATTTTTAATAAAACATAATTGTGTATGATCGAAATTATTTGAGAATAGAATGACACAAGAAACTTTTATATTCGTTGACACTTTATCAATTGGCCAAACCATTTAACTTTATCAGTTGGCCAATACATTACACCATCTTCCCTAAAAATCGAGCTTTGGGGGTTACCTAGAGATTCTAGCTGATCTCCTTAACTCAAACTTCTTTAGATGATCAGCATGAACAAAGCGAGACTGAAGTTCAGTTTGTACTTGATAGGTGTAAGGACTAATCACTTTCTCAATTTCACCAGGAAACCATTTAATCTTTTCGCCACGAACTGATCTCACCCAAACTTTTTCGTTGAGTTGATAATTTTTCAAAGTTCGGTTTTCGGTAAAATGGTTTCTCTGGTATTCTTAATCCTTCTTAATTTTTTCTTTAACTAAATTAACTTCTTTCAATTTTCCCAATTTTGTTTTCAGAATAAATTTAAAAATCATTTCGGCTGGGGTTTCTCCGGTCACCGAAGGTGGAGTATTTCGATACACATACAACAAACTGGTTAGTCTCTGCTTGAAATTTGAATATTTTCCTTTTTCTCCCTCTTGTTTTTCCGAGTGTCTCTTGACAACTTGGATCGCCCTTTCCGCTGCTCCATTCGATTTTGGATGATAAGGAGGTGAGTGAATCATAGAAATAGAATTGTTTTCCATAAAATCTGTCATTTCGCTTGATACTAGCTGAGGACCGTTATCTGATACATAGGTCTCAGGGAGCCCAAAAATGGAAAAACATTTTTCAAGGCACTGAATAGTACTTGAGTCAGTAGTTGTTACCAATTCCACATCAATCCGTTTGAAATAAGAATCGTAAATGACAAACAAGTTTTTTTATCGTATTCAGCATAATCAATGTGAATTCTTTGGAATGGGAAATTTGTTTGAGGCCAGTATGAAAGTGAACTTTCCTGGGCATTGTTGGATTGGGCTTGGCATGCCGGACAAAATTTTACATAATTCTCTATAGCTTTATCTATTTCAGGGAACCAAACATAACTGCGCGCCAAAGCTTTCATTCGCACAATGCCAGGATGCTCTTCATGCAGTAATTTAAGAATTTGATCTCTAATGTTTTCTGGAATTATAATTCTATTAGCTCTCAGCAAGCACTCGTTCTCAATGATAAATTAACTACCGATGGCCAACCGTGCTTGTCATATTCCATAATTTTTGAGAGAAACTTATCTTTTTTAGTATTATTGATAATTGTGTGAGCCGTTATTCCCAACTCCTTGAATCCTAAATAGAATATAGTTTCATAAAAAGTTTGGTTGTTACACAATGGCAATCCCGAGAGAGCATCTAGAACTGGAATTTGAGTACCTTTTTTGTACTTAATTGTATAATCAAAATTTGACATCAATATCAAACTTCAACGCTGTAGTCTTGCAGATGCCAACATAGGCACAGCCTTGTTTTCACCAAACAATGTGATCAAAGCCTTATTGTCTGTGACCAAAATAAATTTTCGACCACTAAGGTATTTGGAAAAATATTGAACGCTATCAATCACTCCCAAATCTTCTTTCTGCACTTGAGAATATTTTTTTTCTGCAGCTGATAATGTCTTGCTTGCAAAAAAAAAAAAAAATTGGACGAATGACTTCATCACCATAATCATGGCCCAAAATCGCTCCAATTTCATAATTTGAAGAATCGCATTACAACACTAAAGGTTTTAAATCATTGAATGGAACAAGAACATTATGTTTCTCTAAGAGAAGTTTACTATCTTGGAAAGCCTTTGTACATTTTTCAGTGAAATTCCATTTCACATTTTTCTTCAATAATTCATATAAACGATATAACATAAAAGACAAATTCGGAATAAACTTTTGATAGTAGCCCAAAAGACCCAAAGAACTTTTCAGTTCAGTGACATTTTAAGGTGTGGGGGCATTCTTAATTGCTTTACAATTCTTAGGTTCAGGTCTGATTGAATTGTGACTAACAATGTGACCCAATGCTTTAATTTCTGTCTTGAAAAAAAAATGACATTTATTGATATTGACTTTCACATTGTTATCATTAAGAATTTTCAGAACTTTCACGGTGGTATTATAGCAATCTTCCAAGGAATCTCCTTTAATAAATAAGTCATCAATGAAACTTTTTACATTTTCACAATCTTTCAGGAGTTCATAAATTTTTTTCTGGAATATAAAACTTGCACTTTTAATACCATAAGGTAATTTTGTATATTGTAGCAGTCCTATAGGGCTGTTTATTGTTAATAACTTTTGTGATTGTTCACTTATTTCTAATTGATGAAACGTCTTACATAAATCAAGAGCAGTGAAATATTTTCCGAGAGCCAATTCACTTATAACTTCTTCCTGCAAAGGCAGTGGATAGTACTGA
This sequence comes from Pachypsylla venusta, assembly GCA_012654025.1. Classification (NCBI taxonomy): domain Eukaryota; kingdom Metazoa; phylum Arthropoda; class Insecta; order Hemiptera; family Aphalaridae; genus Pachypsylla; species Pachypsylla venusta. The sequence continues at coordinate 19,578,731 of CM022881.1, read as the reverse complement.
GTCTCCGCATACTTATTAATTGTCTGACTAAAATCACCACAAATTCTCATAGTTCTAGAATCTGCCGTCACTTTAGGAATCGACACAATAGAAGTTGCTTATTCAGAATAGTCAACTTTCTTCAAAATACCAGAATCAATCAAATGGTTCAATACTTGAATCACCATGTCCTTCAGTGCAAACGGAATGGTTCTTGCCTTACAAAATGTTGGAATTTTAAATTTTCAATCATTTTATCTTTGTTCACCATATTACATGTGTGAAAATTAAAATTGTTCTGTTTCTTCATAAAGAATTTTTTAATTGCATTTAAATCAAGATCCAAAAAACTAATCCAGTCTCTTTCCAAAAGAGCTGGCACTGAAACGCCACCAGAATCAACAACAGTCAACGACAAATTATAGCTGATGTTTCTGTATTCAACAGGAACATGCACATTTCCAATTAAATTCAAAGCGTCGCCACTGTAAGATTTAAGTGTAAGAGAAAAATGTTCCAAATTTTGGGTGAGAGAATTTTCATCGAGATATCAACTAAACTGGACTTCCAGTGTCAACACAAAATGTAAAAGTCTTGCCCAAAATCTTGACATCACCTTTGTATTCCATAAACATTTTGTTTTCATTTTTGACTAATATGAAGCAATTGAAAAGGTTCATTGAAATTACAATCTTGTTTATCAATGACACATGGTTCGACAAATTTCACAATTTTCTTTTTACAAAACTGGAGCGATATGGCCAGTTTCTTTACATTTATGACATTTCGCTCTCCTAAACTTGCAAGGATTATAGTGAAATTTACCACATGTTGATATACATTTTTCACAATATTGACATTTTCAGAATACGAGGTCAACTTTTCATTGAAAACAGAATTATGGCTGGAAAGGGAATTACTAGAATTTTGAAATTTTTCATTTTCAGCAAGTGCTACTTCTTTGCACTTCGCTATATCACAAGCTTCTTTAAACGTTAATCTTTCATTTTGGTCTAACAGTTTACTACGAATGATATGATTATCTAATTAGACCATACACAAATTTGTCGCGCAAAGCTTCATCTAAGAACTCTTTGAATTAACAGTATGAGGCTAGTTCACATAATCTTTGCAATATACAATGAATTTGACTGATCAGGCTCTTGAGAATACTTATAAAATTTGTATCGTTCTGCAATGACCAATTTTTCACTACTGAAATGTTGACGCAGACATTCTACAACTTCTTTGAATGAACACTTATTTACTTTCTTTGGTGATATCAAGCTTTTTAGAATTTTGAATACATTAGCCGACATACCTAGTTGAAATAAAAATGGCACATTTACCTATTTTGTCTTCTAAACCTTTGTTTGCTATTAAATACATATCAAGCCGTTCCATGTATACAAAAAAATCTTCTTCGTCTGGGTTAAATTTGCACACATCACCAGAAGCTTTATAATTTTCCATCGTCGACAAGTCAAATATAGAAATTACAAAAGTTGAGCTTTTCAAAAGAAAATATATTTTTAATAAAACAATCTTAATTGTGCATGATCAAAATTATTTGAGAATAGAATGACACAAAAAACTTTTATATTCGTTGGCTATACCATTTAACTTTATCAGTTGGCCAATACATTACATTTACCACGCTGAGCTCGACTATTTTCAGCAACATGAAGTTCAATATTTTTCAAAATATCCGCCGTTTTTGATTCTTCGCATTAAAAATACTAATCAAGGACACGATGCAATCAGGAAAGGTGTGATATTCACAAGAATATCTTTGTTTTAACGGAACAATTAAAAGATGAAATTTCAAATGACTCGAATAATCAAAAGTATACTTTCGCGCACCGAAAGTATACTTTCGGTGCGCGAAAATTCGAGAACAATCCGCTCGTTTTTGTCTAGAGATGTTTACCAAAGGGAACCTTAGCCAGCGTCTATATCGTGTTAAATACAAAGTTCCTGTTATATCCTGTTTTGTTTGCGGGTACATAGTACCCGCAAACAAAATAAAGGATAAAATGATTTTTTTTTTATTACAATAAGTCGCTATTACTTTATTATAAACTAAAAAAATATAAACCAAATCAATTATTATCTTACATAGAAATAAAATTAAATCCCAGGAATAAAATAATGTAAATGAAAATAAAAAANTACCCACTAAATGATTATTGACAAAATTATTTTCATTAATATCGTCATAAATTTGTTGAAATACATACTTACCCACTAAATGATTATTGACAAAATTATTTTCATTAATATCGTCATAAATTTGTTGAAATACATACTTACCCACTAAATGATTATTGACAAAATTATTTTCATTAATATCGTCATAAATTTGTTGAAATACATACTTACCCACTAAATGATTATTGACAAAATTATTTTCATTAATATCGTCATAAATTTGTTGAAATACATACTTACCCACTAAATGATTATTGACAAAATTATTTTCATTAATATCGTCATAAATTTGTTGAAATACATACTTACCCACTAAATGATTATTGACAAAATTATTTTCATTAATATCGTCATAAATTTGTTGAAATACATACTTACCCACTAAATGATTATTGACAAAATTATTTTCATTAATATCGTCATAAATTTGTTGAAATACATACTTACCCACTAAATGATTATTGACAAAATTATTTTCATTAATATCGTCATAAATTTGTTGAAATACATACTTACCCACTAAATGATTATTGACAAAATTATTTTCATTAATATCGTCATAAATTTGTTGAAATACATACTTACCCACTAAATGATTATTGACAAAATTATTTTCATTAATATCGTCATAAATTTGTTGAAATACATACTTACCCACTAAATGATTATTGACAAAATTATTTTCATTAATATCGTCATAAATTTGTTGAAATACATACTTACCCACTAAATGATTATTGACAAAATTATTTTCATTAATATCGTCATAAATTTGTTGAAATACATACTTACCCACTAAATGATTATTGACAAAATTATTTTCATTAATATCGTCATAAATTTGTTGAAATACATACTTACCCACTAAATGATTATTGACAAAATTATTTTCATTAATATCGTCATAAATTTGTTGAAATACATACTTACCCACTAAATGATTATTGACAAAATTATTTTCATTAATATCGTCATAAATTTGTTGAAATACATACTTACCCACTAAATGATTATTGACAAAATTATTTTCATTAATATCGTCATAAATTTGTTGAAATACATACTTACCCACTAAATGATTATTGACAAAATTATTTTCATTAATATCGTCATAAATTTGTTGAAATACATACTTACCCACTAAATGATTATTGACAAAATTATTTTCATTAATATCGTCATAAATTTGTTGAAATACATACTTACCCACTAAATGATTATTGACAAAATTATTTTCATTAATATCGTCATAAATTTGTTGAAATACATACTTACCCACTAAATGATTATTGACAAAATTATTTTCATTAATATCGTCATAAATTTGTTGAAATACATACTTACCCACTAAATGATTATTGACAAAATTATTTTCATTAATATCGTCATAAATTTGTTGAAATACATACTTACCCACTAAATGATTATTGACAAAATTATTTTCATTAATATCGTCATAAATTTGTTGAAATACATACTTACCCACTAAATGATTATTGACAAAATTATTTTCATTAATATCGTCATAAATTTGTTGAAATACATACTTACCCACTAAATGATTATTGACAAAATTATTTTCATTAATATCGTCATAAATTTGTTGAAATACATACTTACCCACTAAATGATTATTGACAAAATTATTTTCATTAATATCGTCATAAATTTGTTGAAATACATACTTACCCACTAAATGATTATTGACAAAATTATTTTCATTAATATCGTCATAAATTTGTTGAAATACATACTTACCCACTAAATGATTATTGACAAAATTATTTTCATTAATATCGTCATAAATTTGTTGAAATACATACTTACCCACTAAATGATTATTGACAAAATTATTTTCATTAATATCGTCATAAATTTGTTGAAATACATACTTACCCACTAAATGATTATTGACAAAATTATTTTCATTAATATCGTCATAAATTTGTTGAAATACATACTTACCCACTAAATGATTATTGACAAAATTATTTTCATTAATATCGTCATAAAGTTGTTGAAAGTCGACTTCCTTTTCAGAAACACCAACAGTGGCCGTCGCTATGTATACATTATACTTATATTGATTAAATCGATCAACAATTTTTTCTAGTACCTTGTGAACGAGATACAAATTACCCGAGTCTCGATGAAAAATAGGATTAAAATCCGCAAAATTTTGCTTAAAATTACGATATACTTCTGACAGATATATATTATCATTTGGGATGGCAGGCATTGTATTGTTATAGTGGATATAAAACCTAAAAATAGAGACGTCATCAAGAGAAATCATAAGCAAAATATAAATACACTAGCTGTTCGCGCATGCTTCGCTACGGTTTTTGATGGAACCGACCCACAGAGTGAGCACGGTCCCTTTTTAGAAAATTCAAAATTTAACTCTAGGGAAATACTTTTTGTACTGTAAAACACCTTCGTCAAATTTCAGCTTTCTCGTATATGGAACCGACCCCCATCACACGAATTTCCTTCCCTTTAAAAGAAGAATAATTGATTGTAAACACGTTTTGAGGTCTCTAGAGCCCAAATTTCGAGTTTCAGTATTCGAGACTATAATTAAAGGTAGCGTGATGCATCCAATACATACATTAATTGTATGTATCCAGTACCTCCTAACTTCTTTAGGCAGGATTCGTGAAAACCATCAAAAATTGGAACCAGTACCTCCTAACTTTTAGGGGGTACTGGAGAGTGTACCTCCTAACTTTTTTCAGACAGGATTCGTGAAAGCGACCAAAAATTTGCTAAAAACCCTAAGAGTACCAAAAACCGCCAACAATAGATAAAATAGATTTGACCTCAACCAAAGTGTCTTTGCACATTCCATGCATAAATGTTTTACCTAACATTTTAGAAGCCGCCAAAAATAGATTAGACTTCAACCAAAAGCACCTTTGCGAATTTAATGCATGGAATTCCATGCATAAAAATAGGCACTAAAATATGAATAGGCACTAAATTTTAAATTCTTGTTCCTACCGTTTTTCTTTCAAATATTATTCGCAAAAACCGCTTTAAAGCGGTGAAAAAACACGACCTTCATATTCGAACAAAAGCTTCGTGACCCGTCCCTGGCGTAAAACTGACATGCATATTTATATACGTTCTTGAGATATCTTGTTCGCAGACAGAACGACAAAGACACACACACACACACGGACCTAATGGCTGAAACTCGAGATTTGGGCACTGGGGACCTCAAAACGTATTTTGGTATTGAAAACTCGACATCGATAATAACAGCCGAACACAAAACTTTCCTTTTTTAGGATAAATATTTAATTTTACAATGACTCAGTTTCCTTCATTTTCTTAGATGTTGACGAGGATACATTTAAATATGGCCCACCGATTTTGATTCTATTTTGGGTCCCACTATCCACTCTTCCTCACTTGGAAACACCTAATGAGTTTAAATTCCGACCCTAACCCAACCGATTTCAGAATTTTAGGCTGATTGGTGGGTTATTCCCGATTTCAGGTAGTTCTAGAAGTAACTGAAATCGGCAATGTGTTCTGTGGCGTATAATATACGCTTTGTAGCTATCGCTTTCCTTCTATAATAAATAATTAATCTCTGAAAAACGTTAAAAAATTCTAAACGGCTAATGAAATTATTTTTCCTCTTCGGTTAACATCTGGCAGAATAATTTCTTAACAACCTTTTGATTCTTACCTTAACATATCATCAAACGTATTACGTGTTCCATGGGAGACAACTCTGGCAAGAATTCTTTCAAACTCTTCAAACGTATCGCTCAAAGTTCTCTCATTATATATAATTGCCGGCCTAACGCTATTACCGAACACAATATTTGTAGATTGCTCAGAATTTTCGTGATGATTTGTAATAGGTGTCCAAGTAGAACCAGTGTAAATACAACCATATCGATATTCTGAAACACCTGTAGAACAGAGATCGATTAACTCAAATCAGCCAAATCACTTTGCCGAGTCATTGACTCATGAATCACAATATGAATAAATCACAATCACAATTCGATTGAAAGGGAAACATATATTTTTTTTTTTTTTTAACAGAGAACGAAAGAAAAAATCTGGTGTGAACATCACACGACTTTCCTTATCTATAAAAAAAGAAGAAAGTATTGAAATTTGGCTGAAATTTTCGATGTCAATTTTTTAATGCCAAAACATTTTTTGAAGACACCAGAGCTGAAATAAATTATATATTACACTTCTGGATATATTACACTTCAATCTAAGTTGTATTTTTCAATTTTTTATATGAAATTGATATGAAAATATCAAGTTCTAGCTCTGGTGCTTTAAGTTCTAGCTATTTCCATTCTGGTTTTAGGCGGAACCGCCAAAAAGCGGTCAACAATATATTACACTTCAACCTAAGTTGTATTTTTCAATTTCTTATATGAAATTGATATGAATTGACACCATATTTCAAGTTCTAGCTATTTCCATTCTGGTTTTAGGCAGAACCGCCAAAAAAGCGGCCTTCAGTCGCTAATTAGCGGCCAACAATATATTAAACTTCGACGTAAGTTATATTTTTCAATTTGTTGTATGAAATTGAAATGAATAGGCACCAAGTTTAAAGTTCTAGCTATTATCGTTTTCATTTTAAGCAGGATATGCGAAAACCGCTCAAAAGCGGCATAAAACCACCAACGGTATATTCGATTTCCACCAAAAGCTTATTTTGCCGTTCATAACATAAAACTGACATACGTAACAAATTTCAAGTTTCTAGCACTTTCCGTTCTTGAGATGTTCACAGGCAGACAGATGGACTGACAGACACACACACGGACCAATGGCTGAAACTCGAGTTTTGGGCTCTGGGGACCCCAAAACGTGTTTTGGCATTGAAAACTCGACTTCGAAAATTTCAGCCCATTACAATACTTTCCTTTTTATAGGATAAGGAAAGTAAAAACAATGCAGAGAGAGAGAGAGAGAGAGAGAGAGAGGGAGCAGCTGTTGGCAAGTGAAATAGAAATGTGTGACCTTTTCGTGTGTTTTCGATTATGGAATGATACTTCAAGGTTATTATTATTATTATTATTATTATTTTTTAAACAATATAGGTACTTTTTATTTACATTCAAAATAGATATAGTACAAGAAATAAACAATATACATAAAATAATAATTTAGGAAAACAGAAGGGTTTAGTCTGTAAGTCATTTAGTCCTGTACTAACATGGGTGGATAGAAACTTAATAAAATATTTTAGCACAAGGTTGGGCTGTGGCGCATTTATGTTTTTATTTTTCCTCCTCTTTTGTTAATTTCCTATTGATTTTTGCTTAATTCGTTCTCTTTTGTTTACCCCAAAGTAAATTTACATACATCTACACAGTTGAATAAGTACAATTATTATACACTCATATACATCATGTATACATATTTACATATTATATGATTACAACATATATACATACTACATATTATTTAATATAGAAATGTCTATTGTTTTAAACATGTCTCAAACATTTTGTATAAAACATGTTTTTTTAGCTGTTTTAAACACTATGTTTTTTTTTTCTATCTCGAATGGTACCTCCTCTTACGAGCAATCCGGATGACGTTATGCGTAGAAGAGGACGAGTTTTGGTTNAAATGGAGCTGACGAGCAAAGTTCTGACGAACAAAATGTAGACTTTAATAGTTTCTGACATAAAATAGGAACTTACAGTTTTCAATGTGGATTGTTAGACAGAAGATTACACAGAAAATGGAGCTGACGAGCAAAGTTCTGACGAACAAAATGTAGACTTTAATAGTTTCTGACATAAAATAGGAACTTACAGTTTTCAATGTGCATTGTTAGACAGAAGATCACACAGAAAATGGAGCTGACGGCCAAAGTTCTCACGAACAAAATGTAGACTTTAATAGTTTCTGACATAAAATAGGAACTTACAGTTTTCAATGTGGATTGTTAGACAGAAGATTACACAGAAAATGGAGCTGACGAGCAAACTCATGACGAACAAAATGTAGACTTTAACTACAGAAGAAAGTTGAACCAAATGGAATATTTTTTTTTACTCTGAAATATCTATTTGGAAGACATATACTAGTATAGGGAGATATTATCCAAGAGTAAAAGTTCATGTTCATGATCAGAAATTAAAGGTATAGAGTGAATAGCGTGACAATATATTTTTAGCACTAGAAATGTGTTATTGTTGGCCTTAAACAAGTCAAGTTATCCCACCAAGTTTAAAGTTCTAGCTATTACCGTTCTCATTTTTAGCAGGATATGCGAAAACCGCTCAAAAGCGGCATAAAACCACCAACAGTATATTCGATTTCCACCAAAAGCTTATTTTGCCATTCATGACATAAAACTGACATACGTACAAATTTCAAATTTCTAGCACTTGCCGTTCTTGAGATATCTTGTTCACAGGCAGACATCATATCTATCCCACATCTCTGAATAACATGTTAATTAAAAGTGTTAAAAAGCCAACGATCATACCACGTTGAATACACCAGTTCCCGTCAGATCACTGAAGTTAAGCAACGTCGGGCGTGGTAAGTACTTTCATGGGTGACCGCTTGGGAACACCACGTATCGTTTGCTCATTTTTCCGGTCCAAGCCAGGCTGGGTGAGGACAATGTGGGTAGCTGGTTAGCAAGTTTCCAGCGAATGGAGGTTAAAACTCCCGTCTTGAATGACCAATAGATGTTCAAGGGACGTTAAGCTATTTGGCTTAAAAAAAAAAGTGTTAAAAAATATTAACTTTTAAATAAATTATAACAAAACACTTACCAAGAACACTATTTATAATTATTTATAAAGAAACTAATTTCGAATCATTTGATTTGATATGTTGTCGCGACAAAATTTATGATATCCGACCGTGACTGTCCGATTTTAGTGAATTTATTAGAAATTTGGCCGTCACTTGAAAACATATTGTAGTTCATAGAATATGATTTTGGAATGATCCATTCCTTCAATTTTTCGCTATCTGGTACCGTTTTGTGCTGTGGTATTGGATAGATAACCACTACCACACGTGGTACACACATTTCTGATCTGAGTGCACGGCAGTGAGCCAGGTCAAGTTCCGGAGGGCACCACTGTATCTTTACATGAAGCAATTTACCGGGTTTTGTACACCGTCAGATATCCGGTTCTACTAGAGATTTGCCATTGAAATTTTGAACATAAGTCCCGCAGTATAGTTCAATACTACAGGATAAAGTCAATGTTAACCTGGATAGGAGATAGGTAATTTCGAAGTTTGTACTTTTGGATACTCACTGACTGACTGACATATTGACTGATTCACTCATCATCATAAGTTTCAGGCACTTCCCGAATACCTAGAGCGCTGAAATTTTGCATGATGTTAGACATCCACGTAAAGGAAAAAATCCGAAAAATTGAACATTTTAACTCTAAGTGCTCCAAAACGGTGTCCCTAAAGGGGAAGACAATACAACGTGTTTTAATGTAATTTTAACTGATAAAACACTGAAATCTTGCATAAAGTTAGATTTTTACATGCAGCTTAGCTTAGGAAATAATTTATATTTGAACTCTTTCACTCCCGGTGCTCCAAAACGGTTCCGCTTTAGGGAAGGAGATGCTCAAAAACTAGTTTAAACTTGTAGGACGCTGAAATCTTGCATGAAAGAAGATATTTACATGCAATTAAATGGATAAATAAATATATTCACTCTTTTACTACCAGTGCTCCAAAACGGTTCCACTACAGGGAAGAAAATGCACGAAATCTAGTTTCAACTGCTAAGACTCTGAAATCTTGCATGAAGTTAGAAAATAAACTTTATATTAACCCGGGCAGGAGATAGGTAATTTCAAAGTTGGCACTTTTGGATACTCACTGACTGACTGATTCGGATTCAATCATCATCAAAAGTTTCACGCACTTCCCGTATACCTAGAGCGCTGAAATTTTGCATGAAGTTAGCAATTGACATCCTGGTAAAGGAAAAATCCGAAAGTTTGAACTTTTTAACTCTAAGTGCTCCAATACTGTGCAGCTTTATGGAAGACAATACAACGTATTATGATGAAAATATTTGTATTCTAAATCTTACACTCCCGGTGCTCCAAGACGGTTCCGCTTTAGGGAATTATATGAACGAAAACTAGCTTAAATTGATAGGACGTTGAATTCTTGCATGAAGAAAGATATTTACATTCAATGAAATGAAAAAAATATTTATATTCAAACTGTTTTACATCCTACTAGTGCTCGAAAATGGTTGCGCATTAGGGAAGAAAATGCACAAAAGCTAATTTCATTTGCTAGGACGCTGAAATCTTGCATAGACACTTAAAATCATTTGGGTAAACGGGCAAATATCAAAATTCAAACTTTTTAACTTTCAGTGTTATAACCCTAATAGTGAACTAGGGAAGAAGATACACAATAAAATAATGCCGTTTTTATTTTCTTTATAGTGCATATTAATTTATTAATCATTTGGTGTTAGAGCTCGGTTTGACATTTGGATCCGCTTAACACAAAAATTTCATTGTTTCCCATATTTAGTAATTAATCTTTACAAAAAATATTGAGATCTCACAAAAAAATATCATTGAAAAAAGGCCAAGTTCTAACCATTCTTCCAGAAAATTCCGTCCATGAACGTAGTGATATCTATTATTGAGGCCTCGATTATTCTTGATGCTCTCAACTTAAATTTATAATTGCCCTTTTTCTGTATCAATTCTCTTACTAGCTGCGTACAACTTCTTTTCGAGAAAATTTACATTAGTGTTCATATATTACCGAGGTACAACCCGTTAAACGCGATCGGAGCATACCACATATAGATTACAATATATTTATTACCTACACGTTTGTTTTCCTATGCAGAACGTGTTGGGAGTAGTATTGGGTTAGGTTTAATGGGGCTGGTTCGCTACAACTCGCCATGAGTTGTTGATACGTGAGAATCTTCACGGATAATGCTTTAGTTTCTCCTTGCTTTTTGTATGGGTAATGGAAAAAATATCTTTTCCGACCCTTCCTTTAGTCGCCTTTTACGACTGGCATGGACTTTAAAGTATTCTTTTTAAGTTCCCCCATCCACTTCTTTTCGAAAGAAATTACCTTCTAGGGTTAAAAAAAATGTCAGCGACATTAGGGAGTATAGCTAATTTATAATACTGTTTATCCATGTAGAATATTCAGCTGTTCATTTTAGTGTAAAGGAACACTCTACAAAATTTTGCTTACAGATTAGTCAAATTTCATGGCATATATTCTTACTTATTATATTTGTACTTGGGGAACTTGAAAAGAATATTTCCAGTCGTAAAATTCGACTAAAGAAACGGTCGGAAACGATATCTTCCCAATATCCATGCAGAAAGCAAGGAGAAGCTACTGCATTATCCCTAGGGATTCTCAAGCAACAATGACAACTCATGGCGAGTTGTTGAAAAGCAGCCCCATGGCTGTTAACCTATGATGATGATATTTGAATCTGAAATTGGAAACAGAAATTTTAATTTTTAGATGGCCAAAAATCCAAAATTGAGAAGTTCACATCGGGTTGAACTGGAAAGCTGAAATTTGAAACAAAAATGTTCTACAGTGCAAAAATGGGAAGTGGGTTAAATTTAATTTCTAAGATTTACCCACAAACATACATACAAAGCAAGTTAAATAAAAGCCTTTAAAATAACATCTTCGAATATCTACCAAAATTCCTAAACTGAGAACTGGGAACCATTTCGGGATCAACAAGAAGAGTGAAATTCGATACAAATGTATTCCGTGATACAAAAATATTATCCTTGGGTACTATATGGATTTTTCTCGACAGGGGTCGTGTCCAAAAAAAGGGGTAGGTACCACCTAGAATTGATATCTTAATATATAAATCAGTATTGTGTGTACCTATTGGGTAGGGGATGTCTGTTTCAATACCACAGCCCATACCACAAATGGTAGCAGATAGGGAAAAAAACGAACCATCCCTAAAATCATGGTCTACGACCCCAGGAAAATAACCAGAACTAAAATATGTCAAACTTTTTTCGAGTTACGACCAAATTTCAAAATTGAAGATATCAGACAGTCACGGTCTGATATCTTCAATTTTGTGGCGACAACATATCGTTCATAGAGAGGAAGATTTAGATGGCCTTTTATTCCTTAAAAAAATAGGAGTATAAGAATCATAGCGAAGTACGGGCGAAACAGATATAGTTAAAATGAGACACTTAGATTACGCAGAATTCAATTGACTTGGAATATATTTTACAATTCGTAATTGTTAGCTTTGTGTGACCTAGATCTTGAAATATTTTATATACCTACCTATCTGATAATGATAAGTACTGTTATTTATTGATATCTAACAGAATATTTAAAAGAATACTTTCAAGGCACTCAAGTCTATGCCATTTGTAAAAGGAGACTAAGGGCAGGGTCGGAAACGATATCCTTTCCATTACCCATGCAGAAAGCAAAGGAGAAGCTACTGCATTATATCCTTCCTAATATGTCTCCTGCGAATAGGAGAACTTAAAAAGAATATTTCCAAGGAAACCAAGTCCTTTCCAGTCGTAAAAGGCGACTAAATGAAGACTCGAAACCGATATCTTTTCTATTACCCATGCAGAAAGTAAGAAGTAAGTAGAAGCTAATATTAATTTTTCGCCAAAAGCCGCGGTGAGTATGGATTTACGAAAGGAAAAACAAAAAAAAAATGAGGAAGTAAATGGGAGAGCATAGAGCGATTGCTATGAAAACTGTAAATGTTCACGAACAAGTTAGCTCGGATTTTTTACTAGATATTTTGTTAGCGAACAATGTTCGCTTAGTGTGAACCCGGCATTAGAAATTTTCGCATTAGCCTCAAGGGATTTTACCCAAATTCCAAATTTGACCCACCTTAAGAACAATAGAATTTGTTTGTAGGATCTCTGAAATCTTCAGAGCTTCTAGCTATGAATCCGAGCATTCTATGTGCTATTGCTCGTATTTTTTCATTATGCAAATTAAACTTTAGGTCATTTTATAATATTATACTAGTTTTTTGTAAAATGGTCTTTACTATTGTAGGTTTACACGTGTTACATTATATGTACCTAATGCTTCTAGGTATTGTTGGAAAACTTTTTTGGGGCATGCAAGTAGGTTACTATGTCACTGGAATGTTTCCGCCATACGCTGTGAAGGACACCAAATAGTGTTGGTGTCTCTTTATGCAACATATTTTTTTATCTATGTCAGTCATTAATTTGTGTGTCAAAAACTTTAGAGTGCAATCGATTGCAGTCGTTTTTCATTAATCCTGTCTAAAAAGATTCACAGTTAAGACACTTTTTGCGAACAATTCCAGCGTCTATTGCACTTTTAATACACCTGTTCCCGTTAGATCACTGAAGTTAAGAAACGTCCAGCGAGTTTTAACCAAACAATTGGTAACACTATTTGTAACAATTTGTATTCTAATTTGTAAAATACCTATCGTTACATTAAGTTTTATTATTATAGATTTAGATGTGGGTAATAGTATTCTATGATTTACCATTGGTGGGTAGACTTTAACACGTATTTTTTTTTCTTTTTTCTTGGAATCTAACCCAATACTATTCACAAAACGTCCTACCCAACAAACTTGGTGTGCAATTCTATTAAATTATATCGGCACTAACCGCTTTTGTACAAAATTTTATTTAAATCGGACAGAATTGTGCAAAAATTTTAATTTCCATTAAAAAATCGGAAAATCGGCCGTAAAATCGGAAAATCGAAAACGATCGGAGAATTTTGAACTCTGATAATATTTCTGGGGTCCCAGTCTTTGGGGGGGCATTCTCATCAATTGTTCTATATCTCGACGTTTCCAATAGTATTCTATATTTCTCATATACAAAAAAAAAATGAAAATTGGCCGTATCTCGGCCACAAAACGTCCTACCCAACAAACTAACCGCTTTTGTAGAAAATTCTGACAATTCTACTGGGGTCTACTTCTATGTTTTTTTTTTTTTTTTTTTTTTTTTTTTTTTTTTTTTTTTTTTTTTTTTTTGAGGATGAGGGTCTATTCCCATCATTATTAATATATCTCTTACCGTTTCTAATAGTATTCTATGATTTGCCATACAAAAATCGAAAAATAGACCATAACTCGAGGACGGTTGTATATTTTTGAAATTTTATTTATTTATTTATTAAGGTACAATTAACAATTAAGGTTCTCTTAATATATTACAAATTAAATATGATAATTTTTCTGGGGCCTAAGTCTATGATTTTTTTTGGGTGGGGGGGGTCATTCCTATCTCTTAACGTTTTAGCTAAACAATTAGTATTATCTAAATTTTATTTCAGCCGATCGCGGCTAGTTACAATTTTGCAAAATATGTCCTAAATGGAGGATTAAGATGTCACCAAAAATTTCTCGCTTTGAGTTGATTTGTTGTCGCGACAAATCTTATGATTTTGGCCGAAATTCGGCCTCTTTTTGAACTCTTTCACCGGGATTGAAAGAGTTCAAAGAAGAATAAATAAGAATCGGCCAGAAAAGTGGCCATAACTAAAAATGTGTACACTAAAACCTTCTTCGTGAGTCACTCAGTCGATTGGTGACAACAGCATTAAAATCCGTTCGGTAGGTTTTTTTAGTTTGTCGCGAACAGACAGACGCGAAAAGTGACTTTAATTTATGATATTAGAGATGTGTCATGTGACTTGTTTTGATTGATTAACTCAAACGTGCCAAATCACTTTGCTGAGTCATTGACTCAGCAATCACACTCACAATCTCAATGAATCACTACAGAAAACGGAGAGAGAAAAAATAAAATACAGAGTGAGAGAGAAAGAGACAGGTATGTATGATCTCTTCGTGTGTTGATTATGGAATGATCCTATTGCCTGCTTCAAGGTTATTCCTTATTTGTTGTTTTGTTTCTTCTTCTCCTCTTTGATCGGTGGTTCGTAATGCAAGAAAGCTCACACAAAAGAGAATGAGGATAAGTCATTCAATTGGGTGTGATTATATGAGCTAGATCTAGATGATTGTGAGTCATCGAGTGATTCTTAAAATTGATTAGATCATTTTACTGAGTGATTCATCAATCTAAAGATTCATAACTCACATTTCTAAAAAGAACATGTGGCTCCAAATAACGAAATTTTTGATGAAACATCCTGCGCATTGCATGGGTGTATACGGGTCTCCAGTTGAGGCGGGGAGTTCGAGGCTCCCAATTAAAATCGACGCAGAAGACTTCAATAGTTATTTATCAACAGGGAATTAAGTGGTAGAGTACGAATCATACTAGACGTGTACCAAGGCGGTTCCGTGTTCGATTTCTGGACGTGTCGGAAATTTAAAAAGGGTTCTTTTCCAAATTTTTTACTTGGTCTGTTTGTGATTGGGGGTAACTCAGTGATTGGGGGTAATGTGTGATTGGGGGTATCAGCCTCCAATTGAGTAGTTATGGTAATAGCGACATTTAGTGGTAGCATTATAAGGAAATTAAAGTGTGGCCTAGGCTATTGGAGTGATTTGTTGAGAACACCTTGTAACGCTGTGATTGCCACAAAAATCGTTACACAATAACACAAAGAATATACATTTACACGACGTTCAATTTCTTCAATTGTCGGGTGGGGGGTCGCCCTTATCGTCCCCCTCGTATCCTCTTTTGGTGTATTGTGAATGTCCTGATTACGAAAATGACAATTGAAGTGGCCTACTGTATTCATAAGAGGGTGTGTACATAACGCAATCAATCATCACTCTGATGTGGCTCCTATAAACCGAAGCAAATTATAAATCATCAGTGCCGAGGGGCGTCCAGAAATTGATTTGAAGCGGGATGTTTTAAATAAACTCAGTGTCAATCCCTGTGGCCGAGTTCTTAAGACTGTTGAATATAGGTCCGAAAGTTTTGGGTCCGAATCCTATACGGAATATCTTGTTCGAATTTGGCATTGCTGTAATAGGGAGTGCCATAACTTTTTGATTTATTATTTTCTTTATAAAATTTGATATTTTACGTTTCAAGGTACGTAAAATTCAAAAATGAATAAAGAATCCGTTTGTCCGCCATTCACAGTGATGGGCACTTTTGCCAAACTCTTTTAAATTAATACTATCACTAAAGAGCAACGTCTACAGCCGAATGATGCCAAATCTTTTTAAACTAAGTATATTATTAAAGAGCAACGTCAACAGCCGTAGGCTGCCAAATCTTTTCAAATCATACTATTATTAAAGAGCAACGTCAGCAGCCGTAGGCTGCCAAATCTTTTTAAACTAATCACTTAAAAACAATGTCCACAGACGAAATCTGCCAAATCTTTTTAAAATAATATCATCACGAAAGAGCAAAATTTACTAAAGAGCAATGCCCACAGCCGTAGCCGAAGGTTGTCAAACCTTTTTAAAGTAATACTATCACCAAAGAGCAAAGTCCACAGTTTATCTGATGTCCAGAATTATGCGCCTATTTCGCTTGGCGCATCAGAATCATGGCCGTTCCCGTGATAACATTATATGGCATGATTCCATAAAAAGTCGTCCTTAAACGGCTCGACATTTTTAAATGCTGATAATATTTCTAGTGTCTCATTCTATATTTTTTTGGTTAAGTCCCCATCAATTTTTGATATCCCTCCCGTTTTGGTTAAACAATTAGTGATCCCCATACAAAAATCGGAAAATCGTCCGTAACTCGAAAACGGTTGAACAGTTTTTAATTCTGATTAAATTTCTGGGGTTTTGACTTATGTTTTATTATGGGAGGGTCTATGCCCATTAATTTTACGATATCCCTTACCGTTCTAGCTATCTAGCTAAACAAATAGAAAAAATAACCTAGAGGCCACAGTCTCACATCCGCCACTGGACTTACACTATCTTTTAGAACTTCGCATTATCTAAATCTTCTTCTTTTTTTAAAAAACAACAACAATCAAATTGTTGATATATAACCAATATCAAAATCTCCCTTCATTTGGTAGCTAGAGACCAAAAAATTAATTGTACCATTCAGACATCAAGGTAAGTTCATAGTTCATATATTCGTAAAATACTACCTTTTTACAAACTGGCCATGTGTAAAGTCGGTATTACTTTAAGAAAATTGAGACAGAAGAGCGTGCAATAATAAATTTAAGTGCGGGATACCTATACAGCAGCAACAATAAACTTGACCCCAATAATAGATATCACTTCTTTCATAGGCGGAATTTTTTGGTTGAGTGAGTGGAACTTGGCCTTTATTCAATGATAATTTTTTGTGAGATATCAATACTTTTTGTAAAGATTACTAATGGGAACTGATTATTTAGCCGTTTTTCCTTAATTTCTTCTTCTTTTCGATTACACAAAATATCGGAAACCGGAAAATTTCTGCGTAAAACGGACCCGAATATCCAATAAAATCTAACACCAAAGTATTAATACTCGTAAAGTAGGTATTATGCACCACAAAGCAAATAAAAACAGAAATATTTATAGTGTATCTTCTTCCCTGAAGTTATAACACTGAGAGTTAAGGATTTCGAATTTTGATATTTGCGGATTAATTTGAATTTCTCTCCACCTTCATGCAAGATTTCAGCGTTTTAGCAGTTGAAACTAGATTTCGTGTATTTTCTTCCCTAAACCGGAACCGTTTGGGTGTACTGGTAGTCAAAGAATGAATATATTTATTTTCCATTTAATTGCATGTAAATAATTATCTTCCTTCATGCAAGATTTCAGCGTCCTACCAGTTCAAACTAGTTTTCGCGTATCTCCTTCCCTAAAGTATAGCCGTTTGGGAGCACCGGGAGTGAAAGGGTTCAAATATAAATTGTTTCCTACTTAATTGCATGCAAATATCTAACTTCATGGAAGAGGAGTATTTTATCAGTTAAAACTACATTACAATACGTTGTATTGTTTTCCCTAAAGCGACACCGTTTTGGAGCACTTAGAGTTAAATAGTTCAAATTTTCGGATTTTCCCTTTACTTGGATGTCAATTGCTAACTTCATGCAAAAATTCAGAGCTCTAAGTATACGGGAAGTTCCTGAAACTTATGATGATGAGTGAATCAGTCAATATGTCAGTCAGT
>CM022881.1:19525343-19559588 GCA_012654025.1 Pachypsylla venusta | reverse complement strand
TTGGGATTGGGGCGGCGTTCTATCCAAATGAAAATCTTCTTAAATTAATGGACAGTAAGAAAAAACGGTAGGAAATAAAAAACTCGAAATATCTAGTGTAAGGTTCAAAATTATTGGGGGGCACATGCCCCCCCCCCGTAGCTACGCCCATGAGTGCCGCTTGTGCTTTTCCCTAAAATCAAAGCCATATGTGATGGGCTGTTAAATTGTATAATACCTACCTATATCTGGAGTGTATCTTTAATTGCTTGGGGCGCATTCTATTGATCAACATTTGTAGTGCTACTTGTGATGGGGTGTTAAATTGTATAATATATCTGAAGTGGAGGCAGCGTCTATGGTACGTTTGCCCACGAGATGGGGGCTGTTTACAAGTTCCAGCGAACCACTGTGTCGAATAACAAAAAGATGTTAAGGAGACGTTACGCAAAAAAAAAAAATATGTTTGAAGTGTATTTTTATTTGGTTACAGATGCTGAAATTGAGTTTGTTATTTTGTCTGTTCTTATCAGTTAGTGCTGNCTAAAAAGTTGAGAGTGAGTCCACCTATTTCAATATCAAATTTTATGTTGTCATGTAAATTTTTACAGTCAAGTGAAGATATAGTATTTTATCTGCCTTAATATGGTTTTACTTGACATAGTATCCCAATTTAACCAAATTAAGCAAACAGTGTTTTTAAATGCAAACGCCCACACAGGGACGTAACTAGACTGGTCAGCACCCGGGGCAAGGACCCCTTTTTGCGCCCCCTCCCATCTGAATACAACAAATTTTCAACAAATCAATATAAAACACACAAATTGTTACGCATTCGGACAGTCACGGCCCGATATCTTGAAATTTGTCGCGACAACATATCAACTCAAAGCGAGAAAGTTTTAGGTGGCTGTTTAGTCCTTAATTGATGGGAATGAACCCCCCCCCCCAAAACCATAGCCTGAGACCCCAGAAAAATGATCACAGTTCAAAAATATGCAACCGTTTTCGAGTTACATTTCACCAGACTTGCCTTTGGTAGGTTATTACTGAAAGCTCNGCGACAACATATCAACTCAAAGCGAGAAAGTTTTAGGTGGCTGTTTACTCCTTGTTATAGGACATTTTCTGCAAAGGCATGGCCAGCCATTCCAGAGTTACGAGTTCGAAACCGGGAACGGCTAAAATAAAATTTAGAAAATACTAAAATTCAGAATGGTCGTGCCTCTAAGGTTTAAATCTCGGTTTTTTAAACTTTTCAATAGACACAAACTCATACTCCCCTAAAACAGCTAGTATCAAATACCTATATTTTGGAATTTTAGAGATTTTCTTTCAATATCGATAAATCGGAATATATCGGTTCGATAATATCGATTATCAATAAATATCTATATCGATATTTTGATTAGATAATATCGATCGACATTTTGATTCAATAATATATCGATCAATATTTTGATTCGATAATATCGATCGATATTTTGATTCGATAATATTGATCGATATTTTGATGCGATAATATCGATCGATATTTTGATGCGATAATATCCATCGATATTTTAATTTGATAATATCGATCAATATTTTATCGATAAATATATCAATATTTTGATCCGATAATATCCATCGATATTTCTACCGATTCTTTCGATATTGGATTTGATATCCCAATCTTAAACCAAACTACCATAATTCTCAAGTTCCCTCTGGGTGCAATAAAACCTTGGCGATTTTTACCGTTTTTTTTATCGTTTTTCAGTATTGCTATCTAAAATGAGAATGGTATGGGATTTGAAATTTGGTATGTACCTATGTGTCATAGTTGGGGTCTCAATAAGCTCCGAAAACTTTCATTGCATCCAAATTTACCTCTGGCGGTTTTTATCACTTTTTATCGGTTTTCATTACCTAATCTTGACCAAAAAGAGAATGGCAAGAGACTTGATGTATGTCAAATTTAAGGGTCTAATTACGACACAGATTTTTTTTCTGGCGGGGGGGGGGGATTTTTTTAACCAGTGAAATAGTAAACCCATGTGTCACATTGGCAGAGTTTCTTTTGTTTCAGGCCGGTAGAAATTTCCCAGCCAATCTATCAGAAGCCGATGTTTTACGAATGTTTGGTCCTGTACCATTACAAGGACCTCCGGAGTCACCTAAGTCAACTGATGTTCGAGTGTTACATAATGATTTAGACGATAATAGTATTCCAAATGCATTTGATGCACGACAATATTTCAAAACTTGTTCTTCTATCATAAATGTTATACCTGATCAGGGAGCATGCGCATCATCATATGTAAGTAAAATAATGGAAATGTATATTTCTTTGTGATATTATAACACAATTTTGTGGAAATGATAGCATTACAAGGATTTTTTTTAACAATCACTACCATAAACTAAGCTATATGTATATAATTTACTAATAACTACCTTATAATGCTACTATTACCATAGCTAATCAATTGTTCTCAGGAGGCTGAGTTACCCCCCACGAAAACAACCAGACTAAGTATAAAAATCGAAAAATCCTTTTTGAAATCTTCGACCCGACCAGTATTCGAACCCGGTATCTTCCTGTTGCAAGCCGAGTGTGACGCACAGTACTCAATTTAATGTTGGCTGTTTTGTTGGCACCCCATCACTTCTATAATTAATGTACTGTAGAGCAACACTAACGCTGTGTCAGTGTTGCCAACCTTGGGTAAATCCGTATCGTTTCCTAATCTTTTAGGTTCACCTTGCTTTCTGCATGGGCAGTGGATAATAATATATAGAAAGAAAGTATATATTTTTAACATTGAGCCCATATATCACTACACATAGAACAATGTATACATACCTATCCCCAAAGCAGCCTAAGACACGTGTTTCGTTCTTATTAGAACTCATCTGTTAGGCATAACTAGTAATTGAACCCGGGATCCTTGGATTTGAAAGACAGATACATAACCATCAAGCCACCAGTGCTTGGTGAAGAGGTACGGCGTTTCCGACCCTGCCCTTAGTCGCCTTTTACAACTGGCATGGAATTGGGCGCCTTGGAAGTATTTTTTTTAAGTCCCCCTTTTTAGTTACTTATCAATAATTCTTAAATTCCAGGCTTTTGCAACTGCAAGTGTTGCTAGTGATCGTCTATGCATTCACAGTCAAGGAAAACATAAGCGACTTTTGTCTGCCGAATATATTACTTCATGTTGTAAAAAATGTCGATACCCTGATAACAGAGTTTGTACGTCCGGCCTGTCCTCATCCACATGGATCTGGGTACATAAGAGAGGTTTGGTAACAGGAGGGGGTTACAAATCAAATATTGGATGTCAACCTGTTAGCTTTCCAAATTGTAATCACAGTCCAACACAGTCTAATCTACCATTCTGTAATAAGTTAGATAGACCCAGCCCAAAATGTCACACACGGTGTACAAATGAAAATTACTTGCAGGACTTTTTTAAGGATAAAAATAAATGTAAGTTTGAATGATTTAGAATACCTAATATGGAAAAGGTTTTGAGCCCAGCAGGTGTTTGCATGCTAATTGGCTTCTGTTTGCCAGAGTCAATCTATTTTCTAATTCACGTTCTTCCCTTGCGTCATTACTAAGACCTTTGGAATCGTCAAACAAAAAAATTACCCCCCTCAAAATTTGAGGGGGCAATTTTTCAAGGTACGTAGAATCTAAAAAAAATCCGTTTGTCCGCCGTGATGACCATTTTTACCACTTAGCGTTGATCGATTTGGATGAAATTTGGTATATAGGTCCGGATCTGGACTCTAAATGTACCCCAAAATTTGCACTCTTTTGGGTGCAATCGAATAAACCGATGGCAGTTTTTGCCGATTTATAGCGGTTTTCAGTATTGCCGTCTAAAAAGAGAATGGTGAAAGCTAGAGATTTAAAATTTAGTATAACAGGTATGTCATATTTGGGGTCTCCGTAAGATCCGAAACTTTTGGGTGCAATCAAATACCTATACCGCTGGCGGTTTTTGTAGCGTTTTAAAGGTTTTCACTAATCCTATCTTAGGGTTAATGGCGCTGCAGATGGGGAGGGGTTATTTTTAGCTAGTAAAATAATAAAACCATGTGTCACATTGACAGAGTTTTCCTCGTCATCTTGTTCGCAAATAGCACTAAACTGCGTCAAAAGTTTACTCCCTTAAATTTCTTTTGTTCAAATGTCTCTAAGTCTAATGTGTCGATTGTTTGGTTTTCAGTTAAAAAATACTACTGGCTAAGTGAGCAGGTGTCAAACATTCAAACAGAAATAATTAGAAATGGTCCTGTGTTAGCCAACTTCTACATATATTCAGATTTTTACAATTATAAAAGTGGTAAGCAAACATAAGAATAATTATTATGCCAGCGTCTATGGCACGTTGAACACACCAGTTCCCGTTGGATCACTGAAGTTAAGCAACGTCCAATCAGGTTGTGCCATGTGAGTGTCACGTGGGTTTGACAACGATAGTTTTTTGGGTGCTCTTAGTATGTGGATAATAACTCAAATTTATGAAGATAAAATAATATGGGTTGGCTGGGTTTGAACCCATGCCCTACTGTTTACCAGTCAGAATGTCTTACCACCACACTACCAACCCATTTTATTTATACAGGGTGTTTGGCTATAAATGGTGGGTAGCTGAGATCAAATGGAACATTTTTTTACGAAATTCGTTAGTGACCCAGACGAAGCATAGCCGAGTTACAACGTGGAGAATGTTATTTTTGGACAACTTTCGACGTCGTTTGGTGGGTTCTGTGTGACTGAACAAAAAGAAGATGGACCCTAAATCATAGTTTTTGATGGCGGTGATTTCAAAATTTTAAAAAACAAAAGCAAAATGGGGAAAAACCTGAAAAGTAGTTATTCATTTTTTTGTCTGTTCTCAAAAATGATTCGACTTCTGAAAAGCGCGTCTTTTTCTAAGAATTTTTGTGTCAAATACAATTGAAAAATCGAATCAAAAATTCAATTCCCATGTTAAGAGAGAACCACGAAAATGGTACGATTACGATAAAATTTTAGAAATAAGCTCCAATTAAAGTCCTGGACACAACTGTCAAATTAGATTTTCGAAAAAAGAACGTGAACCAAAATGGCAGCCTTCCAAAGTCCAAAAAAAATTTCGATTAAAATTATTTTTTTTCTTTTTTTCTCGTTTGATTTTTTAGTCTTTTTTCTCGTTATGACAGTACCCGAGTATAACAAATGGAATTATTTGTTCAGATTTTTTAAAAGGATATCATAAAAAAGAAAAAAAAAACAATTTGTGAATTTTAATATTTCGTAGAATATTTTCTGATGAATATTGTGCTAGTTTAGAAGATGTTTTTTCCGATTTTTTTTTTCTTTCTTAATCTGAGTTCAGATTACATTATCCATGCTCAGGTACTCTTAAAATCAATTTTAAATGTGTTTTCAAACCAGGAAAAAAGAAAGAGAAATGTATTGAATCGAATATTTTTTGGACTTTGAAAGGCTGCCATTTTGGTTCACGCTCTTTTTTCGAGAATCTAATTTGACAGTTGGGTCCAGGACTATAATTGGAGCTTATTTCTAAAATTTTATCGTAATCGGACCATTTTCGTGGTTCTCTCTTAACATGGGAATTGAATTTTTGGTTCGATTTTTCAACTTTTTTTTTACACAAAATGTATTAGAAAGAGACGCTCTTTTCATAAGTGGAATCACATTTGAGAACAGACAAAAAAATTGATCACTTTTCAGGTTTCCCCCATTTTTTTTTTTTTAAAAAAAAAAAAAAAAAAAAATTTGATGGCATATTTGAAATCACCACCATAAAAAACTAGGATTTAGTGTCCATCTTCTTTTTGTTCGGTCACATAGAACCCACTAAGCGACGTTAAAAATTGTTCAAAAATGACCTTCTCCACCCTGTAACTCGGTTATGCTTCGTCTGGCTCAATCACGAATTTCGTAAAAAGTGTTCTATTTGATCTCAGCTACCCGCCATATTCAGGGGTCCCATTTATAGCCAAACACCCTGTAGATAAGAAAAGTCATGTGATATTCACACCAGATGGTTTTGACTGTTTCAGGTGTATATACAGTTTCAAGTTCTGCAGATGTAATTGCTTATGCTAGTGTCAAAATAATTGGTTGGGGAGAAGAGGCAGGCTTACCCTATTGGTTAGTTGTTAGTACATTTGGAGAACAATTTGGTCAGAAAGGATTATTTAAAATTCTACGAGGGAAAAATGAAGCAATTATTGAAACTCTGGTAAACGCTGCTTTGCCAAGAAATATTAAAATCAATTTATAAAGAAATATCAGTGGCGATGAGAACAATGGTGGCGCCGCCAAGTCATGTCGGTGCTCCTCCGCAACCTTTCACTAGGTAGGGCATTATATTTTTCCACCCATACATCTGGGTTCCCCCACCCAATGTTGGTGTTTTTGAAAGTATTTTGGATACTAAATTAATAGTTTATTAGAAGAAGCACAACCTTCCTCATACTTGTGGGTGCCTCCACACAAGGTTAACAACTTTTGTGTGCGGGGAACCCGGAAGTATGAGGAAGATTGAGCTACTTCCACTAATCGGGTACCTAACAGCCGGTAGTTTACATTATTTATGACGAGCATTCACTTACTTGTGTATTAAGTGAATCCTCGACATAAATAACGGTAGTGTTTTTTTCATACTTGAGAATCCGAGAGGAGAGGAGGAAAAATAGCCTTAAAAACTGGGGCCATTAAAGCTATCATCATCATCAGAGGTTAACAGTCATAAGACTGGTTTACAACAACTCGCTATGAGTTGATGATACTTGAGATTCCTCACGGATAATGCAGTAGCCTCTCCTTGCTTTCAGCATGGGTAATGGAAAAGATATTGTTTACGACCCTGGCCTTAGTCGCCTTTTACGACTGGCGTGGACTTGGGTGCCTTGAAAGTATTCTTTTTAAGTCCCCCTATCCACAGGGGACATTAAAGCTATAGGTACTCTGAAAAACCGCCAAATGAATTTACTTTTACTGTTTATCAATGTTCTCTTACTAATAATTCAAATAAATTAAAATTTAAATAATGTGTTTTTCATATAGATTTGGCTTAACGTCTTTTTAACATCTATTGGTCATTCAAGACGGGGATTTACCCATTCATTCGCTGGAAATTGTTAACCAGCAACCTATATTGACATCACCCAGCCTGGGTTGGGCCGGAAAAATAGCCAGCATCATGAGGGCGCCGAACCCCCATGGACACCCACATGGTAGAACCTCGCCGGGCGTTGCTTAACTTCAGTGATCTAACGGGAACTGGTGTATTAAATGTGCCATAGACGTTGGCAATTATAATGTGTTTTCTTTTTCATAAAACTATAGTAAATACATATTATATTAAATCATTTATACAACGCCTTAGTGTCACAGTGTGCATCACAATAAGCTTGCTCCGGGCGAGGTGGCGGGTTATAATCCTGTTCGGGTTGAAAACTTTAATTCGAATTTTCTGGTACCCAAGCCTTCTGAGGAGCTATGGTAATTGCAACAAGTAGTAGCATTATAATGCATATAAAAAATACTAATTCTATGATGAGCTAGAGATGTGAGTTATGAATCTTTTGACTGATTAAATCACTAATTAATTAATCGCTCAGTAAAATGATCTAATTATTTTTGTGACTCAATGAATGACTCATAATCATGTGGATCTAGATCTAGCTCATATAAACACACTCAATTGAATGACTTATTTCCATCCTCTTTTGTGTGAGCTTTCTTGCATTACGAACCATCGATCAAAGAGGAAAAGAAGATACAAAACAACCAATAAGGAATAACCTTGAAGTAGCCAATTGAGGAGGGCGTCGGCGCTAATGCTTTCCCTCTCTCACTGTTAAGAAAAAATTAATAAATTAATATTTTTTTTATAATTTCATTAATTTCCATTTGCAAATTGCATGATGTTGTTAAAAAATATTATAGTTTTAGTCACTTGTGTATAAATCAACATTACAGATTTAGAGCACAAATTTTCACATTTTGACTCATAATTATTCAAAATTTTCCCCGGGGGGCCGCTCTCCGACCACCCTGTGCGTGGGGGGTATTACATACCCGGAAGTATCCCTTCCCAAAGTGCCGCACCGCCCCCCTAAGATATAGCCTTAAATCCGCCCCTGGGCGTCGGGATGGGGCAAACCCATCGGCCAGATGCTATTTTAAAATGACATCTGCCTCTCACAGGTGGAAAGTTCCAAGCGAACGACTCCAGTGAGTATCCATCTGTTTGCGCACATCTGTACAAAACCCATGCGAATTGCTACTGAGTGACAAGGAGTGAACCCTGGTAAATGACAGCAGCTTTACCAGTACCGGATTAGGCTAAAAACATTGGCTAGGCCAAGTACCAGAAATATAAATATACAAGCGGATTTGTAGCAGCGGAATGGTCGTGGAGCTGCGTTATGGAAGGCAAAGAAAGACCACTAGCATATTAAGAACAAACCTTTCCAGGAAAATTCAAGATGGTTGGCAAATTTTACAAAGGCAGGGATTACAGGCGGCCCTTAAATGGGGGCAGGGGTGCAAAGAATCTCCTGTTCAGCTTTATTTGATATAAAATCTGCATATAAGATAGGAACGTGGAATGTGAGAAGCCTCTTCACACCTGGCAAAACGCAAAATCTGATCAAAGAAATGGATCGATTGAAATTGTCAATACTCGGAATTAGTGAAATGCGATGGACTGGTTCCGGAAGCTTCATAATAAATGAGCACCAAATATTCTACTCTGGTGAAGACTGAAGATAGCTTTAATCACTGGAATGGTGTAGGATTTGTCCTCACAAAAGATATGAATAAATACGTTAAATCAATATGCAACGTATCAGCTCGTATTGTCTTGCTACAACTCAATGCTAAGCCTGTTAATCTATTTTTTTTACTCCTTTCAAAAGTTTAGGGGGCGGGTGACCGGTCATTCTGGGACATGCTGTATTTATATGTTTCAGAAGTCCTTGCTGAGGGCCTTTAACTTTTGAAAGGAGCAGAATTTTTGAATTTTGATAAGCTCCAGGGATAGGGAGGGGCAATGGCCAATCGAATGATTATAGTGAGATTCAAGATCTACCCCCAGAAGTGTCTTTTATTGACAAAAAGTGTCAATTTCTCAAGAAGTTTAAATGAAATGGTAGAACATTTTTTTGTTCAAATAAAAGTCAGAATAAAATAAGGAATAAATCACCTTTCAATTTTTTCAAAAAAAATATTCAGGGATAGAGGCATCTAGAGTTTCATTTTGATACACCCTGTATAACGGTCCCTATTTTCAGCTTCGATGTAAATGTTCACTTACCTTGTTTCAAAAGAATGTATATTTTCACTTTCATCAGTTTCCTATAGGATGTCAAAGTCAAATCTCATTTTTCTTTGGAGGTTAAAAATTGCCCGTTCAGAAAACAGCCGGGTAGAAAAAACTCAATTTGGGTGGTTTTCTAGTTCAGTGATAAGTAACTTAAATTGCGAAACACATTACCAAAAAAAAAAAAAAAAAATAATAANAAAAAAAAAAAAAAAAAGAAAATAATAACCTTCTCATTACTTTCACACCAGGACCAGAGGACTGAGAAAAATATAGACAATAAGATAGTAAATTATTAGGGAAAGCAAGTTATTTACTATGTTATTCCGTTGCAATTTTCTCATTCCTTTTCGCAATAGGTATAGGTAGTTACGATCAAACATTTAAAATTGAGAAATACACTTTGACATAAGATAGAAAGCTTAAATTTGAAACAAAGATGTTCCAAAGTACAAAAATAACATCTTTATATGAAATAATGATTTTCTGAATAGAGAGGAGCCGTTTCGCACTAGGGTGATTACGATCAAACATCGAAAATTGGGAAATAGGTAAAAAATAATATCCTCGAGTAAAATATTGATATGCAATTTTATATTGAAACCATTTTCATGCCAGAGGTAAATATTACCAATAATACAAAATTGAGAAGTTTTAAGTCTAAATATCGAAATTGTTGAATTTCGCAGCGAAACGTGGGCATCTATAATTCTATATCACAGAAACCCCAATTTTATCACAAGTGGATTAAAGTTGTGACAAACACACTTAATTTGGCCTTTCAAAAAGGATTGAAATCCCCTCAAAAAAAAAACACTTCGCGGTAAAAAGTTCCCGCAAAGACATCTGCATATTGTGATATACGCAGATGGCCAACGTTGAAGTTTATATCGGCTAGTTGAACTTTATATCGGCTAGCCACTTTTTCATTTTGGTGACTTCGCACTTTTCAATTTTGTAAAATCTTAATACCTATTATAAATCAGAAATTTGTGTATACGCACTACCCATGTATGAGGGGTTGTCTATTACAATACCACAGCCCAAACGATAGCAAATAGCGAAAAATTGATGAGAATGCCCCCCCCCCCAAAAAAAATCATGGTCCACGACACCAGGAAAATTATCAGAACTAAAACTGTATGTCAAAAAATTCGAGTTACCGTCAAATTTCTCCTCCAAAATCTGACAGTCACGGTCCGATATCTTAAATTTTGTCGCGACAACATATCAACCCAAAGAGAGAAAGTTTTAGGTGGCTGTTTAGTTCTTATTTTAGGACAGTTTCTGCAAAGGTATGGCCAGACATTCCAGAGTTACGAGTTCGAAACCAGGAATAAAAATTTAGAAAATACTAAAAAGTAAGAATGGCCGTGTCTCTAAGGCGTCTGGTACCCCCACCCCNCCCCCCGAATTTCCATTGTCCAATATAAGAATCGTAGCGAAGCACGGGCGAAACAGCTAGTCTAAAATAATATAATGTTCTGCAATAATAAAATTCTAAGAATCATTTCCATATGGAACAAATTGGCGACGAGTCAAATGGGTTCAGTTCATCAAAGACAAGAGGTTCAACAATTAAATAAGTCAGGAAAAAGTTTACTTGGTCATATTGAACAACTTGATGAAAATGAGATAGATTGGTCATCATATGTGGAGCACTTGGAGTTGTTCCTACAATGTAACGGGATGACAACAAATGGTGATAAAATTGTCAAAGCAGCTTTGAATTTGATGGGAGGCAAAGTGTTCTCAACAGCAAAAGACTTGTGTTTTCCCAGAAAACCTCAAGAAGAAAAATGGGAAGATTTGAAGGAGAAGCTCCAAAAATATTTTTCACCCAAGACATATTTCCGTACGGAAAGAATTAAATTTGAAGAACGTGTGCAACAACCAGGGAGACTGTTCCTAATTATGGCAACATTATAAAAAAAATCTTCAAATTGTAATTTTAGAAATGATTTATTTGAAAGATTAAGAGATAGACTGTTAAGTGGCATTCGAAGCAAGGAAGTAAAAAGAAGATAGATTAACATATGATTTTGTGTTATACATGATAGTTCAAGTTGAACGGATAGAAGCAACTTAAATTCTGATGGATCTAATGTAGAAAATTTTAATAAAATTAGATTTCAAAAAGTTATTCAATGTAAAGATAATATGAACAAAAAATTTGAAAAAGAACAATGGTTTGACCGAATTGGGAAATGTTCATGTTATGGAAAAATGGCCACACAGCAAATATCTGCAAATTCAGATATTCGAGTTGTTACCAATGTGGCCTAAAAGGACATTTAAAGCAAATGTGCAAACAAAGCACAGTGAAACAAAAGTTGATTTCAAAAGTTGAGTAATGACGAATCTCATGAACCAATGTATTTCAACACAATCAACACTATTGATAACTGCATGGATGCAGAAAAATTTGAAGTGTTAGGAAATGTTAGTGATGATAGTTAGGACATTTCGAACATTATTTATAATCTTCTCCATACATTTCCTATAGTTGATGGTAGTTAGTACATTTCGAACATTATTTATAATCTTTTCCATATTTTTCCTATAGTTGATGGTAGTTAGTACATTTTAAACATTATTTATAATCTTCCCCATACTTTTTCCTATAGTTGATGGTAGTTAGTACATTTTGAACGTTGATGATAGAACAGTTTTATCATTTTTTATAAACTTTTCCATTTCTTTCCGTTTTGAGCATTATTCATCATCTGTTCTATCTTTCTTCCATTTTCCTTTTTCTTTACGGCGACGACTATCTTCTTCCATATTATTTCCCAACTCTATATCTGATTGCTCTTGATGCTGAGCCTGTATTTCAGTATGAGTTTGGTCCTCAGAAGTACCTTCTTGGGATGTTTGTAGCCATGTAACTGGAATAGATTGCTGCGGCATATAGGATTGTGAACTTTGAGATTCCAAATCATATAAAGGACTTGGTTCTATATTTAACGTTAGAAAATTACCAAACGCATCTACTGAATCTTTTGACTGTGGTCTCCAATGGTGTTGAATTGGATTTGAAGGTTCTGCTTGTTCCGTATAAGTCTGTCCTGTATTATACATTTGGTACCCATAAACATTTGACGTATCCACAGGATGGTTTGGGTCGTTTAGATCCAACATCTGTTGAGTAGGATTACTTGTTCCTTCTCTATCATAAATATTTGACGTATCCACAGGATAATTTGGGTCGTTTAGATCCAACATATGTTGATTAGGATTATTTGTTCTTTCTCTGTCTAGGGATTCTTTCCCGACCTCGTTAAATAGTCCCATACGTAAATGGTGTTCGCGATTATTTATCATGATTTCTAAGAACTCCAGATATTGAGGAAGAAAGTTTCTGTTCTGGAAGATTGTTTTGCACCATTCAAGCACAGATTCCATTTCTTCGAATGAAATATCCATAACCTCATTGAAACGAATCAAAAAATGTATCTGGAAAGTAAACAATAAAAAATCATTAAATTTCGGATAGTTATTTTCAATAACGAATCTTCGGAATTGTCAAGAAGAAGTAAAAAGAACGCCACCTCCCCCCTAAAAATTTGATCAAGGTACGTAGAATCCAAAAATTGAAAAAAACCGTTTGTCTGCCGTACGCCGTGATGGGCAGCTGGGCACTTTTGCCTCTTAGCGTTGACTGATTTGGATGAAATTTTGAATATAGGTTCCACGTTCTCACAAAAATGCCAAGTTGAAATCACGAATATCTCAGAGATGTTGAACTTTGAAATTTGATCAGGAAAATGAAGGTAGCAATCTTGCATTGAGCGATATTAAGAGATCTGACACATCGATTACATTTACTAGGTACATGAAAAGATCTAACACATTGAATTTAAAACTTTGAATTTTTATGTGGATCTCACTACTTTAAAGGGCTGACATTTTTTGTATTGGAACTTGGCCTTATTTTTCACTTTTATGTTTTTTGTGGGATTACTTTAACTTAAAAGAAATGAAATTAGAGATTATAAATATTGTAAGTTACAGAGTAATTAGATATAGGTTCTTTTACTACGTCTTGTTGCTATGAAGCTCAGCTATGTTCTGATATTCTAATTCGTATTACTTGGGGTCATTAGAAAATGGGAGATAGGGATAAATAATATGTGATAGGGGAACGTAGTTTAACATGATAACAACGTAGTTTGACTTATAGGATGAGATCATGATCATGTAATACGTGTTTTTCCAGGTTCGGGAAAAAAAGGAAGGAGCGTCAATATTGATAATGCGACTGTAGAAGTACGCTGTCCTTCAACTCCCCCCAAAATCCTAGGACACTTTTTCCACTTGCCACTGACCGATTTGGATGGAATTTGGTATATATTTGGTACCATCCCAATCTGGGCTCTAATTGTGCCCCGCCGAAATCAAAAAGAGAATGGTAAGAGCTAGAGATTTGAAAATTTGTGTATAATAAATAAATAAATGCAGTTTCTTTGTATTATTATGTTACAACTTTGGTGCTCACTGCAGCATTATAGCATTTTCCAATATCAATCATTATCCAATTACATTTTAATATTTTACCTACAAGGTTGGCACCATGGGCGTACGCAGCATCCCGTCTAGGGGACTGCAGCCGAGTTTGTGACCCGGGGGGGGGTCAACTTTTTGCTACAGTTGATTTTTTTTTAATTCCCTTATCCCAAAAAAGGAAGTAATGTAATGGGCTGAATATTTCGTTGTCGAATTTTAAATGCCAAAACACGTTTTGGGGTCTCAGAGCCAAAATCTCGAGTTTCAACCATTGGCCCGTGTGTGTGTGTCTGTCTGTTTGTGAACAAGATCTCAAGAGCGGTGAGTGCTAGAGACTTGAATTTTTTTATGTATGTCAGTTTTCATCAAAATAAGCTTTTGGTAGAAATCGAATATACCGCAGGCGATTTTTAGAGGTTTTCGCATACCCTGCTTAAAATCAGAACAGTAGGTAATGGCTAGAATTTTAAACTTAGTGCCTATTCATATCAATTTCATACAAGAAATTTAAAAATACAACTAAGGTTGAATTGTAATATATTATTGGCCGCTAAGTAGAGGTTGAAGTTCGCTTTTTGGCGGTTCTGCTTAAAACCAGAATGGAAAGATCGAGAACTTAAAATTCTGGTGCCAATTCATATCATTTTCATATAAAATTGAAAAATACATCTTATAGTAATATAGATTTGAGCTCTGTCCCGAAAACAACCAAACTACAGTGACAAATATTTGCCCCCGCCAGTATTTGTAACTGGGTCTCCCGAGTGCAAGGTTAGCGCAGTGACCACGAAGCCATGAACTTTGGTATGCCACACCAAGAAAAACAAAACCAGCGTGCTATATGGCACGCTAAACCTAGTTTGTAGGTATCTTCACTTTCAATTCGTCGTTGGCACGTGCAATAGATGAAGTTTAACTTTTATTTACCTTTGTCCATCAATGGGAATGCCCTTTACGAGCACCCGAAAAATCTTCAAAAATTCATTTTTTAAGTGTGTTGAACTCCAAGAAGCGGTATTTTATTTTGGGGGCCACTGTGTTGAACTCCAAGAAGCGGTATTTTATTTTGGGGTCCTTCTGGCCTTAACTCGAGATTTTCATTAAAAAAAATCCCCGCGGACACCTTGTGTCGCTTTAGCGGCACCCTCTATATCTCTGCTCCTGATTGTACTAGAAAGCTGAAATTTTGTCGGTATTTACTTGTTGCAAAATCATTTTTTTATATTCCATAAAAAAATTAGACTTTAACTCTTTTCGATATTTTCGACTTTTCAATTTTTTATATCTAATTTTGGCAACTCGTTATTATAGCTTATATTAACGCTTTATCGTAACAATAATGTGAAATTACCAGAACTGATTCATCTTATAGCCGGCAAGGGCGTAGCCAGCATCTGGCCTAGGGGGGGCAGCTTAGATCTTCATGTTGGGGGGCAGGGGGGGGGTCGAAAAAAGTAAATCGTTACTTATTTTATAATAAACTCCTAGGGGTGACTGATGATTAAGTTATTGGGGAGGGGCGACCCCAGGGCCCGAACAAGTGGTTGATGATCCCTGCATAGTTACAAGGAAAAGTGATCTCCCAATGGGGAAAAAACGATTTTTATTAAGACCTAGCAAAACGGACAGCACAAGGACACCTCTGGAGCCACCGCTAGAAGTGGTCGCAGGGAGACAAGAAGAATGCGGCAGACTGCGACCGGGGTAACCAAAAACAATCAAAATGGCGACACAAATGATAACAGTCAAAATACATCCCGAAGGACTGTGACTGCTAGGAGTGCTTCTCAGTTAGGCAGTGTCTTATTACCTGAGACCACCTTAGCAGGAAGAAAACGAGTGCGTATAAAGTGGACCCAAGATATTAACACATACATCATGCGCACATATTACTACATCACACGACCCAAAACAGACTCAACAGCTTTCCGCCAAAAACTAAACCAGTAGAATATCCCAATGTTACGGTTACTGAACAAAGAATTGCAAATCAAAGACAAACTATTGTCAACAACAAATTTTTAACCGATGAGCTCTAGAGACAATCAAGAGAGAAGTGCGCGAAAAGTTGGAAAGAGAAGGAGTTGCGTCATCTAAAACCAACCTAAACAACACAATGGTAGAAACTCAAAGTGACAACATAAGAGTTATCGACACTCAAGAAGTTACAGAAAATATCGAAACGAGTATAGAATCAACCAAGGACAGAATAAACGCCAAAGATGAGATACCTCTACAACTCAAGGACTTGTTGTCTACAACTCAAATTAAATACAAAGGAATGGATCCACCTAAAAGCCAGCATATGAGTATTCCACAGCAGAAAACATCAATCAAGTTTGCCAAAACAAACAAATTACAGAATATTGGGAATCAATATGGAACCGAGAGACGCCATGTGATCTTGAAACTAGCTGGATGAAGAGGGAAGAAGAGGAAAATAACAATATAACATCTACGATACAAAGTCTAACCTATATTGACGGAATGCCTTCAACAAATCATGCAATCCTGAAACACCAACATACACCTAACGACAAAACAAACATCTATAACCAGGGAGATTCTTTGAGTCCATTGCCTTTGCATTAAATCCGCTTTCCAAAATGTTCAATAGAACGAAAATGGGATACACCTTAAACAACCAAGTGCAACACGCCATTTCACACCACTTATACATGGATGACTTGAAACTATACCTACGTGGTATCCCATGATCAACTGAAAGAAAGAATAGTTCTTCAGGGATATATGTATGTATTTTGGGCTTGACAAATGCAAGGTGATAAATATCAATAAAGAAAAGTGCCAAACCGGCGAAATTCAACTAGCAGAAGGAAGATTGATTGAGTCAATGAATGGACGAGATCTTTATAAATAACTGGGATATCAGCACGCTAGATCAATTGACCAAAAAATTACGAAAGAGACTTTAACTGAGGAATACATTGATAAATACATAGAATATGTCGGTCAGAGTTAAACAGTAAGCACCTCTTCAAAACCATCAATACGTAGCTATACCTATTCTGACATACTCAAGGAAAAATGGAAAAATAGACGGAAAGCCGAAAAACAAAAACAAACAAAAAAAAACATATGGAAATTGTACCTTTATAACGTTAGTTAATTTTTTTGAATTTTGCCACCAAATTTACCAAATGCGATTCGACGATACGACAAAGGTTGCCACAGTTACATATGGATTAGGGACAAAATGCGGCATTTATCGTATTTCGGTACTTGATGACTTTTTTGCTTCCAAAAATCATTTTATCTAGTGTAAATCTAAGTTGCCCCTTCTAAGTTGCATACTCTTGGAAATTTCTAGGGGGGGCAGCTGCCCCCCCTTCCTACGCCCATGATAGCCGAGACTTTTCCTAGTTAGAAGTATTAATGGTTTCGAAAAATGTACAGTTTTTGAGTTTTGGGCTACCAAAAATGAAAAAAAACATCGGAATACTATCTTCAATATCTCGACCAGTATTTGTTCCATTTTAATAAAAATGAGGTGTCATAATTTTTTTTTTATATTTAACCTTTTTCGAATTTATCGAGCATTTCTACGGAGTTTTTTGCTACTCTAATACGCGTAAGTACATTAACGCTTTATCGTATCGACGTGAAATTTTGAGGATAGATTAATCATGTTTTCGGAACTTTTCCTTGTTAGAAGTAATGTTTTCGATAAATGCACTTTTTGATAGTTTCTTGATTTATATCAAAAACAATAGTGAAGTGAATAGAGCCTTGACCTCTAATATTATGATTCTTATGTAAACATCCTGTATATAGACCGCGACGCTTCTCCTTTCTATTTTTATTTCTCCTTCTAGATGATACTGGAGGTTATTTACGTAAACAACGAAGAATATTTATAGAAAGCCAAGTTTGTTTACTGCGTACTTTCGATAACAACAATGAAGGTATGTATTAGAAAAATCCTGTATTGTAGATTGTTCTGGAAATAGTTAGGAATGTATTAATAGGGGGGCACGAGTAGAAACCGAGTAAGTCTAGTTTTGAAAGCGAAGTCAGTCAGTGAGTTTTAAAAGTGTTTAGTGAGTGATTAATTTTTTTCCTGTGTGAATTACGTAGTATTTTCGCGTGCTTTGAATACGGTATTTGCGAGGTTACAGTAAACGAATTTTTGTTACTTTTTTTTTTTTTTTTTTTTTTTTTTTTTTTTTTTTTTTTTTTTTTTTTTTTTTTTNTTTTTTTTTTTGTAATTTCTTTCTTTAATAAATTGTTTTAAGTTTCTTTTTTTTATTTTCTTTTTAAATATAGTTAACGAGGTTTTTAATCAGCGACTACTTAATCCTCGAACCCTAATTCTACAACAATAGGAACCTTTTCTTTTATGATGATCATTTCATATCACAAATATTCAATTTATGACGAACTATTGTACACATTACCTTTTTCCAATAATATTATCATATGGAAAAAATGTTAATTGAATACCTATATACCTAAACGCTAATAGGTCCATACAAACAATGCAATCTGTAATCAAGCAAAACGCTTGTTTTGCAACGCGAAGAAAAACAAAACCAGCGTGCTATATATAAATACGCTAAACCTGGTTTGTATTAGGAACCCCTTTAGCCGGAGTCTATTGCACTTGAATACTTCAGTTCCCGTTAGACCACCGAAGTTAAGCAGCGAGGTTAAACTAGGTTGGTAACCACGAAGTTGGGTTAGATTTGTAAGTTTCTAGCGAATAGAAGGTAAAACCCCTGTCTCGTATGACAATTAGAAGTTAAACGTAAAGACAAAAAAGAGATTTCTTTTGATTTCATTAACCTAATCAAATTTTTAACAAGAATTTTATTTAAACGTCCGTTTTTAACAGCGTCTATTCTCAATTGGATTGTTCGATTTTGAAAAAAATCGAGAATAGACATTTATAACGTTTATGGAAATAGCATCTTCTCAATTGTCTCAAGAAATAGTCATTTTTATCAAAAAGTACCATCTTCGAATGTCCCACCCGGACTTTGTGTAGGCTTACTTTGTGGCCAACTTGATAAAAACTAGTGATACACCCCCCCCCCCCAAAAAACACTTCGCGTGCAAAAAGACGCCAAGAAAATGTCTCTAAAATATGGTCACAAAAGAAGTAGGTAATATCATATGAATGCCAAGTTCAGGTCACACCGAAATTCTTTGCCTACAAAGAAGGTGATATCATATGAGTGCCAAGTTCAGGTCACATGCAAAATATTTGCCCTAAAGGTGATTCGAAAACTACAAACAAGAACTACAATCAAATTTTTGTCCTCGGGCACTTGGCGCACATGTTATCTGAATATTAATGCGTGTTTATCTACTAAATTTTCGCTGTAACGCTATACATATTAGACTAAAATGCGTCTTTCACTTTCTTTGCAGGCAAATAATTTTGGTGTGATATTAAACTTCTGTGTCGCATTGGCATATTTTTTTACCTGGGTTTCGTTCATTATATCTTGCAAGCTTGACTCCATAAGATAGTACGGATTGTTTTCCATGTATGTTGATATTCGAAATGTAAATATTTTTCCCATATCTTCCACACAAATCGGATTGAAGTTGATCTTAAGTAAAGCCAATTCTTCACCTTCACTATTACGTTTTATTATATATCGGTTGGGATCCAAGAGACGCCATTTATTAGTTGTTTGTGTGAATGAACAGTACGGGCGGCCCACATATATGAGATCTATATTGTCACCCCATTGAACGAGGATATATTTTAGTCTAGATCCATTAAGCCAGCTGTACGTGTGTGTTCTATTATTCTCTGTGAAGGAAAGAAAAATCCACATTAGAGATGTTGTTTTTTTTTTTTTTTCAATGAGCCCATTTCAGAAATCCTGTAAATTCAAAAATATCAACTTTTGCAGGAGGCGAAAAAAACTCCTTTTATGATGTTTCTGAAATGAACACATACGTATTACCATCTCAATATCCATACTAATATACATATAAATGCGAAAGTAACTCTGTATGTATGTATGTTACGCTTTCACGCTTAAACTACTGAACTGATTTTTATGAAATTTGGTATGGAGATAGACTAAACTTTAGGAAAGGACATAGGCTACTTTTTATCGCGAAAAAAAGGGGTTGAAACTTTAAACGGCCATGCCTATAAGGCGCCAAGCGAAGCTGGCGTATCCTGCTAGTATATGTATAAATGCGAAGTTTGTGTCTACATAGGTATGTAACCTGAAGTAATGCGAAAGCGGTTCGGGGGCATTTTTTTTTTTTTTTAAATCTATGTAACTATGCAGTAGAGGTTGTTTGTTACAATACCCAAACCCAAGCGGTAGCAGATAGTGGAAAATCATGGTCTACGACCAAAGGAAAATTATCAGAACTAAAATATTTTATATCAGTTCGTTTTCCAGTTAGAACCAAATTTCTAATTTCTTCTCCAGAATCGGACAGTCATGGTACGATATCTTAAATTTTGTCGCGACGACATATCAATTCAAAGCGAGAAAGTTTTAGGTGGCTGTTTGATCCTTATTTTATGACACTTCCTGCAAAGGTGGGGCCATCCATTCCAGAGTTACGAGTTCGATAAAATAAAATTTAGAAAATACTAATAAGTCAGAATGGTCGTGCCTCTAAGGCGCCTGGCGAAATGTTTAAATATTGGTTTTTAAAGGTTGCAATATACAGGATGGGCACAAATCAATACGCCCCCCCCCCCAAGCACGGGCGAAACAGGTAGTCCCCTATACATTCCTATACATTCCATACAAATGATCTGAGTGACTGAGTTTTTATTGTACAGGAATGATATTCCTGTACAATAAAAACGATGCGTTTTAATCTCCCCTCTCAACTGGTATTCAAAATTTGGGAAAGCAATGAATTGTTAGGTTTCAGAAATGACTGGTACAGTAGGCAGTCCAAGTGACTGGGGCCAGTTAACTCGCGCCAGCTACTGGCCTCGTGTAACACCACTGGCGCCATTTGGCACTCCAGTCCAGCGGAAAAAAAGCTTATCCATTGCACTGGCTTGAGGAGTAGATTTCGCGCTAGTCCAGTTCCTCCATCACCAGGAAACGAGCGTGGCGTGACCTACTGGAAGCGTGTGAACGACTCCCGCCAGTCCAGCGACCTGTCCAGTGCGCATCACTACAAAAATGCTTATTCATTGTGTTTTGTCGTGAACGTTTGAAATATGTCGTCAAAAAAGTGGGGCGAAGTTTTAAATGTGAAGTTTGTAGAGGCCTACAAGGAAAAAGAGTGTTTGTGGAACCAGTTTCATACCTTATATAAAAATAAATACGCTCGTGAAACTGCCCTCAAAGGGCTTGCCGACGAAATGGAGTTGGAAGGTTTCGGCGTTGTCGAAGCGAAAGCAAAAATAAAAACACTTCAAAGTACTTTTGAAGTACTTTACTCCATGGTTTTACTTCAACTGACGCCAGTCAAATGGCCACGTCTAAATGGTTATTGGCGCCAGTCAGCTGGCTTCCAGTCACTCCACTCAGCTGGACTGCCTACTGGCCTCGTGTAAACGCGGCTTAATGAAGACTTTGAATTTGACTGTCTGTTGGGGGTCATGATGTGTTGTATGTAGTACACCCAGAAAACCACTTCGCGGTAAAAAGTTTCCGCCAAGATATTAATTGTCATTAATATCTCCAAAGTCATCACTTCAATTGAACCATCATCCCCTTACACACCCTATCACAATCAGCATCAGTAATTGCTCCACACTTCTGGATGGTGCGTAGACGATTTAAAAAAAAATGTGGACTTCAGTCAGTCTCGTTAACATCTATTGACCTCACCCAGCCTGGGTTGGCCCGTTATAATAGCCATCATCACGAGGACGCCAACCCACGTGGGCACCCACATGGTACTACATTGCTGGACGTTGCTTAACTTCAGTGATCCAATGGGATTTGGTGTATTCAACGTGCCATATACGCTGGCTACAGATGGAGTTAAAATCATAAATTACCACATCGACATCCGGGGTGTCCTCCGGAATGACCGGTCACCTTCACCCACCTTAGCTTTTGAAATAAATTAAACTCTTTGCATATAAAGCATACCATTTCCAAAGGTGGCTGCGGCTTCGACTGCAGATGCAGGAGTTGATGAATCAATTTCCCAGATAATATTTGGTACAGAGTCCCCAAATTCTGGGTCCATTACAAAGAAACCGTTCAAATTTTCAGGAGTGTAATGAACTCTGAGCACCGCTGCAATAAATAGATCAAAAAAGCTGTTAACAAGAAGGCCACGAGGACAGTTCCAGAAATTATTTTCAATAATGAACCCTTGAAAAAAAAGTGATATTTTACATTTCAAGAATCCAAAAATCGAATAAAAAAATTCCGTTTGTCTGCCACGCCGTACGCCGTGATGGGCACTTTTGTCACTTAGCGTTGACCGATTTGGTTGAAATTGGTATATAGGTCTCATATGGGCTACAATTGTGCCCCAAAACTTTTGGGTGCAACTTAATACACACATGGAGGTTTCTTCCAATTTTTAGCGGTTTTCAATATTGCTGTCTAAATAGAGAACGGAAAGAGCTAGAGATTTGAAATTTGGTATGTATGTCATATTATATTAGGGTCTAATTACGTCCCTGAACTTTGGTAGGTGGTAAATTTTTAGCCATAGTTTTCGACTGCATTACGCATATTGAAAACGAGGATATTTTTGTGTTAAGTGAACCCAACCCAATTCCAACCGAAATCTAACACTTCCCTGAAGTTATAGCACTGAGGTTTTTATATTTTTACTCGTTTAATTGAAATTGATTATCTATATTTACCTTCGTTCAAGATTTCAGCGTCCTTGCAGTAGAAACTAGATTTCGTGCATTTCCTTCCCTAAAGCCGAAACATTTTGGAGCACTGTTAGAGAGGGGTAAATATATATATATTTATATATATTGANTATATTTATATATTCATTTAATTGCATGTAAATATCTTCCTTCATGCAAGATTTCAGCGTCCCAACATTTCAAAATAATTTTCGTACATACCGGAACCGTTTTGGAGCACCGGGATTGAAAAAGTTTGTAATATAATATATTTCCATTTGAAACTATATTACAATATGTTGTATTGTCTTCCCTGATAAAGCTGCACAGTTTTGGAGCACTTTTCAGACTTTTCTCTTTAATTGGATGTCAATAGCAAAAATTCAGCGCTCTAGATATACGGGAAGTGCCTAAAACTTTTGATAATGAGTGAATCAGTCAGTGCATATCTAAAAGTTATGCTTTCTAGAACTTGGCCTGACGCACTGCCGTGTGCTCAGATCATCTGATACGTAAAAAAATATAAGAGATTTGCAGTAGTCGAAATTTATAAAATGTCAGCCATTATCAAAACGAAATCCGCATATACCCCTATGATTATTTTATGTTGAAAATCACGCGTTTTACTTTTCCTGTGATAACTTTGTAAGGTTTCACACCCTGTATCAGTGGCGCACACAGGATTTTCATTCGGGGGGGGGTCGAATATCCACTTTTCATCTTCAATAATATGTGCGCTAAAATTTAGGGTGATAGCCTGGATTGAATGGCGGTTGGGGGAGTATACAATATGTCCCAGAAGTCCTAGCGGAAGATTTAAATGTGCCCGGAAACTTTGCGTCTCTGTGACTAACATATGGCTTGAAATTTTGAATGGCATGAATTTTTTTAAAAATTCTGATTGATCCTAGGTTAGCCTAGGATCAATTGGTGACCGCAAAATACAAGTTCGATTTCTAGAAATGGAATTTTTAAAACAAAAGTTTCGGTTTCTCAAGAATTTTAAATAGAATGGTACCAATTTTATTTTTTAATTTAAAGGATAGAATAAAATACCAACTATCATTTACACTTTTTGAAAAATATATTTAAGGGCGGAGATAGAGAGGTCTGAATTTTTATTTTGTTACACCCTGTATAACGGCCCCGGTTTCGAGCTTCCGGGAAATCGAACCTGGATTTTACTGTCGCCAATCGAATGGCCATGTCCCTTTTTCTATTCCTATAGAAAAATCAGAATTCAAAAATTCCAAACCATTCAAAAGTTACAGGGTCTCTGAATCTAGGACTTCTGGGACATACCTAGGTACTGTATACACCCGGCATTAAATCCAGGCTATAGCCCTAACGGTTAGCGTACTTGCAATTAAAAACAAAAAGTTAATATTGAATTTGTAGAATATGTTTGTGCATGGGAAAATGTCTTAACTTTACCCCCAGACTGGCGATTTTAGCCAATCTTTGTGGACGAATCCCGCCCGGAGCAAAAATTTTCGGATCGAATTTTCTCCTTTCGGCAATGGCATGGCTGTAAAAAGGAGTGCCCTCAAGTAATGCGAAAGTGATTTTGAGGCATTTTAGGGAAACTATGACTGTACCAAAAAAAGACACATTTACCATTAACAAACAAAACCTCAATATCTCGGAAATGTCTACCCCCCTCCCCCATGGTTTGAGAGCACCAGACTGGCGATTTTTAGGATAGGAAAATAACTATAATGTTAAGTGATTTGTTCAACAGAGGTGAAACTGTGA
This sequence comes from Pachypsylla venusta, assembly GCA_012654025.1. NCBI lineage: Eukaryota > Metazoa > Arthropoda > Insecta > Hemiptera > Aphalaridae > Pachypsylla > Pachypsylla venusta. The sequence goes on along the minus strand of CM022881.1, from coordinate 19,535,219 downwards.
GGAAGCTATTTTCACGTGTATACCCACTAAACGTGCACAAGATAATATTGGGTTCGATCACTGCATAAGAATTTGAATATTTTTTTTTTTATTCGGGGAGGGGTACGGAGCTGGAAACCTCTCCCCGCCTTATGTGTGCCATTGCCCTGCATATACATACAGCGTGTCCCAAAAGTTCGAGACCACCTGAATATCTTTTGAACGGCTTTATGTGGAGTTTTGAAATTTTGCATGTTATTATAACCCAAATTAAACCACCTGATGATGTGACGAATTTTTCAGGGGTGGGTCCCATGTGGCCCCCAGGGGGTCCAACTGTTTTTAAATACGAACCCCCATCTTGTGATACATTTTTAGAAAGAGAAAAAAAGTTAGAATTACTTTGCAAAAAATTTCACATGTCTAAAAAAACAGGTTCCTCGACATTAGTGTCTTATGTAATCATTCAATATCCCATTGCAAATAATTTGCCTAGTTTTAGACACTCGTGTGGAAGTTCAAATGGCCGCCATTTTGAAACCGAACACGCTAGAAGTGTGAAATTTTTTGCAAAGTAATTCTAATTTTATTGTCTTTCTGAAAATGTATGATGGAGGTTCGTATTTAAAAACAAAAGATGGATCCCCTGGGGCCCACATGGGACCTGCCCCTGAAAAATTGGTCACACCATCAGGTGGTTTAACTTGGGATATAATACCATACCATGCAAAATTTCAAAACTCCACATAAAACCGTTCAAAAAATATTCAGGGGTTCTCGGACTTTTGAGACACGCTATATAATTGAGTCATGGGTGGCACTGGTACGATTAAAAGTATTAAGCACATTTGTACCATCGCTAGACAACTGGTTACCAATTAAATCGATAATTACTTAACTTAAATAATTAACTAGATCACTTAAATAGATTATTACTTACGAACTGTGCGTCCATGATAGAACCAGTCTGACACCCGTATTAAATAGACCATAATTTAACAAAATAACTTAAATAGATCGTTACTTACGAACTGTGCGTCCATGATAGAACCAGTCTGGCACATAATCAAGTTTCCTAAGAAATTCCACTATGGCTGGATTTACATTTGGCCAAAGAGTGGCTAAAAAAACGTGATTGACAGTTTTTCCTGAGTACTTCTTATTCAAAAGGGATATTAGTTTTAATTGCTGGTTGAAAGATCCTTGTCTATCAACTTTTGGAATAAAAAAATTAAAAAAGTCTTGAAAATATGTATGATTTTTGGTTGTACGTTGATAATAATCGAAAAACCTGAAAAAGAAAAGTTTTGTAAAAGCATCGTATCATTCAATACTTTGTGGTAGCTGTGTCCAAACTTTTGTGATTTGCGACACCCTGAATTAGATAGAAAACTATTGTGAGGAAAGTTTTGTAAAAGCATCGTATCATTCAATGCTTTGTGGTAGCTGCGTCCAAACTTTTGTGATTTGCGACACCCTGAATTAGATAGAAAACTATTGTGAGGAAAGTTTTGTAAAAGCATCGTATCATTCAATGCCTTGTGGTAGCTGTGTCCAAACTTTTGTGATCCGCGACACCCTGAATTAGATAGAAAATAAAAGCATCGACACATCTGAAGAAAACAAGACACATCTGAAGAAAATGGACCATGCGTGATAAATTAATTTTATTGCAATGCTCAGGGAAATAACTATTGAGGGACAAACGGGACAGTGCGAGATTTGTGGGAAACCAAAAATAAATTATAATCTGACAGTTCACGAGGCAGACGAACTCAGCGAGTGACGGGCGCTCCTGCGTCCCTTTCACTACTGTGCACAATAGTTGATACGCATCCCTGTCGCCCGGAAAGAGATGGGTTGAAGCCGTACCGATTATTTGTGTCTTCGGTTCTTTTATATTGAATTGTTGAAATTTTGTTCTACCCGGGTGGAGAGGGGCGCCAAAGTGATTGCTTGCTCCGGCTGCTGACCAGTAACGTTCCTGGCAATGCGTACTTGGTGGACACTTTTTTCTTTGTCTTACCGTCCCTTTAAAACATCTATTGGTCATTGGAAACGGAGGTTGTACTTTCCATTCGCTGGAAACTTTCAAACCAATTACCCACAATGACCTCACCCAGCCTGCCTTGGGCCGGTAAAATAGCCAGCATCCTAGGAAAAATAGCCCACATGGTACCCCCCCCCCCAACCTGGGGCGTAATTAGATCCCAAATTTGACATTCGTACCAAATCTTATACCCTTCTCTTTTCAGACAGTATTAATGAAAACCGCTAAAATGCGGTAAAAACCGTATTTTTGATTGCATCCAGTTTCGGAGAACAATTATAGCCCATATGGGACTTATGTACCAAATTTCATCCACATCGGTCTACGCTAAGTGGCAAAAGTTTTGATCGGGGGGGGGGGGGGGAATNGGGGGGGGTAATTTTTTTTTTCGTAACGATTCCAAAGGTTCATGATACTGTCAGAGGTTTTTAATGTGAAAATAATAAACCAAAATCTGTCGTGTGTTGTGAACATCGCACGACTTTCCTTATCCTATAAAGAGGAAAGTATTCTAATGAGCTGAAATTTTCCATGTCGAGTCTTGCAATGTCAAACACTTTTTGAGGACCCCCCAGAGACAAAATCTTGAGTTTCACCGTTGGTCCGTGTAAAATGACTCGCTTACGATTTACCGTGTTCTAAGTATACAAGGTTTGCACTTTCTAGTTATCCCATAGGATTTTACATGGAAAATTCGACTTATGGTTGGCATATACCTTCAATATCATAAAAAATAAGTATATAAATGAAAGTGGTTTTTCGTGTATTTTTCAACATGGAGTCTAATGAACTTAGGTACGGTTCTGAACTTAGAACCGATCTAGTGGACTAAGGTTTCTTTACACTATAAGTGTTAATACATTTGATAATTTGGGAAAAAAAATGTATTGACACTTTTAGGAAAATGTAATCCCTCAATTATAAGTTTCCTAAATAGCAGTCACGTATGGACCTAGTAATACAAAGGACGTGGGTTCGAGTCATATCTAAATGCATGGATTTTTTGGTGCGGAAATTATATCTCCTGTTTTTCGCTGAAATCATTTTTATTTTAAGTTAATCAAAACGGTCTTAATAGTCAAGTAAGGAATCTTGTCTCTTGAATTCGAGGTGGAAAGTTCAATTTTCTCCCGAGTTGGAGCTTCCTCAAAATGTGGAAATAGTTCACAGAATTCTTCCTCCTATATTTTCTTCTCTCTCCGGTTCCTGGACGCTAATAATTACAAAGTTAAAGCTCCCCCTATCAAATGGTATCAATGGCCCTGCCCTTTGAAAACTGCTGACTGTTGATGACACGTAAAGTTGTAGACCATTGATATTGCGAAAGATAATAGATATGTTAACTCGCAGTTTCACAAGCTCGAACTTATCAAAATGAGTTAGCATACCGATTATATTTTGCCATAATAATTTAATTAAAGGTTATGTTTATTATTGTCACAACGCAGTTCCAATTCGATACTATTAGGTAGGTAGGTACTCAATTTGATATTGATTGACTGACAATTTGCTGGTCATCAAGAGGTACTTTTGGTTTGCTAGTAACCGAATTTTTGACATGTTGAAGTGCCTGACGCCAATCAAATACGCATGTACAGGAAGTATTCTTTTTCTATTCACAGGGATGAAAAGTATACTTTCTATTCGAGAAATTGACATTTTATTCAAATAGAAAATAAAAAGGAAAGGACAGACCGTGTCATAGTGTCATAATTTGTGTATTTATATAATTCTAAAAAAAATTACTCAAGAAAAGAACTGACGGTGTCATATAGTAATCCTCCGTCATAATTTGTGCATTTATCCAAATAAAAAAAAACTTATTCAAGGAAAGGAGTAACGGTGTCACGTCATAATTTGGTCTGTTTATCCAAATAAAAACAAAAAACTTACTCAAAGAAAGGAGAGACGATGTCATAATTATCCTCCGTCATAATTTAATCTATTTATCAAAATAAAAACAAAAAAACATACTCAAAGAGACGAGAGACGGTGTCATAATTATCCTCCGTCATAATTTAATCTATTTATCAAAATAAAAACAAAAAACATACTCAAAGAAAGGAGAGACGGTGTCATAATTATCCTCCGTCCTCCGTCATAATTTAGTTTATTTATCCAAATAAAAACAAAAAACTTACTCAAAGAAAGGAGAGACGGTGTCATAATTATCCTCCGTCATAATCTGATCTATTTATCCAAATAAAAACAAAAAACTTACTTAAAGAAAGGAGAGACGGTGTCATAATTATCCTTCGACATAATTTGATCTATTTATCCAAATAAAAACAAAAAACTTACTTAAAGAAAGGAGAGACGGTGTCATAATTATCCTTCGTCATAATTTAATCTATTTATCCAAATAAAAACAAAAAACTTACTTAAAGAAAGGAGAGACGGTGTCATAATTATCCTTCGTCATAATTTGCTCTATTTATCCAAATAAAAACAAAAAACTTACTCAAAGAAAGGAGAGACGGTGTCATAATTATCCTCCGTCATAATTTGCTTTATTACTGACTCTAGGTGGTCGCATTTTACTTTGGTAAACATTGTCGGGGTGCTAAGGATCAATGGATCTACTTCTTGTTCACCAAACACCACATTGAACATGTTTCTTTGACGACTGGAAACATACTGACCCTTATCAAAGATACATCCCAGGTTGAGTAATCTAGCAGAACCTATAAAAAAAAGTGTCTAATGTCTAAACTGATAGTTTTATGAAGTGTAGCTCTCACTCAGTAGGTAGACATGTGAGTTATGAATCCTTTGACTGATTAGATCACTGATGAATCACTCAGTAAAATGATCTAATCATTTTTATGACTCACTCAATGAATCATAAGCAAATGGATCTAGATCTTAGCTCATTTAATCATACTCAATTGAATGACTTCTTTCCATTCTATGTGCGAGCTTTCTTGCATTTGCATTAGGAACCATCGATCAAGGAGAAGAAGAAGAAACAAAATACAAATAAGGAATAACCTTGAAGTAGACAACAGGATCAGTGTTGCCAGAGTCAAAGGTTTCCCCCTGATTTCAAAGGTTTTTGAGGCTGTTGAGGGAAAATCAAAGGTTTTATGAAGTTTGACTAAAAATCAAAGGTTTTCAAAGGTATTTTGTTTTAATATTTTATAAAAATATTTTATTCGTTTACACATAAAAGTTCGTTGAAATGAATTATTTTCTTTTTTCTTATTTTAAACCGATAATCAAATTGGACAATTCAACTTGACTCCATTTCCCCCTTACTCAATTTACGCACTGTCCTCTACTTGTTCCATTGAAAAGAAATTTTTGCTGTGTTCACACTGTTAATTTTTTGCAACTTGACTCAGTTCTCAAATGTCAACATAAGATCGTATTTTTTCAGAAATTTGTCAAATTCTTTTTTTTTTATACCCGTAGCGGAATTTTGTCTTTTTGGTGTAGGTACTACTTATAAGTCCGAAAGCGGGACGTATGGTCACCACAAGATGCAGCTATGCTTGAAATCCTATTATGTACCCCGTTTTTACTAATTAAAAAAAATAATAATAAAAAACTAAGTTGAAAAAAAGGTTTTATTTTTTCACCTACTTAAATAGTGCAGAGTAAAACTGGTACTTGGGGAAATTGGAAGAGAGAGAGGGAGAGAAGGAGAGAATATCATTGCACGTTCACGATTGAAAAAGATAACATGCCGGAAATTGTCGATGGTCTTGTTTGGTTTTCCAAATCGAAATTTAGGTAGTGGTGCCATGGAAATTTATTACTTTTACCAGGCAAAAAATGCCAGATGCACTTATGGTATTTTGCCATATAGTGTGTATCATTAACTTGTATAGGCTTGTAGCAAATATGTGTAAGTTGCTCCTTCATATTAATATGATACTTTCACCCATACTGTCAGAGGTTTTAATGTGAATTCAGAGGTTTTTTTGGGTGGAAATCAGAGGGATTTTTTCATTCTCTAATCAACACACGAAGACAACACACATTCGTGCCCCTTTCTATTTCACTTGCCTATAGCTGCTACCTCTCATTCTACATTTTATTTTATTTCCTCTCTGTGTTCTCTGTAGTAACATGAATATGTTTCCGCCTCAATCGTATTGTGATTCATGAGTCAATGAGTCAGTTAATCACTCATGACACATCTCTATCACTCAGTGAGACCTACGATTTGCAGCGCACACTTTCGAACTTTTCTGCACGTTTCAAAAAGTTCGAACTTTTCGTTTTCCTCTAATAAGTTTGCGTCACCTGAAGACGTTTTGACAAAATGTCGTTTGTCTCTAAAAATAAAATAGAAATAGAAACCACTTGGAATTATTGAATTTTGAAAAGCTCTGAGGATAAGAAAAGAGCCATAGCCAATCGAATGATTATGGTGAGAACCGGGTTCGACCCTTTTATTGACATCAAAACGTGTCAATTTATCAAAAAATTTAAATGGAATGGTACAAATATTTTTTATTCAATTAAAATTACAAGTAAAATAAGGAAAAACTTTCGTTTTATCAAAAAAATAATCCTAAGCGGAGCTAAAGGGGGTATAAAGTTTAATTTTGTTACACCCCTATATAATGGTGTTTACATTAATCTTTAATGTGAAATTTCCCTTTATTTTCTAAAAAAAAAGGCTCCTCGTGTACCTAAACCATCAAAAGTGTAATTTTTTTTAAATACTAAGACGACAAATTTAAATCTCATTTTGCTCCTGGAAGTTAATTATAGGCCGCTTAGAAAACTGCAATTTTCGGGTAGAAAGTCTGAAACAAGGTGGTTATTTGGGGCAAATTTATATTCTATTTAAATTTCTTGAGAAATCCACACATTTTACCGTACATACCCCCATTTTCGGCCTTTTGAAACAATCTCGGGTTTTAAAATTCAAAAGTAATTTATAATACCAAATTTTAAATCTACAACCTCAAAAATATAATTATATTTCGAGTACACGCATGACTTTACATGGCTTATTTGATATAGGTACACATGCACTTTCTTTAGCCATCTTGGACGCCATTTTGAAGGTCATGGGTCAATTGATTTTGGGCTCGATGATTTGTTTTATTACAAAAATATTTTAATTTATTAAAAAAAATACTTCCAAATTATATTTTGTACTTAAGTTAATTTTTTCTCATAAAATTTGTAATTTTGACATTTATAATTTTGATTGTTAAAACATCTTGACATCAAAACATGACTCTTGACAACAAAACATATGGCAGTGTACTACTTATTCTGGTGTGGCGGCCATCTTGGATGCGCCATTACAGCTGTCTGCAATGGTTGCGAGAGTGTCACCCAAGATACTGATGATCTCCATCACTTTCTCGATCGAATGATACCATCCACTACGGATACCATCCACAATGATACGGAACAAGTTCTGCTCCCGTACAAACTAGAAACAAGTGTTCTTTTTTGTATTTATTCGTTAAATAGGTAGTAAATTAATATAAAAGGATGATTCATTTTAAAGGACATAGTCAAATATCTCGGAAAACATTAGTGATAGGAAGAAAAAGTGTAATACTTTGAAATTTTTCTTTAAGTCGACTTCATCAAAGTTATTTTAAGGTATTTTTTTTTTTTTTTTTTAATGGAACCCTGTATTTTTGTTTGTAGTTTTTTTTTTCGATTTGACTTACAGTTTTCGAAATAATTTGGTCTCACACCTGCTCTCTGCTCTTGGTAAGAGATATTTAACATGTGCACTGCAGCATTATGGCACGTTTTGCAAATATTTGTTTAGAAACCCTTGATATTTCACTAAAATTACCACAGTTATGCCCCCATATCTTAAAATGTGCGTGCCGATAATATATCACATGTTAGATATCTCTTACTCACAGCACTTATCTCGAAATTAACTCAAAAACTGTAAGTCGAATCGAAAAATAATTTCAGCAAAAAATATTATTCGATACCATCCACTGAGCTCCCGTACAGAACTAGAAATTTTCCACCATATAATGTAATGTAATTTATGTAATATAATTATTTATTTGAAACATAATATAATTAACAAGTAAATTTTCCCTAAGCTAATATAAATTTAAGCATCTAAGGAAAACATTGCATTTAAATAAATGGTACGGAAAACCGTACTAGACTTTATCTCCCTTATTTCAAATAAATGTGTCAACATTCGGCTGTTGTCTTCATTCTGTATTGAACATATTATTATTTCATTTATAGTAAGAAAATATACATTTCAATTAGTTTTGGCAGCTCTTTTTAGTGAAGTATTAATTTCATTGGATTTGCAGCCTTCGGCTGTTATCACAGCTCTTCAGTGAAGTATTAATTTCATTGGATTTGCAGTCTTCGGCTGTTGACACAGCTCTTTAGTAAAGTATTAATTTCATTAGATTTGGCAGCCTTCGGGTATTGTCATAGCTCTTTAGTAAAATATTAATTCAATTAGATTTGACAGTCTTCGGCTGTTGTCACAGCACTTTAGTGAGAATATTACTTCAATCTGATTTGGAAGACTTCAGCTGTTGTCACAGCACATTAGTGAGAATATTATTTCAATCAGACTTGGCAGCCTCCGGCTGTTGTCACAGTATTTCAGTGAGAATATTATTTCAATCAAACTTGGCAGACTTCGGCTGTTGTCACTGTACTTCAGTGAGAATATTAGTTCAATCAAACTTGGCAGTTTTCGGCTGTTATCACAGCACAATAGTGAGAATATTATTTCAATCAGACTTGCCAGCCTTCGGCTATTGTCACTGTACTTCAGTGAGAATATTAGTTCAATTAGACTTGGCAGCCTTCGGCTGTTATCACTGTACTTCAGTGAGAATATTATTTCAATCAGACCTGGCAGCCTTCGGCTGTTGTCACAGTACTTCAGTGAGAATATTATTTCAATCAGACTTGGCAGCCTTCGGCTGTTGTCACAGTACTTTAGCGAGAATATTATTTCAATAAGACTTGACAGCCTTCGGCTGTTGTCACAGTACTTCAGTGAGAATATTATTTAAATCAGACTTGGCAGCCTTCGGCTGATGTCACAGTACTTTTTCGAAATCTATTAGTAGCCTTCAGCTGATGTCACAGCATTATAGTGAAAAAATATTTGAATTAAATTTGGCAGCCTACGGCTGTTGTCGCAGCTTTCCGGTGAAAATATTATTTCAATTAGAATTGCAGACTTCGGCTGCTGTCGAAGCTCTATATTGAAAAAAAAAATATTTTCATTAGCTTCGGCTGTTGTCGCAGCTCTCTGGTGAAAGTATTATATAAATCAGATTAGGCAGTCTTCGGCTGTTGTCATAGCTCTCTAGTGAAAATGTTATCGGTAATATGTTACAAAGCGTGTCTGTTTTAAAATTAATCAAAATTGTTGTGATATTACCACTTTTAGATGGGTGGTCCGAATTTCAGCATTGGTGGCCTAAAAGGCTCCCAGATGAAGATAGCCCCATGAGACAGGGGCGTACACAGTTTTTTTTCGGGGGGGGGGGTGGGCAAAAGGTACCTATACCATAACAGCATCGTGACGTTGAACTCATCTAGTTTCACAGAGAGATAATGTAAACAATGTGAGAGCCAACGATCATACCACGTTGAATATACCAGTTCCCGTCAGATCATGGAAGTTAAACAACATCGGGCGTGGTCAGTACTTGGATGGATGACCGCTTGGGAACAACACGTATCGTTGGCCTGGTAGCTGTTATACGCGCCCGGAATAGATTTCGAAATGCGCTCGCCCTCCCCCAACGATAATCGAATGTTTCTAGATATAAAAGGCGTAACAAAGCCCTATAAGACCGGCATCTAGGGCGGTCAGCCCCACAGTTCCTACGCCTCTGCCTATTAGGTAATGTACTCTA
>CM022881.1:19504256-19514697 GCA_012654025.1 Pachypsylla venusta | reverse complement strand
CCCCCCCCCCCCCCCCCCCCCCCCCGGGTCACAAACTCGCCTGCCCCCTCCGCCTAAACGAGATACTGCGTATGCCAATTACATTAACTTACGGATCCCATTTTTCTTTACAGTTGTCAGTCACGTATTTTTCGAATTATCTCATATTCTCTTCTCCGCTAGTTTTTACGAAGCTATAACAGAATTCCAGTTAACAATAATAATGATATTTCAACAGTGTCTATTGTTCTATGTAAAGTGGGATTTTGTTCCGATACATTTTACCATGAAATTCTTGGTCAGTTCAACGCTGTATACAATATTTCTTCTAATTTTTCAAAATCAAAAATGTAAGTACCTGTTGTATCAGATACATTAGAGAGATTTCGCAAATCTGTTATGGGGTCCCCATAATCAATACGAAAACAATAAGTTTATGGGTTTCGTGTCTCATAGGCGGAAGATTTTTTTAGATTTCGCAACACTGTGATATACGAAAAGGAAAACTTAAGCGCCTCAAGCGGATATTTAAAGAAAACAAACAAACAATACAATCGTGTTTTTAGTCGTATCACCCTTATCCATAATATTCAAAAAGCAAGACGTATGTATGAAATACTCAAAGAACTTGAGGTTCAATAAATTCTAGTGTTGTAATACAAATAATAAAAGACTAATTTAACTTTTCGTTTTAACAAAATTGTTATAAACATTTCGCTACATATAAATGTAAATATAAATCTATGTTAACAGTTCCGCGCGGTACCGCGCGGCACAAGGTCTATCTAAATAGTGCATATTGTCTACATGACCGCACAGTACTAGTTCTACAGTTCTACAAACTCGACTTTTGTATCGCGGTACCGCGCGGTCATGTGAACATAGCCTTCACGTTTTCCATCCCAATAGACTGATGGACAACAGAAAAGCAAATACATACTAATTACACAAATGAAACACCTAATACTCGGATGAAAAGAATTAAAGAAATGAACACGCGAGATTTTCTCAACTAGTTTCCTTTTCGTTTACGAAAAAAGCAGCTTGATAATCTACTCGAATTTTCGGGACTCCCAAAACGAAAAACGAGCTCCGATAATTTTTGTCATGCGCAGAGACAAAAACTCGACACAACATCGTTTTCGGGATGGTTTTTGTATTCCGATAAATTTGTGAAATCTCTCTGTTTTACTTTTATATTATCCTCCCCCCAAAAAAACACTTTGCGGTAAAAAGTTACCGCTAAGTTATTAGTTACAAAAAGCACTGAAATCAAAACAGAACGTTTCTTTTGGTTTATTATTTTCAATAATGAACCTTCAAAAAAATCACCCCTCCATATTTTATATTTTACGTTTCAAAAAGTACTTAGAATCCAAAAATCGAATAAATTTAGAATATAGATCCCATCTGGGCTCCAATTGTATACAGAAATTTTTTGTGCAATCCAATACACCCTTGGCGGTTTTTGACGCTTTTTAGCGGTTTTCAGTATTGTATTACTATCTAAAAAGAGAATGGTAAGATCTAGATATTTGACTCTATGATGTTCAGATTCTGAACATCATAGAGTCAACACTGGCCACAGGATGATAGCGTGAGTGCTATTGAAAGCTCGCCTTATAATAATTTCAATCTGAATCGATATTGTCTTTTTTTAAATATTTTTTATTATTTTACGATTCTTTTTATGTGTATTTAAGTTTTTGTAATCTATATTTGCACAGGTTATGCAAACTATTTGTTTGGATGTCAATTTCAAAACACAACCAGTTTTTACAATCCAGGAGACATGTATGAACATTACTTTGGTTATCCACTTCCTGCGGCAAGTCTAAATCAACATGAACTCAATGACATTAAAACTGAAATTGATAAAATTATTCAATCACATATGAAACAGAATGTGTTCAATTCAATAGATTGCTTGCAGAAGTGAGTATCACGGCTAAGTAGGAGTAGAGAACTATCGACAGTTTCGACTATCGACAGTTACGACTATCGGTAGTTTCGACTATCGATAGTTTCCGATATTTTTGTCCCTTTATTCGAGGTAGAATAATTATATAGTTCTCCTTCAAATTTTGGCATTTGACATTTCAATTTAAATGTAACTGTCCAAATAATACTTCTTCTCAGTAGCGGAATCAAACATTTGCCGTCTGTAGGCTATTCAAATTTTTCCTCCCCCACCCTGCATACACTAATCACACAAATTCAACAAATAATCATCAAATATATACTGCCAATCATTTGGAATCAAGACAAACGCAGCAACCTGTTACACCCTGTGCACACCAAACACAGAAATTCAACAAATAATGATCAAATAAATAATAACATTTCAATTTAAATGTAACTGTTCAAATAATACGGCTTCTCAGTAGCGGATTCAAACATTTGCCGCCTGTAGGCTATTCAATTTTCTCCTGCTCCACCCCGCATACACCAATCACACAAATTCAACAAATAATCATCAAATATATAGTGCCAATCATTTGGAATCAGGACAAACACAGCAACCTGTTACACCCTGTGTACACCAAACACAGAAATTCGACAAATAAATAGTACCAAACATTTGGAATCCAGACAAACACAACAAGCTGTTAAATCCTGTATACACCAAGCACAGAAATTCAACAAATAATGATCAAATAACAAGGGCGTAGCCAGCATCTGGCCTAAGGGCAGCTGAAATCTTCATGTCGGAAGGGGGGGGGGGTCGNGGAGGGGGTGGGGGTCGATAAAGTAAATCGTTACTTATTTAATAATAAACACCCAAGGGTAACTGATGATTCAGTTATTGGGGAGGGGCAATCCCAGGGCCCGAGCAAGTGGTTGATGATCCCTGGATAGTTACAAGTATCCCCGGAAGTAGTGTGGTAACATTTTAATACCTCATGAACATCAACTGCGATCTCCCAATGGAAAAAAAGATTGTTACTAAGACTCGGAAAAACGCTACCTCCTGGGGGGCAGCACCAGGACACTTCTGGAGCCACCACTAGAAGTGACAGCATGCGAGCCGGTAGTGATCGCAGGGAGACAAGAAGAATGCGGCAGACTGCGACCGGGGTACCCGAAAACAATCAAAATGCCGACACAAATGATAACAGTCAAAATACATCCAGAAGGACTGTGACTGCTAGGAGTGTTTCTCAGTTAGACAGTGCCTTCTTACCTGAGACCACCTTAGCAGGAAGAAAACGAGTGCGTATGAAGTGGACCCAAGATATTAATATATACACCATGCGCATATATTACTATATCACACGACCCGAAACAGACTCAACAGCTTTCCGTCAAAAACTACACCAAGTGTTTGTTGTAGAATAGCCCAATGTTACGGTTACTGAACAAAGAATTGCAAATCAAAGACGAACAATTGTCAACAACAAACTTTTAACCGATGAAGCTTTAGAGACAATCAAGACAGAAGTGCGCGAAAAGTTGAAAAGAGAAGGATTTGCGTCATCTGGAACAAACCAAAACAACACAATGGCAGAAACTCAAAGTGACAACATAAGAGTTATCGACATTCAAGATATTACAGAAAATATAGAAACGAGAATAGAATCACCGAATGACAGAATAAACGCCAACGATGAGATTACTCTACAACTCAAGGACTTGTTGTCTACCACTCTAATTAAATACAAAGGAATGGATCCAAATCACGCATATTCCAAAGCAGAAAACATCAATCAAGTTTACCAAAACTGTTGATACGTTAAACATACACGTAATACCTGAGTTCCTTGACATTCAAACATTTACTAATCTACAGTACCTGGTGTATTAACAGCAGATATTGTGAATCAAAATGCCAGCGTGGAAGATATCAGCAAGCTGGATCAATTGACCAAAAAAGTACGAAAGAGACTTTAAATGAGGAATACATTAATAGAATACATAGACTATGTCGATCAGAGTTAAACAGTAAGCACCTCTTCAAAGCCATCAACACGTTAGCTATACCTATTCCGACATACTCAAGGAACTACTGTTACAAGGAAAATAATATTGGTTTTACAATGGAAAAATAGACGAAAAGCCGAAAGAAAAAAAGAATAAAACAGATGGAAACCATACGTTTGTAACGTTTATTATTTTCTTTTTTTAAATTTTCCCACCATATACGATTCATCCATGCGACAAGTTTGCCACAGTTACATTTGATTGTTCACAGTGGGACTGTTGGATTAGGGACAAAATGTGGCATTTATGGTTTTTCGGTACTTGATGACTTTTTTGCTTTCAAAAATCCAGTTACTTACACGCCGACACGTTAGGTCTAAGGCGATTCAGGCTCTTCCAAGGAGACTTAGACTCGGTTGGAGGTTTTTCTTTAAGGTCAATCAAGAGATCAAGACTGAATGATTATCCAGCTGGCCTCCACAGCTCAACTCTGCATAAGTTGAAATTTATAAATTCCTTTAAATCATAGGTAACTAAGATGTTAACAATTTATATTTTTTATTTCAGAATGTGGAATGCAAATAGATGTTATCACCGAGCTAAAGGAAACACTTTAGATTCCTATGAAGAAAATTTTTTATATCTAAAACATTACCGACCTAAAGCCAATAAACATATAGGTTATGTTGGTTTGTTGATCAAAGTTCTCAAAGCATTTATTGAGAAATATAGCAAATTCGAAAGTTATGTCTATTTTGCCAGTGCTTACGCTAAAGCTAGCAAAGATTTTTTTTTATCGCTGGTGCTGGCTGAAAACCCTGAATTAATTTTACTAGAAGATTTTAAGCACAATTATATAACAGGTAAGTTTTATCAATGATCTCTCCTCGTCACTCATAATTGTGAACGTTAGTGAACTACACTTTTGACTCCCGTATACTATACATCCCGAAATGCACTTGTATGTGTGTATATGTATGTGTATGTATGTTACGCGATACAAGCCACAATTTTCATCCGATTTTGACGAAATTTGGTATACATGTTTAGGATATGAGGGAAATTTTCTGTATAGTTTTTGGGGGCCCAATATTGTGTTTTTTTTTAAAATGATTTTTATCTTTTTAGCGGTTTGTTGCAGAAACGTAAAATTTTGATATGTGATGGCCTGTGTTAAGGGCTTTTCGATTTTGAAAAAAATGGGGGCCCTCCCCTCCCCCAGGGGCGAGGGTCCCCAATTTTTTTTCCTAAATTTGATTAAGATATTTTTTTATATGACTACAACACTATCGTGAACACCTGATCACTAGTTCACGTAATGAGTGTTGGAAGATGTCGAGATCTTTATATTCTGTTTTATTCGAAAGATTTATTCTCCGATAAAATTAGAGATATGTTTATAGACTTAACTATAAATTCACCGAACAAAGTAGGGTCTAGTTTTAATACTACTATTTTTCTTTCGTTTGTCGGTTTGTCTATTTGTACCACAGTAACTCTCGAACGCCTTGTCCTATTTTGATTAATCTTCATAGTTTATGGAACTTATTGTGCTAGTATAATTCACATAGTAATTCACAATTTTTTTCTTGTTTTCCTGTCGTCCACAGTACGCTGTCGTTTTGACTGATTTAGATGAAATTTGGCATGCGAGGTTCCAGTTTAGAATCTCATTTAACGCTTTGGCATGCGAGGTTCCAGTTTGGAATCTCATTTAGCGCCGTAACTTTGGTTGGAATCCAATATACCTGCACTTTTCATTATTTCTGTCTATGTATAAAGGTAAAAGATCAATAGACTTGAACATACCAAATTTGGTATGTTCAAACATACCAAATTGGCAGAAGTGCACTCCACGCTGTGCGAAGTACAGGTACGTACGGTTTTTTTTGGAGGGGGGGGNGGTTTTTTTTTGGAGGGGGGGGGGTATTCAGTAAAATGATAAATCCACGTGTTACATTGTGTAAAGACTACAGATGAACCATTGGTAAATAATTAATTCTATTAATATGATTCTAGGTGTATTTAAGTTTTCTTTGAACTACCAAATAGGCTATGTGTTGTTTATAGTCAATCCTGACGACGGATTCATCTCACAGGTCACAATTATGAAAAACAGCAGTGAGACCAAAAAAAGTGGTGAGTAGGTCTGAATGTATTAAAGATTAAAGGGAGCTGAGAAGTTTTCATGTTATCATGGAAAGTGTCATTTTAGTCCAGGAATTTTAGATGAAAAAAAAACATTAAAGGCCATAGTTCTCAATCTTCTAAAAATTCATAATATTGATAAGGGGGGCCCCCCTTATCAATATTATGAAAGTCCCGAGGTGAGACGGTTGCGGAACCTTGTGCAATTTTGACTTTTATTGGCCGCCATCTTGGATATTTTTTTCCAAATATTTCGAGAACGGTTAATTTTATGGAAACAGTTTTGTCTTGTAGACTTTTATGAGCGATAATTGAATTTCTGGCAAAATTATAGCTCTTTTGTTATTATTTTAGGCAATATGGAGTTTGATATTCTTCCTACTAAAATACCAGATTTAATATATTCAGAAAAGTTAAATGTCTCGGACGGAACCGATAATATTTATAATATATATTTATTAGAAAAACCGTACTGTTCCGTGATAAGGGCCGTTCAAGCAGAATTATTTACGTCTCGACGGACATTAAATAAAAGAGACGATGAAGGACTCAGTGTGGCATCAATTTATTTTGACATGTTCCTTGGGGAACCATATTTCTTTACCATTGAGAGAAAGGATAATGAACCATTTATAATGGAATTTAGGAGGATGAAATCATCACGTTATGTAAGTACCTAATCGGAATATAATAAATACGAAATTTATGTGTGCCTATGTGGTAGGGGCATGCGCGGATATAGGGTGGGGCCCGGGGAAGGGCACATGCCCACCCAATTTTTTAAGCGGGTGGTGTTTCTCAAATTTCATTATACCTAATCACGTAATTAAAAAAAAATCAAATGAATGGTGATCCGCTGTGCCTTAGCCCATTGAGTTAGGGGGGGGGGGCACGGGCCCCTAAATAATTCCCAATCCTGAGACTAAATAGGAATAAATATATAAATAAAAAAATCGTCAAAAATTCTTTCATCCGTCATGGCACTTTTTTTTCCATCATGAGTCCATTTTAGACGGTTGTACATCCATACTTCCATACTAATATTATAAATGCGAAAGTAACTCTGTCTGTCTGTATGTATGTTACGCTTTCACGCTTAAACTGAACCGATTTTGATGAAATTTGGTATGGAGATAGACTAAACTTTAGGAAAGGACATAGGCTACTTTTTATCGCAAAAAAAGGGGTTGAAACTATAAACGGCCATGCCTATAAGGCGCCAAGCGAAGCGGGCGTATCCTGCTAGTACTCAATAAAGAAATGGCCGTAAAAACGTCTCCTAACCTCTCTAATTGGGTTAAAATTGGTTAAAAACACATCTCCCCGGGGTCAGACCCGTTATTGAGAGAGAGAGAGAGAAAAAGTACAATTGAAAGATCTCAAGGTCAACGTTCAACTAGGTGCTTTGGTATTTCCTAGAGTGCATATTGTAGCCATGAAAGGTATTTGTGGTAAGCTATACAGCTTTTAACAAATTAGGTATCGTACATCGATTGCATATTACTGCCCAGGACTCGAACCCAGGCCTCTATAGGTTACGGGTCCAAATTTTCTATTAGGTATATTGTGCGATTGTGCCCCCCTACCAAACCAGAGGGCTATTTCCGCGCATGGGGTAGGGGTTGTCTGCTACATTACCACTATTCAAACGATATTGAATAACTGATGGGAATGGACCCCTTCCAAAATCGGGTACGTTAAGTTGGCCGGGTCATGTCGGAATTTCCATGTTTTTGTGAGCTCTATCGTTAATCATGGTTTACGAATCCAAGGATATTAATATCAGAACTAAAAAAAATCGAGTTACTGCCAAATTTCTAATTTATTCACTAAAATCGGACAGTGAACGGTCGGATATCTTAAATTTTGTCAGGACAAAATATTAACTCAAACAGTCTCTATTTGAGTTAATAATCACTAGTGATAGTGATTAATAAGTTATTTTGAAATTATTTCAATTAATTAATTTTTAAATTTCTACCTGTTGTAAATCGACCTGGTGGAGAATTTTAATAGCACGCAGTGGTATTTTTGGGGGGGATATTATGCTACTCTGACGACGCCAGACTAGATGCTCATAATCCCGAACACTTCCATTTCCACCAACAGTAAATATGTTAATATATATAAATTCCATTGGAACTCACGCCCCATGCTGTGTACCAGTACGAGCTTCTTGCGAATACACTACCAACACATGTACATCACCTAGTAACAATTTATATTTACCTTTTTCAAGGAAAAAATTGTCGATCGAAAACTGCCCCGCGGACGCTATCCAAGGGCAGGTAAAGTTTTATTTTTTTATCTAAAATTTCTTGAAAAATATTTTAAACCGTAGCCAGCGTCTCGTCTATGGCACGTTGAATACACCAGTCCTCGTTCGATCACTAAAGTTAAGCAACGTCCATTGAGTTTGTCCCATGTGGGTGTTAACGTGGGTTTGCGCCCTCGTAATGCTGGCTATTTTCCCGGCCCAACCCAGGCTGTGTGAGGTCAATGTGGGTAACTAATTTGCAAGTTTCCAGCGAATGGAGGGTAAAAACCCCTTCTCGAATGACCAGTAGATGTTAAAGAGACGTTAAACCATTTTTTTTTAAAAAAAAAAAAAAAACCGTCGCGTCGATTCATCAATGAATGTAAATAGCAATACTGATACAAGAAAATTGTTGACGTACCAAATCTGGTACAACCTTTCAATAAATGTTTAGATATTAATTACTTCTCTTTTCAGCGCCCAAACGTACCAAATCTAATACAATCTTTCAATAACTGTTTAGATATTAATTACTTCTCTTTTCAGCGCACAAACGTCCCAAATCTTGTACAACCTTTCAATAAATGTTTAGTAATTAATTACTTCTCTTTTCAGCGCCCAAACGTAACAAATATGGTACGACCTTTCAATAAATGTTTAGATATTAATTACGTCTCTTTTCAGCGCTCAAACGTCCCAAATCTGGTACAATCTTTCAGTAAATGTTTAGATATTAATTACTTCTCTTTTCAGCGCCCAAACGTCCCCAATCTGGTACAACCTTTCAATTAGGTAATGTTTAGATATTAATTACTTCTCTTTTCAAAGACCAAATGTATCAAATCTGGTTCAACATTTCAATTAATGTTTCGATATTAATTACCTACCTACTTCTTTTTCTAGAGACCAAACGTATCAATTCTGGTACAACATTTCAATTAATGTTTAGATATTTATTTACTTCTCTTTTCAGAGACCAAACTTAGCAAATCTGGTACAACCTTTCAAATAATATTTAGATATCAATTACTTCTCTTTTCAGCACCCCAGCGTACCAAATCTGGTATAACATTTCAATTAACGTTTGGATATTAATTACAAAATTACTTCTCTTTTCAGCACCCCAGCGTACCAAATCTGGTATAACATTTCAATTACGTTTGGATATTAATTACAAAATTACTTCTCTTTTCAGCACCCCAGCGTACCAAATCTGGTATAAGATTTCAATTAGCGTTTGGATATTAATTACAAAACTACTTCTCTTTTCAGCACCCCAGCGTACCAAATCTGGTACAACATTTCAATTAACGTTTGGATATTAATTACAAAATTACTTCTCTTTTCAGCACCCCAGCGTACCAAATCTGGTATAACATTTCAATTAATGTTTAGATATTAATTATTTCTCTTTTCAGCGCCCAAACATAACTGCAGTGCTTACTGAATTGGCACCTCTCTTTGGAGCAACAGTCGAACAAATGACCGACAAACTTGCCATATCTCCGATGTTAAAATATTCATCCTTTATGTCTGCTTACGCTGATGTTGCAAGAGATTTGAATGGGATTAATCCAAAAGCTAAACGAAGAAGAACAATATACAAGTGATGAATTGATTTAAATATTCATTCCACACAGAACAGTATAGAAATGATGACTTGATTTAAATATTCATTCCACACAGAACAGTATAGAAGTGATGACTTGATTTAAATATTCATTCCACATAGAACAGTATAGAAGTGATGACTTGATTTAAATATTCATTCCACACAGAACAGTATAGAAGTGATGACTTGATTTAAAATATTCATTCCACATAGAACAGTATAGAAATGATGACTTGATTTAAATATTCATTCCACACAGAACAGTATAGAAGTGATGACTTGATTTAAATATTCATTCCACACAGAACAGTATAGAAGTGATGACTTGATTTAATTATTCATTCCACACAGACCAGTATAGAAGTGATGACTTGATTTAAATATTCATTCCACACAGAACAGTATAGAAGTGATGACTTAATTTAAATATTCATTCCACACAGAACAGTATAGAAGTGATGACTTGATTTAAATATTCATTCCACACAGAACAGTATAGAAGTGATGACTTGATTTAAATATTC
>CM022881.1:19482579-19492787 GCA_012654025.1 Pachypsylla venusta | reverse complement strand
GTAAATTCCTGAAAATGAAATGTGCTGAAAATGTGCAAAATAGTTGCCATACAATCCATACATGAAACAGGAAACCAGCGTCTATGGCACGTTGAATACACCAGTTCTCGTTAGATCACTGAAGTTAAGCAACGTCCAGCGAGGTTGTACTATGTGGGTGTTCACGTGGGTTCGCGACCTCGGTATGCTGGCTATTTTTCCGGCCCAACCCAGGCTGGGTGAGGTCAATGTGGGTAGCTGGTTTGCAAATTTCCAGCGATTGGAGGGTAAAATCCCCGTCTAGAATGATTAGATGTTAAAGAGACGTTAAGCCAAATTAAAAAAAAAAAGAGTTCATGCTTACTTCTGGAGTAGTAATGCCAGAACAATTTGGTTTTCAAAGGTCTCATTCCACATATTTAGGGATCAACTTTGTTTTTTAGGGTGATCTATATGACATTCCAACTTTCAAACATGTACAACGTGCAATTTACGCTGACGACAGCCTTATACGCTTCGTCATGGCGCGTTAATGCGATTCAAAGTAGTAAATTTGCTTTCAGTCAGCTACATAACTATTTAAAAAAATGGAAAATGAAGATGAATGCAGACAAAATTTAACTGGTTTTATTCACGCGTTGATGTCCTTTAACACCAAAAACCGTTGAAAATAATGAGCTGCGAGGTACCCTACAGCAAATGTGCGTCAATAATATACATTCAACATCTCTAAAAACTTCCTACATTTTCAAGCGGATAAGTTGTTATCCTCTTGTGTGGAGTTTTGAAAAATGAGAAGTAGGGAAAGCGGAAAGAGGGGGAGCAATAGAAGACCCCCTCCCTCCCCCCTCTCAATACTTGAAGAAATTGAACTTCGAATCGGTTTTCTCAAAACTATTGTTTAAAAAAAACACTGAGTTTTATGTCAATTATAACTTGGAGCCTCCCCCTCCCCACGCCAAGTGTGGACCTCTATGCCTCTGAGGGGTGGGGAGGACATAGTTAACTAGATATTTGTGAATAGTATCCCCAGGGTATATAGGTAATAAGTGAACTTCCTTTGTGGTATCATCTAATGTACACTGACCTATTATGTTGAAGGAGGACTGAACGGTGAAACCCAACTTATTGGCGATGTTTGGAGGAAAGGGTTAATATTAACATGAACAATCATGTTGATATTAACCCCTTCCCAGGGCCGGATTAACTTTCCGCAGGGCCCGAAGCACTTTCAGAAAGTAGTCTACCTTTTGGAGCCATTACAAAAATTGATTATCTTTTGGTCTGATACCTACAGCTTTTAGAGAAAAGTGAAATTATATTTTACCAACATCGATAAAACATGGATACCCGTCATGCTAAAGAAAACAAAAAAAAAACCGTTTGCTTATGTTGCAATGCTCGTACTTTCCTAAATTAGATTTTACTACAAACAGTTGGGAATCATATGTGTTTTTTTTTCATTGTCAACCCAGAAATGTCGAAATATCTAGTACAAGTTGTCAGAGCGCGGGGCCTGTAGCACGTGCTACAAGTGCTACTATTTTTAATCCGGCCCATCCTCTTTCTCCAAACATTGTGGATGATATAACACATGGGGTGTCTTTGGAGACGAGGTCTTCTATATGTGGCCTCTCTTAGACGCCCAAGAGACTCAAGACTCCAAGATTACAGTAACTTCCTCTACTTGGTCATGATGCACAAAGTTTGAAGCCTAAGGACATGTTGGATACTATTTGCTCAACAGAAATTTTGCAATTATTAGTAGATGAAAACATCAGAATATAAGTGTCTGAAACAAAATATTCTAAGCAAGAGAAGTCCAGATTCAACTAAATCTGGTGCCCTAGCTTCAGTTGATAGGGATATGACCACCAATTATCAATTATCACCATCTTGGTTAACCCTAGGATTGCCAAGCTCTATTCAACTACATGCATTGCCAAGGGGGGGGGGGTAAAAAGTACCCGCCAACAAAATAAAGAAAAAATGATTTTTTTTATTACAATAAGTCGCTATTTCCTTATTAAAAACTAAAAAAATATAAACTAAATCAATTATCTTACATAAAAATAGAATTTAATCCCAGGAATAAAAAAATGTAAATGAAAATCTCACAAAAAAATTATCATTGAAAAAAATCCAAGTTCCCACTCTTCCAAAAAATTCCGCCTATGAAAGTAGTGATATCCATTATTGAGGCCAAGTTTATTGTTGCTGCTGTATATCCCGCACCTACATTTATTATTGCCCGTTCTTCTGTCTCAATTCTCTTAAAGTAATGAGTAATACCGACTTTACACTTGGTCAGTTTTTTTAAAGGGATTCGTAAAATTTTACAAACGTGCATTTTCTTCTCTAAAGCGACACCGTTTTGGAGCAGTTAGATTTAAAAAGTTCAAATTTTCGGATTTTTCCCTATACTTGGGTGTCAATTTCTAACTTCATGCAAAATTTCAGCGCTCTAGGTATACTGGAAGTGCCTGAAACTTTTGATGATGGGTGAATCAATCAGTGAGAATCCAAAAGTGCAAACTTTGAAATTACCTAACTATCTCCTGCCTGGGTTAATATTAACTTTTGAAGTTTATCCTGTGTTATTGTACTATACTGCGGAATGTATGTTCAAAATTTCAATGACCTAACCCCTGTAGAACCGGATATATGACGGTGTGAAAAACCTGGTGAATTGCTTCGTGTAAAGATACACTGGTGCTTTCGGGAACTTAGCCTGGCGCACTGCCGTGTGCTCAGATAAAAAAAAATCGCTAGACCCTAGGAAATCTATTCTGAACCTTCCTGACATGCCACACAGACAAATTAATGTCTTTTGACAGTGTTTACGCACACTTATTTCTTGCAGGTGGTACGTAATTAGACAATTTATGGTAGGTTTTAATGGTAGCTTTAGACAATCAATGTATTGGTACATGCATTGCCAAGGCAGGGGCATAAAGTACCCGCGCCCAAAGTTTGGCTTTAATATCATCCCTTAGAAGGCTTGGAACATACATATTTTTATATGTATTATACTACTAGCTGTTTGGCCCGTGCTTCGCTACGGCCTATAACTTGGCGCCTTAGAGGCATGGCCCGTGCGAATAGAATTCTATGATTTCCCTTTCAAAAATCGGAAGCTAATAGTATTCTGATTCCCCTTACAAAAATCGGAAAAACTGCCATAACTCGAAAACGGTTGGACCGTTTTTTGCAAACTATGTTTCAAATTAAGGATTAAAAGGCTTTCTCGCTTTGAGTTGATACGTTGCCGCGACAAAATTTAGGATATCGGGACATGACCGGCTAAATTCGGTCAAAAATCGAAAAATCGGCCGTAACTCGAAAGCGGTTCGACATTTTTAAATTCTGATATTTTTCCTGGGGTTTCAGCCTATGGTTTTGGGGGGGTCCAATTTTTCGATATCTCTTACCGTTTTGGCTAAACAATTAGTGATACATACACACACACATACATATTATATTTATCGTTACATTGAGTTTTATTATTATAGATGATGGAAATATTGTTTGTGACAAATATTAAAGGTCTCATTAAAATAAGTATCATAATTTGATTACTACAAGCTTTTTGCTAAAACGCGGGTACTTTGTACCCCCCCCCCCCTGGCAATCCTAGGGTTAATACAAAATAAAAATGGTACTTGTACATGAACAATATCAGATCTACAAATTCAAGGCTCGTAGACTCAAGCTGTGACATAAAATGGTTCCTTGTTATTCAAAATATATTGAAAATAATACCTAACCCAAGGAGCATCTACCTACCTAGTCAAACGTCCTAATACACGCGAGTATGCATTACGCGGTTGTTTCCTTACACAACAGGTTCTAGTTGAATTATTTCTTTGTTGCACTGAAATTAGTGTAATAAAACACAAACAGGATTCTTTTTTTAAAAAAATGGATACGTAATATTAATTTAATGTTAAAATGTTGGATATAATAAAAAAAACTACATTACCTATTTTTCCTAATCTACACAGGGTAAGCCTAAAGTATCACCTCCGTAGCTCGATAACTACTCAAGATATCGACAAGCGGTAAAATATAGGTCGCCTCATTTTTGGAATATTAATTTTGGAACCAAAAAGTTTCGACTGTGGCCGACCGTTAAGGCTGCTCGACGTCCAACTCAAAAATTTTATAAAGGTAATAAAAAGAGAAGTTTATTAAAAAAAAAAGTTCACCACTCTACGACTTATCTTTCTGGAGATACGGGGCCGGCCGTTCTAAAGAAAAAACTTATATTTTTTGAAACGCTATTTTGGAATTTCGCTTTTCCGCAATATTTTGGGAGCCGCATAGGTTATTGGTATCAAACTTTTGTGAGATGATATGCGTATGACCTTAAACGGATTTTGGAAACTTTGAGTCATATACTCGTATTATGTGGGCGGAACCATGTGAGGCGGTCATCTTGAAATTTCATTTTTCCTCAATGTTTTGAGAACTGCTTAAGTTATTGCGGCCACTTTTTTGTAAGACGCTATACGGTTGACTCTAAACGGCTTTTGATCACTTTTGAGACATGTAATTTGTGGGCGGGGCCTTCCGAGGCAACCATCTTGAAATTCGCTTTTCCTCAATATTTTGAGAACCGCTTAAATTATTCGAGATGCTTCAGTCATACAATTTGTGGGCGGACCTTGTGAGGTAGCCATCTTGGAAAATCGTTTTTCCTCAATATTTTGAGAACCGCCCTAGTAAACTGTTTCATCTTTTTGTCCATATTTTTGCACCAGTATGCAGGGCCGGTCTTTGGAGTTTTGTCGCCCTGGCAAAAAGATCCTGGAAAATATTTTACTTAACATAATAGGAACGAAATTGGGAGGTGCAGACATCAAAGGGCCAGAGGACCAAAAGAGCTTATTCCCAATATTAGACCTTGAATTGTTAAGTAAAATAGCTATGCCACGTCAGTTCCTGACGTGGCATAGCTATTTCGGCCTATACCTCCACCGCTTCAAGAAAAAAAGAACAAATAGATGGGAATTGTGCCACTCAGCTATAGACTCGCCAAAGCACGCGGTGTTCATATGTCCCCAATTAAATAACATGAGAAGTGAGGTCCAAAGGCAGGTCGGTTTCTTACTATCAAAGGATAACATTGTTCACAAGATGCTAGAAAGTGAGGAGGATTAGAGCAATATTTCCAGTTTTATAAAAAACATGTTAAAAATAAAAAAAGCTAGAGCCCCTTAATATGTAGAATGAAACCAGCGAGGCCTCCCATTAATGTCTTGCCCGGTTCCGAGGTCTCGCTTATAAACGTAAGAGGTTGGATTTTTAGTGGGTCCGTGAAGCTCTATTAGGTACATCATGATATCTTATACAGCATTACACATATACAAGTGCATTTCGGGATGTGTATATGTATCAAACAATTTGACGTGTAACATAATATAAATAAGTTGGTTAAATTGGGATACTATGTCAAGTAAAACCATAATGAAGGTTGAAAATTACTATATCTTCACTTGACTAANAAAAAAAAAAAAAAAAAAAAAAAAAAAAAAAAAAAAGGAGGAGAGGGGTAAGTTTTCTCTCTCTTTCTCACATATACATGCTCTCTACTCAAGGCACAGTCTAATAATACCTCATAAGATAATTTCTCTGACACTAGCTCCGTTGATGTTCTCAGGAGAGGACGAAACTAGTTAGCTCTTTAACATCTTTAATATTTTTTAGTCAAGTGAAGATATAGTAATTTTCAACCTTCATAATATAAATATTTTTCCATAAATCAATTTGCGACAACACTGTCTCTCTCTCTCTCTCTCTCTCTCTCTTTCTCTCTCGCTCTCTCTCTCTCTTTCTCTCTCTCTCTCTCTCTCTCTCTCTCTCTCTCTCTCTGAGAAACACCACCTTCCCAAATTAGGAAACCTTACCAAAATATGGTGACTTTACCCTAAACATGATTTCAATGAAAAATATGATAGGTTGTTTTTCTGGACAAACAAGATTTTGTGTGAAATATTAAATTGTGCTAAATGAGTATTTATAAAACCTATTAGGCGGAACTAGTCATTCAATCTTGTTTGGTACAATATCTGTTCTTATTTGGTACAGTATCTGTTCATCACTCAATTTTTTTTTCGGCAGTAGAACTTGTATTGTAAAATAATTTTAAAAAGCGAGTATCTTATAGAAGAGCAAGTTGGGATAACATTGGGCAGCGGGGTAATTGCGTGACCCGCGATATCTGTGTCTTGGTTAAACATTCTCGGTCCAGTTTTGTGTTCCAATAAAGTTATATTATTCCCAAGTTTTTTGACATTCTAATTATTCTTATTTTGAGTAATTTCGTTAAAATCTTGTCTTATTTTTTAATAATCTTCAATAGTAATTCTAATCTTTTTGTTGAACTAATAAATGTGTCGGCTCTTTATTTTTGATGATTTTAATAATTATTTCCTTAAGTTTTAAGGTGTGTTCCGTCCGTAAAATTCGATTTTCCCCAAGTTTCACCAAACAGCATTTTTATTTGAAATAACGGTTTTTTCGACTTCCCATTCTGACCAAACCCCTGGACCAAATTTAACGTTTAAAGATGTTATTCGAGGTTTTTTTTTATGTTATACACAGTCACCCAAGTATTATATTTGACAATTTTTGATATTTTAATGGAATTCGGTTTTTTGGGCCGCAGTAGTAGCTCAAAAATTAAATCACAAAAAAATTGGCCGAATTTTGATAAAATTTATTTTGCACATTGCACAGTCACCCAAGAGTTGACAATTTTTGGTGTTTTGTAGAAATTTTAGCCCTAAAATTTTAAAGTTGCCGCCCCTGCAATCTGCCACTCTAATGCTCCAGACATGCGCGGATATAGGGGAGGGCCCGGGGGGCACGTGCCCCCCCCCCACATTTTTTAATTTCATTACGGGTGGTTTTTCTAAATTTTCATTATACCTAATCACGTAAAAATTAAAAAAAATCAATTGAATGGTGATCCGCTGTGTCTTTTATCCCATTGAGAGGGGGAGGGGCACGGGCCTTAAATAATTCCCAATCCTGAGACTAAATAGAAATACGTAAATAAAAAATTGTCAAAAATTTTGTCATCAATCATGGCACTTTTTTTCGTCATCACGCTTATAAAATCGCTATCACCCTTGAAAGGTATTTGTGGTAAGCTCTACAGCTTTTAACACATTTGGTAGGTATCGTACCTCGATAAACATTGCATTAAAAAGTACTGCCCTGGACTCGACCCCCCGGTCTCTAGGTTACGAGTCCCTCCCCCCTCCAAATGTTCTAGAGGGCTATATCCGCGCATGGCTCCATCCTACTCAGCCATTGCCTTTTATAATTCTAAGAATAAAAAAATGTGCCAATATGACACATGGGTTTATTTTTTAAAATAATGCTTTATTTCACTAAAAAGCAACGTCGACAGCCGAAGGTTGCCAAATTCTTTAAAATTAATACTTTCACTAAAGAGCAACGTACAGATTTAATTTCATATTTTTATTCTAACAACCTATTTTATAGTTAATACAAAAATGGCGCTAGACTTTCATAGAAAAGGACTTGTACGTAAAACATCCGAAAATTTTGATGAAAAAATTAAACAAATCAAATTGAATGAAGACATAGTCAATGCTAAATATAATGTAAATCCTTTGGAACTTCTGGGTGAAACGAATTTTGGGAAACCAAAAAATGTATCTCCAACAGAGATTGGAACACCGATTCAAGAATTCTTTAGAGACTCAACGATTTTCATTACCGGTGGAACAGGATTCATGGGGAAAGTATTGATTGAAAAATTATTAAGATCAATACCGAATTTGAAGCATATTTATTTATTGATTCGAGCAAAGAAAGGAAAACATATTGAAGAAAGATTGAAATTAATATTTCAAGATAGAGTAAGTTGATATCAAACTAAAATGAAGCTACCTAATATAATAACTGGAGATCCTTTCAATTTTTATGGGGTTCCACACTATATTACATATTTATATAGGGTTCCATACAAGCCGTCCTTGTAGTTAAAATGATGACCGGTCATAACTATGCATGCGNAGCCGTCCAAAAGTTACGGTGATGACCGGTCATAACTATGCACGCGACCGACAATTACCAAAAGTTTAACCCGAAACCTACATACTATCAAAATCGATGAACGTTAAGCCGTATAACACTTCCGGTTTCCGGCGCTGGCATACGGTAGACCCACAGATTTTTTTTTTTTTTTTTTTTTTTTTTTTTTTTTTTNTTTTTTTTTTTTTGTGGAAAATAAAGAATCATTTCGCAATTTCTAATCGTTGCTAATTTTCGACATTAACATCTTGTTGTTCTTATTTCGATTATAGTTTTCTTCCTCAGTTTGGGCCTATCTTAAAAACACAGTTTATACTAACTCTGATGCTTCCCATCAGGGGCGCAGCGATTGGGGGGTATGGGGAGGTGATCCCCCTAATTTTCTCCAACATTCATCAGTCGGCAATTCGCAGATACGGCATCTTTAAAAAAATCGGTTCGTGGAGTTGAAATCGGATATTTTGGAAAAAAAACCGACGTTATTATTGGAGAATAAGACGTAAATTCGGATTTCAAACATTCATGATGCTATTATTCTTCGAAAGATAAGGTTGACGAAATTAACGTCCATGAAATCGTTGAAAAATGGTCGCTATTAAAATACCGCAGAATTCGAGTCTACCGTTGAAAAATCTGTCCATTCGAGGCACATTAGATTCATGCAATCAATATTTCTGCGTATCGTTTGTCTTTGTACACTCATGTCATCAATCATCAAATTACTGTAATGAGTACAATGTATGTTTAGTTATACTTCAGCTACAACATTTTTTGTATAAATCAACAATTTCACAAGAAAATTCAGTGATAATTCATACCCACACAAACACAAAGATTTTAATAATTTCATTCCTATATTTCCTATATATGTGAGTCATCATTTTCATACGCATTACCCCCCCCCCCTCAGTTTTCACCCTTGCAACGCCCCTGCTTCCCATACCAAACTAATTACAACACAATGCAATTTCGCATTTTATGTTTCAGGTTTTCTTAAGATTAAAAACTGAAGTGCCCAAATATTTCAAAAAAATCTCAGCAGTGACAGGCGACGTCTCTCTTCCAGGGTTGGGACTTAGCGATTTGGATCGCGATTTACTCAAGGCCAATGTCAACATTATATTTCATGGGGCTGCTACGGTTCGATTCGATGAGAAAATAAAGTCAGCCGTGGCCATTAACATAATGGGCGTTCAGTCAATCCTGGCTCTAGCAAAGGAAATGAAACACCTAAAGGTGAGTACCGTGGACTGTCGCATGGAAATGATAAGCTTATTATTTTATCCTAGACTAGCTGTTTCGCCCGTGCTCGCTACGGTATTTATATTGCTATCTTTGTTTTTCAAGGACAATGGAAATTGGGGGGGGGGTATTGGTTTGTGTCCAGTCTGTATATTGCAACCTTTAAAAACCAAGATTTAAACGTTTCGTCAGGCGCCTTAGAGGAACGCCATTCTGACTTTTTAGTATATTCAAAATATTATTTTTCCTTTTCCGGTTTTGAACTTGTAACTCTGGAATGGCTGGCCATACCTTTGTAGAAAATGTCCTAAAATAAGCACTAAAGGGCGACCTAAAACTTTATCCCTTTTAGTTGATATGTTGTCGCGACAAAATTTAAGGTATCGGACCGCGACTGTCCGATTTTGGTGAATAAATTACAACTTTGGCCGTAACCCGAAAAGGGCTTGACATATTTTAGTTCTGATAATTTTCCTGGGGTCGTAGATCATGATTTTGGGGAGGTGCTCATTTACATAAATTATTCGCTATCTGCTACCGTTTGGGCTGTGGTATTGGAACAGCCAACCCCTTCCACATAGGCACACACAGATTTCTGATTTATATATTTAGATTACAACAAATTATTAAAATAGAATTACGAACAAGGAGTGCATCAAGAGGTACATCACGCACATGATGGATTGAGAGTATCTCAAAATAGAACAATCTATCCAGAGAGGACATTTTCATGAAAGTACTGAATAGAGATTTCCAAAGATTTCTTCTCGAATGACCGGAATTCGGAATTTCCAAAAATTCCGAATGACCCTGGTTCCATGGGCCAGAGGGCAAACTTTGATATGGGACTGTACTTGCGTGAAAACTTTGGCAGACTCCTACATCATCAAAAGCTCGCACATCTTAAGAGCAGCTGC
>CM022881.1:19398719-19481706 GCA_012654025.1 Pachypsylla venusta | reverse complement strand
AAAAAAAAAAAAAAAAAAAAAAAAAAAAAAAAAAAAAAAAAAAAAAAAAAAAAAAAATGGAGGGGTACCCCCCAAAAAAATGAGTGAGGTTCTCGTGACGATTCCAATTCTGAGTCGTAATTAGACCTTAAATTTGACATACCTCCCAAATTTGAAGTCTCTGGTTCTTACCATTCTCTTTTTAGACAGGATTAATGAAAACCGCTTTAAAGCGGTAAAAACCTCCAGCGTTATATTTGATTGAATCCAAAAGTTTCGGAACTAGCTGAGACCCCAAATATGACATCATACAAATCTCCAGCTCTTACCATTCTCCTTTTAGACAGCAATACTGAAAACCGCTAAAAAGCGGCAGAAATCGCCAAGGGTGTATTCGATTGCACCCAAAAGTTTTGGAGCACAATTAGAGCCCAAAAGGGATCTATATACCAAATCGGTCAACGTTAAGTGGCAAAAGGACAAACAAATTTTTTTTTTATTCGATTTTTGGATTCTACGTACCTTGAAACGTATAATATCAAATTNTTTCTCAAGTTGACTCGACATTCTCAAGTTAGTCAACTTGAGAATGTCGTAACAGACGAAAGCGCTCGTGACTCGCCTTATTATTTGTAGCTGATACAATATTTTATTGAAATTTATATTTCATAATGACTACAAACATACTAAATACCATTTCTAATCTATCTATATATATAAAAGTGAACGTCTGTTTGTTTGTTTATTTATTTGTTTTTACCCGGGGAAGGTTATAGGCTCGGTATTGTCCGGGCATTTTAGTTACGGCCGATTTTTCAATTTCTTGCTCAAAATTTTCCGAATTTTGGCCAATATCTTAATATTT
Source organism: Pachypsylla venusta (assembly GCA_012654025.1). NCBI lineage: Eukaryota > Metazoa > Arthropoda > Insecta > Hemiptera > Aphalaridae > Pachypsylla > Pachypsylla venusta. Next base: position 19,480,862 of record CM022881.1, on the reverse strand, counting down.
GTCGCGACAACATATCAACTCAAAGCGAGAAAGTTTTAGGCAACATCTTTATCCTTCATTTAGGACAGAGGTTCTCAAACTGGGGATGGCGCCCCCCTAGGGGGGCGTGAAGACAAGCAAATGGGGGCGCGAAACCAGTTGAATTATTATCATTTAGTTCAAAATAAATATAACAACAAAATGGAGGATATTTTGAAAACCATGCAAGATAGGTCATGTATGGGTATATTTTTTGTTGGAAATAGTCCAATATATCACCCACAGGCCTTTGACCGTAAGTTTAATGGACACTCTGTATATTGCGTGATTAGTATTTTGCTAACAAAAAAATATGTCTGCAGAAATGATTCGAACAGAGACTTATAAAAACACACAATTCTCTGTTGAACACATCATATGACATGGTTCGAAGGAAAAGGTCCGATGTATTTTTCCTACTTAAAATGTGTTTGTTCTCTTAACCCTAGGATTGCCAAGCTCTATGCAATTACGTGCATTGCCAAGAGGGAGGGGGGTACAAAGTACCCGCAAACAAAATAAAGGATAAATGCCAGGGGGCTCGATTTCTTATTACAATAAAATGATTTTTTTTATTACAATATGTCGCTACTACTTTATTCTAAACTAAAATAATATAAACTAAATCAATTATTATCTTATTATCTTACATAAAAATAAAATAAAATCCCAGAAATAAAATAATGTAAATGAAAATAAAAAAAAATCGCTAGACCCTAGGAAATCTATTCTGAATCAGAACTTTGTCCATCCTGACGTCCCACACAGACAAATGTCTTTTGACAGTGTTTACACACACTTATTTCTTGCATGTGGTACATAATTAGACAATTTAGGAAATTTATGGTAGCTTTTAATGGTAGCTTTAAACAATCAATGTATTGGTTACATGCATTGCCAAGGGGGGGGGGTACAAAGTGCCCGTTCCCAAAGTTTGGCTTCAATATCATCCCTTAGAAGGCTTAGAACATACATATTTTTATATACTATATATGATGGAAAATATTGTTTGTGACTATTAAAAGTCTCATTAAAATAAGTATCATAAATTGATTACTATAAGCTTCTTGCTAAAATGCGGGTACTTTGTACCTCCCCCTTCCCCTTGGCAATGCTAGGGTTAATGTGCGTTTACACTGCCTGAACATCCCCAAGCATCGAGCATTCGTGCTCGTTGCTCGCAAGTTTTCAACTAGCACGTACACAAACGAGTTCTCTGTTCGCACTGCTCAAGCATTTCTGACGATCAGTTACTCGTGAGGATTCGCAGCGAACAGATGGCACCCGCGCTATGCGACATTGCGGTTTCTGCGGCGGTTATCGTCATTCTAGACCATCTAGCTGAGGAAAAGCAAAAAAGGAAAAGGCGTCGCATGTGGAGTTGTTATTTTTAAAGAAAAGAAATAACTCCCTAGTGCTGAAGGATTTGAAGGAGGATAACAGTGGGCTATTCAGAATAAAATAAAATTTATGATCTGGCTGACACACTATTTGACGAATCCTGGGGTGTTTACACAGAGCGAGCGGCGAACGAGCGTCCCTTTAGAGCACGAACGAGTATTCGCTTCAAACATGATCGGCTCCCGTCGACTGTTTACACTGACTGAGCCTCGAACGAATGTTCGTTCGTCACCTCTGTTCGCGACAAATGCTCGGGAGTGTAAATGTGGCTTTAAAAACAATTTATAATTTCAAAATATGGCACCTCATGAGTTGAATGCTCGCTCGTCAACCCCTGTTCGCGACCAATACTCGAGCAGTGTAAATGAGGCTTTAAAAACAATTTATATTTTCAAAATATGGCACCTCAATAGTTGAATGCTCGTTTGTCTTCCCTGTTCGCGACCAATACTCGGGCAGTGTAAATGTGGCTTTAAAAACAATTTATAATTTCAAAATATGGCACCTCAATAGTTGAATGCTCGTTCATCACCTACTGTTCGCGACCAATGCTCGGGCAGTGTAAATGAGGCTTTAAAAACAATTTATATTTTCAAAATATGGCACCTCAATAGTTGAATGCTCGTTCGTCTTCCCTGTTCACGACCAATACTCGGGCAGTGTAAATGAGGCTTTAAAAACAATTTATAATTTCAAAATATGGCACCTCATGAGTTGAATGCTCGTTCGTCAACCCCTGTTTGCGACCAATGCTCGGGCAGTGTAAATGTAGCTTTAAAAACAATTTATAATTTCAAAATATGGCACCTCATGAGTTGAATGCTCGTTCGTCAACCCCTGCACCTCATTAGTTGAGTGTTCGCTCTTCACCCCCTGTTCGCGACCAATGCTCGGGCAGTGCAGGGCCGTACACAGGATTTTTTTTTCGGGGGGGGGGAATCCAAGTAGCTACTATAACAGAATCGTGGTGTTGAACNTGTAAATCGGGGGGGGGGGTAAAGGGGGCTTTAGAACCCCCCGATAATCGAATGTTTCTAGAAATAAAGCGTAGTAAAGCCCTATAGGACCAGCATCCAGGGCGGCCTACCGTACCTGCGCCTCCGTCCTACCGTTCCTGCGCCTCCGCCCTACCGGTCCTGCTCCTCTGCCTAATTAGGTGATGTACTCTAAATACTTAAAACCGCTAAAAAGCGGCAAAAATCGCCAAGGGTGTATTCGATTGCACCCAAAAGTTTCGGGGCACAATTAGAACCCAGATAGGACGATTCCAAATGTCCATTATTGAAAATAATAAACCAAAAAACAAGATAATTAAAATTTGAAAATATATAAGCAGAAAAAAAGTTAAATCGCCCTAACATTGCACTTTGTTATGTAAGTATGAAACACCCAAAAAGTGTTTTCTGCACGACATTGAAAAAGAAGCACAGGGTTAGATGATATACACTCGCGTTTCACATTTGATGGGTTATCTCGAAAAAAAATTCGGGGGGGGGGCTATAGCCGGCCAGCTCCCCCCCCCCTTGTGTACGCCCCTGGGGCAGTGTAAATGAGGCTTTAAAAACAATTTATAATTTCAAAATATGACACCTCATTAGTGAACTACCACGTCTGAGTCATATATAATTATTGTTTTCATGTTCAATGAGCTATTCCCTTGTGATTAGCTTCACTTGTAGGCAGTGGCGTTGCAAGAGGCAAATATGGAGAAAACTATTTTGCCCAAGATATTTATAGCTCAGTCAAATTAGATGAAAAAGAGCCAAGCCTAGAATAAATTAGTAAAAAGCGGGAAATGATTTTATTTCACGTTGGACATCCTGAATATTAATAATCTTGCAACGGTTTTATGAGGTGAGCTAAATTTTTTTAGCGGCCAAAAGTCGCTTAATTTAGCCGCTAATTTTAGTTTTTGGCGTATAATAATCGAAAAAAAAAAAGCATTTTATGAAAACAATTGTAGGGTAGCAGGGGGACTTTTTTGCTAATCCCCTCCCTAACCCCGTCACACAAGACGGTTATTCGAATGAAAAATGTTACTAATGTAAAGTTACAAAGGATTTGTGCCTTCAGAGCACCTCCAGCACCTCTATTTTTTTCTAATTTAATCTTTAATTTGTATTAAAAAGGCGTAGCGCTGATCTACCACTACGTAGCAATTTTCATGCGCCCGACGTCAAAATCATTCATTTTAGGTAAGGAATTGAATTAGAATGTACTTTTTTGGAGCTCATTTGGTTATAAGAAAGTATTTAGAAGCTTTGTGTCGTAATATGTGCGTTAGTAGTGCGTTAGGGTGGAACTGTTGACATTGTGACACTAGGTCCTGTTCTAAAATTCAATGAAGTATATTTGACATCTCTTATAATCTGATGTTTCAGAAGCAGAGAAAAACGGCTGGCTGGGAAGACATGAAAAGGATTTATGCTTTATTTTCAAAGGAGAACGCAAGAACAGTATGTCTTGATGGCCCAATCCGTTATCTGTTAATCTCCCTCTTGTTAATTTTGTCTCATTTCGTTGACATGTTTTGCAACTAGGAAGTTAGCAACTACATCGATGGTATGATCAGAACGTCATAAATGCCTGATTAAGAAACATTCGCTAGTCTTTGGAAAGAATAAAGCTGAAACCTTCAATTCCAACTGAAAGGTATTGTTCATTTTCACATCACGGATGTACCAAAATGTGTCACAATGAGCAGGAGAGGGTAGAATAGACCGAACTGAACTGCGCACCAGGGCATTTCGTCCTTCCGTTCTCCTTTGAATAGAATCCTTTTTAAGTCGTCCCAAATGCTTTTTACTTTCTCTTCCTAGAAGATAAAGTATTGTATTCGTGCAGAAATTTTAGAGATATTTTGGCTGAAAAAATTGTTTGACGGGAAGCCAAAGGCCAAAATAAAGATCAAATATATTCGGCCATATTGCTTTTGGGCCATATTTTCAAAATTTCGGGTCATTTTTGAATTTTGAAAAAAANTAATGACCGGTCCCCCCCCCTTAACTTTTGAACGGCTTGCAATTTTTGAATTTTGAAAAGCTCTAGGGATAGGAAAAGGGCCATGGCGGCCAATCAAATGGTTACGATGAGATCCATGTTCGACCTCCGGAAGTGACTTTTATTGACAAAGTGTCGATTTCTCAAGAAATTTTAATGGAATAATACAAATATTTTTTTATTCAATTAATAGTAAAAATAAAATAAATCAGGGGCGGAGCTAGAGGTGTCTATATTTTAATCTCGTTACACCCTGTATATTGGTGTTTATTTTAAACTTTGATGTAAAAGTTCCCTTATTGTGTTCCAAAAAAGGTTTCATCAAAAGTGTACATTTTTATTTTCATCAGTGTCGTAAGGACAAAATCAAATCTAATTTTTCTCCTGGAAGTTAAAAATAGGTCGTTTAGAAAACTTTAAAAATAGGAAGTCTGAAGCAAGGTGGTTATTTATTACAAACAGTGATAACTAACCTAAATGAGAAAAGAAAAACATTCACCTTCTCAATCCTTTCACAGCGGTGCCAGGGGAATATTTTAATGCAACTAAATAGACGGGGGCGTAGCGAGTGGGGGGTAACACCCCCTTAACTTTCGTGGCGAACTCCATACATAAAATTATGGTAAAACTTCCAAATCGCGGCTTTTTTTAAAAATTAACTTTTTTAAAAAAAAATTGCTTGAAATGGCTTATTTTCAAGAAACTTTAACGAATTTTTCGGGCGTGAGGTGTTTTGTGTTGTTTTTTAACGAGTTTTTTATGGACCCATAAATCGAGGCATGACCGATCAAAACGTTTCCTAACCTCTCTAGGGAAGCGTTAAGATGAACGCCCCCCTCCCCCCGGAGAGGTTAGGAAACGTTTTGATCGGCCATGCCTCGATTTATGGGTTCATAAAAGTTTTACCTAGTGGGTAAAACTTTTTTTTTCTACAACGCAAAACAACTCGCGCCTGAAAAATTCGTTAAAGTTTCTTGAAAATAGGCCATTTCAAGCCATTTTCCAAAAAAAAAGTTAATTTTTCGAAAAAGTCGCGATTCGGAAGTTTTACCAAAATTATTATGAATAGGTACCAAATTTCAATCTCTAACTCTTACCATTTTCTTTTATTGCCAGACTCGTGAAAGCCGCTAAAAAGCGACAAAGAACGGCAGGGGAATATTCGAGTTCAACCAAAAATGTCATTTTACATACCATGCGTAAAATTTATATCAATAAGCCCTCAACTTTAAGCTCTAGCATTCACCGTTCTCTTTTTAGTCAGAAAGCGGCTGAAAACCGACAACGGTAGATATATGTAGTTCAAACTTGAACCAAAGATGTCTATAGGTACGTGATCAATGCATAAAAGTTATATGAATGGGCGCCAACATTCATCATTATCTCTTACCGTTCTCCTTTTAGGTGGGATTAACGAAAACCGCTAAAAAGCGCAAAAAAACTACCAACCGTAACTTCGGTTTCAAACAAAAGCTTCGTGGTTCGTTTCTGGCCAAAAATTGACTGTATGTAAGAAATATCTCTACATTTACCGTTCTTGAGATATCTTGTTCACAGACAGACACTAACAGACCAATGGCTGAAAATAAAGATTTGGGCTTTGGGCACCTCAAAACGTGTTTTGGCATTGAAAACTCAACATCGAACATTTCAGCCAACAAAAATACCTACTTTCCTTTTTATAGGCAGTCAAAACAATAGTCCCGTGACATAATGATGCAATCTGATTTTCAAAAAAAAAAAAAAATCAATCATTATGACAATCTGAATATTTTTTTTTTTTTCAGAAATGATTCAATTTCAGTTTACAATTTCGTCAGCTCCACTCAGAATCCCATCACATGGGACGATTTCATTAAATTGAATATAAAGTATGGCATACCTTGGCCCACAATTCAGGCCATATGGTACTTCTCTTTTATCCCTGTCAAAAATCGATATTTATTTTTTATTCTCAATTTCTTTTTACATACAATACCTGGTATGATACTAGATGGCATTGGATCACTATTTGGAAAAGAGCCTCTGTAAGTACTGAACAGTGGTCCACGACCCAGCATTTTTTTTTTTTTATTTTTATTCTATATCAATGACTATTACATATCTCTAGGCCTGTTTTACTTTGTATTCCCATATACGAGGTATAGGAAAATAAAGTATTGTATTGGTGAAAAAAATCGATGTCGTTTTTTTGGCTTTTCTGGACGAATTGACGACTAGATTCCAAACAATAGGTCTAGAAAAATGTGTGTCCGTCCGTCCGCAAAATCGTGTTCGCGCATCTACAGACTTTATTATTTGTCCGATTTTGATATAAATTTGGTACAAATATTTCTTGAGTTTGAGTATTTTGTAGCTATCTACGTCTGGGGACCCTTTCGGTCACCAAATCTCAAATTTGGATAACTTAGCTAAAAGTGGCAATATCACTCCAAATTTGTTGAAATTAAAAATAAAAACTCTGTGAAACATAGGTATTATCGACAAATTTTGGATCTCATATCTTCACCTGGGGGGCCTTAAAATATATTCTCTGGAGAGCTGTGAAAACAGTCGAAGGTTGCAAAATCTAAATCAAATAATATTTTCTCTAGGGAGCTGCGGCAACAGCCGAAGCTACCAAATCTAATTCTTTTCTGGTACATGCATTTTGCCTGTAAAACAGGACTTTTATGTTTTATGAAACAGGCTCTGTTCATAAATTGGCGAATTTGACGAACAAATTATCCATATCTCGAAGTTTGATAGCTTTGAGGACTTATAATTTATTTGGCTCTTACCGTTTTAGCTAAATAATTTGGACAAATACAAGTAGGTATGTGCATACGACAGATTTCACTTTTATTTATATTAAAATAAAAAGCACGAATCGGACATCATCTTAGGGGTTTAAATGGGAACCTCCATTTTTATTCTATATTCCTGTAAAATTCCCAAAAATCCGCCCATAAACGTAGCGACCAAATTTATTCTTGTTGCTGTTCATCCCACACTTAAATTTATTATTGCACTTTCGTCTGTCTCAATTCTCTTAAAGTAAGAACGACTTTACATTTGGTCAGTTTTTTTTGCGTAGAATCGCAATTTTCTGGCGGTGTACAGTCGGGTAAAATGTTTCATGTAAAGATATACTGGTGCTTTCTGGAACTAACGCAGGCACTTTCCCATTCTCTGATTACAATGGATGTAAGGAATAGTAGGTAAAAAATGACATTATAGCACATCGGGATGTACCTAATTAGACGTTATTTGTACTATTCCACCAACCATAGAGGTTAAGAAACGTTTTTATGCCATGTCTTGTCCAAAATACCTTGTAAGAAAGAAACTTGTCTGCGTCAAGAAATTCCCTATTGATTTTTTTTTTCTTCACTATGGAATCAGTTTATTCTAAAACATAAACATTCTCCTCTATTTTCATAGTAGTCGAATTTAGTGAGGTCTACAGTTGACACTTATGTTTTCATTTTAGATTGAGCAAAGCTTACAAAAAGTTTACAAAAGCTGGACACACCTTGGAATATTTCTCTCAAAGGAAATGGACGTGGACTAACCAGAATATACAGAAGTTGTGGACCGAGCTGAGTGCAGAGGATAAAGAGATATTCTTTTTCGATATAAGCCAAATGAGTTGGGAACATTACGCCGAGACATGCCTCTTGGGAATGCGAGTCTACTTGGTCAATGATGATGTGAATACATTACCTGCAGCGAGACGAAAGTGGCAAAGGTAAGCACTGAACGATTCGGTGAACGGTCACCTATAACTTTCTCGCTTTGAGTCGCAACAAAATTTAAGATATCAAACCGCGCATTGACGACTTTTGTTAAATAAATTGTAAATTCGGCTTTAACTCGAAAACGGTCTGTCATTTTTGTGTCAAACTGGGGTCGTAGACTATGATTTTGGGAGTGTCCATTCCCATCAATTATTCGCTCTCTGCCACCGTTTGGAACAACCCCTACCACACATGGATACTATATTTATATTTGTGTTTCATATTTCCAGATTGTACATCGCCCATTGCATTTTGAGGATAATTTTCTATTTGGCGCTGACAGAAATTTTTCTCACAATATTTTTCTTTTTCTTTTAAAGAAACGTCTTCTAATGTATCCGGACAGTGTTGAACAGCGCATGGAAATGTTTATGTTGTTCTCCAGGTTACTACAACGCAAACTGACCGTAATTTTTAGTTAATTATTTTCAATAATGAAGTTTTATAATCGACACAAAAAAAAATACTCGAAGTTAAAAATTTTACATTGTAAGGAATGTAGAATCCGAAAATCGAATAAACAAAATCTATATACCTACCAAATTGCATTGAAAACGGTCAACGATAAGTGCAAAAATTGCCGATCACACGGACATGTGTGGTGTACTCGTACAGGGTATGGAGGTGGCGAAACATATTTTTTTCCTTAATTTATATTTCATAAATTTTGTAAATTGTGTTTTATATTATTTTTTAAAAGAAAACATCACAATAAAAAGTATTGTTGCAGACTTAGGATTCGAGGATTAAGGTATCGTGAATTTAAAACGCGTTAACTAACTTTAAAAATAATTAAAAATAAAACTTAAAATAGTTTATTAAGAAAAATGAAAAAAATAGAAATTACAATAAATAAATAAATAAATAAAAACGTAACAGAAAAGTTCAATTACTTCTCGCCAACACCGAATTTACACCGAATTCAGAACGCCCGAAAATACACACGAAAATACACCCGAATAACCGTTCACTTATGATACCGCTTCCAAAATCAAACACACTTCGTTTATCGCTCAAAGAATACTACTTCGTTTATCACTGAAACAATACTGACTTCGCTTCTCGCTCAAATAATACTGACTCGACTCCCAGACGTGTCCCTCTATTTATACCTTCATTCAAATCGTTCTAGAAGGATATAGAACGTTCTAGTATAAAAGATTTTCTAGTACGCAATCAAACTACGCGTTTATAAATAATTAAAACGTAATTCATCATCCTAAATGTAAACAAAAACAATAAACAGTGCTTTGTAATGAGAGAGAGAGAGAGAGAGCAATAAAGTAGGTCATAGCTTCTCTCCCTTCACCCCGACCATCCTCCCAGTCAACCTGAACAGTATAGTAAACACCCATTGATTCTCCCCTTCACCCCGACCCCTCTCCCACAAGACACAAGAAAGACGGAGAAATGAATGGATAGGAGAAGCGTCGAGATATTTATACAGAATGTTTCATAGTAATATTACATACACAGGTCGTTCACTACACTATTATTGATTATTAGTGGTGGTAGCTCTAAAGGGGGAAGGCTGAATGTTGAAATGCTGTTGATGATAGGTTACACTTACTGGTCGACCAGGTTAAAGTTTATTATCTATTTACACATACAATATTTATATAAACAAGTTAGATTAAGAACAGCTTAAGGTTTATTAATTATGGTTACAATACAAGAGATGGTTAAATTTTTACTTCATAATTTGGCAGAAAACGATAGCTAGGTTTGTTAACACCGGTAGCACAACTTTTTAGGTAGGCAGTAAAACTTTATTTGGTCTAATCACGATAGTGACAGCAACAAAGGTAAAGAAGAACTGATTTAGGGCTATATTTTAAAACTTCACTTGAGTGCGGGTTGGAGTGGTACCACTTGAGTGCTTGATTTGTATTTTTAAAAAAATCTGACCAAAAAAATAATTAAGTCGTCATCATAAATTGGGAGGATTAGAACACCTCAACCGTTTTTGTTTTACAGTAGCAGTTCGGGTAGTTACTTGACACAGGGGTTAATTTGCAGTTTTTCAGTTTTTTCAGAAACTCAGTGCACTTTATTCAACAACTCAACAAGGAAGTAATATAAATAAGATTATTATTTTTTCCTAAAAAAATATCTCCCTCCTGACTAGAATGCTGACCCTCTTTATATTAAATTTTGGTGCAAATGCCTATTTTGTCGAAGTTTTGAAACAACATTTGAAGTTACCCAGCCGAAATCAGCATCTCTTTAGTCGAAATATACAGGGAACGATGTGTTCGGAACGAAAACATCTTTGTTCTGAAAAAAAATCCGAGTGGACTTGGTACGTACAACCAACCGTCTGTTTTCTTGTTGTAGTAGCAGCGACGTCAGCAGTTATGTCACTTCACCAATTCCGGTGATAGGGAGGTTCATGAACCTTGCAACAGGTAACGGATGTTTCCACAGGTCTATAGCAGTCAGTATTGTTTTCTCTTCTCCTTTACTATCCTTTTCCTCTTCCTTCTAGTCCTAATCCTTCTCCTCCCTTGAAGCTTGTGCACGGATCATGGACGTGTGTTTTCGTGAGTGAATGAGTTTTTTTTTTTTAAAAAAAAAAAATTCAATAGGTGTTTTTATTGCACTGTTTTTTTTTTTTTCAATATGTTTAAAATAAAAAAATTTGTATCATTGGATCATTATTAATTTTTTGTAACATATATAAGACCTCTTTTTGGCCTGTGAGGGTAAAGGGACTCTTCGCTCTTCAGTCTCATTCTCGCAGTATAAATACGGTATAATAATAATATTGTTATTATCAGGACATATGAACAAGTGAGGAGTGTCGTAAGGAGTTCCTCTGCACAAACTGCATTAGTTCATTATGGTGTGCTCCATTCTGTTCATATATGCGTTTAGATGTTTTGACCAGCACGACCGTCTGTTTTCACAGTCAGACTACATTTGTGATGTTGGGTTTGTAGGACAAAGAGTCTCTTTACCAAATTGCATCTATTATCCCATCAGTATGAGCACCTCGCACTTCACAGCGTGTAGTTGTTCAACATAAACATTTTATCTTCTTCTTTTTTTAGCCATCTCAACAACTTGTTGACGGCATTTGTGGCGGTGGGCTTGGTAGTCAGAGGTTCAAATATGACATACAGTTCAAAATTAGATGTGGTCTGAAACAAAATAAAGTGATCATCATATTAGAGGGATAGTTAACGATGAGAGATGGACAATCATAAGTCCTAAGTGTGAATGTCAAGCTTAAAATAGTTCTAATTCTCACTTTTATTTATATTTTACTTAACACCCCATCGCACGGGCCCTTTATTTTCAGGAAAGATCACGCGAAGCAGCATTATTCTGCCTGAAATGTTGATCAATATACTGTGCTGATTTTTTCTTATATTGAATTGAAATTTTGTGCACTGAAGCAACGTGAAAATCTATTACCAAATTAAAAATAATAATACAATTCTGAAACCATTTTTTTTTTTTTTTTTTTTTTTTTTTTTTTTTTTTTTTTTTTTTTTTTTTTTNTTTTTTTTTTTTTTTTTTTTGATAAAATTTTAATTCACACCATGACAAACATACACAGACAAAAGCATACAGCAAAATGCTGCCGGACACGATCTGTCATTTAATGCCTAAATTCGGTGGAATCTAAAGATCCTAAAATTTAAATGCGAAACGAGATTTAACGTGTTTTTATATCAATGACATATTCCTGGAATATTGAATTTATTTTTATTCCCCCAAAAAAAGATGAACAAAAAACAAATATGACAACAAATTCGGTCCCGCGTATTAAAGGGTGTTAAACGCGACTCTCGTGACCTTTTATATTGCGCATCACCTGTGCATATTACCTCCCCCTCCACCATTCTGAATCTCATAACCAATTATCACGCTGCGTGCGCACACATTTCTTGTACCTACAGGTTTTATTACGCAATGTTTTAGACAGGAAATACAGGGTTTTTCAAAAGGTTATGCATAAAGAAAAACCACGTATAGTAAAGCTCAAATAAAGGCCACTTTGCTTTAAAAGCTTAATAAAAAATAATTTCATGCCCCCCCCCCATAACGCCGCCCCTGATCGGGGAAAAAGTGCCAAATACTCACAAAAGAAGCATGATAACAATCAAAGACGTCATGCAAAAAATAAAGTCAAACGCAAAATAATTCGATTTTTAATAATTGTTTTTCGATTTTAAAGTGCCATCCTTGGGTGGCCCTAGCTACCTTGGAGTCCATTTCCGTATAGGGGTTTATACGCAAAGTGGCCCTTATTTGAGCTCTACTATACGTGGTTTCTTTTTTGCATAACCTTTTGAAACACCCTGCATAACATAAAGGGTTGCCATTTAGCCCCAGGCGGACCAATATTACCCAGAGTAGTTATCACTTAATTTAAGAAAGTTGTGGGAAAGCACATCTTTTTACAACTAGATCAAATAATATTTATGTCTCCGTAGCGTTTCGCTTTAATCCACAGCAGCTACTAAGTCGTCCTCACGAAACTGAGTGCACCCGATAAAGCCAAGTACGCACCACGCCCGAGGTCACTTAACTCCCGTAATCCGGCGGGAAATCTCATCTACCGTTGCGCATTGGTGGGTTATTGGCGTTTTTCACGAATCTTGCCTAAAAAGAGAACGGTATTTACAAGAGACTTGAACTTTAGTATGTGAATTATATAAAAAATAAGCAGAGCCCGAGAAATCCTACTATTCATGAGTTCACAAAGAGAAACACACATACAAGGAAAAATGGCTGAAACTCAGGATTTGGACTTAGGGGACCTCAAAACGTGTTACAATACTTTCCTTCTTTTTTACAGATAGGAAAAGTGAAGTTATGTTTATGCTGTGAGTGGATGTCAAAAATGTAATTTCATCTAACTTATTTTATTTAGAAAACTCCCCGTTCGAAGGGATTCACTTTATTTTACTATTCTTTTCGAAATTCCGGAAACAAATGAGTAACGTTTATCCTTGGCATTCGTATTTATATTGGTGAAGAATCAAACATGCAAGATTGCAAGCACACACCTACATTGATAGGTGAAGTCAAGCCAACATTTTAGTTTTTCACTATCGAAACCAGATAAATTATCGTGGACCCCCGCTTACTAATTGTGAACCCCCGTCGCCGTTGGTTACGCCAACGTACACCCCCGTCGAGTCTCCCGTGGACCCCTGGGGGGGGGTCCACGGGAATCACNCCCCTGGGGGGGGGGGTCCACGGGAATCACTGATTTGGCTTAACAAAAAAACTCACCCATCCAAGCAAAGTCTCCGTGTCTCTACTCATATGATATAGTTTCAACTGTCTTGTATTCCTATGTATATCACAGTACAATTGAGCATAATGATTAAATACATCTTTCTCGAACGATATGGAAGGCGTGCGATACGGTGCTTCATACTCCGGACAAATCATTTGTGATGTACTCTTACATTTGTATACAAAATGACGAACGAAATTTATGTTTAACTTAGATGTAAACAACGAATTTGATTTGGCCAAAGATTCGTTGATAACGTCTAATAGTTTGGCACGTCGAAGTTTCTGAAAAAAAACAAACAAAACATCCTCATGAGAAGTGGCTTTATTCCATTAAAAAAAACTAATACTTCAATACTTGCACTGCCTATTTTGCTTCTAATTAACATAGGAAAAAAGTTTGTCCTCAAACAAATGCAGTTCCCATGACAACAGTGGGTTAATAAAGTCCCGACGTCTCCGTGACAGCACTTGCACCAAGGAGGTTCCGGATTCGATTCCTGGACGGGTCCAAAATTTGATACAGGTTTTTTTCAAATTTCTTACTTGGTCTGGTTGTGATTGGGGGTAACTCAGCCTCCTGAGGACAATTGAGTAGCTATGGTAATAGCAACAAGTGGTAACATTATAAGGAAATTGTTAAAGTGTAGCTTAGGCTTAGTGATATTGGAGTGATTGTTGAGAATACCTTATAATGCTATGATGCTAACTAAATGTGACATAATAACACAAATAAATATACATTTACAAAGTCCCCCCCCCTCTTAACTTTTGATGGCTGAAACCTGAAATTTTGGATACGGCTCTAACATAACGCCTCGTTCATAATATGTTAAGATGTAGGAGCACCTTCAGGGCGGCCGCCCCTGAAGGTACTAACTTCACGATTTCTCTTTAAACCTCTGTTTGTCTGTTAGTTTCACGATAACTCTCGAACAACTTGGAAACACGTTTGAGAGGTTTGAGAGAATATCATTACATACCTCTGTAATGACTTGTCTTGCTTCTTTTAAGGTAAAAAATAGATTCTTATCGACAGTAAGCATCATGAGATATGCCTCGCAATCATTGGCTAAATAAGATACATAAGAATACAAATAACCACTGGCGTCAAATTGAGGCAAACACAGAGGAGTCCATATTTCGGCTCCCTTGAAACTTTCAGACGATTGAACCAAATTGAGAATCAAATGAATGTCTAATGGACGTAGATTATACTTCTTCATATGAAGATAGGTTATCAACTGATTTTTAGAGATAAGTAGTACAAACACAAGATTCTGTAAACACAAACAATACGGTTAAAGGTTCGGCATTATAGGATTGACAAAGACATGAGGTTTGGCATGAATGTAGTTTCTATTTCGAAGAGATATCATGACCTGAGTTTCTATTTCGAAGAGATGGAACTTAGGTTGTTACAGCATTCGCCAGTTGTATGCAATCAATTTGGTTTTTATCGGGCAGTTTTCTTAAAGAGTACATCTTTCGCCTCTGGCTTTCAAAATGTGTAAGGTCGATTGGGTTACACAAATTCAACTAGATTACCGAATCAAATAATATTAAGATTTCGTCACTACGAAGTAAACAGATTATGACGAAAAAATCATAAAAATTGTCACAAAAAGGGCGATTTTTCAAAAGTTGAACTGGTTAAAATATATCAGGGATGGACTTTTTGTTCCATATCTGCATAAAAAGGCATTTACGGTCATATGCATAGAGAGTATAAAAGTCTTATTTCGACCTCCTGAACCAATAGTGAGCCGATGTAAAAAAAAAAAAAAAAAAAAAAAAAAAAAAACGGATAGCCTTTAGAGAGTTCAGAGTGACAGAAATTTTCAGAAACATTTATATCCCAAACGGGATTTACATACCAAATTTAATTACAAACGGCAAACGGTCAACTGTGAGTGGTCAAAGTGCCGCTTACAACGGACGAACGGATTTCTTAATTAAATTTTTGAATTCTGTGTACCTTGAAATGTAAAATGTCAAATTTTGATTGGTTTTATTTTGACGTTTCATCGCTGAAAGATATTCTCAGTGTAGATACTTACTTTTATTTTGCTACAAGACGATGCTATAATGTTTGATAGATTGTCTCTGTGCGAGCTTGATAATGTTAAACATCGATAGGAAGACAGCACAAAGTCAACTTGATTTTCAGTAAAATCAAGCAAAGAGTTAATGAGTCTTTCCGAACCACTGAGCAGACGTCTCAAGTCAAAATTTTTATGTTGTTCAAATATTTTCGTCAATTGAGAGAGAGTTAGTGTGGAGAGAATCTGGTTGTAGACATATCTGGAAAAATGGTGAATTGTCATGAATGTCACTACGTTGTATGTAGAAGTAACATACACACAGTGTTCAGATTAAACATGGAAACAGTCCCAAAAGTGTCTTCATGATGACCGGCTCTACACACCAGGACGACCTAGAACACTTACCATCAAATTTACATTTTTTCGATTTTTGTATGGAATTATAAAGTAAGCATGGGAACGGCAAAAAACTCAAAATTGTTTGTGTCTCAAAAAATAACGATAATTGTTCGCTCAAATTCTACAAACATTAACCGGGGCGAAGCACGGGGCACAGCTGGGGGTGCAAGTAATAAATTTTTGAATTTGAACTCAAGAACAAATTTCAAAAATGTAAAAATCCGTCTGCAATAAATGCTTTTATTCAGTTCTGGGTTTGGGTAGATCTAAGTAGCATCACTGCATCTATGTAAGGAAACGTACATACTACGCTCATCCCTTTCTGTAGATGTAAAACTAATTCAGTTAACCAACCCAGTCATACAGGGCACACTCGTTTTTTTACCGACAGCAGAATCAGTCCGGTTATTTACGATTATACTCACAAGAGTTGCTGTTGTAGTAATGTGGAGTCACTCTGTTTGTGTTTACACACGGATACAATGATCAAGTAGCCTTTAGATAGGAAGGAGAAGTGAGTATCGCCAGCTTGGATGCTCTGAATTCTGTCTTCATCCTTATCTTGGACAAAGGACACGAGAGCTTGCATAACACCAAACAAAGTCGCCAACTTGTCCTCACAGCCATATCTGAATAATTATATACATATTTTTAAATACAAAGTTGGTAGTTAAAAGAAGAAGAAGAAAAAACTGTTTGTACTGATTCACACTATAATACGGATTACAGTTAGGTCTGGTGTGTCTAATCGTATTCACATCCCAGCTCACAAATCAGTCTTGAACCTTCATGGGAGTCTCAAAAATAGTAAACTATGTATTAGCGATCCTTTATAATTAATGTATATTGGTGAATTAATAAATTACAATATTGCATTAATAGATATTGATAATGAATTATATTTTCAATGTCATCAAATATTAATAAAACTAATAACTCATTATTTATTAATTAAATAATAATTACATGTTTGTTGGTAATAATTGAGAACGAAAGATCATTTTTGTATACTAGCAAAATCTGCTATAAAAAATAAAACTTTGAAAATAGAGAAATTTTCAATTCTTCTAGAATTTGAATTGACCTTGAAAATGTTCAAATTTCTTCTCTAGTAAGCTTATTCCCAATTTTATTTCTTTAGATTGAACTCAAAAAAAAAAAAAAAAGGTTAGATTGAACTCAAAAATCTAAACAATTGCCCGAAATACAGGTCACACATAAAACCATTCATTTGAATTGCGGACCCTGTCAACTGAAAACATAATATCCTTTTCATTTTAGGGCTGCGGACCTCTTCGGTCTGAAAGTAAAGTTAATGCCGTCGATTTTTTAACAACAACGCTACCTAGAACAAGTATTTATTTTGTACAGCATGAAATTGGGCTTCTATCGATATCTTTTACCGTTTGAGCTGCGCAAAATTGTACAACTAAAAAAGGGTGGTTTTCGGCGACAACTCGCTTCTGCTTGAACTTTTGAGCTACGCAAAATTGTACAACTAAAAAAGGGAGGTTTTCGGCGACAACTCGCTTCTGCTTGAACTTTCGTTTTTGGTTTATTATTTTCAATAATGAATCTTTGAAATCGTCACGAAAAAGAAGATTCTTTCTTGTTTCGTACCCACCTAGAATAAACTGGTTTTCCTGCTGAACTTAAAATGAACACATGTCTCTCTCTATCTTGCCATTCTTTGGATTGCCAAAAATTATCTTCAGAATTTATTTTGAGTTCATCGAACTTTTCAAAACTAGATTCATTTTTTAACACAGGTTTTTTGAATTGTTGAAAAGATTGATCTTCAATTGAACTACCTGGCACAGAACTAATTTCTTTTTCCATTGAACTCCTATTTTGTTTCAAATTTGATTCCTCATTATGTTCAAATGAACTGACTTGTTGGATTGATCTGAATGATTCAACTGAACTAGACTCTAATGAATTGTTTAGCTCCTCTGTATTATTTCTAATCAATTCATTTATATTGTTCGAACAAGAACTGTTCAGATCATTCGCTGAATTCGATTCGTTAGAATCTGTGATTATTGAGGCCTGTAAAAAAGAAAATTAAAATATGATTCAGTGCATGTGTAGATTTCATGGGTCTCAAAAAAGGATGAAACAATTATGTATTTATTTCAAAGGGGAAACTTTTTCTAATGTTTTTCAAATTTTAGGCACTTTCAAGGGAGGCGACAGGGTGTCAAATTTGATATTTTTTTAAAAGTTGAGTTCATGTAGGTGGCACAAATATGAACACGCGCATTGTCTTTTTAGAAATAGAACTATTTCGATACTTCTAATGAGTTCTAATGTATCGATACTTTTCAACCGATATCAGTATCGATATAATTATTCCGATACTGTGCATGAGTACTGATATCCCTACTTTCCATTATATACAATAAGAACCCCTAAATGGATAACTGTATATCTATACACTCAATGATAAGGGGATGAAAAATACCCACCACCAGCCTTTGAAGGAGAATGTCCTAATTGGACGGCTTCTACCCCTGTTTCTATCAGTGAACTAATTCACACATTCACAATCATTTGGTTGATAGTAAGATTTTTTTTTTTTTTTAATTGGGTTTAACGTCTCTTTAACATCTATTGGTCATTCGAGACGGGGGTTTTACCCTCCATTCGCTGAAATCTTGCAAACCACCTACCCACACTGACCTCACCCAGCGTGGGTTCGGCCGGAAAAAAGAGGCCGCGAACCCACGTGAACACCCACATGGTACAACCTCGCTGGACGTTGCTTAACTTCAGTGATCGAACGGGAACTGGTGTATTCAACGTGCCATAGACGCTGGCTAAGAATCTCTTTAAAGCGATAATTAAGGGTTAAATTAATCAATTAATCAACATTAAAATTACCTATGTCCTTCTCCGTTATGCCCAGAATCATGACAAAAAGTTTGGTGCCGATTGATAAGGTAGTTTTTTCAGATAGCGTGAAAAACACGCTTTGTCCCTATTAAGATTTGATTCAATCCATCAATAATGGCATCATCGTTTCCGATAATAGCCAAATATATGACACTGCAGCTCCAAATAAGTTGTTGGTTGTATGTTGCTATTCCAAAGGTTTATAATCTTGGGGGCTAATAATTATGGGCCTCCAGAACCATGTTAATGATTGCCATATAATTACATCAGAAGCCGCAGTACAAACATAGTAATATGAATAACACAGAAATGCATTCTGTATTATTTTAGAGCCTTTTTCAACTTGACGTCAGTATCATCCCGTTTTTTTCCCGAAAGCCTAGTGGCAATATATTTCCAATGAGCGTTCTCATTACTTACTATACTTTTTTTTCTTTTTGTGTACGAAACAAATTGTACAGCAGGAGTGTCACTAAAGTCATCACTTTTTAAAACATGGCGTGCCTGTGCACGTTAGCTTTGAATATAGGTGATTTGAAACTTTTAAAATGAGTTTTCTGTTAGAAAAAAACAGGACATTTTCCATTATTTCCAAAAGCAGGCAGGACGCAGGACAAACAAACATATATACATAAATCAGGGCATGTCCTGTAAAAGCTGGACGTAAGTTCTCACAATCTCATGTATTAGATAACTCCTTATTGGATTGGAAGATAATAAGCCTTCAGAAAAGATTTTGCATATAAATCAAGTTGAAATTTTAACTACCTATTATTGATTCATGTTATCTTATCAATTGATTGCATTGATAAGATAAATTGAACTATGTACAAACAGTACCTTACCAAATTTTCTATAGATTTAAATGAGCTAAATGAAGAACTGGGCGATAATTTCAGAGGAAGTTCACTCATTTTAAATAAATTAACATCTAATTTAATAGAAATTATTAGTAAAAAATGTATTATTGATTTTGATTATTCAAATTATTACTTTTAATTTTGAATTTTAGCGCTACTTTATTTCTTATTATTGACAGCGCATATCACAGAGAATCCTAGACTAGAAAACTCTCTTTTTTCAAAATACCACCACTTTGAATCCCGTAATATACCTACTTAATATTTTTTCCGTTTTTAATCTTCTCTATACTTATAAAACGCAAAGCCCAGTTGGTATATTGATTCTCTGACTGGCCGATAATCAACGTAGCTCCACGATGGCTTAAAGCTAGAGACTTGAATTTGGCACACAGATCCCTTTTAATATGAAGGTGTGTAATAAGAAAGTAGAAAAATCGAAAATTCAAGTGGAAACAAGTTTCCGCCATGACGCTTTTTAGCGGGTTTTTTTGCAATTTTTTTCTGGGCAAACTAGAGATGACGAGAATGGGGCCCCGAAAAATATTTTATAAGGACCCCTTAAAAAATATAAAAATTGATTTTTTGGGGGTTCTGCCCGATTTAATACCGGTGTTCACCACGAAAAATCGGAATTGAGAAGTACCACTTCGGTATGAAAGTTGAAATTCGATACAAAGGTGTTCCGCAGTACAAAAAATATTGGGGGTCGATTTCACAAAAATCCAAACTTGAGAAGATTTTTTAATGTCGCAATCTCTAAATTGTTGTTAAATTTCGTAACCGTAGTAAAGCACAGGCAAACAGCTAGTCACTTTCAAAAAGTTAAAAATATATTTCTTTACATTTTCCCCTTTTTAATAGATTTCAAAAAGTGTCGTGCCCAAGCAAGATTGGTCATGAAGGCATGGCCGTAAAAACGTTTCCTTACCTGTCTAGTTGGGTTAAAATAATATTATGTCAAGAAAGCTAACAAGTAAACATTAAAAAGTTGTGTTTTGTCATCAGAGTCTTCTTTAAAGGTAGAGCACATAAGTTTTTCAAAAATCAAAATCAATATTGATTGAACATTACAGAGGGAAATAATTAAATATGTATTAAAATAAAAAACAATTAATACACAGGTAATTTATCTAAATTAAACTTTTAACTTGAGAATTTAGTTAGCAACTTGTAAAAATAAAAAGTGCTAAATGGGAAAAATCCCGCGTGTCCGAAAATCCCACGTTTCTCAGGACTGTGATTTATTACCATTGAACCGGGGTCTGGAGTGTGTCTGGCAACAAAATAAAAACTTTTATGTTTTTCAACAAAAAATTTTTTTTTAAACTCGCTTTTTCATTGACCATGTTAGACGGTTTTACTTAGGTTAAAGTTGTTTAAAAAAAAAAAAAAAAACATTTTTTTACGGGAGCCATAATTTTTAAGGGAGCCACTATTATAACATTACAGAGGTTTTTTTCGCTTTTAATGTTCAATATAAGCGTCAAGATGAACCTCCCCCAAACCAGAGAGGTTAGGAAACGTTCTGATCGACCATGCCTTGATGATGAAATAGTAGTGGCTCTCGTAAAAACTTGACTTTATTCGAGCCTTGTGCCTCGTTCCTACCACATGGGTAAATCTCAAAATTACTACATAGGAAAATGTTTGCTCCCGTAAAAATTCGTCCCGGTAAAAACTTGGACCCGACTTAGGGGAGAACCGTAGGGTCCGCAAACAAGGGAAAATCCCACGTTCAAAATATTATTCCCGTTTGGGGAAAAAATTTTTGCTCAAGCAATAAAGGCATGGCCGTAAAAACGTTTCCTAACCTGTCGAGGGGGGTTAAAATATGTCAATAAAGCTAACAAGTAAACATAAAAAGTTAAAAACAAAATAAAAGAGAAGTGGAAAAAATAAAAATATGGTTGGTGGGAGTTTTCCCGCGATGTGCCGCACGCGACAAAAATCCCACAACTATGGGACCCTACGGTTCTCCCCGGAGTACCATAAAAACTTGTACTCATTTGGGCTTTGTGCCTTGTTCTGGGATTCGGCACAAGACCCACATGAGGACGAGTGCGGCATATGACAGAGAATCCTGGACAGGAAAAATCCCTTTTTCCCAAATCCCACCACTTTTAATCCCATGATATCCTTAATATTTCTCCCCTTTTTAATCACTCAAAAGGCATGGCCATAAAAACGTTTCCTAACCTGTTTGGAGGGGTTAAAATATGTCCATATAGCTAACAAGTAAATATAAAGAGTTAAAAACAAAACAAAAGAGGCGGCCGGAGAGATATTGCTAATTGCAAGCCAGTAGCGGCCCGTGAATATTTGGCCTGGGGGGCTATACAATACAATAGAACATTTTTAGCTTACCTTTAAAGTATTTTATTTACAATTTTCACACTACTCCAGATACCTACATACTTATAAATAAAAAGTAAAGCAAATTGTCCTCAGGAGGCTGAGAGTTACGCACAAGATAAATCACATCACCAAACAGAAAAAAATATTTTTTCAAGAGTAATCTCATTTCGATGTTTATTTTATTGAGAAAACACTTATTTTCTGACAGAATTTAAATTAATAAACAAAGTTAAAAAGAACAATTTTCAAAGTTAAAAAGAAGAAAAAAAAAATCGAAAGTATTTTCTATGTGATAAGATAACTGATAAGAAACCAAGTTTAAGTTTGTTTACCTCAACACATCTCCCCGGTGCAGGACCCTGTTTTTAGGGTCCTGCACCGGGGAGATGTGTTGAGGTAAGTTTAAAAAAAAAATCAAAAAAGAAATTTCAAATCCCTTTTTTATTGGACGTCATGGGTCCATGTTTGACGGTTGTGCATACGCAATAGAGACATGGCCGTAAAAACATTTCCTAATATCTCTAATTGGGTTGAAATTGGTTAAAAATATTTTTAGATTGGTAAAAAACAAAAATCTAAAAAAATTTCTCCCCCGAAGCAAATTTTCATATTTGTAAGAAAAAAAATCCCTCTATAAAGTTGGCACTTGATAGAGAAAGGAGGAAAAAAAAATCGCAAGTCCCATGCAAAATTTTTTACACCCAGGAGACACTTCTAACATTTTGTCAACATGTGGACACTTCTAACATTTTGTCAACATGTGGAGGGCAGGCCCAATTTTTTATATTTTAGACATGATAATGATGCCTGAATATATTCGATATTCGAATAATGATATTCGAATTATAATGTAAATTTTCTAGAGTTTTGGAGCTATAAGCTTAGCGCCCGTTATATTATATACTCACTGTGAGACATGGTGAACATACGATATTTTCTTTGCAAGAGAACAGCAGATATTTTAAGCAACTCGCAAATTAAAGGGATATATTTTTTCAAGTTTTTTCCCTTTTTGGGGGAAGAAGAATACTTTGGTAGGTATAAAATTAAATTACAAACGAAATATTTTTATGCTTTATTTTCTGTAATTTTGGGGGGGGGGTGTGCCTTTTTGCCCTTAAGGAGCAGCCGCCCCTGTTGCAAGCCGCAAAGGGGAAAAATCCCGCGTGCTCGAAATTCCCACGTTTCTTGTCCAGGATTCTCTGTCAGGTGCCGCTTTCAATGAGGACAAGTTTTTACCAGAATCTATTTTGTGCCATATTGCGTTTTGGAACCGGGGAGGAGTGTTTGGCAACTCTTTCAATTTTATTAACCAATTTTAAGCCAATTAGAGAAGAGGTTAGGAAACGTTTTTACGACCATGCCTCTATTGCATATTTACAACCGTCCAAAATGGATCCATGACGGCCAATTAAAAAGCGATTTTTTTTAAAAAAAAATATTTTTTTGAAATTGGTTGCCAGACACTCCTCCCCGGTTTCAGACCCAAACATATTGAATTTTTTTTAAATCTGTTATTTGAATGGTTATTTGTTTTGAGTTTTGAGAATTTAGGTACCTATTTATGCTGATTACGTGATAATCTGATATTTTCATACAATTTAAATAATTTTAAAATTAATTATTCCTTTAATCAATTTCCGAATAATATGTTGAATTGAAAATACTTGCTAGTAATTAATAGTTAATAGCTAGAGAGTTGTTATCATATATTTATCTCGTATCAAATTCAATCTTATAAATATGTCCGGTTTTGATGATCAGAGTCCATTTGGTCGCCCAACAATTGACGATGATCCGTTTGCTGTAAGTTATTAGATTAACAGATTCATTTTGAATTATTATTGAGAAGCTTTATTTTGGAATGTTAAATTCTTTGCTTTTGGTGTTTCGTAATGGTATGTCATGATTGTGTTGTTAAATAAATAAAGCTATCTATCTGCGATAAGAATTATTCTTGTTTTCAATATTTTGTTTCGCAATGGTAACTCGAATTGCCGGGTGCTTGGTGTGTTCTTAAATGTGTCTTCCGGGTACTTTGTGTGTTCTTAACTGTGTCTACCGGCTGCTTGGTGTGTTCTTAACTGTGTCTATATGTTTAGTATGGACAGTTAGTTAATTCACAATAGCAGTCCATGAAGTATTGACCTTTGTGAGGTAACCCCTATTCAAATAGGAATGTTCTAGAGCTAACATCTTTGGAAGAATTTTGACACAGGGTGCACTATTTCAATAAGAAACTTTTATAATTTTATTAAATAATGGGGAGTCCATTCTCGGTCATTTTTCGTTATCCCCCTTAGTTTGCCCAGAAAACATTACAAAGAAACCCGATAAAAAGCGTCATTTTTGGCGATAACTTGCTTCCGCTTGAACTTTATTTTTTTCCTTTCGTTTTACTTACCTACAGAATAAAAGGAATCTGTGTGTCATATTTCAATTCTTTAGTCATTGTGGAGCTACGTTGATTATCAGTCCAACTGATCATCCGATCGCCAAAGAATTAGAAAAAAAATATATATATATAAAAAAAAGAGGTTCCTCGATATTGTTGTCCTAGCGAAGTATTCAATATCCCATTGCAAATAATACGCCTAGTTTTAGACACTCTTGAAAGTCATGTCTTGGAGATTTCAAATGGCCGCCATTTTGAAACCAAACTCGCTAGACGTGTAACATTTTTTGCAAAGTACTTCTAATTCTATTGTCTTTCTGAAAATGTATCACAAGACGGGGGTTCATATTTAAAAAACAAGTTGGACCCCCTGGGGGCCACATGGGACCCGCCCCTGAATAATTGGTCACACCATCAGGTGTGACCAATTATTTCAAAACTCCACGCCGTTCAAAAGATATTTAGGTGGTCTCTGACTTTTGGGACACGCGGTAGGTATACAAATATACACATACACCACAAATGATACCGTTCTTGAGATATTTTGTGCAGGTGCACACACGGACCAATGAAAACTCGACATTTTTTTCGAACATTTCAGCCCATTACAATACTTTCTTCTTTTTTATAGATAAAGTCGCGTGATGTTCACACCAGGTTTTTTAAAAGTATTTTTCTGGCAGACGTTTTACAACACAGTTTTTATGCTTCAGTTTAATCACTGGTGATTGGTTGGTTCTAGTATTTTTCTTTTTTAACCAATTTTACAGGATCCATCCGTACAGCAGGTCACCCGAAATGCAGCAAGACAAACTATTGATGATTATAATCCATTTGCTGATCAGTCAGGAAGACCAACCGCAACAGTAAGTATTTCTATGTTTGATTTTCGGGGAACAGTTTTGGGAAGCATGTTGCGAGGTGAAAGTTAGGTGAAATTTACAGGATTTTGAGGATATGTTTGTGCATGGCAAAAGAGTTTTTTGGTACAGACATATGTAATATGTATCTCTAAAAGTCGCCAGTCTGGCCCGGTTAAAAAATGGGGGGGGGGGATTTTCGGGATTTTGAGGATACGTTTGTGCATGGGAAAGTATCTTCATTCTTTCTTTAAACAGCCATACCTATTCTGAAAATCGCCAGGCTGGTCAATACATGAGTAGGGAGGTGAAGTTAAGACCCTCCGACAAATGTCTACCTTTGAATTCCAGTATTTTTATTTCAAGAACTTTAATAAAAAAAAATTAAATATAATAGTGAATTTGGCCCAGCGTGTTAAGGACCGTTTACACGTACATGTTTTGCATTAGTGCCCGGCATTAATGCTTTTAACCCTAGATTGCTGGAGTACTTTTTCTGTACGTTATTGCTGGATATGCGTCATTTTGACTCACCACTCATTTTTCCTTGATTTTTTCGGTTGGTTGGTTTCATTTGGTTTAAAGGTTATATCAGATGAGTCTTTTACCCTCCTGGTGTTGGCCGTACCATACCAACTACTCACATTAACCTCAATGTGAGACCAGGAAAAGCCAGAAGATTTTTTTTAAGTTGAAAAAAAATACTATTTTTTTTTTAAGTGTAACAAATAGGTACAGGAAAAGTAATCATGCCACAGTTAAAATTTTATGACCCCCCTATAAAACGTCAAAATGACTCACCAAAAAACTAGCGTTATCGCTGGAAATGCGTCAAATTGACTCACTAACTTTTACGAAAAATTACTTTAGAAAAACAAATAAAGAACTACGGCTGTGCTCATTTTAACATCTCACTTGAAACTGAATGTGCGAGGAATACATGGAGTCTCAACAGGATCGAACAAAAAAGAGGGGGGGGGGATTGAAATCAATCACACCTATGCGTCAAAATGACTCATGTCCAGCAATCTAGTGTTAAGAAAAATGAGCTCATGTCCAAACGTACAGTTTTGGCATTCGCATGTCTCGGTCTCGTAATATTTCTTATCCGAAAAACATTTGCAGTGAGCATTGCTGAGATATGACGGTAAGCGTGAACAGGCAATTACACGTTCATTTCTTGCACGCGCATGGAGAGACATGAAGTAAAAATCTTTGACTAGTTGAAGAATTTTCAAAACTGACGGGTGAACTGTATATGCTGTCAGTTTTGCTTTTAAACGCTCATTGTCGCATCATTTTTGGCATGCAAAACATGTACGTCTAAACGGCCTTTTGGTCTACTAAAAATGATTGAAAAATCGTGATATTAAAAAATGAAAAAAAAAAAAAAAAAATGACAGTATCGTTTCAGAGTTTAATTAAAAAAGTCAAAGAAAATATACCTTTGATGGCAGAGGTTTCCTATTGCTGGAATTGCTTCTGTTCAGAAATATCCGGAGTCCACCAAGGCAGGGAAGCATCTGGTAACATATCACACAAAGTAATAGTGGGGCATAGTATTATAAATTCGGACCATTTTGGTGTTTTTGGAAGTGGAGTTTGCAATGCCCCAATATCTTAAAAATCATTGTCTCATGATGTAGGTACTAATAGTGATGAAAAAAAATCAACCACCTGCAGTAATAGAAACTAGCAGGCTACTGTATAGATTGTAATAAACCAGACATAATGGTGAGAAATAAACTGTTAAAAGAAGCTAACAATACTACCCAACACTCAGAATGTTAGGCGTAGCAATACTACCCAACACTCAGAATGTTAGGCGTAGCAATACTACACAACACTCACAATGTTAGGCGTAGCAATACCCAACACTCAGAATGTTAGGCGTAGCAATACTACCCAACACTCACAATGTTAGGCGTAGCAATACCCAACACTCAGAATGTTAGGCGTAGCAATACCCAACACTCACAATGTTTGCCGTAGCAATACCCAACACTCACAATGTTGTCAATACGATAGCAGAGGAGAAACGCAAGTACACCGAAGTGGCAGATGAAATTAAGAAAATGTGGCAACAAGAAGAAGCTTACATCATAGGCGTAGCAATACCCAACACTCACAATGTTGTCAATACGATAGCAGAGGAGAAACGCAAGTACACCAAAGTGGCAGATGAAATTAAGAAAATGTGTCAACAAGAAGAAGCTTACATCATAGACGTAGCAATACCCAACAGTCACCGTCAATACGATGTCAGAGAAGAAAGGCAAGTACGCAGAATTGGCGGATGAAGTTAACACAGGTGTAATAGCAAAAGATTTGCATGTGAGAGCTTACAAACATTGGGACTGAACAAGAACCTTTTCTTGTTAATGCAGAAAAAACTGTTATTATGAACACCACCAGAATCTTGAGGAGTCAAGAATGACAAGAGTGCTTCGAGGAATCCCGTACCTTGTAAATAAGTACCACGGAAACCTAAGATTTAAAAGGAATGTTGTTGTTAACGTTCTCAATGACTCTCACTGTGTCTCCTCAAAGAGTTGGTATATAAATCCTTGAAAAGGAATGAAAACTCATAATGATAATAATTAATGTAACATTTTTTAGTAAGTCACATTACGAAAAAATAAAAGTTACACCAATAATATTTTTTTAAAAAAAGATCAAACATGTCATGAAAAGACGCGGTCTGTTAATGTCTTATGCCAGTAAGTAGCTTACAAATCAAACTTTGTGTACATTTTTAATAATTATTTTTGTCCTTGTTTTAGGTCCGAGGTGCTTCGAATCCTCCCCCTACATTTGACGAGTCCTCAAAACCTGCCATTTTAGTACCTAACCAAGAAAGTGCTCCCGCTCCAAATTATTCGAAAAATGGGCAACAAACTGAACTGCCCGCAGATAAACTCCTTCAAGAACTTAAGGTAGGTAAAGGTGAACATTCGTCGTCGCATCCTATGGACCCGGAGCAGATAATACAAAAAATCTCTGCTAATGTTACACAAGGGTTAATTATTTTACTGACAAAAAAATAAAAATACGAAATTTGACATTTTACGTTTCAAGGTACGTAGAATGCAAAAATTGCGTCACGCAATCCTACTATGATCTAATTTGTAATGATTTACATTTCAGGCCAAACAAGAAGCGTTGGATAAGAGAGAAAGAGAACTGGAAAGAAGAGAGAAAAACGTTACCAACATAACAGCCAATAGTAAGTATTTGTACATAATCTGGGTGAACATCCCACGACATTCCTTATCTGCAGGGTGTCTTAAAAAACATGTAATCCTTTTAACCACGCATCTTGGTATGCTCAAATAAAGACAACTTTACTTAATAAACGTGGGTCTGGATATGCACCCATCCGTACAACAAAAGGCAATAAAAAGGTAAGCCCAGTACCACTTCTACTGAAAAATGGTCAAATTTAGTAGATCAGTAGTGTTGACTTGACTGGTGGGATATCCCCCATGCCGAATAAAACACAAGTAATGAACAACCACGTAATGGGCAAATTTCGGCCTCCGTTTGAGGTTTTGGACCACGTTTGTGGAATAAGTCAATCCGGGCCTTTTTTATGTTCATAGCACGAACATAAAAAAAATTGCTTGAAGACCAAAAAATTATGGCGTTTTTAATCCTTGGTAAACCTAATAACTCCGCCCCTGGATGTGAGAGGATAATGAGCGCTTTTTCATAAGAAATCACAATTGATATCTGCATTATCTAAGCTCCTTAACGCATATCAGTTCAAAATTGATTGATGAATTTCCACTCTGCCAAGCAAGCCCAGATCTAAGTAGCAGGAGTAACCCAGTTGAAATAGTCAAACCAAGCCGAGGGTTGTTCTCGTCAAAACGAAAAGTGGGCGATCTTTGGTAAAAAAAAACAACAATCCAGGATGAACTAGTTACGTAGATAAGAACCATTGATCCAGAATGAACTAGTTACGTAGATAAGAACCATTGATCCAGAATGAACTAGTTACGTAGATAAGAACCATTGATCCAGGATGAACTAGTTACGTAGATAAGAACCATTGATCCAGAATGAACTAGTTACCTAGATAAGAACCATTGATCCAGAATGAACTAGTTACGTGGATAAGAATTATCGATCCAGGATGAACCAGATACGTACGTAAGAACCATTGATTCAGGATGAACTAGTTGCGTAGATAAGAACCATCGATCCAGGATGACCTAGTTACGTAGATAGGAACCATTGATCCAGGATGAACTAGTTACGTAGATAAGAACCATTGATCCAGGATGAACTAGTTACGTAGATAAGAACTATTGATCCAGGATGAACTAGTAACGTAGATAAGAATTATCGATCCAGGATAAACCAGATACGTACGTAAGAACCATTGATCCAGGATGAACTAGTTACGTAGATAAGAATTATCGATCCAGGATAAACCAGATACGTACGTAAGAACCATTGATCCAGGATGAACTAGTTGCGTAGATAAGGATGACCTAGTTACGTAGATAGGAACCATTGATCCAGGATGAACTAGTTACGTAGATAAGAATTATCGATCCAGGATGAACTAGTTGCGTAGATAAGAACCATTGATTCAGAATGAACTAGTTGCGTAGATAAGAACCATTGATCCAGGATAAACTAGTTACGTAGATAAGAACCATTGATCCAGAATGAACTAGTTACGTAGATAAGAACCATCGATCCAGGATGACCTAGTTACGTAGATAGGAACCATTGATCCAGGATGAACTAGTTACGTAGATAAGAACCATTGATCCAGGATGACCTAATTACGTAGATAGAAACCATTGATCCAGGATGAACTAGTTACGTAGATAAGAATTATCGATCCAGGATGAACCAGATACGTACGTAAGAACCATTGATCCAGGATGAACTAGTTGCGTATCCAGGATGAACTAGTTGCGTAGATAAGAACCATCGATCCAGGATGAACTAGTTGCGTAGATAAGAACCATCGATCCAGGATGACCTAGTTACGTAGATAGGAACCATCGATCCAGGATGAAACAGATACGTACCTAAGAACCATTGATCCAGGATAACCTAGTTACGTAGATAAGAACCATGCATCGCTGTGCACGGCCAGGTGGATCAGTTTGTTTTAGGCACTATCATAACTTTATTGTCCTTTTTGTTTTGTCCACAGTCAGAATGAACAATTGGCCTCCTTTACCCGATGGATTTTGTTTTCAACCTTGCTTCTACCAAGACATAGATGTGGAAATTCCAGTTGAATTTCAGAGGATAGTTCGTCATCTCTACTATTTGTGGATTTGTAAGTTCATACCTACTAAATTGTCATGTACGGTCAAGATAGGGCAAACAGCCAGGTATTCGTTTTTTTTTTTTTTTTTTTTTTTTTTAGTTTTTTNTTTTTTTTTTGTGGCTGTGAAACCTCCAGCATTCCACTAAAGGATCTTTAGTATGTTTCCAGAGCTCATCACAATCAAAACATGGAAATCTATTGGTCATTCGAGGCGAGGGCTTTACCCACCATTCGCTGGAAACTTTGCTTTTGTTTTGCTTTAGGACCCAAGACATAGCCAGATAGCATTGAATATGTAACTTAATTTATCAAATAAAAGCAAGATATTTTTTAGCTTGACATCTCTTTAACATCTATTGGTCATTCGAGGCGAGAGCTTTACCCACCATTCGCTGGAAACTTACAAACCAGCTACCCACATTGACATTATCAAGACCGGGTTGGGCGGAAAATTGTCAGTATCACGCCGGCGCGAACCTTCAGTGATCTAACGGGAACTGGTTAATCAATGTGCCATGGACGAGAACTAAGAAGAAATTTAAATATGGTTCAAAAAATTATGAAGAATTTGAATTGAAGCGTTGCGAAGCACGAGGTACACCTGCCAATATTGATCCGAACTTTTTATTTTTATTGTTCTTCCTAGTGTTCGGTAGTGTAAAAACAGAATCTTCAGCTAAATATACAAAGGTAGCGGGTTTACCCTGTTTCTCGCCACGATTCAATTTTAATTTTTCATAATTTTTTTAAAACCATTTAAATTTCTTATTCTTTGAGTTGATAATGTTACAAATTACATGCTATCTAGCCATAACTTGCTGTATTTTACCAAAACATTACTCGTAGCTATAACTTGAATACGGTTGGACATTTTTGAGTTCTGAAAAATTTCCTGTTGTCCCAGGCTGTGGTTTTGTGGGGATTTATAATGATCAATTTTATCTATCTCTAACCGTTCTGATCAAACAATTTCGGAGAACACATACTTCCACACATCATAAATTCACTTTTATATACTAAGATGTGGTACTCACGACGTCCGCATTGTCTGTGCAGGAATAGAAAGTAGCGGAACGCAGTTAGTTTGTATAGACATTCCAACCACCTAATAACCGAAACTTGGTCTTTTCGGTCACTGTAGAATTCCTTTTGGTCAAAATAATTCAGTTTGCTTTTTTTGTAAATATCTTATAAAATCTGGCATAGCGGGACTACGAAACAAGATAGCTGGTTGGATTCTATATTTTTCCTGAAGCTTTTGGGGAGGATCTATTTCCACTATTTTTTATATCTGTACCGTTTGGCCTGTGTTAGCGGGTTTGTTAACTGAATCAGTCTTACAATTAAAAAAAGGACTAAACTTAGTAATAGGTTTGTCTTAGATCCGTGCAAACCATAGGCTAAGGTTTAGGTCAAAATAAATGAAGAAGTACTTCTATTTTTATCATTATTTGAGTATGTATACTATTATGTTGCAAAATGTGTATTAGTTAGTATGGCTTAGTGAAGAGGTAATAAAGATGGGACTTACCAGAAGAACCTCTGTCATTCTATTCTAGACTCACACTGAAGTTCCAACGATCATCGCAAACCCTTAATGAAATTGTTTACAAATCAAATTCTAATAATCTTACCTTATAGAAGGTGATTCAGAATTATACCTACATACGTTAACCACATATTCTATCGACCAATATAAGGGGGGGGGGTCAACTCTATTATACTTCCCAACGGAGAGCCATGTCCATTGAGTTTTAAAAAATGAATCTTACATTTTGAGCTATTGGAACTGGGAAAAATCCATTCCCAGTACAAGATGTCAACTTTCTTCTTATATGGGAATTATGTCCATTACAATTTCAGAGCGGCCACGCGAGGGTGTACTGAAAGAAAATAGGCCATAACTTTTTGATGCTCGGCCAAATTTGAAATTATGTTTGCCCGGTTAAAACCAATGTTATTATGAACAAAAAAAGGTCTGAATTTTTTTTTTTTTTTTTTCTCAAACCAGCGCAATTGTTTGAAATTTTGATTATGGGTGAGAAACTAATTACTCTTTCAATAGTATACTGATGGAACGTGCCTGCTAATTTTTTTTCCAGGAGTTTTCATGATCAGTTTTGTATTGCTTTCGGTAACCACTAATCACTCAAAAATTTGCTTTTCCTAAACTTAAAAAATCTGGTGTGAACATCACACGACTTTCCTTCTCTATATAAAAAAAAGAAAATATAATAATGGGCTGAAATTTTCGATGTCGAGTTTTCAATGCCAAAACAAATTTTTGAGGTCCCCGGAGCCAAAATCTTTTATGCAACTTTGGCTGCAGTTTACATCCGTTGGCAGTTACCCCATATAAAACTTTGTCTACCAATGATTCCAAGCCTGGATGAATAAATGGAGAAAATAATTGATTTTAAGAGGAACACCGCTACCACAACAACAAGAACCGTTGGCGGTTTTTAGCGGTTCCTGTCAAAAAAGAGAACTGTAAGTGCTAGAGCTTAAAATTTGGTGCCTATTTTTATCAATTTTATACATGGAATACAAAATGACACTTTTGGTTGAAATCGAATCTAGGTACTCTTGGCGTTTTTATGCCGCTTTTCATGAATCTGGCATAAAAAGAAAATGGTAAGAGCTAGAGATTTTTTTTTTTTTTTACTATGTCAATTTTATGTATTGTACGCGCCTTGAATTTTAATTAAAATGGAATATACAGTTGGCTGTTGGGCCGCTTTTGGTCGGTTTTCACGAATCCTGCTGGGGGAGGGAACTGTAGGTGGCGCCAGAGATTTGAATTTTGCACATGCTAATTAGGTATATACATAGAACACAACAAATCCTGCTGAGAAATTTTGTTCACAATACACGGACCAATGGCTGAAACTCGAGATTTAGGCTCCGGGGATTTCAAAACTTGTTTTGTCATTGAAAACTTGACATTAAAAATTTCAGCCCATTATTGTAAAAATATGCAGATGTATATATTTTTAATATGAGCCCTCTTCTAAAGATTCTATTTCCAATCTTGTGTCGAAGGGGGGGGGGGAGTTTGATTTGAACCAACAGCATCCTGATTACGAATCCACCGCCTCAACCAATTGAGTTACTGAGGCTATTATTATATTTTCTTCTTCTTTTTTATAGATAATTAAAGCCGTGTGATGTTCATACCAGACTTTTTAAGTCTAAAAAAACAAATTTTGAGTGATTCGCGGTTACCTACCAACCTCTTTTCTTACAGAAAGCGAAACATAACTAACGGAACATGGAAAACTCAGCTGGAAAGAAAATTAGCATGCACGTTCCATCAGTGTACTATTGAAAGAGTAATTAGTTTTTCACCAAAAATCAAAATTTCAAGTACTTGCGTGAGTTTGAGGAAAAAAAACATTCATACCCGTTTTCATTTGGCCAAGCATCAGAGTGTTATTGCCTAATTTCTTTCGGTATATCCTCCTGTGGTCGCCCCTGAAAGTGTAATGGACATTATTTTCATATCAGAAGAAAGCTGACATCTTCTATTGGGAATGAATTTTTCCCCGTTCCAGTAGCTCATAAAGAATTAGGATTCATTTTTTGAAACTAAAAGGATGTGGTTCTCCGTTAGGAAGCATTTCAGCAACTTTTGTTAAAAAATTGACTCCCGATCCCCCTAAATATCTCAAAAAATACAATGATTTTTTGAAACTCAATGGGCATGGTTCTCAGTTGGTAAGCATAATAGAGTCCACCCCCCTCTAAAATATTCCATAGAATATATGGTTAACGTATTTACATATAATTTTGAATCACCTTGTCTAACCAAGTCATCGTTCCCAGGCGGTTCAAATGGTTATAGCTGTAGAATCGGCTTTTTTTTTTTGCCAATAACTCGCTTCTGCCGGAACTTCCGATGATTTTTTTCTTGGTAAATTTGTTTTCTAAAAAGATTTTTTTCTTTATGATCGTGTTGTTTTCAGCGGCAACTATAATATGTTTTACTTTCCTTTCAGTTCATACGGGCCTCATGGTTGTCAATATATTAGGTGCCCTTTTGTTAATGTTACATCGGGGTGATATCGAGCGTCTGTTCCTAGCCGTTTTGTTCACATTTCTGTTGACCCCATTTTCATTTATTTGTTGGTTCCGACCCGCTTACAAAGCGTTCAAGTAAGTCCTTCAACTTGTTTTGATGTTGTTAAAGTTTTTGACGATATTAGACCAAAAAGGTCAAATTTCACTCCAGAATATTATATTGGGGCAGTGATTCTCAACCTTTTTACCACCAAGGCACACTCCACATGATGGTAGTAATTTTGCGGCACACTTCGTTAACAAAGCATCCCCCTTCCATAGAAACAAAAGGAAAATATTATATAGCTTTAATGTTGGAGTCCACTGAACATATTTATTATTTATAATAAACAATCAGTAATGAATATAATACCTCCGACTTCAGTCAAACCGTTGCTACAAAATCAAAATTAGTGGCTGATTTGTGCCTAATGTTTCTTACATAGGCCAGGTATGCAAAGTTTAATAGTAGAGAGACAAATCCTCATATTATTTTTAAGAGCAGAAGAAAGTATTCTCTGACGCTTTTTGGAAGTTGACGACCATGAAGTTGAATTTTGAAAATCACTCGGAGTGCCTCTTTTGAAAGCAGTGGGTATTCCTGTTGAAGGGATACCCAGAAAGAATTTAGAGACAGGTTTAATTTCAGATTTCTCGCGGCACACCGGTTGAGAATCACTGTATTAGGTTCTACTATGGGGCCCATATCACAATGAACCAATTTGACTAAAGAACCCGGATTTCATTTTTGAAAAAAAATGAGGAGGAAAGTTTTTCCTCATTTTATTTGAATTTGAACAAAAATATTTGTATCATTCTGTTTAAATTTCTTGAGAAATCGACAATTTTCGTCAATAAAAGTAATTTCCGGGGATCGGACCTAGATGTCACCATAACCATTCCATTGGCCAATTTGGTTGGGATCGCTGTGAAGTCCTATTTTGATAACGCTAGTTACTTTCCGTAACTCTCATTCTCGCTGACAGTCAGTCTGTTGCGCTCTATAGGAAATCACTTGTACTAATTTGCCCTTTTGAACAAAATTGGTACATACTAAAAGCAAACTTTTTGTGTAGACTCCTTTTAACAATTTTGATCTACACTCTAAAAACAACCTCTCTGCTTTTAGTGCGGGCTCCATTTAACACTTTTGATCTACACTCTAAAAGCAACCTCTCTGATTTTTGTGCGGGCTCCTTTTAGAAGTTGCTAAAATTTTGATTTTTTCCCTAAAAAAAATACGTCAAAAAAATTAGGCATTTTTTTCTTTCTTAAATTTGATTGAATCACTGGTTAGCTTTGATCTAGAATCTAGACGCTTCCAATTCCCGTCAACTGACAATCGGCAACAGGCAAATGTTTAAAATATTGTGGCGCCCCCATGGAAAGTAACTCTGTACCCTTGGCCATTTGAATCTATTGACACTTTTTGTTCACTTATCCGCTGCCTCTCAACATTAAAATTTAAAGTTCCATTTTTTTTTTTTTTTTTTTTCTTAATAAATTATTTTTAGTTTTATNTTTTTGCTTAACTTCTGTCAGCCTCAGTAGCTCAGTTGGTTGAGGCAGTGGATTTGTAACAAGGAGGCTGTTGGTTTGGATCTAACTCCATCCTCGCCTACTGGTCAGAGTAGATCTAAATAAAGAAGTGATTTTTTTTTTTTGCTTCTGTCAGCCTCAGTAGCTCAGTAGGTTGAGGCAGTGGATTTATAACAAGGAGGCAGTTGGTTCGGATCTAACTCCACCCTCGCCTACTGGTCAGAGTAGATCTAAATAAAGAAGTGATTTTTTTTTTTTTTTTTTTTTTTTTTTAAAGGCCTAAGCAGGTTAACCACCAACTACTAGCCAGGAAAAAGAAGTGATAATTGCAATCAGTCTCAATGGAGACCTGCAACTATTTCTATAAAATACATCTCCCACATTGACCCCACCTGGGGCTGGAATCAGAAGAAGCCTTTGATCAGAAAAAAAATGATATTCATAGTTCAATAATAGCCAGAAGACTTGGAAAACCCATGATCATGCGGGGACTGGACCCCGCTGAATTTCCGAACGTGTAATTTCCTCTTCCAATCAAATTATGTAGTAACTTCCATAGTGAAAAGAGGTCATACTTGAGATTGTGAAATATCACTCGAGGGGGGGCTTACTTACGTACTTATATTTCAGTGATTGGTTTCTGGGGGTCCATGATAACAACGCTTTAGATATCATCATCATATATGATGATAACTAAACGCTCCATACATCAAATTCTTTAGAGTTGCATTGTCATAGAGCTCGACCTTCTCCTTCTGTTTCAGAGACGACAGCTCGTTCAACTTTATGGTCTTCTTTTTCATCTTTATATTTCAATTTATGATCTCGCTGATTCAAGCTATTGGCACATCCGGATCGGGCACTTGGTAAGCATAACCATCACCCAGTATGACTAGTGGGTTTATTATTTTACTGACCTCGCTGATTCAAGCCATTAGCACATCCGGATCGGGCACTTAGTAAGCATAACCATCATCCAATATGACTCATGGGTTTATTATTTTACTGACCTCGCTGATTCAAGCCATTAGCACATCCGGATTGAGCACTTGGTAAGCATAACCATCATCCAATATGACTCATGGGTTTATTATTTTACTGACCTCGCTGATTCAAGCCATTAGCACATCCGGATTGAGGCTTTGGTAAGCATAACCATCATCCAATATGACTCATGGGTTTATTATTCCAAAATTTCAAATGGGGCCAGTAAGTTTAAGTGAGTCCGCATTATGTATGTTTTATTCTGCAAATTTATTAGATCAGTAGTGTTTAATAGTAGGCACTACTGATCTAAGTAAATTTCACAATTTTTTGCTCAGAAAGAGATAACAAGAACTGCTAGGTTTTACTTTTTTGACCAGTCTTGTTGCGCGGAGGGGGTGCATTCCCGGACATGTGTATTGCTAAAGCATGGTGGCCTTTATTTGAGCTCTAGTATACGTAGTTAAAATGATTACATGCTTTTTGGAACACCCTGTATTGCCCAAATTTGTTTACTATACACCTTTTAGTACCTAGATAATTTGAATGACACATGATTAACATTTTATCATTGTGATATCAATAATTCNTTTTTTTTTTTTTTAGTGGGAGTTTATATTTTCCAAATAGATTAACACTTTTTATATTCAAAATTATAATAAATTGATTACAAAGGGCTGTGTTCTAAGGAATCGAAACAACCGTTTCAATATTTATATTAACGTAATATAGACATGCTACTTCCTTTGCGGGGTAGTCTAACACTACGATCGAAAACCTTGATGTTAACGTTTTCAACATCAAATTTATCTATCTCAGTTTGTGTCCAGACCAAGAAAGACAACCACTATAATAGGTCTCATCCATGAACTGAGCGTCTGCATAAATAACATAGGTCATAAAGGAAGTTTTTCAGTAACAGACCGAAGATTGGCCAGGGTAGGTCTACCCTGGCCAAAAGAAAATTTGGAAAATATAAACTCTCACTCAAAAAACAAAAAAAAAAAAAAATTGAATTCATGAATTATTGATATCACAATGATAAAATGTTAATCATGTGTCATTCAGATTATCTATGTACCAAAAGGTGTATAGTAAACACATTTGGGCAATACAGGGTGTCCCAAAAAGCATGTAATTTTAACCACGTATACTAGAGCTCAAATAAAGGCCACCATGCTTTAGCAATACACATGTCCGGGAATGCACCCCCTCCGCGCAACAAGACTGGNTATTTTGGCCTTTGGCTTCCCGTCAAACAATTTTTTCAGCCAAAATATCTCTAAAATTTCTGCACGAATACAATACTTTATCTTCTAGGAAGAGAAAGTAAAAAGTAAAACCTAGCAGTTCTTGTTATCTCTTTCTGAGCAAAAAATTGTGAACCTCGGGAGTAACTCTTCTGCTGGTCAGTGCTGGAACACAATTAGAGGCATATTCCGTTATACTTTGTTATTGGCAAACTGTGGTACACCTCGAGAAGGTACATTTTTGTGAGGTTGCCACTTTGTTTCCTCAACTGGAACAGCATAATTGTTAATTGGTCTCCAGATGACTTTGAAGATTGTGGAAAGTTTTCCTAAAGCAGAGGTTCTCAAACTTTTTGGTACCGCGCCCCCTTATCTTGAAATGAAAGCCTCCCACGCCCCCATTCCCTTTACATTATAAATTATGAATGGGTACGGGTGTTGTTGAATGCTATCTCATTCAAATTGCTGAATGCTATCTCATTCAAAACGCTAATGTGTTGCTGAATGCCATCTCATTCAAAGCGCTAATGTGTTGCTCAATGCTATCTCATTCAAAGCGCTAATGTGTTGCTCAATGCTATCTTATTCAAAAGGCGAAGATGTTTCTGAATGCTATCTCTCATTCAAATTTTATAAACATGTTCAATAAAATTACCTTGTAAAAAAAAAAAAAATGTGTACATATAATTTAACTAAATGATAATAATTCAACTGGTCTCGCCCCCCCCCCTTTGGCATGCCTTCACGCCCCCAGTTTGGGAACCTCTGGCCAAAAGCCTTCAAACTTCTTATGTCACATTTGAAGTTTTATTCTTTCTTGCAGTGGTATCTTTGTAGCTTTGAGCACGTTTGATGGTACCCCAACAGGTGTAATGACTGGCATCTTGGTGTTGTCGATAGCATTAGGCTTTTGTGTAGCTGCGGGCATGGACATTCTGATGGTTTCCAAGGTGAGAACTGAACTGAAGTTATTTTTCACTCTTGTACTCACAAAACAAACTGACTAGATATTTTGTTTCAGTTGAAGAAAAAAAAAATCTCGTTCAGAACATTGCTTTGTTCACTTATTGACCGGACGAATTAGTGTCTATTTTTAACTCAACAATTTTCTATAAACTTCCGTCTTTTTGTCCCGAACACCTTGTCCAATTTTGAAGAAAAATAATATGGACATTCTTCACTCATCACGTTCATAGAATTAGCAGATTCTGTTGCGGGACCCTATTAGACGTCAACATTTAATGTGGAAGTTACAAAGTATTTTGAAAAATTCAGGGCGCGTGCTAATTTTGTCCAGGAGTGTATATCTTTTACCGTTTTTAATAGTATTCTATGATTTACCATACAAAAATCGAAAACTTGGTCGTAACTCGAAAACGGTTAGAGAGTTTTGAACTCTGATATTTTTTTCTGGGGTCCTAGTGTTTGTTTTGGGGGGGGGGTCCATACCCATCAATTGTTCTTTTTATTTTGTTTTGTAAAGGAAAGATTTTTTTAGTTTAATTTTCGTCTAATGACTTTTTTTGTCTAATGACTCATTCAATTCATATCTCTTAAAGTCTCAATGGACATTCCTATATTAAACCATCATTAATTGTTCTATACCTCTTATCTTTTCTAATAGTTTTCTATGATTTCTCATAGAAAATCGGAAAATCGGCCGGTTATAGAGTTCTGAATTCTGATAATTTCACTGGGATCCCTTAGGTTTGCGGAGGGGGTCCATTCCCATCAATTGTTTTTTCTTTAGACTTTAATTTTGACTAATTTTCATTTTGACGAATATTTCAGATACACAATATTTATCGCAGCTCAGGTGCCAGTATGGCTAAAGCTCAAGAAGAATTTACAAATAATGTTTTAAGGAGTGAATCAATGCGCGATGCTACTAGTCAAATAGTACAGGGAGCTGTGCGTTCTCAATTTGATCAAACACAACCACAAGCTCCAAGATTTTGAGATTTATTAAATTTAGAAGAAGAAGCAGATAATAATGATACTGCTATGTATAAATAATAATTATTATTAATTTAATAGACTGTGAAATTAATATTGATAATCAGAAAGCAGTCTATTTATATATATATATATATATATATATATATAATTTTCATAATCTGCTTTTTCTCACATGTTAGGTCAGAAGGGGACAAGTAAAAAAAAAATCAGGAGAAATTTTTTAAACACATCGGTCACATTTTGATATTTTGCTTTATTGCAAATTTCAATAAGTTGATATGGGTTATGTCGGACTTAATTCCTAAACATCTAAGTTTTTAAAATAATCACTATCTTTCCAGGATTATTATACAGGGTGTCCCAAAAGTCCGAGACCGCCTAAATATCTTTTGGAATGGCTTTATGTGGAGTTTTTAAATTTTGCACGGTATTATATACCAAATTAAACCACCTGATGGTGTGGCTAATTTTTCAGGGGCGGGTTCCATGTAATCCCCAGGGGGTCCAACTTTTTTTTTTTTTTAATACGAACCCCCGTCTTGTGATACATTTTCAGAAAGATAATAGAATTAGAAGTACTTTGTAAAAAAATTTACACGTCTAGCTTGTTCGGTTTTAAAAAGGCGGCCATTTGAATTTTCCAAGATATGACTTCCAAGAGTGTCTAAAACTAGGCGAATTTTTTGCAATGGGATATTGAATGATTGCATAGGACACCAATGTTAAGGAACCTGCATTTTAGACTTAACTCGCCTAGTTTTAGTCACTTCGCTACTTTTAGAAATAATTTGGCTATTTTTAGAAACTCTTGGAAGTCATATCTTGGAAAATTCAAATGGCCGCTATTTTAAAAACAAACACGCTAGACTTGAATTTTTTTTTGCAAAGTACTTCTAATTCTATTGTCTTTCTGAAAATATATCACAAGATGGGGGTTCGTATTTAAAAAACACAAGTTGGACCCGCTGGGGGGACCCGCCCCTGAAAAATTAGTCACACTATCAGGTGGTTTAATTTGGGATATAATACCATGCAAAATTTCAAAACTCCACATAAAGCCGTTCAAAAGATATTCAGGCGGTCTCGGACTTTTGGGACAACCTGTATTGTCATTTGTTTTGGATTAAGTGTGACTTAATTAAAATATACCAAAAAACATGATAAAAAATATAAAAAAAAATCGATTTTTTTTTTGCAATTAACTCCTTTTATCTTAAACAGTTTTTTTGAGACTTAATTAATTTGTACAATTAGATCTTGTCTTTATAAATCTAACGTTACCCATATCGTAAAATGACATTTTTCACCTATCCTCTTTTGCCCACAAGCGAAAAATAAATTCGTGAAAACGGTAAAAATGGCCTGCTACGAGGTCTGTTAGAAAAGTATCGGGCCTTATTTTTTATTTAAAAAATCTGATGGATTGGAATCAAGCGAGCCTACCTTGATCCTTCGTGCGCATGGGTGAAGCTTTTCTCATCTCTCTCTAGCGTCAGTTCCTGTCGAGCAGTGTTTAAGTGGTGACGTACTGCTCACGTCGGATTATCACAATAACTTGAACAAAAAGTGCTCAGCGTTTTAGCAGATGCTACGTGGTGGGATGGTTAGATCGTACTCGTGCTATGAAGTTTGCTCAAGCTTTTTATAATATTCATAATAACGAACAGTAGTAAGTATTCTTGGTTGGTGGACTGAGTTGAAATAAATGGTATAATTTAATCTGCAGTTTGTGCAATCTGTACTTAAAAAAAACAAAAGTCACTTACTCATAACTCAACGATGGCTAAACCTAGAAACTTTATGGATAATGACGTCAGCATTTTATGCCTAAGAACATATTTGGCGTCTTCTTTTGTAGCGTTTGAATAATCTTGTTCAATTTATGGAGCAGAAAGGGTGGAAACTCGTGCAGTAACATATAGACAGCCGCTAGAGTGCGGCATACATGTTGGTGTGCACACTTATTCAGCTGATATGCCGTTAGCATAAGGCTATGATCAGATGATCGCGCGGTACAACGAACCGCGCGGCACAAGATCTATCTCAATAGTGCATACTGTTTATAT
Organism: Pachypsylla venusta; assembly: GCA_012654025.1. Taxonomy (NCBI): domain Eukaryota; kingdom Metazoa; phylum Arthropoda; class Insecta; order Hemiptera; family Aphalaridae; genus Pachypsylla; species Pachypsylla venusta. Next base: position 19,438,440 of record CM022881.1, on the reverse strand, counting down.
GACCGCGCGGTACTAGTTCTACTAACTGGTATCGATTTATACATATGATACCGCGCAGTCATGTGAACCTGGCCTAAGGCTATGATCAGATGATCGCGCGTTACGACGACCCGCGCGGCCCAAGATCTATCTAAAAAGTGCATATTGTCTACATGACCGCGCGGTGCGTTTTGTTCCGCGCAGTAATAGTTCTACAAGTTTGTATTAACTTGATCTGCGCGGTTTGAGGCGAAATAAAGTAGCCAAGTAATTATTTTGATGCCAGACTTCCGCTCATACATACGTTGTTATGTGAATGCTACTCCCGCGCGACCATCTGAACTTAGCCTAATATTCTCCCCGACTCCAAGTCGTTCTCTGTAAAATAGCGCTATACTTTACACTTCACACACCCTCCGCCTCATTAAGCAAGTTTCTTCTCTTTCTGTTCTATTTGTTATGGTTTATGTATCTAATAATCACCATTTTTTAACTCTCATTATCCTTACCAATCCACTTTTCATTTTGTTTTGTGTATAAAGATAAATAAAATTATTGTTCTTTAATAGACTTCTTTTTTTCACTTCTACATAAATACAACGCTTCCATCTTCAAGGGCGTAGCTAGCATCTGGCCTAGGGGGGGGCAGCTGAGATTTTCATGTCAGGAGGGCGGTCGATAAAGTAAATCAGTACTTATTTAATAATAAATAGCCAACGATCATACCACGTTGAATACACCAGTTCCCGTCAGATCACTGAAGTTAAGCAACGTCCGAGCGTGGTCAGTACTTGGATGTGTGACTGCTTGGGAGCACCACGTATCGTTGGCTTTTTCCGGCCCAACCCAGGCTGGGTGAGGTCAATGTGGGTAGCTGGTTTGCAAGTTTCCAGCGAATGGAGGGTAAAACCCCCGTCTTGAATGACCAATAGATGTTAAAAAAAATTAATAATAAACACCCAAGGGTAACTGATGATTCAGTTATTAGGGAGGGGCGATCCCAGGGCACGAGCAAATGGTTGATGATCCCTGGATAGTTACAAGTATCAGTAACGTCCCAGGAAGTAGTGAGGTAACATTTTAATACTACATGAACATCAACTGCGATCTCCCAATGGAAAAAAAAATTGTATTAAGACTCGGAAAAACGCTACCTCCTGGGGGGCAGCACCAGGGCACTTCTGGAGCCACCACTAGAAGTGACAGCATGCGATCCGGTAGTGATCGCAGGGAGACAAGAGGAATGCGGCAGACTGCGACCGGGGTACCCGAAAACAATCAAAATGCCGACACAAATGATAACAGTCAAAATACATCCAGAATGACTGTGACTGCTAGGAGTGCTTCTCAGTTAGGCAGTGTCTTATTACCTGAGAACACCTTAGCAGGAAGAAAACGAGTGCGTATGAAGTGGACCCAAGATATTAACACATACATCATGCGCACATATTACTACAACACATACATCATGCGCACATATTACTACAACACATACATATTACTATATCAGACGACCCGAAACAGACTCAAGAGCTTTCCGCCAAAAATTACACCAAGCGTTTGTTGTAGAATACCCCAATGTCACGGTTACTGAACAAAGAATTGCAGATCAAAGACGAACAATTGTCAACAACAAACTTTTAACCGATAAAGCTCTAGAGACAAAAGTTATGCGCGAAAATTTTGAAAGAGAAGCAGTTGCGTCATCTGAAACAAACCAAAACAACACAATGGCAGAAACTCAAAGTGACAACATAAGAGTTATCGACACTCAAGATGTTACAGAAAATATCGAAACGAGAATAGAATCAACCAGTGACAGAATAAACGCCAACGATGAGATAACTCTACAATGAAGAAAACCATAATATAATGCGTGAGGAACAGAAAGGATGCCGGAAGGGCGCTAAAGGATATAAAGAACAACTTATCATAGACTGAGTACCTAATACTCAGAGAAGTCAAGAAGAAAACAAAAAAACTATCTTGTTGTTAGGTGGATTACCAGAAATCTTATTACAGCGTACCCCATCAATGGTTAATTAAGATTAAGGTCTTGCAACTATATAAAGTCCACCCCATATTGATGGAATGTCTTCACCAAATGATGCAATCCTGGAACACCACCGTACACCTAACGACAAAACAAACATCTATAACCAGGGAGATTCCTTGAGTCCATTGTGGTTTTGCTTAGCATTAAATCCGCTTTCCAAAATGTTCAATAGAACGAAAATAGGATACACCTTGAACAACCAAGTAAAACACACCATCTCACACCAGTTATACATGGATGACTTGAAACTATACGCAGTATCCCATGATCAACTGAAAGAACTAGCGGAACAGTTCTCCGGAGACATATGTATGTAGTTTGGGCTTGAAAAATGCAAGGTGATAAATATCGATAAAGGAATGTGCCAAACCGACGAAATTCAACTAGCAGGAGGAGTTTTACAATGGAAAAATATACGGAAAGCCGAAAAAAAACAGATGGAACCTATACGTTTGTAAATTTTTTTGAATTTTCCCACCAAATTTACCAAAATACGATTCAACAATGCAACAAGTTTGCCACAGTTACATTTGATTGTTCACAGTGGGGCTGTTGGATTAGGGACAAAATGTGGCATTTATCGTATTTCGGTACTTGATGACTTTTTTGCTTCCAAAAATCATTTTATCTAGTGTAAATTTAAATTGCCCCTTCCGTGCTGCATACTCTCGAGAATTTCTAGGGGGGCAGCAGCCCCCCCCCTTCCTACGCCCATGTCCATCTTACCGTCGATACTGAGGAAATAAAGACGTTGTCCACTCCCAAAATGGGGGTTTAACATCAACTACGTGACTGCCTGTCGTTCAATTAGAAAATTTAGAATTTAGTTAAGCTAATATATTTGTCACAATGTGGTTCCCCGTATTATTGTTATGCCTCATGTTCATGCTTTGATTCGAACCAGCAGTCTCCAGTACCAAATTCACCGTCTGTACCAACTGTGGCTGTGTATCAATCATGTTATGATTATGAAAGTTATTTCGAAAAACACGTGATTTAAATTGATACAAGAAAAACAAACTCTATCTTTGTTTTACTCTTACTAAAAAAAAAAAAAAAAAAAAAAAAAAAAAAAAAAAAAAAAAAAAAANAAAAAAAAAAAAAAAAAAAAAAAAAACATCCCAGTTACCTTTGATTTTCAGGAAAGAGCACGCGGAGCAACATTTGCACATTTATAGATATTTAATTGAAATTTTGCACACTAGAAAAGGGCCGCTTCCGGCGTACGATTTAATTTTTGGATTATAAAATACCAATTTTGAGGAGGGGGTGGGTACTACACCGTTTTTTTTTCTTTAAATTAAATCGCACGATAAAAATTGAGTCATCATAAATTCATCGACGTCCGGACAATCTGGACATACTATACAATTGAGTGATCACAAATTCCTCGACGTCTGGACATACTATACAATTGAGTGATCACAAATTCCTTGACTTCTGGACATACTATAAAATTGAGTAATCACAAATTTGCCGACGTCTGGAGATACTATACAATTGAGTGATCACAAATTCCTCGACGTCTGCACATACTATACAATTGAGTGATCACAAATTCTTCGACGTCTGGAGATACTATACAATTGAGTGATCACAAACGACGTCTGGACATAATATACAATTGAGTGATCACAAATTCCTTGACTTCTGGACATACTATACAATTAAGTAATCACTAATTCGTCGACGTCTAGATACACTATAAAATTGAGTGATCATAAATTCTTCGACGTCTGGACAATCTGGACATACTATACAATTGAGTAATAACAAATTCGTCAACGTCTGGACATACTATACAATTGAGTGATCACAAATTCCTCGACGTCTGGACATACTATACAATTGAGTGATCACAAATTCCTCGACGTCTTTATGAGCTTACTTTTTACTTCTGTTCTTCTTGGTATTATTTTCTTTCTTTCTATTATTTGTTCGTGTTCCATTTTTTGTTTTCTTGTAACTGTTTGTTTGATTTTTCACATTCTCTTCATCAACATACTCTATCATATGGCCATTAGAATCAATCTCCTCGAACTCAGTTCTATTTACATTATTTTGCTGGTGGTGGTGAGAATGTTGCTCCATTCCTAGTCTCCCATATTGATAATTGTTATCTTCTCTTACAAGATTCCTGTACAAATTATTTCTCTCTATAGTATCATATTGATCATATTCTACATCTTCTTCATATTCCACGTATTCTGCATCCTCTTCATATTCCTCGTATTCCACATCTTCTCCATATTCCTCGTATTCCACACTTCCTTCATTCACATACCCTACATCTTCCTCATTCCTAAAATCTTCATCTTCTTCAAATTCCTCGTATTCTACACCATCTTCATTCACGTATTCTACACCTTCTTCATTCTCGTACTCTACAAGTTCTCCATTTTCATCTACATACTCTACTGCTTCCTCGTATTCCATTTCAATCATTTTCTCATTTTCCTCACACTCTACTCCCTCTGAATCATCTGCAAACTCTTCAATTTCTTCTTGTTCATATTGAATTCCTTCTCTTTGTATTTCTAATTCATTTATCTCATTATCAGATATTATTTGTGTACTACTGTCATTGTTTTCATCTTCCTCCATGCTTGATTCATCATAATTTCCTTTCGTTTTAGTGTATTTTAATTGCTTCTTATTTGATTTCTTTTCTTCTGGTATAAACTTATTACTTGCTTCTTCGTCGTCTTCTTCCATGCGTGATTCAAATTTATTTTTATTTCTCCTTGTTTTCATTCTTACATTTCTTAATTTTTCATTCATTTTTTCAGTATTATATTTACACTTTTTCACTTTTTGTTTTGATACATATTCATCAATGGATTTTTCCGCTGTTTCTTCATAACTTATTTCGTTGTTTTCCTCCACATTATTCTCTTCGAAATATTTTTGTTCTTTTCTAGTCATCTGTGCATTTCTTGATTTTTCATAGATTCTTTTGGTATATCTTTGACCACTTTGATTTCCTTCATTTGTTTTGTTCAATTTCTTCTTCAGTTTTGATCTATCACTATCAAGTTTAATTTCATTCTCCGAATCATTTGTTTGATTTCTTACTGAATATCGTATTGGTCGTGGTTCAAGTAGCCTTTTTGTTTTTAATCTTACATCTGAATCGTCCATTGTTTTCTCAACAACTTTTTCTTGCTTTTCCCCTTCCCACATTTTTTCTGTTCCGGGCAATTCGTCTGTTGCATCATAAAACTCCTCCTCAGATTCATCTTGTACACTATCTTCATGGCTCAAACTGCTATTCTCTTCGGTATAAATCGCCTCTTCATTTATGGTTTCCACTCTCTTTCTTAATACCCTACTCTCATTTTCACAGATTTCTACGTCACCATCGATACTCTCTTCCACATTGTCAACTTCTTCTAAAATATACTCGTCTTGGGCATCTATTGATTCGTATTTGCTTCGTTTGTTGCCATTTCCTATGTATTCCTGCTCCTCTTCACGTCTGTCTCCCACATATCCTTCTGTACTAATATTCTCCTCGTGTTGGTCATCTTCTTGCATAATACTATTTTCTGTGTATTCTTCTTCTTCTTCGTCTACATAATCCCCTTCCATATATTCAATACCTTCTTCATCCTCCATTATTTCTTCTTCTTTGCTCTCCTTTTTATCTCCTAATATGTGTTCATCTGATTCACTTTCTTCTCCATTGTAGTCCTCTCTAATTTCACTAATCTCTTCTTGGTTATCATTTTCTAAATATTTGTCACTAAAACTTCTATTTACACATCTCTCAATTACAGTTTTACAATGTTCATTACTATTATTTGAGTTCATACTTATATCATTCAACAATAAACTTTGATTTTCACTTAACGTAGCATTACTTTTTAATCTACTTATACCACTCACTTCATTTCTTGTTAATCTACTACCATCAAATATTTGACTTGTCTCACTAACAAAATCATTCGTTCTAAACGACGTTTCATCATTTGGCTCGTTGATTTGTCTAACACTATACTCATTAGATCGTATATCCAAATTATTCATTTCTTGAGCGACAACTTCTTCTTCTTCTGTCGCTGGTGTTTTAAGATAGTCGGTTATATTTTTCCGTTTTAACGTTCTCAAATATATTTCCCAAAGTTCTGGATCATTTCTTAGTTCATGGAATGGTCGATCCACCAAAATTCTTTGTGTTAAACTTCTCATCTTTTCAATACTTTCTAAATATTTTGTAGCTTCATGAAACCTGGAAAAAAAGGAAAAAAATCCCTCAGTATACCAAGCAGTTAAATCCACATCGAGAAACTCAAGCCGAACCTCGCTGGACTAAGAAAATAATAATAATATAGTATTAATCAAGTGCAATTTGAAATCATGTAAATATACAGGGTGTCCCAAAAGTCTGACATCACCTGAATATCTTTTGAATGGCTTTATGTGGAGTTTTGAAATTTTGCATGGTATTATATCCCAAATTAAACCACCTGATGGTGTGGCCAATTTTTCAGGGGCGAGCCCCATGTGGCTCTCAGGGGGTCCAACTTTTGTTTTGTAAATAAGAACCCCCGTCTTGTGATACATTTTCAGACAATAGAATTGGAAGTACTTTGTAAAAAAATTTACACGCCTAGCGTGTTTGGTTTCAAAATGGCGGCCATTTGAAATTTCCAAGACATGACTTCAACGAGTGTCTAAAACTAGGCGAATTATTTCTAAAAGTTGTCGAAGTGTCTAAAACTAGGCGAATTATGTCTAAAAAAACAGGTTCCTCGACATTTGTGTCCTATGCAATCATTCAATATCCCATTGCAAATAATTCGCCTAGTTTTAGACACTCTTGAGAGTCATATCTTGCAAATTTCAAATGGCCGCCATTTTGAAACTAAACACGCTAGACGTGTATTTTTTTTTTTTTTTTTTTTTTTTTTTTTTTTTTTTGCAAAGTACTTCTAATTCTCTTGTCTTTCAATGTAGAAAACAAAATAAGAACTTTTTAAAAGATTTTTTTTGGTCCGAGGTTCGAGTCCCGAGCTATGGAAGATAAAAGAAATCGAACGAATAGACTTCCATTTTTATTAAAAAGACATTTTCAAGCCAAAATGTTTTTCAAGGAACCCTTGCCCTCCTTCAAAATAAATTACCGTAAAAACTGCTGTAATTGCTAAAAAGTTAAATTCCACCTACATTTTTTCAATTTATCATATGAAAGACCGTAATTCCTCCGAATTACGGTCTTTCAGTAATTCCTCCCAATTGAAAAAACTCGAAGCCTCTGTGATATTCTGTTACAAAATGGCGACTAATTATTTGGTCAAATACTCCTATTACGAGCCCAAACGCACAAGAGGAAATGTGCGCTTGGTTTTATGGTAGGTAATACATCCAAAAGGATTCCAAAATTCCATTTTTTTTATCAATCAACTCAAAGCTCGGGACTCAAATCCCGAGGAAACAAAAATGTTTCCTTTAAAAAGTTCTTAGTTTCTTCATACATTGATAATATGCATCAAAAAGGTATGCATTGTAGTTGAATTTCGCGAGAAAAGGGCATGCTCAAAATTTAATACTTCACGTTCCAAGGTGCGTAGAATCTAAAATCGAATAAAAAAAATCCATCAATTTCTGGAATACAGAGCGACAGAAATAATGTCTATTGGTGATGCTAGGGGGAAAATACTTACATTTCCACATTCTCGACATCTCTGTCAGTTTTTTCAAAATCTTTTTTTAAGTCTCTCAAGGATCTCCGAATTGTATATTTTGTTTCAAAGTTCGATTTCATTCGATTTTCTTTTTCTAAACTTTCGACTGCATTAAAGCACTCGGCAAGAGCACTGAGTTGATGACTCTCTAACAATCTGAAAACATTTGTTTAGGATCATCTATACATATTATCAATTAGTCACTTCGCGCCTGTCTGTCTGTTCACGATAAACTCAAAAACTATCAAATGGATTGTAATGCTATTTTCACCAATTGACCGAGTGACTCCCGAGGAAGGTTTTAGAGTAAAAAAATCACGAATGTCCAGTCCGTTGGCCAATTTTTAAATTTCTTTCTCAAATTTTCCGAATTTTAGCCAATATCTTAAGAATTGGCTTAGCCAATATCTTAAGAATTGGCGCGACAACATATCAACTCAAAGTGAGAAAGTTTTAGGTGACACCTTAATCCTTCATTTAGGACATATTTTGACAAATTGTGACTCTCTCTCTCTGTAGCAATAGTCCCCTATTGCGATTTGCTTTGGCTAGATTGAAACTAGCCAGTGTTTCAGGTAGCGGCACCTGTTGTTGACTTATCCGCTACAAATTGTGACTAGCCATTCTAGGGTTAGAAGTTCGAATCCGGGATCGGCCAAAATAAAATTTAGACAATACTAGTTGTTTAGCCAAAACAGTGAGAGATATAGAAAAACTGATGGGAATGGACCCCCCCCCCCCCAAAANCCCCCCCCCCCCCCAAAAAAAACATACACTTAGACCCCGGAAAATTGTCATAATTCTAAACGCCGAGTTTTGTATGGGATATAGAAAAATGAATGGGAATGGACGTCCCTTCCCCCAAAAAAAACATAGACTGAGACCGCAAATATATTATGAAATTCAAAACTCTACGACCGTTTTCGAGTTACGGCCGATTTTCCGATTTTTGTATGGGAAATCATAGAATACTATTAAAAACGGTAAGGGATATAAAAAAATTGATGAGAATGACTCCCCCCCCCCCCCCANAATCCCCCCCCCAAAAAAAAAAAAACATAGACTAAGACCCCAGTAAAATTATCAGAATTCAAAACTGTAGAACCGTTTTCGCGTAACGACCGAATTTCAGATTTCTTTACGGGAAATCATAGAATTCTATTAAAAAAGGTAAGAGATAAAGAAAAATTGATGTGAATGCCCCTCCCCCAACCAAAGACTGAGATCGCACAAAAATTATGAGAGTTCAAAACTCTCCAACCGTTTTGCGATTTTTGTATCGCAATTAAAATTTTTGAACCATTATGTCCGATTTAAATAAAATGTTGTACAAAAGCGGTAAGTGCCGATATAATTTAATAGAATGGAATAGAGTTTGTTGGGTAGGACGTGTTGGGAGTAGGCGTTCCGCAGTACTAAAAGTAGGTAGTAATTTTTGAGTAAAATATTGATTTTTTTAAATTGAAAAGTCGAAATCTGGAATTCGTTGTTGAGTATTAAATAAAACACTCAACAAGAGAACTGAGTTAATGACTTTCTAAAGGAGTATTCACACTACACAGCCGTATCGTGATCATCTTTGACATGAAAATATCTTGACCATTAACCATTGCGGTTTTATGCGAGCACAAGTTAACTGTCCGAGCACGGAAAAAAAAACACTGACTGGTATAATTAAAATCACTGTGAGATCACAGTCACTGACACTATCATTGACACTTTGACTGTGTAGTGTGGATGCTCCTTTACAGTCTAAAAATGACATGTCTCCAAAAATCCTTCTTTTAATTACCCCACCGGAGGTTATTGTTGTTAATATGGACAAAGGACCTCTCTAGAACAAAAAGATCACTCTAAAATATTAGGTATATTATGCTCTAGGTTGGTAGGGCCTGCGGGTATTTTTTTTATATCGTTTGATTGACAATATCAGACCTAAGTAGCATTTGAAGTAACTCAGTTGTAATCAGCCGAAACAAACAAGGGGGTGTTTTCGATGTAGCTAAAAGCGGACGATCTTTAATAGGATAAAAAAGTTCGAGTGGATTTGTAAAAATGGTAGAAATAGGTTGATATGGGGTTACGGAAAAAATTCTAATTGCCCTTGGCTGGAACTGTGATGGTATGCGTTCCAAGTCGTGCTGATGCGTAAATCCGGCCATCGTACCAATCGCCTGTCAAATTACGAGTTTCCCTGTAGATGAACCTGTGATGATTGTTGGCTTTTTCTGGTACTTACGTTTTGATTTGATTTTCGTAACTTTCTGTAATTCCAGAAATAGGTTGATGTGGAGTTACCAAAAAGGTTTTGATAGATCTTGGCTGGAACTGTGATGGTATGCGTTCCAAGTTGTCCTCTGGTGCATAAAGCCAGCCATCGTACCAATCGCCTGTGAAGTCACGGGTTTACCTCCAGAGATTGTTGGCTACTTAGACTTACGTTTTAATTTGATTTTCGTAACATTCTGTATCTCCATCTCCAATATCCTTCAATAAATTATTTACAATCATACTTTGGTCTATTGTTTTCGTAAATTGTTCCAGCAATACTTTCTGTTCAATGACATCCTGATATTGTTTGGAAGAGAGTTCAACATTATCAACAAGTGTTGTCAAATTGAATTTTGGACTGTGTTCATGGCGCGTTTCAGCTGGAATTAAAGAAAATTAAATTATTGATAGAACCAAATGGGTTTCAGCTATAACTCTACGATTTTTCTTTAAACATTTATTTGTTCCACGATAACTCTCTATGGCCTTGCACCAAGCCTAAACTCGGACAATTTTTCAATGAATTTTTTTAAAAAAAGTTTGTTTGAATTGGGATACTATGTCAAGTAAAACCATATTAAGGCAGATAAAATACTAACTTGACTGTAAAAATTAAAAAGGTGTTAAAAAGGTCTTCGTCCAACCTAGCTCCGATGATGTGCTCAGGAAAGCACGAAACTAGTCAGCTTTAACACCTTTTTAATTTTTACAGTCAAGTAAAGATATAGTATTTTATCTGCCTTGATAAAAGAAAAGTCTTTTAAAAAAAATTAATGCGTAGCATGCATTAAGCAAATGCTTTTATCAATCTACTAATCTACCACCATATTTTTAGAACATGAATTCGGAAATGGAAAGATCAGTTGATTGTACGGGGAACACTACAACTAAGGCACAGATTCCAAAAAATACTCAAAATCTTTTCATCACGTAGAAATTTTGAGATAAACGTTTTTATTTTTTTCCTATTATTAAAGGGCACAACTTATTTGATGTATATTTGTTGAATTTGTGTGTTTGTAAATTTTTGTGCCCCTATCACACTATTTGATGATACTTTCAAGTAAAATTATTTGATGCAAGTAAGATTTTTTGTTGTGTATTATACCATAGCAACCAGATTGAGGAACGCGGCAGCCCTCCGCCTGCTAAGTCAAATACAATGAGCGTTGCACAAGACATATATTACTTCACGTCACAAAGTGCACTTTTCAGATCTCTCCACAGCAACGGGAAAAATATGTGGAGTGACTTTTGTTGAATATTTCATAATCGGATAGGTGGATGATAAATAAAAGCAACAATTAAAAACAAAATTAGGGGAACATTGAGAAAAAAACATTTCAAAATGGTCATTCTTACACTGTCTTATCTTCCATCTATATCTTCTGCGTCTTCTTGGATGTTGACGAGGCTAAAGCCAAAACTACGGAACCGATTTTGATCGGAGATGTTTCGTTTGGTTGCATCTTGTGGAAGGGTGTGTCTTTTGATATTTTATAGATAATATCTACATAGTGCATATTATTGTGTGTGTGATATAGCCTGATAGCTAGACCAAAAATTTGATTAGTACTCACCAAATAATGTTGAAGCTTCTGTTAAGACAGATCTAGCGGAGAATAAGTTGTATGTTGATTGTAGACCAGTTATGATTTCCTCTTCTGTTAGTAAGCAATAACTACTTTCTTCATTATGTTCCATTGTGAATGATAGGTTATCACAACATATCTATGAAAAATGTAAAGATAACAGAATCAAAACTCCATGACAAACGATCATCACAAATTACAATATAAAAGCATCATTAGGTGATACTTACATTACATAAACAATTTAAATGTATCCTGAGATTCCTCCCTAAAATTAATTACAACTAGGTAGGTATATTAACTTTTGAAAGAAAATAAAATTTGTAACTCAGCATTTTGCTGTTTGCATTGAAAATCACAAAATGTCGTTTAAGAAAATTTAAAAAATGATTTAATGATACATGTGAAGAGAGCCAGAAATAAAGTCCAGGGTTACCCAAAAACAGAATATGTATAGGTACGCGTACCCGGCGTTTCTATTCTATACAAAACATATTCCGAACATTATTTATGTTTTGTAGAGGAGGCTTTACCGGCCTGCAATCTTGACGGGTCAACGTTCTTTATCAGTAAGCGTTTCAAGCAAAATACAAATTAATATTGTTGTTGTTGCTAACAATGTTAACGTTCTCAACGACTCTCACTGTGTCCTGTGTCTCCAGGCTCTGTTCAATGTTTATAATGCTGGCCGCTCTAGATTGGTTGGTCTTGATGGACAGTTGAATAAATGATTTTTACATCATGAGCAGCCATATCAATCAGATATTTCAGGGTTCAGCAAGGATTAATGCTTCAGCAAGGATTTAAGGGGGCACAATGCACAATCGCACAATAGGTATAGGTACCGAATAGAAAATTTAGAGGGGGGGGGGTATCGATGTACGATACCTAATTTGTTAAAAGCTGTAGAGTTTACCACAAATACCTTTCATGCAACATGCATTCTATGGAATATCAAAGCACCTAGTTGAACGTTGACCTTGAGATATTTCGATTGCACTTTCTCTCTCTCTCAATAACGATGCTTCAACCAGTGATGTCATCTTGGCGATTTTATGAGCGTGATGATGAAAAAAGTGCCATGACGGATGACAGAATCTTTGATGATTTTTAATAATAATATTTATTTTATTGACGATTTTTTTATTTATGTATTTCTATTTAGTCTCAGAATTCCCCCCCCCCCCCCCCNTTCATTCGATTTTTTTTTTTTTAAATTACGTGATTAGGTATAATGAAATTTGAGAAACAGCACCCGCTTAAAAGAACTAGGGGAGGCACGTGCCCCCCCCGGGACCACCTCTATATCCGCGCATGTTTGAAGAAGTATGTAGAGCGGCACGGCTAGGATGAACAGTTCCAACAACGAAGAAAAACACGGTGAGTTAACGTTTACGGTGGGAACGGAGGACCATTGAGATAAATTCAAAAAATTAATGGCTAGCCTCATACTTAATATGAGAGATGACTCCGACTCCGGGTAGAAATGAAAGTTATCAATATAGATATACCTATGAGATACTTATACATATTTATAATGTTCAAAGAAGTTGTAATTAATTGGGAAAGTGGGTGGATGCGGCGGTCCCTGCAGGAATCGTCGCACTGACTCTGATATAGTATATATATATATATATTCAATTATTCATCCCTGTTTAGTACTTATGAATAAAAAATAAAATAAAAAAAAACAATATGTAATACCTAGTTGGGGTAAAATACATAATTTTGCTTTATTTCTTATTACGTTTGCGCTATTTCCCCAAGCAGAGTGGTTGGGAAACGTTTATACTGCCATGTCTCGATTGCATAATTACTAAAATAGTCAGGCAGTGGCAGATACAGGTCTTCAGTTGAGGGGTGGGCGGAAGATGGAAGCTCCAAATAATAATTGAGATGAAAGTCAGAATCCGCTTCTGATGCAAATTTTGTAATTAGCTTTGTCTAAAATGGGCATTGACAGTTGATTCTGTATAGGCATGGTCAATTATGCCTGAACAATCAACTAGTTTAAAAGTTACAATTCAGTGTTGAACCGCTACAATACTAATAATGATATAAGACGGCTTAAAATGTTCATGATATTGGAGAGAGAATTTCTTAGCGTTTCTTAATTTGAAGACAGGATAAACTTATAAAAAATATTTACAAAAAAGACAATATCGATTCTAATTGAAATTATTAGGGCGAGCTTTCAATAGCTAATAAATTCGTATATTGATGTTCTATTCTGAACATCATAGAGTCAACACTGGCCTGAGGATGATAGCCTGAGTGCTATTGAAAGCTCGCCCTAATAATTTCAATTAGAATCGATATTGTCTTTTTTGTAAATATTTTTTATTTTTTTACGATACTTTTTATAAATATTTTTATAAACTTATAAGTTATCTACCTACATCTACATCAAAATTTGATAATATTTTTTTGAGTCACGTGATTTTCGAAATGGGATTCATAATCAATAATCATAACCATGAAATAAAAATACTTCTTGCTTATACCTATTCTATCAAAAGTTCTACGTTTGTTCTTTTCTTTGTCTTACCTTAGTTTCTACTCTGAGTCGAACGTGTTCTTATGGCGGTAATTTTTTGAAATTTAAGCATATTTTGTGTTCTAATCTTTTTGCAATTCGGAATCAGGAATCAGTAAATATTTCGAAATTTCAGAAGTTATCAGTTAACTATCTTTTAGAATTATTTAAGTGTTGATTGATTAAAGTGCCAATAAAACCTTGTTTAACATTTATAAAGAATATCAATTTATCACTGAACAGCCTGAACTGAAATAAATCATAGGAGACAAGAAGAGATACACCCGTTCACAAACCCCAATCATGGCTTCTTGATATATTTTTTTTTTTTTTTTTTTTACTNATGGCTTCTTGATATTTTTTTTTTTTTGTTAAATTCTGCTTACAAACAATGTGAAATGTAAACTAGTGTTTTGCGTAAGTAGATTCTGAGAACACAGGCCTTTCTCATGTGCTTCCTTTCTCATTTTTAGTATTCTATTCTCATTTATTTATTAAACGTTGAGAAAATGTCCAAAACAAATATTAATGTTAAGCAACATTTAATTCCTCAACAAAAAAGAGTGAGAAAAATTAGCACAACGAGTAGAGCCGAGAGTGAGTTTTCCGGACCGGGTGAGATTTCATCGAGATTAACACTGGATGGTGACGACGTTCAGGATGACGATGTGACATCATATGGTGAAGATCAAGAAGTCCCGGCACCACCCGATGGAGGATACGGATGGGTAATTGTGTTGGCAAGTTTCCTCTGTAATATGATTGTGGATGGTATAGCATACACATTTGGAATCTTTTTAGGAGAATTCGTTACATATTTTGGTGAAACAAAAGGTAAAACAGCTTGGGTAGGCAGTTTACTCTCCGGAATGTATCTTAGTTGTGGCCCTATTGTAAGTGCCTTAGCAAACAAATTTGGATGCAGAGCTGTTTGTATAGCCGGGAGTGTAATTGGATGTCTTGCATTCGCTCTCAGCACTTTATGCCAAAATGTTAACCAACTCATGTTCGTATACGGAGTCATGGGAGGTATTGGATTTGGACTGATTTATCTACCAGCGGTAGTCTGTGTTGGCTATTATTTCGAATCAAAAAGATCTCTTGCAACTGGTATAGCAGTATGTGGTTCAGGGTTTGGTACATTTGCTTTTGCACCACTTGCATCATATCTTCTCACCGAGTATGATTGGAGAGGCGCAAACCTTATTTTGGCTGGACTTATCCTTCAGTGCGCTATCTTCGGTGCATTCATGCGACCATTGGAAGCCTCTAGAGATTCAAGCCATAAGCCTTTACTTCAGAGAATGGCAGATGAAAAAAGATTTCAAATGGAAAGGGGTTCCATAGGAGGTTCTTACTTTATTGTGCAACTTCCAGATGGTAGCATGGAAAAACGTATGAAAATGCCCATCAATGTTGACCCCGGCGTACATTCAAGTTTCAACTTGGATCAACTTGTACCGGGAACGCCTGTTACTCCTGCAGCTACTATGGCTGTTCTTCCAACTATAACAGAAGTAAAGTTGCCCGAACAAAGTGGCTCCAGCAATAACTCTAGCAACAGTGAATTAAAACTTGACAAGAACAAGAAAGAATTGAAAATTGAAGGTGTGGAGGTTGTCAAAGAAGAAGAGGAAGAAACTAAAAAAAGTGAAGATGCGGGCGATATGGAAGTAAGCCAGAAGGGGACAGAAGAAACGTCTCCAAACGATGAAACCACACAACTTGTTGATGAGAAATCCAAGAAGATTGAAATAAAAAGTTCGATACCCAGAAATGCTTCTCAGCCTGCATTCACTACTCATGTTCAAGGTTTACACAAAAATGGTTCCGTTCCAAACTTCGACCGTATTCGAAAAACAAGCGCCAGTGAAAGATATTGCCCGACGGTTAATTCTAACAAAGCTTCTAAACATAATGTCAATTCTAACGGAGATCTTAGGAAATCACTTCATCTTCGCTTATCAAGTACTTCAAATATTGGGGGTAGTAGACCCAACGCAGCTACTGACGATATGTGGTCCAAAGCAGATGTTGACCAAGATGGTGTTAGCTTTTCAGTATCAAAACAAAGTATCAAACATCCCAAAAAAGATTATTTGCGTCCCATGGCTAGAAAAGATATTTTCTATTCTGGTAGCATAATGAATTTGCCGGAGTACCAGTCACAGAAATCTTTGTCAACGTATAGACAAAGTGTTTTGTCTATTCCCAGATACTCGAGAAGTACGGTAAACATTGATGACGAAGAACAAGAAGTCGAAGATGAAGAGGGCGATGAAGACTGCACCTGTTCGTCGTTACCCGCATCTGTGAGAACAGTCTTAGGATCAATGTTAGATATGTCACTCTTGAAAGACCCTGTCTTCTTATTGATTGGAGTGAGCAATGTGTTTGGTATGGCAGGACTGTACGTTCCATTCGTTTACTTGGTGGACGCTGCTAAGGACACAGTCACTGATCTTGCAGATAATCAAGCGTCTTTTTTGCTATCAATTATCGGAATCACTAACACATTTGGAAGAATATTTTTTGGGTACATCGCCGACTTTCCTTCTGTTAACTCTTTGTTTTTGAATAATATCTGTCTTCTCCTGTGTACTGTTGCTGTTGGGGCTATTCCTTTGTGTCATTCGTACTTCCACTACACAGTGGTGGCTGTTTTGTTTGGAGCATCTGTGTCAGGCTACATCTCACTAACATCAATCATACTGGTTGACTTGCTAGGTTTGGACAAATTGACAAACGCGTTCGGATTATTAATTTTGTTCCGTGGCGCTGCAGCTATTATTGGATCTCCCTTAGCTGGAGGTGTTTATGATTATTACCATTCTTATTCGATGGCATTCTATATGGCGGCTCTTTTTTTCTTAATATCAACTTGTACAAGTTTTCTGGCTCCATTTATGAAGCAATGTTTGAAACAAGAAGAGCCAAGTCCAGTACTTGGCGTTCTGACGCCGATCGATGAGGATGAAGAATTTGAAGTGGAGGAAGAAGAAGATGAAGACGAAGATGGAGGTCTGCACACAACTGTGCGCATCCCAGAAATTGTAGAAACTGGACCGAACATTGAAATTAGTTCTCCCCCGAAAGAAATCAAACAGATTGAATCCGTATTGTAATATAAGAAGGGGCCACCTGTAGCTTGTTGAGTATTCGCATTTAATTATTATCGTAATATGTCCGTGTCAGGTTTCAAAACTCGCTATATACCTACTTGTATAATATTTATATGTAAAAAATGAAGACGCCCCTGTGGTCGAATGTACATCGCACATGGCTTCTTTCAGTTTTTTTTAAAAAAAAATTTGGTCTGGTTGTGTGTGGTATAACTACCATGGAGTAGCTATGGTATTGAGGACACGTGGTAGCATTATAAGGTACATAGTTTAGTGATAATGAAATATTTACTAGAGGTTATGCAAACTTTAGATCTACTGACTTAAGTGTCACCATTCTTGCGTGCATTGCGAAGAATCAAACTTAAGACGGTTGGTTCTTCGCACCGAGGCTACCCGTGCCCTCAGGCACGGCCAAAGACCATCAACACCATTCCGACGACAACTCACTGTGTTTTTCTTCCTTTGGAGAGGTTCATCTCAGCCGTGCTGCTCCAGATACTTCTTCAAAGAGCATCAATCCTTACTGAACCATGAAATAGCTGACGATGTATTCTATGTTTGTGCTGGCTGCTCATGATGTAAATAATTTTTTCAACTGTCCATCAAACCAAACCAATTTAGAGTCATTAGCATTATGGACAAATCCTGTTGGAGTGACCGCCTTCCTTGGCCTGGATATACAGTGAGAGTTGTTGAGAACGTTAACAACAACTTTTGTCTCAAAAGTTAATCCTATACTCTATTTTTCGAAGTTATTTCTTCACATGTACTTAATCCGAAAAAGCTATAGGTAACTAGCTTAGAAAAAGTAAAAATAAATTTCAAAAGAGAAAAAAGTTTTGTATCAACTTCAAGTAAATTGTTAGAAAAAGTACCTTTGAATTTATAATTGTAAAAATAAAATTAATTAAATAAATTTAAAATGAATATAATGAATGTCTATGTTACGGTAAAAGTAGATAATTGGTGATTGTATACAATCACCGGTAAATGTAGGAAATTATTTTCAAGATTGGTGCAAGAGTTTAATCGAGGCATGGCCGATCAAAACGTTTCCTAACCTCTCTAGGGTGTTTATCTTAACGCTTATATTGATAAAATAATAAATAAAAACAAAAAATAATTCAAAAATTCTCGGCATATTTAAAAAAATTCCGATTAAACATTTGAGAATAATTTCCTATATTTACCGGTGATTGTATACAATCACCAATTATCTACTTTTACCGTGGCATCTATACCAAATTTGATCAAAATCAGATGAAGTATAATAAGAGTAATTTCTCTGTGTTACACATTTATGAACGTTTCTCAACATTTGACGTATGCATGTACTTATTTAACGTTCTTCTCTGTGACGCTTTCCTTCTTCTTCTGTTGACGGATAAAATATCACGCACAGTCGTAATAAGAGGTACTTTGCTTGCAAAATTTCAAATGCAAAGTCGTCGTCTCTCGGTGCAAGGTTAAATTAAAAAGGTGAATCATCTACCGTCAGGTTATTTCCTATGTAATTGCATTGAATTTTTCTCATTCCTCTGTTTGTTTTTTTTTTTTTTTTTTTTTTGCTAAAATGTTTCCTTATTTTGGTTATTTAGCACTGTTTGTAATAGATAACCACCTTACTTCAGACTTTCTACCCGAAAAGTGCTAAACGGCCTATTTTTAACTTCCAGGAGAAAAATGAGATTTGACTTTGTCCCCTTACGACACTGATAAAAATATACTCTTTTGATCGTTTAGGTAGATGGGGAAACCTTTTTTGGAACACAATAATGCAACTTTTACATCAAAGTTTAAAATAAATACCGTTATACAGGGTGTAACAAAATTATACTTTAGATTCCTCTAGCTCCGCCCCTGATGATTTTTTTGAAAAAATAAAAAGTAAGAAATAAAATAAGGAAAGTTTTCCTCATTTTATTTGTACTTTTATTTGAACACAAAATATTTGTAGCATTCTATTTAAATTTCTTGAGAAATCGACGCTCTTTGTCATTAAAAGTAATTTCGCGGGGTAGAACTTGGATCTCACCACAACCAATCAATTTTTTCATTGCCTTTTTCCCATCCCTAGAGCTTTTAAAAATTAAAAAAATCCAAGCCATTCAAAATTGAAGGGGTGGTGACCGGTCATTTTGGGGCACGCCGTATTATGGAAGACACAGGATTAGATGTTAATAATTACGACCCATGCCATGTCCTCTAATAGTGGTAAATATCTTAAATTCATGACAATGAAATTTCATGGGTTTGGCTGGGTTTGAACTCACGCCCTACTGTTTACCATTTAGAGCGTCCCACCACTAGAACACCAACCTATTTACAGAATTAGAATAATGTTAATATTCCGGGAATATGTCACTGATATAAAAGCGAGCCTAATGATTACGTAGAATTAAGTCATTTAGGTGACAGGTCGTGCCGGCAGCATTTGGCTGTATCCTTTTTGTATGAGTGTCATGGTGTGCATGATTTTTTATTAAAAAAAATTGATTCAAGAATAAAATTGTATTATTATTATTTAGTATAAGAAAATCACATTTTGATTGAATAAATTGATAGAAATCGTAAATAACCCTCTAGTGATCCGCGTGTTCTTTCCCAGAAATCACAACTATAGACCCCAAGTTGGACCTTCGTACCAAATTTCATACAAATCGGTTAACGCTAAGTGGCGAAAACCCAGTTCACAACAAGCGCGGACAAACAGATTTTTTATAAAATATCTACCTTGAAACGTAAAATATCAATTTTTTTTTTTGGTGGTGGTGGGGAGGGGGTATTGTTTTTTTTTTATTATTATTTTCGTTATTGAAAAGATTCATTATTGAAAATTTTATGATCAGGGTTAATGTTAAAACATGACAATAGAGAGTGTTTGCAATATTATAATAAGCAATCAACAAAAATCATAGTAAAACACATTTTTTAGCATACCTAAATATATAGTACGAACGAATTTTGAAAACGATATTTGTACGTAGTGCCCATACAAATATCATTTTCCAAAATAACTTAAACTGCGCTTATTTTATCGGTGTGTGCTAGTACTCTCATATGTGTGTTTTTCTTACCAATTTGTATCAAATTGTATCTATGTATAGTTAATTCTATCTCTCCTTAGTTGTATTATTTACGTACTTTTTCTTTACATAATTCAATTTTAACAACGGAAAGGTTCGAAAGTAATTGTGACAAGTAGGCACCTTTAGTGAGAATGCGACAAGAACTTCACTATCAGTTTGTTTAATACAATCTTTGTTACCCATTTTTTTAAATTTTGGTCGGATCCACAATTTTGTCTGAGATTATGACACTATTCGAAAATATTTTATCCAACCAAAAACAACTAGATGAAGCGTTCAGACTATTGCGGTTTGCGGTGACCATTTCGTGAATATATAAATCGGTTTTGATGAAAATTAATAATTTTATTGCAATATGAATTTCTGAACATAAAGGGTTCAGTGATCATTTAAGAATTTCAATGTTCTGATTTTCTCTCCTGTTATTTTGAATAAGAAAGGTCAATTGGTCATCTACAAAGTTTATTGATTAGATAAGGTTAACAGAAACAGAAACACGATAATATTATTATTTCATTCCGACGTTAGATCCAAACTGGTATATGCCTCCATAGTATGGTTTCCTGGGATCTTACGAAAGTCTATGTAAAAGTATTCAAATGTCCATTTTTTTTTATTTAACGACTCTTTAACATCTATTTGTCATTCGGGCCC
Source organism: Pachypsylla venusta (assembly GCA_012654025.1). Lineage (NCBI taxonomy): Eukaryota > Metazoa > Arthropoda > Insecta > Hemiptera > Aphalaridae > Pachypsylla > Pachypsylla venusta. Next base: position 19,417,451 of record CM022881.1, on the reverse strand, counting down.
GGGTTTTACCCTCCATTCGCTGGAAACTTGCAAACCAGCTACTCACATTAAACTTTGCAGTTTACTGTTTATTTTTTCTGTTTCTATTAAATGTTGTTTTTTAATATTTTGTAAACATCATTGTCATTCACTGCGTTAAAATAATAGTTTGTAAATTTATAAACGTGGTGATTTTTTTTTTTTTTTTAAAAAAGAAGTGTCTGATTTAAATACCATTGACTTATAATATGGATATATGTACCTATTTTAAAAATCTGAATTTTTAACCCGTTTAGTCACGGCTCATCAATTTCGCATAGAGAAAAAAAAATATTGAATTTTTCAGATGGCTATATGACTGGAATAAATGCTGTTTCTTTATGTTATTATGTCACAACTTTTGTGCTCACAGCAGCATTGTAGAATTTTCCCAATATCAGTCATTATCAATATCCAATTACTTTGATTTTTTTCTATTTTACCTACAATGCTAGCATCGAATGGCTATGCGCATTTATCTCCATAGCTACTCATTGTCCTCACGAGACTGAGTGGGCCCCGAAAACATCCAAAACACAGTGACAAATTTTTGCCCCCGCCAGGTTCGAACCTGGGTCTCCCGAGTGCAAGACTAGTGCAGTGACCACTGAGCCATGGGTGCTGGTCATTTATTTTATTTTTTATTTATTTGGTCAAAATATGCTGACATCAAATTTTGAATTTTGACTCTAGCAGCGGTAATTTTCGAACATCTCGAGTAACTTGACCATGAGAAGGTCGGCGGTGAAAATAGGCACTGGGAATTCTGAGCTTGGTGATATTGAAATGATTTTTAAAAATATCTTATAATACTATGATGCCCAAAAATAACACTAAGAAATAGCATATACAGAGTGTCCCAAAAGTCCGAGACCGCCTGAATATCTTTTGAACAGCTTTATGTGGAGTTTTGAAATTTTGCATGGTATTATATCCCAAATTAAACCACCTGATGGTGTGACCAATTTTTCAGGGGCGGGTCCCATGTGGCCCCCAGGGGGTCCAACTTTTGTTTTTTAAATACGAACCCCCATCTTGATATATTTTCAAAAAGACAATAGAATTATAAGTACTTTGCAAAAAAATTTACACGTCTGGTGTGTTTGGTTTCAAAATGGCGGCCATTTAAAATTTCCAATATATGACTCCCAAGAGTGTCTAAAACTAGGCGAATCTTGTGCAATGGGATATTGAATGATTGCATAGGACACCAATGTTGAGGAACCTGATTTTTAGACATAATTTGCCTACTTTTAGACACTTCGCCTACTTTTAGAAATAATTCATCTAATTTTAGACTCTGTTGGAAGTCATATCTTGGAAATTTCAAATGGCCACAATTTTGAAACCAAACACGATAGACGTGTTAAATTTTTTGTAAAGTACTTCTAATTTCATTCTCTTTCTGGAAATGTATCACAAGATGGGGATTCGTATTTAAAAAACAAAAGTTGGGTCCCCTGGGGTACACATGGGACCCGCCCCTAAAAGATTGGTCACACCATCAGGTGGTTTAATTTGGAATATAATATACTACCATGCAAAATTTCAAAACTCCACATAAAGCAGTTCAAAAAATATTCAGGTGGTCTCGGACTTTTGGGATTGAGACCCTGTATATATATAAACCTTCACAATAGTATTCATAAATAAATACTGCAGTTTAAAGCTCGTCACGAGTTGATATGAAAATTTGTGTAAATCATGACTAAACGGGTTAATTGTATAAATCTTGACTGAATGGGTTAATTGCTTTATTTAATATTAAATGTTTAATTTTTTTTCTAATTTTAATATTATTATGAATAAATTTATATTTTAGAAAATATTCAATGGAACACTATATTGTTATTTTTAGGTTTCTGTAACAAAGGGGACCCTCATACAAGGCCTATGATAACAGTCTGTCAGAGGCACAAAATAGATAATGATTATGCGACGTAGATTTTGGTACCTAGCAATGCTATAGGAGTGTGCTTTCCTTTTTTCTGATTATTCTATGGACAAACGGACAACCATTTGAATGTGGGAGATACAGAAGGATAGTATCATTGTCGTGCACTAACGCCGAATAATGTAAAAAATATTGATGTGGCCGGATTTAATTAGTTAAGTTTCATGAATCAAGAAACTAGACTAATGGAAATCCGGGTGCATTATTTAGATTGATTTTTCATGACAGAGTTGTAGAACTGCCGACCGTGCCCTCAGATGGTTGGTTCTACGTACCATAGGGCTGAGGGGGGAGGGGGTGTTAATACCGCCGCACTCCAATGTGTTTGGACAAATACTGTAATGCAAACCAAAAGAAGACCCATATTGCTTCACAACGAGCATCCGCTTTTCTTCTGATAATGCAATGCATTAGAAGGCGCTTCTTCCATCTTGTATTTATTTCACTGTCATTATCTGGGAAAGGGCTTTGCGTCTATGGCACGTTGAATATACCAGTTCCCGTTAGATCACTGAAGTCAAGCAACGTTCAGCGAGGTTTTACTAAGTTGGTGACCACGTAGGTTAATCCAGGCTGGGTGAGATTCTAACATATCCTGTCAATATTTTGTTGTTGTAGTAAAGACTCCATCTCTTTTTGAGAGACAAAATAATATGTAGATATGTGTGAACCATGGAGTAATCTGAACAGACTAAAAATAAGTCTTTTGGAAAAAGAACGGATGATATTCTCGTCAAGTGAGACGGGTTCAAGCTTACCTAATAGTACAAGATGACTTATTTTGCCTATTAGTTAGTGATAATTATTATCATTATTATAATTCGGGTTAGGTTCCGAAAAAAATAAAATCCGTGTTGAAATCTGCCGAGTATAGCCTGGGTTGCACCCAGCCTAACCCGATACTACTCCCAACACGTTCTACACGGAGTAACAAACGTGTAGTTAATATGTAATCTCTGTGTGGTATGCTCAGATGGAGTTTATAGGTTAATGTCTCGGTGATATGAGTACTACTGTAAAAGTCACATTATTTTATACTCATTGTTTCTCTCATCTTCTCGAAACCAAGTTCCGATACTCACAGCTATATCTAACTATAGTATTGTGAAATGTAGACCTCACTTGAATAATATAGGTAAATTAAAGTTTCGAGAGAGCCCGAATTCTATTAACATTCTAAAAAAATATTATGGCAGATAAAATACTATATCTTATATTGACTGTAAAACATTTACAGTCAAGTGAAGATATAGTATTTTATCTGCTTAATATTGTTTTACTTGACATAGGTAGTATCCCAATTCAACCAAAAATTCTAAAAAAAAATCTATGAATAATAAATGTAACGATAGATGTATGTATAACTGTTATCCAAAAATGTAAAAGATATCGAAAAATTGATGAGAATGGACACCAAAACCATAGGCTGGAACCCCAGAAAATTGATCAGAATTAAAAAATGTCGAACCATTTTCATGTTACGGCCGATTTTTCGATTTTTGACCAAATTCAGCCCATTACAGTCCAATATTTTAAAATTTGACGCGACGGCATATTAACTCAAATCGTCAAAGTTTTAGGTTCTCTTTTAAACATTTATTTTGGACATGGTTAGGAAAAAACTGTCCAACCGTTTTCGAGTTACGGCCGATTTCCCGATTTTTGTAGGGAAATCATAGAATGATAGTAACACGGGGACGTACATGATTCTAAGGCGCAAAGCGTAGTGGGCGTAGGTTGCTAACTAAAAGGAATTTGAATTTCTACCAGTCACCTCAACAATAATAAATTATGAAATTAAAACAAAAAGGTTATTCATGTCGTCATGCGTTGAATTTGTAAAATTGAGAAGCGGAGTAGCAGTAGTATCATACCTTGTATATGCCTATAAATGGGATCATAAATGAGCACTGGTTTCTGTTTTGTGACCCAAATAATATTTGACTATTTACATATTTTCAAGCTTGCCGAATATATATTTTTTTAAAAAAATAGGTATGGTTTTCTCGCGGCAAAGATTTGAATTCTTTAAGGTCTCAATTTGTGATAAACATTGGTGATAAAGATTAAAGTGCTAAGGAAGAAGAAACTGAAGAAGGTAAGAATCCATTTTTTTTATCCTTCGTTTTTCTTATTTTGACATTCTACTAGTTTTTCTACTAGTTTTGTGAATTAAACGTAAGACCCCACTCTTTTAAAATGGCCAGTTTCTATACATGTTTTCAAGGTTGAGAAACCTAAGTGAAGTCTAGTTATAACAACACAATTTTTATTTTGTGTGCCTTTTGTACGAAAACTCTCGAACGGCTTGTCTGATATCTGATTTTAACTTGATGTGCATATTCATTAGGTGGATTCGGCACAAGGCCCAAATGGGGAAAAGTTTTACCGGAGCCAATTTTCACCGGAGTCACTATTATAACATTACAGAGGGTTTTCATTTCGTTTGTAATGTTCAATATAAGTGTCAAGATGAACGTCCCCCAAACCTAACCTCTCTGGTTTGGGGGACGTTTTGATCGACCATGCCTCGATGATGAAGTTGTTTTTCCGGTAAAATTATAACATTACAGAGGGTTTTCATTTCGTTTGTAATGTTCAAGATGAACGTCCCCCAAACCAGAGAGGTTAGGAAACATTTTGATCGGCCATGTCTCGTTGATGAAGTTGTTTTTCTGGTAAAAAACGAAGTTGATTCCGTAAAAACGTTTTTACCGGATCAACTAGTCGCCCTATTGAAAAACATTACAAACGAAATGAAAACCGTCTGTAATGTTATAATAGTGGCTCCGGTAATACCATGAGCCAAAAATTGGCTCATTGTATGCGAAATGTGTGTGCATGTAACATGTAACCACCCATCTATTATAAGGTCACGAGAGTCGTGATCAAGTGAAATATAAATGAGAGTTTACAACCTTAAAATTCCCACTTATAATAATTTATTTTTCTCTCTTCACAGTCGTCGAAATGAAGTGAGGTCTACAGTTCACTGAACCACTTGAGCAGATTGTTTTTAGAGTGAAACCAGAATGATATCTGTGAACTCCATCACATCTCAAACATCCCTATATGTCAAGCCTTCTATATTTGATCTTTTTGCTCAAGACTCTATGTCAGATGTTGTTCTTTCAGCATTCAAGAAAATAATAGATGTAAGTAGGTATGTCCAGATGAAAGTTACTTACTAACATCTGGTAACGTTCTCACGATGCCGAGTTTGCGTACCAAGACATCGTCCAAGGATAACCTGGAGTTTACCATCTCCAACCAAATGTTGATTACCCTTCTCACAGTTTTTCAGTCTGGAGCACCTACCAGTTAGTCTGCTCCAAACGACTGGAATTAAATATAATGTAGCTCTCCCAGTCAACTCTACAGGACTGACATATTATGTAGAATTAGTGTGGCTCGATCCTACCGCAGTGACAAAATTCAATTGCGGGGCTAGTGTGTCGACTTAACTTATTACAATTGCTGGTTCTACGAACAAAGTCTCCTCGGAATTTTTTCCCGACCAAAGATTGCCTACCTTTTGTTTCGACGAAAACATCACCTGAATTCATGTGGGTTACCCGACCAAAGATTGCCCATCTTTTGTTCCGACGAAAACATCACCTGAATTCATGTGAGTTACCCGACCAAAGATTGCGTACCTTTTGAATTCATCATGTGAGTTACTCCATAATGTTACTTAAATCTGACATTGAAGCAAATCTTTTGTACCACCAAAGCAAGTATTAATAATTCAATATAAAATGATTGCCCTTTATGTAGATGAAATTAAAACCATTTATTCGAATGCAGGCCAATTTATTTTGTTAGAGATTCTTTGTGGTAAGGCCCTAAGACCTCTTCACAATTTTTGTGGGTATCACATTACTAATGTTACAATGGTTAGGTCTTTAATTTAATGATAACTAGTTGGACACATGAACATGCAATACGACTAAGGGCACGTCCGTTTTTTGTAGTTGACCAGGAGATTGAGGCGAAAGCCAGTAGATGTCCTCTTTCACAAATCAAAAATGAACCCGAGTTTCTTAAGTATAGATTCTAAGGTGAAATGGAGAATCAATTTTAGTTTTTGTTTTCAGTATTTATCATTGAAAAATCCTGGTAGATATGGTTGGATGGCAGAATGGTCGGACGAGTGTTTCCTATTTTTCAATGTTTTGGTACAAAGATTTTTTTTAGTTCATTGTGGTAAGTAGACGATTTGACGAACAAAATTTTGGGTGACCGTTTAGTCCTTAATTTAAGACATATTTAGCAAAATTTGACCACAGGTACTAGTTTAAATCCTAGAAGGGATTTTAAAGGCCCTCGCGAAACATATAAAGGATAAATTTGTGTTCTTTAAAACTAGGTGTGTCCGCGGACAAAAACGGGCGGAGTCATCCGTTTCACCTCGCACCAAACGTATAAACTTTTGATTATTCGAGTCATTTGAAATTTCATTTTTTAATTGTTCCGTTAAAACAAAGATATTTTTGTGAATATCACACCTTTCCTGATTGCATCGTGCCCTTGAGTAGTAATTTTAATGCGAAGAATAAAAAACGCAGACATTGATCTCCATGTTGCTGAAAATGATCCAGTGTGGTACACTTTGTGGTACAAGTTTTATGAACCAACTCAGCAGATCTATAGGAAAATAATGAAGTAAACTTATCTTTCATACAAAAATGCATAAAATTATTCATACCTCACATTATTCAACACTTCGTATTCTATCAGCTTCGGGCAACCTGCTGTTATCCATTATGACACATTTATATACACATAGTTGCTTGAGCTATCGGAATCGTCACTGAGATCCCGCTAATCAAATACCGATAACTGATCATAAACTCACATGGTAGGGCAAAAGGCGATAAGTACAAAAATGTAATTTTTTTGAAACGGTATCTTTGGATTCAGAAAAAATAAGCTCTATCAAACGGTATAAATGATTTAAGTCCCAACTAAACTCATAAAGAAACATTTGAAAAGTCTGACATAATCCCAAAACATATGATAATATGTTACTGGGAAGAGTGATTACTTCAGAAAGTTTGATATTTAGGAGTTAAGTCCATATAACCTCAGTATAGTATTGTAATTTGCAATGGACGACACACAACATTTTTGTTTGAAATCGAATAAGAACGGTAAGAGCTAGAACTTGAAATTTGGTGCCTATTCATACCAATATCTTGTATTTAATGCGTTAAGACGAAAAACAGTACGCAGTGGAGACAAGTTTGTCAATTTTATATAATGGACGTGCCACGAAACTTTCAATTAAATTCGAATGTACCGTTTTGCGTCTTTTTGACAGTCTCGAATCCTGAAACTCGAAATTTGGACTCTCAAAACGTGTTTCAGCATTGAAAATTTGACATCGAGAATTTCAGCCCATCACAGTACTTCTTTTTTTATAGATAAGGAAAGTCGTGTGATGTTCAGACAAGATTTTTTGTTTTGCTCCTCCTGAAGAGTTGGGTTTCTGCCTTAAGATGATTTATGCACTAATAAAATTGACCCCCCAATTTTTTAATGAATTACTGCGACCGTAACTCGAAAATGGTTAGAGAGTTTTTAATTCTCCCATATTTTCTGAGTCCATTGAAATCAAACTTTTGATATTTTGGCTAAACAGTTAGTATTTTTTTAAATTTAGTTTTGCCCGATCCCGCATTCGAACCTGTAACTCTGGAATGGCTGGTCATATTTTTGAAAACTATGTCCTAAATTGAGGATTAAGATAACACCTAAAACTTTCTCGCTGTAAGTACCTAGGTGTTGTAGCAACAAAATTTAAGATATAGAACCCTGAGTCGACCGATTTCAAAATGAACCTTAATCTCCTTTTTCCATGAAATAACAAAAATAGCAATAGATATTAGAATCTTAGCAAAGCACGGGTGGGTACATCATAATATATCGTACAATATTTTTAATAGGACAATCCCAGTTTAAGTCGTTCATGTTTGCTTTTTTGGTAAATGGCCAAATGTTGTATTCCACAAACTTGTGCGGATTTGTGGTTTACAACCTTGAGCTGTATTTTAATACGATGAGAATAGGAAATTGTGGGATACGTTGATACGTACCAAAATGTAATTATGAACTAAAATTAAAAGTTTTTTAATAGTTTTCAGTACTTTATAGATTTGAGATATTTCCGGTCGTGGAGCAAACAGACGTGTAATGAAACATCAAGGTGTTAAATCTAGACTTGGTTTGATGGATTATTTTTCTCTTTCAGGTGCATCGTTTTCAGAATTCATTTATAAGTTACAAAGAAAACCAAAATTTGGACCTGTTGCTAATTCGTACAGATTACCATGGAGAGAAGAAATATTGTCCTTGTTTAGTCTGACGTTGGTGCCTCATTTGAGAAATAAATTCAAACAGTATGCGGACACGATAAATCAGGACTCTCATTCATTCAGAAAAGTGCGGACAGTAGTGATTGGAGGGCCCAGGGGAAGCAATGTCAAAAATTTTGTTTGCTTGTAGTTAGTAAAGTCCAGGTTGTTCTGAAACCTCCAAGGCCGAAATGTTATTATGTGGATTCGGATCCCACCCGAAGCTATAAAAAAGATTGTGCTCTGAAGTAACGCGAAAACGGTTCCAGGGTTCTTTTAGTTGTCCTGGGACGTAGTCCTAAACATTTTTACTTTCTCTTCCTATAGAAGATAAAGCATTGTAATTGAGCAGAAAATTTTCACATTTTTTGGTTTATAAAATCGTCTGACGGGAATTCAAAACCCAAAATAAACATCAAATATATCATTTCTTATTGATTTCGGGTTATATTTTCACTATTTTGGGTCATTTTTTAAAGTTGGAAAACTTTGGACCCATGTGGTCCAAAAAACCGATATTTCTGACGTATGACGTACTTACGTACGGAATCGTGTGCATAGCTCTGGGAGCAAATCGCTGGCGCTGGTTTTTGATGAAATTTAGAAGGATCATCCATCTGTCGCCCTCAGGGCCCCGAACAGATTTTTTGGGACTCACAGAGATACGTCTCAAGCAAACGTATCTCTGTCAGGGGTGCCGCCAGGGGATCATTCAAAGTATTGGAAATTAGTTAATCACTGTTTTCAACTTTTTATTCAGAGCCCCTCCCCTCGGTCAGGAACAAGAACGTCGCAATTGGACGCTAATAATTACAACGTTACAGCTACCTCTATCAAATGGTAGTCACTCCGCTAATAATGAAAAACCCAAGTGATCAATGGCTCTGTGCTTTGAAGACCAGCAGTCTCAAGTAATCGTGAAGTAGTAGATTGTTATTCGCTCGCGTACTGAGCGTAATAACGTCTGGAACCTGTAGGGATTATTCAACTTATTATAATCACTGTTTCCAGCTTTTATTCAGAGTTGCCCCCAGGGTCCCAGGACCAAGTACGTCTCATTTGGGCCAAATTTGTAAAATCCAAACCATATAACCAATTTTGACGAAATTGAAAACTTGTAATCATAGCAATATTTTACCTAAAGGCATTGGTCCGTGTAGGTGTATTTTTACCAGGGACCCCTTTAAGAGGCCCCAGCAGGATCCCAAAAACGAATAAATATAAAAGTCCTCTAATTCCGAAAACTTTATTGAATATTTTTTTGGTATTTTGAAGGAATTTTGGTTTTGGGGCAGGGGCCCACAAATGTAAAAATTAAAAAAGTCATCTGATTTGGTTAAAAATTGGTATACTCAATCAAAAAATTATTGGACTGGACAATTGTTGGTATTTTGTAGAAAATTTGGTTTTGGGACCTCGGTAGGGGCCCACAAATGGAAAAAAAAAATTTTCTAATTTTGATAAAATTTGGTACGCACAGTCACCCAAATATTTGACAATTTTCGGTGTTTTGTAGAAATTTTGCTTTTAGGGGCCCGACAGGGGCCCACAAATGAAAATACATAAAATTTGTCTGATTTTGATAAAATTTGGTATGTAGAGTCACCCAAGTATTATATTTGACAATTTTTGGTATTTTGTAGAAATTTTGGCCCTTGAAATTGGAAATTTGCCGTCCCTGAAATCTGCCACTCTGGGTTCCAGCCTACTCAGCCACTGTCTTGTATAGTTCTAAGAATAAAAAAAAATTGCTAATGTGACACATTGGTTTATTTTTTAAAATAATATTATTACTAAAGAGCAACGTCCACAGCCGAGGGTTGTCAAATCTTTTTACAATAATTTTATCACTAAAGAACAACGTCTACAGCCGAAGGCAGCAATTTTTTAAAAATAATACTATCATCATAGAGAAACGTCCACAGTCGTAAGCTGCCAAATATTTTTAAACTCATACTATTATTAAAGAACAACGTCAAATCTTTTAAAACTAATACTATCATTAAAGAAAAACGTCAGCAGCTGAAGGCGGCCAAAATCTTTTTAAAGTAATACCATCACTAAAGAGCAGAGTCCACAGCCGAAGGCTTCAAAATATTTCAAAATAATACTATCACTAAAGAGAAAAATCGAAAGTCGGCTGCCGAAGACTGCCAAATCTTTTTAAAATAAACATCAACGTCAGCAGAAAAATTTATAATAATAATATCACTAAGAGACTTCAAACTTTAGAAGATCAACATCTTTCTTCTATGGTTGTCTGATTAAGGAAGAGAACGTCTGTACGGTTTTCCGTACTATTCATTTATTTCTAGTTTTTTGCGTATAATCTTCCGCAAAAGTGCTCCTTAAATCTCCTAACGCATTTGCTGTCACCGTAGTCAATATTCTTTTCCTCCTTGTTCCAGTTAATCAAATTTAGTCTGTTCATATCAAACACAAGCTCTCTGCTACACTACCTTCTCTATTTAAGTGATGCAATAGAGGCACACTCTCCTCTCCTGACTTTCAGTGGTGTGGTACTAACATATGCTGACGATAGAACATCTTATTCAAACAGGTAATTTAATTAACTATGTAATCATAAATGTAGCATTTACTGTGGCTAGAGGGAGGACTACTGTGTTAGATTCTTTGCGACTTTGTCGGCAAACTATTGTAGAAGGACATTGCTTTTATTATAGGGGACATGAACATATAATTCTTCTTGCTATAGGGGACTTTAAATTAATGTACAGGCATATGTACATAGGTAGCAAATATGAACAACCAAAATATACCCTCTTCCATCTTAATTGTGAACGTTAGTGAACTCCACTTTTGACCAAGGTATACATTCCGAAATGAACTTGTATATGTGTATGTATGTTTGTTTGTTACGCGATACAAGCCACAATTTTCATAGTGTACTTTGTATAGTTTTTAGGGACGCTGGATCCCCCCCGGGGGGGCAATATTGTTTTTTTTAAATGATTTTTATATTTTTAGCGGTTTGTTGTAGAAACTTAAAATTTTAATATGTTATGGCTGGTGTTAATAGTTTTTGATTTTGAAAATTTTGGTGGCCCTGCCCCCCCCCCGGGGGAAGGGGCCCAATATTTNCCCCCCCCCCCCCCCCGGGGGAAGGGGCCCAATATTTTGTTGTTTTAAAAATGATTTTTATCGTTTTAGCGGTTTGTTGTAGAAACGTAAAACTTTGATATGTTATGGCCGGTGTTAAGGGCTTTTCGATACATAAAGTTTTTTCAAATTAACTGTTTTATCTGTCCTGAGATTTGTCGCTCTGTTGATACTTTGCTTTTGTATGCGCTTGTACTATTATTTCAGATTTTTACATCACATGTCAACATTTCTACAAATCAGCGCTCTGACAGTCCAATTTCTTCAATCTTGGTATTTATCGGACCAAGATAGTAAAATAAAGAGAGGCTCCGTACCATCTCCACCAATCAAATTCAACCAAAGAAATAATGACATCTGTGGGATATGTAATAAGAGCTTTAAAATACCAACAGTTTTGGGGACATCGGGGTAAGTGACTTTTTCAATTTTAATTCAATTTACAGGATAGGTAGTGAACCTGATGCAATGATTAAATCCAGAAGTTACCCCCAGAGTGATGTTGTTGTAGGAGCTAACGTTTTCAACATCGCACACACGGACCAATGGCTAAAACTCCCGATTTGGGCTCTTGCTCAATACTTTCCTTTTTATAGGATAAGGAAAGTAAAAAATGTAGATATGCTATAAGATAAGAAAGTATGCGGCTGTCTTCGGGCACCTTAACAACATAATACCTATGAATGTGATGCTATAAGACAAGAAAGTATGCGGCTGTCTGCGGGCACCCTAACAACATAGTACCTATGAATGTAATGCTATAAGACAAGAAAGTATGCGGCTGTCTGCGGACACCCTAACAACATAATACCTATGCATGTGATGTTATAAGACAAGAAAGTATGCGGGTGTCTGCGGGCACCCTAACAACATAATACCTATGAATGTGATGCTATAAGACAAGAAAGTATGCGGCTGTCTGCGGGCACCCTAACAACATAATACCTATGCATGTGATGCTATAAGGCAAGAAAGTATGCGGCTGTCTGCGGGCATCCTAACAACATAATACCTATGAATGTGATGCTATAAGACAAGAAAGTATGCGGGTGTCTGCGGGCACCCTAACAACATAATACCTATGAATGTGATGCTATAAGACAAGAAAGTATACGGCTGTCTGCGGGCACCCGAACAACATAATACCTATGAATGTGATGCTATAAGACAAGAAAGTATGCGGCTGTCTGCGGGCACCCTAACAACATAATACCTATGCATGTGATGCTATAAGGCAAGAAAGTATGCGGCTGTCTGCGGGCACCCTAACAACATAATACCTATGAATGTGATGCTATAAGACAAGAAAGTATGCGGCTGTCTGCGGACACCCTAAGAACATAATACCTATGAATGTGATGCTATAAGACAAGAAAGTATGCGGCTGTCTGCGGGCACCCTAACAACATAATACCTATGAATGTGATGCTATAAGACAAGAAAGTATGCGGCTGTCTGCGGACACCCTGACAACATAATACCTATGAATGTGATGCTATAAGACAAGAAAGTATGCGGCTGTCTGCGGACACCCTAACAACATAATACCTATGAATGTGATGCTATAAGACAAGAAAGTATGCGACTGTCTGCGGGCACCCTAACAACATAATACCTATGAATGTGATGCTATAAGACAAGAAAGTATGTGGCTGTCTGCGGGCACCCTAACAACATAATACCTATGAATGTGAGAGGATTCTTGAGGGGATCGAAACTCACAATGGACTGTAATGTCGATGTGTTTAACATTGCTCTCTCTTCCTTTATTTTGCAGCTTCGTGTTCTGCTTCAAATGCATTGTTGATCATCTACAAGCTACAGCACAATGTCCCATCACTAAAATTCCTTCAAGAATAGACGATCTCATTTCAATATACTCCTCGTAAGACCGATCGTCCTAGAATTCCTGACTTCGAGCGGCGATATCGTGAGCTCGTAATCGCCCTAACGATTACGTCATCATCAGGGTGTTACCGGTTATTCATAGTATGTGGAGCCTGTTTTCAGTTTTCCTCTGGTTGCGCCAGGGTAATCTGTTTTCAAATAAAGCAAGGGGAAAATAAACACACATGGTTTCATGGTAGTCAGCATTTAGATCATGGGTTACCAAACTTTTTGGTACCGCGCTCCCCTTTCTTGAAATGAAAGCCTCCCACGCCCCCTCCCCATTACATTATAAATTATGAATGGGTATGAAGTGGGTAAACAGACACCAACTTTCGACTTTTAAATACAAACCCCTATTTTTTATTTCATATTTAAATTTTACGTCAAATACTACACACAATCGACTCCTCACTTGATACTTTAATGAAACGGATCTTTGATCAAACCCGCGCAATCATGGATTTTTCTTCGGATAAGACCAAGAGTGTAATACATCAAATCAGTCAAGTTTTTTATTCTGAATCTCGTGGTACCATTGGTTTTTTTATTTTTTACACTTTTTATAGCCAAGGAGGTTAATGTTAACACGAAATCTTAATATAAACCAAAAATTAAATTTTACCCTCCTTCGGTATAAAAAGTGTAAAAAATTAAAAAACCAAAGTAATAGAAATAATAATCACTTTTATTCCGAAGAAAAATCCATGATTGGGTGGGTTTGATAAGAGATCCGTTTGATTAAAGTATCGAGTGAGGAGTCGATTGTGTGTAGTATTTGACGTAAAATTTGGAAACGAAATAAAATATAGCGGTTTCTATTTAATAATCGAAAGTTAGTGTCTGTTTACCCACTTTTTTGAATTTGCCAGAAATTTTAATTTGCCAAAAAATAGATTAATTTGTGTTAGAATACATATCTTTAGCCGTTAAAAATAAAAAAATCCGTCCCGGGATTTTTCGAACACTCTGTATAGCAATTTTTTTTGGAGTACTTCTACCCGCACACACGATGTTTTGATATCCGAAATGAGTAATAATAATTGTGTCAGTTATTAGATTTTCGCTTTTAAGCAAATACGTGTTCTGTGTTATAAGATATGTGAGTTGCAGCTGTCTAAAAATTGGCACTTTTCGGTTTTTTGGTAAAAAAAATCGTCTGACCGTAAAACGGATTTCGCACAATAGATAAACCCTGTATAAGGACGAATTTCATACAAATCATAAAGGAATTTACACTCCCGCACAAGATCAATCAGTTTTTTGTTCTCATTTTCTCGGCAAACTAAGATAACTCTCTAGAATTTTCGCCAGCTGTTCGTCGTGATGGTTAGCTTTCTGTTTGGCTGGGATGATACAACATCATAGAGGACAGAGATCGCTCTGCCGCGAACCTCTTCGCTTTCTGTTTGCCAGAACCTTAATGATTTTTTTTACAAACTCATAACGGTTTATAGCAAAGACAAAAATTAAAGGAGCTTTAAATTTCTTCTCTAAGTGTTCTAAAGTTTCAGATCCCACCTCCTAGAAAATCTCTTTTAAACCTCAAAACAACTGGAAAATTCTGAAAATACTAAAATTTTGTTTCCTTTGAAAAAGAAATGTTATAAGAAGTGAGTCTGAAACTTTAGAGCACTTACAGAACATGAATCGTAGTACAGTAAGTCTATGCACTAGGGACCTTGTTATAATGACTAAATATCGTGTTCGTAGATACCTCAGAGGTTATCATAGTAGGTATTAGGTCCGTTAAATAGGGATACCATCTCAAGTAAAACCACAATTATTGTCAAAAAGTACTATATCTTCAATTGACTAAAAATTATTAAAGATGTTATTTAGAGCTAACTAGTTTCGTCCTCTTACTAACTCTGATGATGTTCTCAGGAGAGGATGAAATTAGTTAGCTCTAAATAACATAAAGTTAAGATATAGTAATTTTCAATCTTCATTAAAGGAGGTATTAGTTATAATTATGGGTTGATTCTGGTACTCTGATTGGGTGCATTATATACAATCGGATGAGAGGACGGGCGTAGCTGGGGTGTGGGGATGGGTTGATTCTGGTACTCTGATTGGGTGCATTATATACAATCGGATGAGAGGACGGGCGTAGCTGGGGTGTCGGGGATGTGCTTATTCTGGTACTCTGGTCGGGTGATTTGATGATATTTTTTATATTCATATTTTATCAACCTAATTTGATTGTTCATAAATCAAACCAAATCTTTTTGTAAATGTATTTTATTTTCACTATAATAATATTTATTTGAGGTACGTAGATGGACAAAAATCGAATAAAAAAATCCATTTGTGCATCGCTCCCTACACCGTACGCCGTGAACTGCACTTTTGCCTCTTTGCGTTGACAGATTGTGATACAATTTGGTGGGCAGGTCTCGCCTTATTGTGTCCCTTTTCGTCACTGTTAGATAAGGTGTATGACGGCTTTTGGATGATAATCAATCAATTTTCATACCAAGTCTAATCAGAATCAGATTGGTCGTTCGACAGTTACCTATTGTGGTACAAAAAGAAAAACAAAGTGAAAATCGTGGAGTTATCTCTAGATTTTAATTGGTTCGTTGAAAACTATTCATTTCGATGAATTAGTTCAAGAGCTTTCAATTGGTTCGTTGAAAACTATTCATTTCGACGAATTAGTCCAAGAGATTTCAATTGGTTCGTTGAAAACTATTAATTTCGATGAATTAGTCCAAGAGCTTTCAATTGGTTCGTTGAAAACTATACATTTCGATGAATTAGTCCAAGAGATTTCAATTGGTTCGTTGAAAACTATTCATTCCGATGAATTAGTCCAAGAGATTTCAATTGGTTCGTTGAAAACTACCAATTCATTTCGATGAATTAGTCCAAAAGATTTCAATTGGTTCGTTGAAAACTATTCATTTCGATGAAGAGCCCGCTAATTAGTCCAAGAGCCGCTAATTTTTTCGACTCTAAAAAGACCCACAATTTTAATGTCACGTAATCCATTCGTCGTGAAAAGATATCTCTGAAATGACAACGATGCTTGCTTAATTGTTGTCCAAAACATGTTTTATTAATTAAAAATCGGACCGTGTTTTTCAAAAAAGTACTTTTTTAAATCAGGGACTCGGAAATAAGCACCGGACAGTTTCTTATAATATAAAGAAATAGAAAAACTCACGGTGCCTTGACCTGCAGAATGCAGTGTTTTTTATGTTCGGATTCTAATGAAAAATTGATTTCATTTGATGATGTCCATTTCGCAAAGTTGTCGCGAATCTTGGTATATCGAAAAGTGAAAAAGTTTAAATATTGCGATCTTAAACTTCAAAGAGATAGTGCGTACCATGCAGCTTGCAGAGATAGTGCGAACCATGTAGCTTGCAGAGATAGTGCGTACCATTTAGAATTGCAATGATTTCATGAGGAAGGGGACACGAAAATAATTTTCCTTATATCTAAATTGAAGCCAAACAGTTCAATCATGGTAAAAGCCACAGACACGGATGTACTAACTTTAGTTTTGGGTTACATGCAAAATTTCCGAAAGTATGGATGGCAGATACTGTTAGACCAGGTTTACGTGGATTGCACTATTTTAGCTGCAAATATGGGTTCGTTTTTGTGTAGTTCTTTGCTCAGTTTCTTGGATTTCAAAACCACGTTCTTGACCACTGCACCCTCAGTTTTCCTAATTTTAAAATATTGGAATTCCTATTTCAAAATCAGAAGAACTGACGCACGTTAAAAGATGTTATTCGACATTAAATTAAATTTTGATTAAGTTAGAAAAAATCATAAAATGCATCGTTCGATTTTTAAAGACAAAAACTAAAATTAGTGACACAATTAAGCGACTAAAAAATTTAGCTCACCTCAGAAACCGTCACAAAACTTCTCTTTGGAAATTTATTCCAGGCGAAAATCTATTTTGACTGGGTAGAGAATAATAATGAGGTTTTTTAATTCCTGCATATTTTGATTTTTGACTGTCTATTGCAATTGGATTGAAATTCCTGATTTTAACTTGCCATGTTATATGGTAGTAGTTCAACTATTGTCTATTTTAACTTACCATGTTATATGCTAGTTGTCCAACTGGTTGCCTATTTTAACTTGCCATGTTATATGGTAGTAGTCCAACTGGTTGTCTTTTTCATACAGAGAGGCACTAACTTTCCGATTTCTTTGTTAAATAACTTTGTCCGTTGTAGATGATTTAGCTTTTACAGGGCGAACCAGAGTAACGTTATTGCAGAACTAGGGCTAATAAAACACTTCATTTCTAAAATAAAATGCTCTAGTTTCAAAGTTACTTGCTTCACTCGTTTAAATTATAATTTTCCATCTGAATTTCAAAAAAAGATATAACTGTTTTTTCGAAATTTACAAAATGGTCGGCTTTTGAAAACGAAGCGATACAGGGTGTACATATATTCAAACGGTTCTCATTTAAAAACTCGAGAACCGTTTGAAATTCCGGAAAAAGTAAAAACACGTATTTCTTTATCTTTAGGGGGAACTTTTTTTTAGGGGGCTCAATTTTTTGACCCATATTGTGATACATTTTTGAAAATCTCATCAAATTCTTAGTTCATTACAATACATTTCAAATTTCTACGGTGAACAGGGCCGGAGTAATGGGCTCTCAAAGTTAACTATTTTTAATATTTTTCTGTACCTTAATTTTCTCGAGTTTTTAAGGGTGGAACGTTTTTTTTTTTTTAAAGAAACACCAGCATAGTCAATGAATTATAGAAAATAGAGCCACAAAAATGATATAGTTCTGAAGTTTTTTAAAAAATGTTCCTTGTACAATCCGGTCGGTAACCGATTTTGAATTTAAATTCCTTTTTTTGGGGGATTTGCCCAATATCTCGTAAACTATCAACTTTAGGTTCACAAATAGAAATACGGAAAGAAACACAACATGAGAATATTCAATTGATTTAAAAATGAAATTTTGAAAATAATTTAAAATGCGATCCGATGTAGGATACAGGATACAAAGATTACAAAGCAATTGCTTAATAATCGTCACGAAAAAAATACTTCCCTCAAAATTTTATATGTTACCTATGTTTCAATGTTCCCTCATAGAATACAAAAATCGAATAAAAATCTGTCTGTCCGACTTTTAATACGCAGGCGTTGCAAACTGCACTTTGCTACTTATCGTCGACCAATTTTGATTAAATTTTGGCATGTAGATTCCGTTTGAGGTCCAGTTTGGGCCTCGAAACTTGTTATTGTCAGTCACATAATATAGGGTTTCATAGTAAAATTTTAGTATGAAATCCTATACAGGGTGTTTCAAAAGGTTATGCAAAGAAAGAAACCACGTATAGTTGAGCTCAAGTAAAGGCCTTTTACCCGATCGGGGGCGGAGTATGGGGGGGGGGGGGG
>CM022881.1:19384984-19396423 GCA_012654025.1 Pachypsylla venusta | reverse complement strand
GCCCCCCCCCCCCTAGGCCAGATGCTGGCTACGCCCTTGTCAAAAACTAGGATTTAGTGTCCATCCATGTTCTGTCACACAGAACCAAACAAGCCACGTTGAAAGTTTTTCAAAGTGACATTCTCCACCCTGTAACTCGGCTATGCTTCGTCTGCATGGCTGACTAACGAATTTCATAAAAATGTTCCATTTGACCTCAGCTACCCACCATATTCAGGGGTCTCATTTATAGCCAAACACCCTGTATAAAGCGAAGTGGGCTATATTTGAATACGAGTAGTATACGTGGTGAAAAGGATTACATGTATTTTTTGGACACCCTGTAATAAGAATCATAAGCGCTTTTGTCTGTTGCGACATCGTCTCAGTTTTCCAGACCATGTTGTAACAGAAGCGTTCGTGAATATTTTCTGAAAAATATAGATTATGTCCCTGAAGGTCATTCAATTCTTGAATGGCTTGGAATTTTTGATTGATCTTAGGGATACAAAAGGGGCTATGGCCTATCGATTTGTGATATTGAAATCCAAGTTGTACCCCCAGGAGTAGTTGGGGGGAAAAAAATCGATTTCTCGAGAATTTTAAATGGAATGTTACCAATTTTATTTTTAAATTACGAGTGATTAAAAAAAAATTAAAAGCAAAGAACAAGTTTGAAATTTGAAAAATGAAAAGTTTCGCATTGGTTTTGTTTACTTTTGCAATATTTTTTAATTTTCAATTAAATTTGATTTCTTGTGGCTCGTGTAAAGAAGCAAAACTTTGTTGTCCTGGTCGAGATTCGGCTTGTGTTGTTCAAAATGCTCCACATAATTCCGTCATTGAAGATGTTAACGATAAACCTTGTTATTGTGATCATGCGTGTTTGAAGCTTGGAGATTGTTGCACTGATTTTAAGATCGCTTGTGGAGGTAAGATGTTCAAATTATTTTGGAGCAAATAAATTAATAACACTAGCACTTAGTGTTCCCTTTACGAACGCTTTTCAGTCTATAAAAAATAAATGGTACGGAAAACCGTACTAGACTTTCTCTTCCTTAATCATTCTATCAGACTACCATCGAATGTAGATGTTGCTCTGCCAAAGTTTGAAATCTTTTAGTGATATTATTTTTTGTTTATTTTCTGCCTACTTTGACCTTTATTTTAAAAAGATTTTTCAGTCTTCCGCTGTTAACATTGCTTTTTAGTGATAGTATTATTTTGAACGGGTTTGGGATTGGCCGGGGCCACAATACCGAAATTTCTATAAAATACCAAAAAATATCCAATAAAATACTCAGGTGACTGTGCATACCAAAGATTTTTTTTTTTTTTTCCCATAGATGACCTGTGCCAAATTTCATCAAAGTCGGACCAGCGGTTTGGATCCCAGAACTCTGCACACGATTCGGTATTACCGCACACGTGGAACGTCATACTTCCGACATATCGGTTTTTTGTACCCCACGGCTCCAAATGCGAGTATTATCAAACTTCAAAAATGATGTAAAAAAAAAAATAGTGAAAATATGTCCCAAAAGCAATAGAAAATGGCATATAGGATTCTCATTTTGGTTTTCGGGTTCCCGTCAAAAGCAGGAATATTCATACTATTAGGATATTATTCGAACCCACGGCTTTTGAATTACTAGGTCTGTACGTCACTGGTATTTTAAGCAACACAGTTTCTAATAATTGAGGATATTACAATTTCCAAAAAGTAGGTTTCCACACACGTCAAAAGTGTGAACCAGTATCCCATGGAGGAATCTAAATCCATAATCGTAAGTTCGATTTTCATTGGATTTCTCGTTGAAAAATAAAATAAAAATCACTATTATTTCTATTTTGTGTCATACTGGGAGGATATGGCAACCATGTGTTGAAATTTACATGTAAAATCCTATGGGACAACTAGAAAGTGCAAACCCTGTATAGATAAAGTTTTTTTTCTTATATTTTGGAGTGCCAATGTGCGACTGCCTCAATTGACGATGCCAAACTTCTTTCTGTGAGGTTGCTTAAGTTCTTTTGATCTAAGTTCTTTTGCCAATAATTTTGAGAAAATAAACACAATGCGGTTTCCGCCCTCTTCATCTTCCATAACTGAGATTTAACAAAAAACAGTTAACTTTATGTTCTACAACTTAACAAAGTCCAAATTTACCGGGAATTCAATCCATTCTCCTTTGTAAATTATTACGACTGATTCACAGAAGTATCATTAATATATCTCTGAGAGACTGAAACGTTTCTTTATTTTACGTGAATAAGGTATATTCGGGTAAAATCCTTGAAGATATTTACATATTAATAAAAATATGACTTTTCATAGAAGTAAATTCTCTTTTCATAGAAGTAAATTCTCTTTTCTCTCGAACCTATTTCAACTTACTATTTACTTTGATGTTCTATATTGCTTCTCTGAATTTCCTTCATTTTTTTTCTTTTTGCTTTTAATGCACTTCCTGAGGAGTGTTGGGGTGGACTATCAATATTATTCAGTGTGTGCTATCACCAAGGAACATTTTTTTTTACTTCTTCGTTTATTTTTCGTTCTCATCACTGGAAGTGGTGGTGTTGAAAAGGTTTATGTAGCATGTTGTGCTATCCAGGACGCGGGAATAGATGGTGATAATCCCGGTCTCGCGCATGTCCTCCAATAGTAAGTAGGTATCTCAAATTCATGAGGATCAGAGGGTTCCATGTGCTGGCTAGGTTTGAACCCAAACACTTTTTTGAAATGGAAATAAAAACAGTAACCCACCCTAATATAATAATTAGTTCTATCATAACTATGGTCTGATGATGACAGTCTGAGTACTGTTGAAAGCTCACCAAGTTAAGTTAAGTTATTAGTTTTAATTTGAATGTTTTAATTTTAGTTTTTAATTTTAATTTTCTCATTTCAATTTCTAATTTAATTAATTATCTCTGAATCGATATTGTCAATTATCTATATATTCATATCTTACAATTCTTCTAATAATATAGGCACCTAATATAATAATTATGTATAATATTACTTGTACAACACCAATTGTGTTTGACTTAACGAGCGGAGCGCACTCGCGATCCTCAATTGCCTAATGTTCTACAAAATAAACCCGGAATGGAACGCTTCCGGATAGCGCATAAAATTTTCGCCAGAATTGGAGCATTGCAATCAAGTCACACTCTTAGGATGTGATCTATGTCCGTTTTATGTATCTAAAATAAATACCTATCTGAAACAAAGGAAAATATAAACATTTGTAAAATTTTATAGGTCGCTCTGTATACTGTAACCTTTCACTTTTTCCTGCAAAATGAAAATTTTCCATCAATATCTGTCATAATATGTATCTGCCTATTGCCATAGCTGTTTACTCTTTAAAAATACTAAAAACCATCGATTGGTAAATATTTCGGTGTTTTATGAGTTAAAACTACATTGCAATACCTACGTTTTATTGTCTTCCCTAAAGCGGCCCCTTGTTGAGCACTTAGAGTTAAAAAGCTCAAAATTTCGTATTTTTCCCTTTACTTGGGATGTCAGTTGCTAACTTCATGCAAGATTTCATCGCTCTAAATATACGGGAAGTGCCTAAAATTTATGATGATGTGTGAATCAGTCAGTCAGTCAGTCAGTGAGTATCCAAAAGTGCCAACTTTGAAATTATCTAGGTATCTCCTGCCCGGGTTAACATTAACTTTTGAAGTCCCGTTGTATTGTACTATACTACTGAATGTATCTTGAAAATTTCAATGACTTCTCCCTTGTAGAACCGGATATCTATCTGACGGTGTGAAAAACCTGGTGAATTGCTTCGTGTAAAGATACACTGGTGCTTCCGTTCTGGGGGTCTTTTAGGGTGCCAAATCTGAAATTCGGGTCTTCTCCATAAAACTGGCAATTTCACTCCAATTTTGATTAAATTTGAAACAGATTCTCTTTGTAACATGTCATCGGCACTTTTTGGGACTAATGGGGCTGTCTTCATCTGTGGGTCTTTTAGGGTACCAAATCTGAAATTCGGGTCTTCTCCATAAAACTGGCAATTTCACTCCAATTTTGATGAAATTTAAACACTTATGTAACATATATTATCGTAAAATTTTGGGTGTTATGGGGCTTTCTTCGTTCAGAGGCCTTTTAGGACACCAAACCTAAAATTCGGGTCACTTCTCTTAAAATATCACTCCAATTTGTTCGGAGTTGTATTGGTTTAGGTTCCAATGAAATTAAAATGCGTGTTGAAGTCTCCGCAAGGTTAGGCTGGATGCAACCTAGCATAACTTCAGCACGTTAATACCCCGACACTACTCCTCATGATCTACATAGGTTAACAAACGTGTAGTTAATATGCAATCTTACCTATGTGGGGCATTCTCTGAACGGTTGTCCCTCTGTGATGTGATCACTAATATAAAAGTCAGATTCATTTTTTATTTCGTCTTCTCGAAACGAAGTTCGGGTACTCAGCTAGTAAAATATAAATATTTTAATAAATTCAAGAAACCATGTTGTAAGGATTGAAGATTGAAAAGAGTAGTGCTTTGTTATTGCGACACTCGATACAATGATAATTTCATTCTTGAGTCTCTTGAACCGGCCCTGAATCATTCTGAGGAAATTTATGTACTTGAATTTCTGTTCTCTATTAAAAGCTTCAACTTGTGTTTGTATACCATTTTCAAATGCCACTTTGTTTCATGGTGCATTTTAATGAGTTTAGAGAAGTGTCGTTTAATTTTTCATTATGCCTAACTGAAAACAAATACCTACAATTGTTTTCGTGTTGAGAGTCCATTCTATTCTCCACGGTAAAAAAGAAATTGTGTTAAGAGTTGGTAGTCGCGTATTACATGATCATATCCTATACGATACGTTGTTATCATGTCCCTTTTTCTGAGAGCGTACCCAGCGCTTCATAGCAACAAGACGTAGTAAAAGAATCTACAGGGTGGTCCATTTTAAGTGACGTAGTCGATTTTCTCGGCACCTGTTGGAGATACAAAAAATCTATTCTGAGATTATTTTCATAGCTCAAAGAGGACATGCTTTGGTAACCTTTACAAATCTTTCAAGGTTACCCTTCAAGATTGTTTTAAGGTCAACTTCATTTTCTTAAATGGAACGACCTGAATTTTATGTAGAATTCTACATTCATTCAAATATTTACGTTTTGTTTTCACTTGAATTTTTTTTTCATGTTTTTAAGGTCAGAATTTTTTTCTCAAATATGATGGGTCGTGCGACATACCAAACTAAAGCTCTCATCATTTTAAATCAGATGGTACGTGTGAAAAGTGAAAACAAAAAGTAAATATTTGAATGAATGTGGAATTTTACGTAAAATTCAAATATGCAAAAAAAAATCAGTTCATTCCATTTAAGAAAATGAAGTTGACCTTAAAATAACCTTGAAGGGTAACTTTGACAGATTTGCAAAGGTCACTATAGCATGTACCCCTATGAGCTATGAAAATAATCTCAGAATAGAATTTTTGTATCTCCTACAGGGGCCGAGAAAATCGACTGCGTCACTTAAAATGGACCACCCTGTATAAGCTCATCACTCTGTAACTTATAATATTTATAATCTCTATTTTCATTTCTTGTAAGTTAAAGTAATAAAGTGATATTAAATTTCTTTCACATTCACAAAAAACATTATTATACGCTTTCTGAAATGTTCTTTCTAAAACTCCATTCTGTACAGCATAAAATATAATAAATGCGTGGTTGCTTTCAAAGGACGACCGGGATAGAGGTTTCGTTTTAGGGAAGAAAATGCACGAAACTAGTTTCAACAGCTAGGACGATGAAATTTTGCATGTACAAACATTGTGTTCGAAAAGTCCAGCAACAGCGCTCTAACTTTTGATGCTTCAGAACTAGAAAGCTGTAATTTGGGGTGTAGTCTAAGTCAAGGTAATCTTTTTTAAAATATACTTATTTTCGATTTCAGAGGCGGACTCAGGAACTGGCCCATGGGGTCAACTTAAAAAAATAAATATCCATTTTTTATAATCCCAATAAATTCATCTTTGTTTAAGAAGTATTTTACAGTAAACTAGAAATATCTACCTCTTATCAAAACAAAATGGCGGTTTTCACTGTAATGATGAGTCGTTGAGTTGTTTTATGTAATCTAATATGTAATCCTCTGTAATTAAATATGTAATCCTCTGTAATTATGTAATCCTCTGTAATTATGTAATCCTCTGTAATTAATATAATATGTAATCCTCTGTAAATCTAATATGTAATAATTTTATGTAATCCTCTAATCAATAGCTTTAAAACAATTTTTCCCTTAAAGTGGTTCCCGAAATCTCGATCAAGACAGTGGTCAACCCTTTGGTAGATTGGATTTCAAGTATATTTGATCAAACCAGGGGTTAACACTTTGGTAGATTGGATTTCAAATATATTTGATCAAGACAGTGGTCAACCCTTTGGTAGATTGGATTTCAAATATATTTGATCAAACCAGTGGTCAACCCTTTGGTAGATTGGATTTCAAATATATTTGAATAAGACAGGGGTCAACCCTTTGGTAGATTGGATTTCAAATATATTTGATCAAGACAGGGGTCAACCCTTTGGTAGATTGGATTTCAAGTATACTTACATAAAAATGTTTCATATAGGCACCAATTTTTAACCGCCAAAAAGCGGCCGAAAACCGCTAAAGCTGCTTTCCCACTGCACGCAACATTTTGTAACGTTGCGCAATGTTTCATGCTCCGCTGTTCCTACAGAATCAAATGAGATGAAATCCCACTGTCTGTAACATTGCCCCGCAACGTTTTGCAACGTTGCGAAACCTAAGAAGCGGCAAAACCGTCAATAATAGAAAAGGCTTCAACCAAAAGTGTCTTTGCGCTTTCAATGCATGCAATTGGTATGAGTATTAGGCACCAAATTCAAGTTATATCTCTTGCAGTTCTCCTTCTGGCAGGATTTGCTAAAATGCTAAAAAGGTATTTGCAATTTGAACCAATAGATTCGTTTGTCGTCCATGGTAAAAAATTGAAATACATAAATTTCAAGTCTAGCAATTGCCGCTTTTGAGATATCTTGTTCACAGACCGACAGCCACACGCATAATACTGAAACTCGAAATTTGGACTCTGGGGACCTAAAAACGTGTTTAGGCATTGAAAACTCGACATCTATTCAGCTCGTTCAGCCCATTAAAATACTTTATTTTTTACAGGAGAAGGAAAGTAAAAAGGGCTAGGTAGATTCTATTTAAGTTTTTCATTGAATTTACAATCTCTTTGAGCACAAGAATAATAATTATATCTTTCAGGAAATAAAACATCTGGTGTGAACATCACACGACATTCCTTACCCATATGTTAAAAGAATATTACAGCACAAGCTGCTACCACCTAATTTATGTCAAAATAATATTTCGGCAAAATCCGCTGCCCCCTATGTCTGTCAAGAGATTTTTCTGTCACTGAACCAGCTGCCCCCTTTTTATGTCAAAATAATATTAGGTCACGAGCCGCTGCCCCCATGTCTGTCAAGAGATTTTTCTGTCACTGAACCAGCTGCCCCCTTTTTATGTCAAAATAATATTAGGTCATGAGCCGCTGCCCCCCATGTCTGTCAAGAGATTTTTCTGTCACTGAACCAGCTGCCCCCTTTTTATGTCAAAATAATATTAGGTCATGAGCCGCTGCCCCCCATGTCTGTCGAGAGATTTTTCTGTCACTGAACCAGCTGCCCCCTTTTTATGTCAAAGTAATATTAGGTCACGAGCCGCTGCCTCCTATGTTCCCCGTCTTTCCACTCTCGAATACATTAAAAATAAAAGCTATTCGTATAACATTACATTCTCCTGTTTTGCATTTTTCTTTGGTTTTCATAATTTCACTCAAGACAGAGTAGGTAGCCTTTGCAATTAGTTTTATTTGTTTTCATAATGATGACTTTTCCCGTTTTCTAGAATTGTACGTTGTAACCAAGCAGCTTTCAGGGCCGGATTGACTTCTTACCAGATCCATGGCATTTTTATAGCGCGGAGCCTTGGTAGTCTTTGCAATTAGTTTTATTGTTAACAAATCAAACAACTGACTACGTTTTCACTTGACTGAAATTTTTTATTTGCAAATTTTACAATAGGTAGATACAAATGTACACCTGTACACATAAAGAAGAAAAAGGAATATAATTTAATTTACAATTATAAAATTTACAAAATGAGTTGACATGTTTCGTCTTCTCCTGTAGACATCCTCTTACCAGATCCATGGCATTTTTATAGCGCGGAGCCTTAAAAATACGTGAGTACCAAAAAATGTTTCTGGGCAAAAAAACAAAAGCGTCAACGAACTACTAAATTTCCAACTTTCTCCCTTACTCAATCATACCTTGTGCAGTGGCGGCTGCTTTTTAAGGGCAAAAGGGCTCAGCCCCTGCCCCCCCCACAAATTAAAGAAAAGAAAAAACATTTCCTTTGTAATTTAATATTATACCTATCAAATCATTTTTCCTCCCCAAAAAGGGAAAATACTTGAAAAAATATATCCCTTTAATTTCTATAACTTGCGAGTTGCTTAAAATGTCTGCCGTTCGCTAATTAAATTCCTTCAACGTGCGCGTTGCATAAAAATAACAATAATGAAAAGAGTATTTGAATGGAATAATTGGGGACAAGGGCGTAGCCAGCATCTGGCCTGGGGGGGGGGGAGGCTGNTCGTTACTTATTTAATAATAATAAAGCCCCAGGGGTAACTGATGATGTGATAATTTAGTTATTGGGAAGTGGCGACCCCAGGGACCGAGCAAGTGGTTGATGATTCCTGGATGGTTACAGGGGCGTACACAGGATTTTTTTTCGGGGTGGGGGGCTGAGCAAACCAAGTAGGTACCATAACAGCGTCGTGGTGTTGAACCCATTTAGGTTCACAGAGATAATGTAAACAAAGTTAAATATAGGGCTTTACAACCCCCCCCCCCCCCCCCCCCNCCCCCCCCCCCCGATAATCTAATGTTTCTACAGATAAAAGCGTAGCAGAGCCCTATAGGATCGGCATCCGGGGTTCGCCCTACCGTCCCTACGCCTCTGCCTATTAGGTGATGTATTCTATTGCGCCCAAGATATAGGCTTTTTTCGAGAAATGTTTCTCTCTCCATGTGTAGTAAACATTTGGGCGTTTTTTTTTCTTAAGCTACCTAAAACCGCGGCGCCCCCTCCATCAGGCGACCTTGTTTCAAAGTTACCATTAGAATTAGGTAACAAGTAAAAATCCCACTGACCGATCGACGGGGAATTTATCTGAGACCTCAGATGAAACCTCACATTGGTTCAATGAAAACCTACCTGTTAACATTTAAGTCTCTTGGTGAAACCCAACCAGCTTATTTTAGTTATAAATGTAATTAATTATTAAAAACTCTACTCAACTAGTTAACACATTACACAAACCACAAATAACTAGTGGATATGATCAGATGTTTACGTTAGTATTGTATTCATTAATAGAAAAAAAATATTAATCGAATCAAAAAAAAAAAAATTGAGAGCCCCCAAAATTTTTCTAATTCGAAAAACCCTTAACTCCATCCATCAAATATCAAAATTTACGTTTCTATAACAAACCGCTAAAAAGAGAAATATCATTTTCAAAACACAAACAAATTGGTGCCCTCCACCCCCGAGGGGGGAGGGGATGCCCAGGGCCCCAAAACTATACAGCAAATTTTCTTCATACACTAATCATGTAGGTATACCAAATTTCGTCAAAACCGGATGAAAATTGTGGTTTGTATCGCGTAACATACATACATGTGCATTTCGGGATGTAGGTATATGGAAGTCAAAAGTGAAGTTCACAATAATAGGTAATAATATAAAGCAAGGCAGGTACAACTACTTAAAATTTGAAAATATGTAGAGAAAAAGTTAAATCGCCCTAACTTTGCACTTTGTTATGTAAATATGAAACAACCTTCCCAAAAAGTGTTTTCTGCATGACATTGAAAAAGATGCACAGCGTTTGATAATATACACTCGCGTTTCATATTTGATGGCTTATAGCAAAAAAAAAAAATCGGGGGGGGGGCTATAGCCTGCCAGCCCCCCACCCCTTGTGTACGCCCCTGGATGGTAACACGTATCAGTAACGTCCCAGGAAGTAGTGTGGTCACATTTTGTGGTCACATCACATGAACATCGACTGTGATCTCCCAAAACCCAACCCTACGTCCGCGTTTTGTTTTCTTGCCACGTGGGAGACGGACAACACTCCAGAATAATACCGGGAGTCATTCAACTAGCAGAAGGAGGATTGGTTGAGTCAATGACTGAACAAGATCGTTATAAATGCCTGTGGGATATCAGCAAGCTGGATCAATTGACAAAAAAAGTACGAAAGAGAATTTAACTGAGGAAATCATTAATAGAATACATAGAATATGTCGATCAGAATTAAAGAGACTTTAAATGAGGAATACATTAATAGAATACATAGAATATGTCGATCAGAGTTAAAGAGACTTTAACTGAGGAAATCATTAATAGAATACATAGAATATGTCGATCAGAATTAAAGAGACTTTAACTGAGGAATACATTAATAGAATACATATAATATGTCGATCAGAATTAAAGATACTTTAACTGAGGAATACATTAATAGAATACATAGAATATGTCGATCAGAATTAAAGATACTTTAACTGAGGAATACATTAATAGAATACATAGAATATGTCGATCAGAATTAAAGAGACTTTAACTGAGGAATACATTAATAGAATACATAGAATATGTCGATCAGAATTAAATAGACATTAACTGAGGAATACATTAATAGAATATATAGAATATGTCGATCAGAAATAAAGATACTTTAACTGAGGAATACATTAATAAAATACATAGAATATGTCGATCAGAGTTAAAGAGACTTTAACTGAGGAAATCATTAATAAAATACATAGAATATGTCGATCAGAATTAAAGAGACTTTAATTGGGGAATACATTAATAGAATACATAGAATATGTCGATCAGAGTTAAAGAGAATTTAACTGAGGAAATCATAAATAGAATACATAGAATATGTCGATCAGATTTCCTCAGTTAAAGATACTTTAACTGAGGAAATCATTAATAGAATACATAGAATATGTCGATCAGAGTTAAAGAGACTTTAACTGAGGAAATCATTAATAGAATACATAGAATATGTCGATCAGAGTTAAAGAGACTTTAACTGAGGAAATCATTAATAGAATACATAGAATATGTCGATCAGAATTAAAGAGACTTTAACTGAGGAATACATTAATAGAATACATAGAATATGTCGATCAGAGTTAAAGAGACTTTAACTGAGGAAATCATTAATAGAATACATAGAATATGTCGATCAGAATTAAAGAGACTTTAACTGAGGAATACATTAATAGAATACATAGAATATGTCGATCAGAGTTAAAGAGACTTT
>CM022881.1:19368158-19383322 GCA_012654025.1 Pachypsylla venusta | reverse complement strand
CTATTGATGAGAAATGATATACTGGGTGACACCTGTCAACATACCTATTGATGAGAAATGATATACTGGGTGACACCTGTCAACATACCTATTGATGAGAAATGATATACTGGGTGACACCTGTCAACATATCTATTGATGAGAAATGATATACTGGGTGACACCTGTCAACATACCTATTGATGATTTTTGACATCATTTACAATCTAATTTCCGGCCGATTTTCCAATTTTTCCCCCAAATTTTCCGAATTTTGGTCTATATCTTAAAGCCAGAGAAAGTTTTAAATGACATCTTAATCTTTCATTTAGGACACATTTTGCAAAATTGTGACCAACCATTCCACGGTTACAAGTTCGAATCTGGGATCGGCCAAAATGGAATTTAGACAATACCTATTGTTTATCCAAAATGGTAAGAGATGTAGAAAAATTCATAGGAATGTACCCTCCCCCCCCCCTCCCCCACACAAATCATGATTTTAGACCCCAGAAAAATTATCATAATTGGAAAAACTACAATCGTTTTTGAGTTACGGTCGATTTTCCGATTTTTGTATGGAAATACATAAATCGCACAGTTATGTCCGATTTAAATAAAAAAAAAATTACGAAAGCGGTCAGTTTTTATATAATTAATTAGAAATGAACACCAAGCTTGTTGGGTAGGACGTGTGGGGAGAAGTTATGGGTTGGGTTCCAAAAAACAAAAATGTGTATTGAAGTCTGGGCAAGGTTCCCTAACTCAGCAGGGAAAAAGAGAAAGACCGAGATAACATTTGTAATTACAATAATTATAACCTATAACATTTTGAAATTTGCGGTGTCGAGTTTTCAATTACAAAACAGTAATTCATGTCCCCAGATCCCAAAACTTGAGTTTCAGCCATTGGTCTGTGTGTTTGTCTGTGAACAAGAGACTTCAAATTTTGGTACTTTTGTCATGTATATGCAAAGAACGAACAACAGATCCTGTCAACATTTCTGTTTTTGTTTAAATTGAGTTTGTGATGTTTCCAGTTCAACTAATTGTGTCAACAATGTTCTTTTCATAAATGACATTGAGGAAGTATAATTCTTTCAAAAAGAAACAACAAGGTAAGGTATAAAAAATTGTATATCATGTAAAATGCGAATTCCCCTTGGAATAAGTAATGTTGTATATACGGCTATGCCCCTCGCCCTCTGGCTAATGTTTTGTCATCAGCATTTTGTATTTTCTCAGGGCCGGATTAAGGTTGACAAATGGTCATCAATATTTTCGATCGCGGGGTCTCAATACTGTTTGTTTTCAAATTTGCAAACCACTCAAATATCAAGCGAACGGTTTGAAATTTTTAAAATGTAGATTGATTTGTTTTTAAAATGAATGGATATAAACTTGTTTAGAATTCAAAGAGATCCATTTTTATTGTGATTTCCGCTATGACCAACCGTTTTTGAAATATAAGCAAAAATGTAAAAAAATATCTTCTTCGCGCCCCCCTGCACTCTGCCTGACCACCCCTCGCCCTCCACAAGTCCGGAGAATTTTGGTAGAATAAGGAAAATTGGGAAGGTTTAGATATAATATTGAATCTGGGTTTGTCACACTGTCACACTTTAAATGTTATGGAATAATTCAATAATAATATGAAATAATGAATAAATATTTGTAAATGTAAAACAAATATTAAAAGTATAATGTTTGTGAAACAATGAAATTTCAATAATGATTGCAGAATAATTATGTTGATGAAATATTTAAATGAAAAATATTATTTAAAATCACGATGATTATTAAATTGTAATAAATGAAAAATTGAGATCAGAATAACACATCTAATTTGCTACGATGATGATAATTCGACTAAATAAAACAAAGGTATCTTTTTGGTAAATACCTGTCAATATCTGATCAACCAAATTAATGTATTTCATATTAATGATTATGTAATCATTAATAAAATTCAGAAGTGCACAAACAAGTGTGTTTATCTACTAATTAACTTTTAAATAAATAAAAACAAAACACTTACCAAAAACACTATTTATAATTATATATAAAGAAACTAGTTTCGAATCATTCGATTCATCATCAGTCTAGTCGAGTCGAAGGATGGAAGTTGAGTCAACTTCCAGACTGATGATGAATCGAATGATTCGAAACTAGTTTCTTTATAAATAATTATAAATAGTGTTTTTGGTGTTTTGTTTTTATTTATTTAAAAGTTAATATTTTTAACACTTATAATTAACATGTTTATCTACTAACCATTCCAAATAAATTTGTGGAGTCAATCTATTCTTAATATCTTAATCCTAGGGAGTGGATACTACTGAGTCCTCGTAAAATCACCAGAAAATTTATCATGTTTGTTACATGTTTGCTATTATCGTTTCTCATTAGAAATTCCTATAATTAAAACACTTAGATCATCCCGAGGTTAAGAATTCTAAATAAATACTGGGTGTCTCTGGTGACTGGCGACTAATTTTTATCAAGTAACAAAAACCGTTGGTAATGGATTTCAGTAAAAAGATTATTACCTATCTGAATTCAAAGTTTCCAAATTTTCACTCTAAACTTTTTTCATTTTATTTTTTGAAACTGTCGTGAAAATATAAGTTTAAATGGATATTTCCATTTTATGTTATTTTTGTTGCAATTTTGCATAGTTCCCGAACTTCCAATAATTGCATATACCGTAATAATTCAAAATTTCAAATTTAATATAACGCACTTAAAATTTGAAAATTTAGACAGAATAGGATTTTCTTTGGATATAGGTAAATATTAAATTTGGATTTGACAACTTTCGAAATTTTATATCGATTCTTTAAATACCGATCTATCGAAATAACGATATTTTTATTGTAAAAAAATATATTCCCCGAAATTCAGGGCACTCCTTTTTACAGCCATGCCATTCTGGAAACGAGAAAATTCTTGCTCAGGGTGAACTCAGATCACCCTGCAAGTCGGCTACGCCTCACCTTGCTCATTAACGAATTTCAATTTCGAAAAAAAATATCCCATTTGATCTCAGCTACCAATCATATTCAGGGTCCCATCTATTGCCAAACACCCTGTATAATTTTCGAAATGATATGATTTCTTTGAGACCAAAAAATTGCTTAAAAATAAAATTCATGTGTGATAAAAATTCTCGTACCACGACCACTAGTGGGTTATCCCCTGTGTTTTTAATGTTAATTCCTTATTTTTACTTTCCTTATCTTATAAAAAGAAAGTACTCTATTGGTCTGAAATGTTCGATATTGAGTTTTCAATGCCAATCCACGCAGGGCTGGCTCAAGAGAATTTGCCGCCCTAGGTTAAATGAATTTTTCCGCCCCATGAATATAATATTTAATTTGTTCGTTAATTAATATAAATAGTAAAAGTACTCATATTCATATTTTTAATGACAATACTGAATAGTTAGGTATACCTCCTAGTTGTGAAATTCATGATTTTTGCACAAATTTCAATCAAAATCTGGCCATGAATTTTCCTCTGGTTAATATTGAACAATTCAGAGTCATATATATTTACAACAGAAATAATGGACACTAAATCTTTTTGTTAAATCCACACAATTTTAATTAGAATTTTTCACTCAAGAATGTAACATAAAATTAAGTCACTATACATTTGAAAAATTAGAATCATTACACATTTTTTAAATCAACGACATCACAGGATTATTACGAGATAATCACAAGTTTTGCAAAAGATGTTACGATTTGATCTATATCCAAAGATCGAACAATTTCATGTTCTATGGACAAAGTAGACTTTCTCTCGTTCGCTCTTTTATACGTTCCGAAAAGTTCGTAACGCAACGTACGAAAGGCGCATGTGGAGAAGGGGAGGACAGAGGTGAAGGGGGACTCCGTGTTCCCGAGACCTCTGTCTATGTGTATATGTGTGGATTGTAGCTTTTAAGCAACGAAAGATTTAGCCGAAGTGTCATAACCCTGGTTTTACTATTGGTTTTTATGATTGATAATTCTTGTTATGAATTATCAATCATATACATAAAAATGCACGTCTATATATGTATACATTTTTTTCATATCCCGCCCGCTGAAAATAAAATTCCATTTTGATTTTGCCGCCCTAGGCAGTTAACGGTTGCGGTTTTTAGCGGTTTTCGCCGCTTTTCTGTCCAAAAAGGGAACGGTAAGTGCTAGAGCCTAAAATTTGGTGCTTATTTATAGGTATCAATTTTATGCGTGATATTTTTGGTTGAAATCGAATTTACTCCTGGCGGTTTTTTTGTCGCTTTTAAAAGTTTTTTTTTGTCGCGATAAAAAGAAAACGGCAAGAATAAAAAAAAAATCTCTAGCGACTTGAATTTTTTTTACTATTTCAATTTTGGTTTATTATTTTCAATAATTAATCTTTGGAATTATGACGAAAAAAAATCACCCCTCTCAAAATTTGATATTTTACCTACGTTTGAAGGTACGTAGAATCCGAAAATCTAACGAAAAAAAAGAGTGCAATCGAATATATTCTTGGCTGTTTTGCCGATTTTTAGTGGTTTTCAGTATTGCTGTCTAAAAAGAGAATGGTAAGGGCTAAAGATTTAAAATTTGGTACGGATGTCAAATTTAGGGTCTAATTACGCCCCAGATTTTTTTAGCCAGTAAAAAATAAACCCAATGGTCACATTTGAAGAGTTTTAAGTAGGTATTGTACACGTCTCGAGTTTTGTTATAGAAAAGGAAAGTCGTGTGATGTTCACGCCAGACAATATTAGATCTTCTTGATAATGAAGATGTTGCTCAAAACCCCTGGTGTGCACAACTCTCGCTTTAAACAGTCACTACCTATACGTGACGCAGGGTGTCTACCAGACTGGAAATCCTGGAATACCTGGAATTGTCAGGGAATTTTAGGGGACTGGAAATGTCAGGGAAAAGTCAGGGAATTTAGGAAAAAACACCGTAAAAACGCCAAAAGTCAGGGAATTTTTCGAATTGAGTTTTTTTTTTTTTTTTTATCTCAATGTCCAATTTTATGCGTGAACATGCTTTTCTCGAAAAATTTCGCCTGCGGCGCTTATTATCATTTTTCTCAAAAATTTTGGTATACATGTTTAGGGTATGAAGGAAATTTGCTATATAGTTTTTGGGGGCCCTCGGCCCCAATATTGTGTTTTTTGAAGTCAGATGGGGGAGTCAAAATCTTGAAAAAGTACACTGGAAAATCTGGAAAAGTAGACTGAATCACCTGGAAAAGTCAGAGAATTTCACTTTGACGATTTGGTAGACACCCTGGTAGACATTAACAATGAGGGTTTGTGACGTCACGTTCTCATATTCGTTCTTTAAAAAATATTATAAAAAACTAGTCATCCGTTATAACACGCCAGGGAATTGAAATAACTTTCCACAAAGTTATTCAAAAGCTTTGTGTCAGTATAATTTTATTTTGCGTTATATACTTTTTAGTTTCTGTTACTTTTAAGATTTTACGCCTCCCCTCTGGTGCCCCCCCTAATGTCCCCCCTTAGAATAATGAAATCCCTTCTCAATATTTTGAATTCTGCTTCTGTTGAGCTCTGCACTCAAGATAAGAATCTTTAGCTTTACATTCTACTTGTATCTGCAATTAACTCGAGATGAGTAAGAACATCAAATTTGTGTGCTCTATCATTTTGATCTAACAATGACATCAAGTCAACATGAACCCTGTAATGCTAAGTGTCAACTTGAGAGAATATTGAGAACAAAAGAATTGCATTGTCCATTTGAGATCACATTCTACCCTTAAAGCCAACGATCATACCACGTTGAATACTCCAGTTCCCGTCAGATCACTGAATTTAAGCAACGTCGGCCGTGGTCAGTACTTGAATGGGTGACCACTTGGGAACACCACGTATCGTTGGCTCTTTTTTCCGGCCCAACCCAGGCTGGGTGAGGTCAATGTGGGTAGCTGGTTTGCAAGTTTCCAGCGAATGGAGGGTAAGACCACCGTCTTGAATGACCAATAGAAATTAAAGAGACGTTAAACCAAATTAAAAAAAAAAAAAATCTACCCTTAAGACAACAATGACTATTTTGACTTCAACATTTGGCTTAACAACAATGACTTCCTAAAACTCGACAGTAAATGCAGTCTCGAGACATGGAATGCCTCTATCCCAGAGACTCCATACAGAACGTGTATGTTTTATTTAAATAAAATAAAAAAAAGAATTTTGGGGTGAGAAATGAGTTGGGAGCTCTCTCCTCAATTCTAAATGAGCTGCTGTCAGAAGATACACGACATTTTTTTTTTTTTTTTAATTTTAATTTGGCTTAACGTCTCTTTAACATCTATTGGTCATTGAAGCCGGGGGTTTTACCCTCCATTCGCTGGAAACTTGCAAACCAGCTACCCACATACCCACATTGACCTCATCCAGCCTGGGTTGGACAGGAAAAATGAGCCAAAGATACGTGGTGTTCCCAAGCGGTCCACCCATCCAAGTACTGACCACGCCCGACGTTTCTTAACTTCAGTGATCTGACGGGAACTGGTGTATTCAACGTGGTATGATCGTTGGCTCACTGCTTCTAGATTTAGTAAAACACGGCAGTATCAAGCAAGATAATATATAATTCCGTGATGCCATTCTGCTGAACTTCATTTTCAGATCTTAAATTTTGTTGCAAATTTGGGTAAAATTGTTATAAATAGACATCAAATTTAAAGCTCTGTGTCTTGGTGTTTTCTTTTTGGACAGAATTCGTTAAGACAGCAAAAATTGCAATAAAGAAAAAAACACCATCAGTTGATTCGATTTCAAACAAAAAGTTCGGCGTCTTTGCATAAAAATGATAAAAAAAAAATTTAAAGTCTCTATAGAGACTTGGCTTATGGCTTAAACATTATGGCTGCAGCCATAATGGTCTTGCTATACTTTGTTTACAGACAGATCGAAATATGGACTAACAATCAGACATAGGAACAGACTAATGGCTGAATCTCGAGATTCGGGCTCTGGGGACTTCAATACATGTTATGTAATAAATTCTGCGTAGAAATTTCAGCTCATTACCAATACTTTCCTCTTATAGGATAAGGAATATAAGAAGAGTATTGTACCCAAAGACCTTTCCTTATCCTTATAAGATAATAAAATTAAAATTAAATTATCCTATAAAAAGGAAAGTATTTTAATGGGCTGAAAATTTCGATGTCGAGTTTTCAATGTCAAAACAAGTTGGAAAATACAACTTATGTTGAAGTGTAATATATTGTTGACCGCTAATTAGAGGTTGAAAGCCGCTTTTTGGCAGTCCTGCCTAAAACCAGAATGGAAAGAGCCAGAACATGAAATTAGGTGCCTATTTATATCAATTTTATACAAGAAATTGAAGAATACAACATAGGTTGTCGTGTAATCTATTGTTGGCCGCTAATTAGTGGTTAAAGGCGGTTCCGCCTAAAAGAACTTGAAATTGGGTGTCAATTCATATCAATTTCGTATAAGAAATTAAAAAATACAACTTAGGTTTAAGTGTAATATATAATTGTATTTCCGCTCTGGGGACTTCAAAACGTGTTTTGGCATTGAAAACTCGACATTTAGCCCATTACAATACTTTCTTCTTTTTTCATAGATAAGGAAAGTCGTGTGATGTTTACACCAGATTTTTTTAAAACACCCCATAGATTTGATAGATCTCAGAAAAGTTAGTAGTATATTCTTCATTCTTGATACTTTTATTCAACAGAAAGGAAATTTAGGATACAACACAAAAGACATAAAAGATTTTGAATTAGAAAAAGTCAGAAACGAGAATATAAATTCAACTCTCAGGAAGTCTTTTACCGCAGAATAGAGCAGAGAGACTTCTTCCGGCCTTCTAAAAAAATATATATATTTTTTTATAGCTTCAGATACAGACGGATTGATTTGTCAGTAAAGATGTCGCTCATGTGGGCTTTATTTTCGTATATGAATTAAAACCTTTTTTTCTCAGACGTTTCAATTTTGTGATAACTCATTACAAAATGGCGCCCAATTGTTTGGTGGAATCATGCATTTTCAAGCGATAAATGCTAAGATTGATTTTCAAATTTCATTTCACCATATTATGAAAGGCCTTTAAAGAATTAATTCCTTTATTAAATACTCTAAGTCTCTGCAGTAGAAATAATTCCTTTAATTAAATGCAGTAGAAATAATAGTAGAAATTGAATAAATGCTATTTCTTTGTGTTAATATAACTTTGGTGCTCATTGCAGCATTTTAGGATTTTTCCAATATGAATCACTATATAATTACTTTGATTTTTTCAACTTGACCTACAGTGCTGGCGCCGGAACGTTAAGCTCATTATTTATCTCCATAGCTACTTATTATCCCCACGAGGCTGACTGGCCCCCGAAAACATCCGGACTAAGGTTCTTTCATTTAATTTTAATACTTTTAATGTAGGTATTTAGAAACTTAATAATTTTTTGAAATTGTAATCTCCTCAATTATTAGACACTGTGCTCTCTAAAATAGCAGTAGTGTTCATACCTATTAATACAAGGGACGTGGGTTCGAGTGATATCTAAATGCATACATTTTTCTAGAGGATATTATATCCTGCCTCGGTAGCTCAATGACCTGCCTCGGTAGCTCAATGGTTAAGCGCCCGCCTGATATAAATAGTAGAGTACAAACCGGGTGGCTTAAATTTTAGGTCTGTATTCTGTATGTGGTGTTCTTTGTGATAAGAAAATGCCTATTAAAATGAAAAGAAAGATCTACAAGACTGTTGTGCGGCACGCTTTACTGTATGGAACGCAATGTTGGATGATTTATAACACAACATATAAAAGAAAATCGAAACGACAGAAATGCGAATGCTCCGAATGTCGGCAGGTGTGACTTAGAGGGACAAAATTCGAAGTAAATATATACGAGGCAGTCTGGGAATCACGAACATCAGTGAGAAGATTGAGGAGAGACAAATGAGATGGTATGGCCACGTGCAGAGAAGACCGGAAAATCACATGGTAAAAGAAGCAATGAAGATAAAAAATACAAGAGAAAAACAAAGAGGAAGAAACACCTGGATTAGACAACAAGAAAAGAGACTTCAGACTAACAACTTAACAATCTCTACAAAATAGGAGAGTTAATACCAGCAATAGCTGAAATGGGACAAAGGCAAGGAGATATATTTACCTTTTTATAAAAAGATTCTTTCTTAGCGGATTTGCTTCTTCTATTTCTTGCTATTAATATTTATAACTGTAAAAAGTCTTGCTAAATCCTACTTCTTCCCCCCCCCCCTATTTTTATTTAACCTAGAAAGATAGAAAATTGAAACTTTAAAAATAGGACTTATTGTTCATTTTCGAAACAAATAATCTAAACACATATACATATTAATTGTTATTAATTAATGCGAATTAAAAGATGGTACGTCTATGGTACGTTGAATACTCCAATTCCCGTTCGATCACTGAAGTCAAGCAACGTCCAGCGAGGTTGTACCATGTGGGTGTCCACGTGGGTTCGCGCCCTCGTGATGCTGACTATTTTTCCGACCCAACCCAGTCTGGGTGAGGTCAATGTGGGTACCTGTTTTGCAAGTTTCCAGCGATTTGAGGGTGAAACCCCCATCTTGAATGACCAATAGATGTTAAAGAGACGTTAAGCCAAATTAAAAAAAATAAAAAAGCGATCATCGAATTTTGATGAAATTTTGACGGTATGTTATTTTGACGGTATGTTTAGCCATGCTGACAAACGTGTCTTTTTTGTTACACTCATATCCCTGGAACCCAGTAGTCTGATTCTGTCATGGGTGAGAGCTGTTAAGACCCGCTAACAAAATATCTACCTGATATGAATTCTACTATATTATGAAGAAGGTTATACTGTGGGTTCGCGCCCTCGTGATGCTGGCTATTTTTTCGGCCCAACCCTGGCTAGGTGAGGTCGAAACCCCTGTCTTGAATGACCAATATAGATGTTAAAGGGACGTTAGGCCAAATTAAAAAAAAAAAAAACGATCATCGAATTTTGATGACGTTATGTTATTTTGACGGTATGTTTGGTCATGTTGACAAACGTGTCTTTTTTGTTACACTCATATCCCTGGTATCGCCAGTAGTCTGCCCTGTCATGGGTGGGAGCAGTTAAGACTTTCTATTAAAATATCTACCTGATATGAATTCCACTATATTATAAAGAAGAGTATACTGTGGATTTTATCTCTGTAAAGGTAAGAAAGCTATATTTTGACTTAGGTATATAATTGGTGCACGATTTTCAGGAGAAAGTCATAGATATAATCAAAATATAGATTTTTTAGGGATAATCCAAGATTCCTGGAGGGGGGGGGGGGTTGAATCCTTTAAACGTGGTCGTGACGTCGGCCCTGCTAAACTTGCAAAAGGTATAAAGGTTTTCATATTACTATATGAAAATGAAAATTTGTATATATTTTCCTCGAATATAGGGAGGGGGTAGAACCCGGCCCTTCCTTGTGTGCTCCACTGTTGTCACCACCCAAGACATTGATAAGGGGGAGTTTCCCGTGAACTTTTATATTAATCAAAAACAAAATAAATAAATTTGTAATTTCTCTTCCCCCCCTAATATAGCCCCCAGCATTACATTTATAATTATTATGCATTCAACTCCACAAAGAATGCGTGACTTTTCAAGATCCTACAAATTTTAAAAGTTCAAATACATTTTATTTGTTCACGTCTTTGACATTTCGTCACTTCGGTCGCATATTAAAAAACGTATTTTTCCATATCCTGGGGAACAGAATACTTTCTATCGCTTCAAAGAACTCAGTTTTTTAATCAACCAATTATATAACATTTTATATTCTGACTAGCTGAGTACCCGAACTTCGTTTTGAGAAGATGAGAGAAAAATTGAGAATTTAATCTAACTTTAATAGTCATGATCATATTATAACCGAGGTACAATCGTTCAAACCCGATCAGAGCATACCACATATAGATTACATATTACCTACACGTTTGTTAACCTTAAACATAGGTAAAGGGTTGTACTCAAAACCCAGCCTAACCTTGCACAGCCTTCAACACGCATTTTACCTTTCTACCCAACAAACTGGGTAAGTTTTAGGTCATTTTGATTTTGAGTCAGAAACAACCACTTATATTTCAATACCATTATGTCAGCGAAACATAGCCTATCCTACTTCCAACTATACTACATATGGATTACTGTTGGAATGGAGTATTTAACGTTTCGCAACCTGTGTAGACCTCAAAACTCATTTTTTTTTTTTTTAAAAAAACCCAACCCAATATTACTCAGAACCACCAAACTTGTGTTCATTTCTATTACTTTTTATCGGCACTAACCGCTTTAGTAAATAATTTTATAAAAATCGAACATACTGGAAAAAAATTATGGACAAAATGTCGAAACAATATTCGCATTGTATATCGCAATAAGCGGTTCTCAAAATATTGAGGAAAAACGATTTTCCAAGATGGCGACATCAACTGGCCAATTCTACAAAATATATGGATCAGATACTCTTTAGTTCATATGTATAGAATGTGACAAAAGTTTGGTCGCTATAAATTCAGTGGTCCTCAAAATATTGAGGGAAACTATATTCCAAGATGGCGGTTTGACATGGTCCCACCCACAAAAAATATAACTTAAAGTTATCAAAATCCGTTTAGTGTCATACGTTCAGTGCTAAAGCATCTCACAAAAGTTTGGTCGTAATAACTTAAGCTGTCCTCAAAATATTGAGGAAAAGCAAAATTCCAAGATGCCGGTCTCACTTGGCCCTGTCCATAAAATATATGTTTTTCCGGTCACAAACTATCTGAGGGATATGCCCAACAACTGATGAAAGTTTTATAGTAATCTAATGTGTGGTTTAGGAACGCATAAAGGACATACATACACACATACATTCATTTTTATATACAACGTGTCCCAAAATGACCGGTCACCACCCTTAACCCTCTCGCGCCCGTAATAGGAAACTTTCTACGAAAACTGGTGAGTTATCTAATGTTGCTTCTGCCCCCGCTTAGTATTAGCTGTAAGGGTAAAGAACTTTTCACACAATGCTCTGAAATCAACAAAAATACTAAGGGGGAGGACAGAAGCAAAATTAGATAATTCACCAACTTTTGGTAGCAAATTTGCTACCACGGGCGCGAGAGGGTTAATGTTTGGTCGCAATAACTTAAGCGGGCCATGGCCATCGAATGGAGCGGAGTTAGAGGGATCTAAAATATAACTTTGTTACACCCTGTATAACCGTATTTATTTTAAATTTTGATGTAAAAGTTACATTATTGTGTTCCAAAAAAGGTTTCCCATCTATCTAAACCATCAAAAGTGTACATTTTTATTTTTATCAGTGGCGTAAGAGGATAAAGTTAAATCCTATTTTTCTCCTGGAAGTTGAAAATAGGCCGTTTGAAAACGCCACTTTTCGGGTAGAAAGTGTGAATTAAGGTGGTTCTTTTATTACAAACAGTGCTAAATACCCAAAATAAAATATTTTAGCAATAAAAATAAAAATAAAAAAAAAAAAAAAAAAAAAAAAAAAAAAAAAAAAAAAAAACAGAGGAATGAGAAAAATTCAATGCAATCACATAGGAAATAATCTGATGGTAGATTTAACCTTGTTTGAAACAAAATAAGTCAGTCAACTTTTACATCAAAGTTTAAAATAAATGGCGTTATGCAGTGTCTAACAAAATTATACTTTAGACCCC
Source organism: Pachypsylla venusta (assembly GCA_012654025.1). NCBI lineage: Eukaryota > Metazoa > Arthropoda > Insecta > Hemiptera > Aphalaridae > Pachypsylla > Pachypsylla venusta. The sequence continues at coordinate 19,370,599 of CM022881.1, read as the reverse complement.
TCCATCTTTTCTCCTGATTATTTTTTGAAAAAATATAAAGTGAAGTGTTTCCTTATTTTATCTGAAGTTTTATATGAACAAAAAATATTTGTACCATTCTGTTTAAATTTCTTGAGTAACCGACATTTTTTGTCAATAACAGACCATCTGGATTTTACCATAACCATTCAATTGGCCATGGCCCTTTTCCTATAACTAGATCTTTTCAAATTTCAAATATTATAAGCCGTTCAAAATACGACTCTGAGGAAGGTGTGAGCAAAGTATCGAGTGAGGACTCTATTGTGTGTAGAATATGACGTAAAATTTGAATATGAAATTAAAAATAGGGGTTTCTATTTGAAAATCGAAATTTGGTGTCTGTTTACCCCCTTTTGAAACACTCTATAGAATTTTAATTACACCAAAAAAATAGATTTGTTAGAACTACAAGCCAAGTCTATCTTCAGCCTCTAAAAATAAAAAAATCCGTCCCGGGACTTTTCGAACACTGTAGTTTAAAGCTTTAGAAAAACACAGCTCGCTCTGTATTTTTTTTGACACAGTATACCAGATTTTTGGCTTTCTTTTTACACTACACCTCTTACGGGTTACACGTAAGAATAATAATGCGGATATTTAACTTTGATTCTTTTAAATCCCTCCCGCCCTTATCCTAATTGAATTTTAAAGGACCTTTCGGTGTTTCCTTAAGGGAAAATCTATAAAAAAAAAAATACAACCTTTTCCTTTTGAAAAATATAATTTGTAATTTCCCAGGGGATATCTTGATGTGTATTCGTACTTGACAAACTTCTGACTTTTATAGATTAGAATTGTAGATAATAAAAACAATTATTGGAAAAGAATGAATGGAAAGTCCTATGGGGAAACTTTTCAATAGGAATTCTCAGACCTAAACATAGAAGTTATTAAAACAAGAAAGGCCGATAAATGCACATATAACCTTGAGAGGGGAAATTATTTTTGATGACTTTGTTTTCAAATTCAGTGAGTTAACCCTTTGCGACACATCAACGCATAACCATCTTTGTAAGCGGAGCACCGAAATGTCCAACCCTTGAGTGTTTGGGTGTCAATATAACAAATGTCACGCTTTTTTACGAGTAGTTAGTGCTGTTTTTACATCTTCTCCTGAACCAGTTTGTTCAAATTTTTTCACCACAAAGTTTAACGTTTAAATGTATTGTATTGGTGAAAAATTTTGATTTCGTTTTTTTCGCTTTTCTGGACGAATTATGACGACTACATACCAAAAAACGGGTCTAGAAAAAATGTGTGCCCGTTCGTCTGCAAATCGTGTTTGCGCATCTACAGATTTTATTATTAGTCCGATTATGATGAAATTTATTAGTACGAATATAAGCCCTCGGCTGTTGTCACATCTAATTCAAATAATATTTTCTCATAAATTTTAATTTTTTTTTTAAACAAATTTTTATAGAATTCAAATATTATTTTTAGCCAGCGTCTATGGCACGTTGAATACACCAGTTCCCGTTAGATCATTGAAGTTAAGCAACGTCCAGCGAGGTTGTACCACGTGGGTGTCATTGTCATACTGTTTTTTTTCCGGCCCAACTCAGGCTGGGTGAGGTCAATGTGGGTAGCTGGTTCGCATGTTTCCAGCGAATGGAGGGTAAAACCTTTTTCTAATGACCAATAGGTATTAAAGAGACGTTAAGCCAAATTAAAAAAAAAAAATACTTTCCATAATAGAGATGTGACAACAGCTGAAGGCTGATACTATTTTCACTACATTTCAAGTACCTAAATAGAAAAATTTGCCAAACTGAAATCAAGAAAATCTTTGAAATGTTAAACGTTTTGATTCCGAAAATTGAAGTGGTTCTTCCTAAGAGAGGAAATAAGCTGAAGATAATGTTTGAGATGGTCTGGAAGAAAATTTGAATGAAACATTTTGAATGAAAAACCTATTTTGACAGTAAAAGCAATGGGCCGTAATATATTTTGGATCTCACTACTTTTATGGGACTACATTTTTTGGATGGTAGAAGGTTGGGTCGGTTGTTTTGGATGGGAAAAGGTAAAAGGTGGGCCGATTTTTTTTCAATATGAGAAGGTTATAGAACGACATTTGTTTGGATGGGAGAAGGTTGTGCAGAATGATTCCATAATTACTCTTTTCAAACTTGAACAATTCAAACTTGAACAAAATTTGTTATGTGGTATCTGAGCGCACGGCAGTGCGCCAGGCCAAGTTCCGGAAAGCACCAGTGTATCTTTACACGAAGCAATTCACCAGGTTTTTCACACCGTCAGATATACGGTTCTACAGGGGATAGGTCATTGAAATTTTGAACATACATTCCGTAGTATAGTACAATACCACAGGATAAACTTCAAAAGTTAATTCTAACCCGGACGGGAGATACGTAATTTCAAAGTTTGCACTTTTGGATACTCACTGACTGACTGAC